>CM061232.1:5815952-6554721 GCA_030844895.1 Ambrosia x helenae
TCTTTAAAAATATAGGATTAAATTGCCAAAATTGACAGGTTTTGGTCCGAAATATGGCCGAAATTTATATATTTTGGCCAAAATTTGGCTAGAATAACTAGACAGCCACCGACTAGTAATTAATCGGTGTTTACTCGGTGAACCTCCGACTAGCGATTAATCGAAGATTAATCAGAGGCTAGGCGGAATTTTTACAGCCAAACTATTAATATTAACTTAAAAAAAAAAAAAAAAATAAAGGGGGGTTAATTTGTATTTTCACTTCTTATGAAAAAGATTGAAACTAAAAGAGACCGAATAAATGAGAGAGTTGATAGTTATGCAGGCACTGTTATGGTATATATATGTGAGTTATGATGAACGGAGTAGATATAGACAAGGCAAGGTAATGTATGAGGGATGGTATACATCATCGTATTTTAACATTCTTCCTCAAGTTAAATGAATGTAATGACTTGAAGCTTAGAAAAAAGCTAAGTAAGCCGAGTAGAAATTAACCTCTTAACGTGTTCACATGATGGCTTTGTGGCAAAAGGATTTCTTGATAAGTGCAAGTGAATGTTAGATGTTTAGTTCTATTGTGAAACACTAGACTAAGTGCTAAGTATGTTCCCCAAATATTGTCGCACTAAAAGTGGCAATGAACTATGTAGCTCATATAGCAATTGATAAAATAGCAATATTGGATAACAATACGTAATTTCATGGAGCCATAACAAATAAGGTTGGTTCCAAGCAACATACTATAATACTATATTGAGTCATAGGACAACGTTTATTAAGGTAAACAACCAAGAATGAGTCACAATGTTTGTAGAGTTTGGTAACCATATGAAAGTGGAGTATACGTGTGATATAGTGATTTAGTAATTTGTATAAAAACTATAAAATTAAAACTTTATTGACATCATATATATGCCATATCTAGCTAGCCGTGTCACAACCATTTCGCAAACCTCCAACTATGTTGTGATAAAGAAAAGGATTATCCAACGACACTACTAAGAGGATGTTTGGGATTGCGTTTTGAATCTGATTTTTAGATTATTGCGTTTTTAAAATGCAGATAATCAGTTTTTAGTGTTTGGTATTGCTTTTTGAAAACGCAGATAATCAATTTTTTATACTACTAAAACGCAATAATCTATAAGCAGCTCCACCTCTACTTTTCCAAAATGCATAATCTGTTTTGAATAATCAATCCCAAACACCCGCTAAATATCATGATAATGTCTTCCCGTTGACACATAAAAAGATAAACATTTGCATTAACTAAGGTTAATAAAATATGAAACATATGTATGATTAGGGCTGCAAACGAACCAAACGAACACGAACATGTGTGTTTGTTAAGGTTTCTTTGACAAACGAACCGTTCATGGACACACTAACGAACGAAATTCTATGTTTGTGTTTATTTGTAAAGAAAATTCAGTTGTTTGTGAACAGTTCGTGAACACGGGTTTTGAACATAAAAAAAAAAAAGAAATTTATTATGCAATTAACTAGGAAGGAAACTGAAAAACAAAAGGGAAAATGTATTTTAATACTCCCAACTATAGCCTATTGGCGGATAATACTCAAAACTTTCACTTTGACAATTAGCACTCCAAACTTTCAACTTATTTTCTTTCATCACTCGCAGACTTAACGACATTAGTTTTTATCCTACGTGGTAAACAGAAGCTGACGTGACATTGCTTAGGTGTACAAACCAAACTTCTATGTGGCCAAAATATAAAAACCAAAACTTAAGGGGCATTTTTGACAATAAACTTTCAACTTATAAATCCCCCCTCTTTTCTCTCCCTGTCTCTTTCTCTCTCTAAACCATAGATCATCATCATCATCTTCCACAACCACACCTTCCACCATCGACCTCAATAACCCCCCCCCCCTTCTATGACCTGCAACCACCACCATTGACCTTAATAACCCCCCAATCGACCAATTGGTACACCGGTTGTTGAATCTTTGATGGCCCCTGTTAAAAAAAACATTTGGGTTTCTTGGTTTCCTCAAAAATGTTTGTTAAAGATATGGAGGAGGAAATGGTTAAGTTAATCTCAATGAAAAATATATTCAAAATAATTTAGACGAAGCTAAATTACAGATGGGTTTCTGTGTTTCCTGTGGCCGCTGTTAAGAACCTTACGTGGAGTAGCTAAACATTTGGGTTTCTGTGTTTCCGGGGGTGGGGTTTCGTGTGGCGTCTGAAATTGGTGCCGGTGTTGGTGCAATAGACGATGGGGGGGAGTAGCTAAACATTTGGGTTACTGTGTTTCCAGTCGCCTGCAATAGATGGTGGGGGAGCTGTGATGGTTGTGGTGGAAGGTGTGGGTGGTGCAGTGGTGGTGGAAGGTGTGGTGGGTGGAGGTTGTTGGTGATTTAGAGAGAGGAAAGGGGGGGTGTTGTCTGTCAATCTTGTCGTCCCTACTTTGTTAATCATAATAATAATAATAATAATAATAATAATAATAATAATAATAATAATAATAATAATAATAATAAAAAGTTTCATAAATATCCCAAAGTTTAGGTTTTTACATTTTGGCCACGAAGACTAACCAGGTTAGACCTTCGTTAGTCTGGGAGTGATGAAAGAAAATAAGTTGAAAGTTTGGAGTGATAATGGCCAAAGTGAAAGTTGGGAGTATTATCCGCCAATAGGCTATAGTTGAGAGTATTAAAATCCATTTTTCCCAAAACAAAAAACGTTAAACACGGACTGATAAAAACGAACGAACGAACATAAACAAACACATTAACAAATGTTTACGAACACAATTAAACGGAGAAGAGCTTTGTTTGTGTTTGTTCATTTAGTTAATCGAACAAACATAAACGAACTTCCCGCCAAATGGTTTACGAACAGTTCGTCAAACGTTTAGTTTGTTTACAGCCCTATATACGATACCGTTGTGTTGACAAGTTAAGTGATATCAATTTGTTAATAAACTAACCTCTAGGTGACTAGGTGTGATCCAACCCAAAATTTAACGAAGGCATGCTTGTTAGGCCATATACAATCTTTGTCAAATCATCATACATAAAGTCGTTATTTAAGCCTACCTACCGGATATCTCATTCTCTAGAAAAGTTTTGTATTGCAAAAGCGTTTAGAAATATGTATATTACGTGCCTTAATTTATGCAATATATATACACACATAGATAAAATAAAAAAATTACATATATAGAGTATTCACATCTAGGGTGAGTCTTCAAAATAACTCTTTTATATATACATACACACGTGAAAACCCTATGTAACAAACCGTTTTTAGGACGTGTTACATACATATTTTTTATCGTATTGAACAAATAATAATAATCATAATAATAATACTACAAAATGACGAGTGGAACCATTGGGGTTGGTGGTCCAGTGACAAAGCAAAGCCTTTTAATACACTAAAAGTGTGAGGTATTGAGTTCAAGTCTCACAAGGAGCAAGAAATTCGTCTTTCAAAAAAAATGACGAGTGGATTTTAGAAATTAATGTAACAAAAATCTGTTGTTTACTGTTACATACTTTTTACGTTAAAAAATATCATTTGAATAAAAAATTCACTCTTGTTTTTTTGTTCTTTTACTCATAACGCTCAAAAGTATGCATAGTATGTGCCATAAAAATTGTTAAAAAACGGTTTGTCACAGAGGGTTTTCCCTTGGTTTTTCAACTCAACTAGGTTTTTAAATATATTGATTTCCTATTTTTTTAATATATATATATATATATATATTAAAAACATAACATATTGTTACACAGTGGCGAAGCTTGGTTCGCCAATCGGCAGGGGCCGGACTCAATTTTTTTCGATCGGTAGTGGCAAATCGGCGAGGGCCGGATTCAACCCGGACTAAATTTACCTACGAAAATCGCAAATTTTCACTACTGCGCCAAAAAAGAGGGAGAGCCAGGGGGTGGCCCTCACATATGCTTCGCCCTTGTTACAAATTTAAAATGATTAAGAGTTAACAATGAATGATTGAGTGGACCCTTGTGAAGATGCCCACGAAGTTTCCCTACGTTCGTTTTATTCATCACAAGATTTAGATTTCACACTACCTATCCATAACTTTCTTGGTCATATGCTCTACTTTGGGCCAACGTCTTCTCACGTTACTTCGGGTCATATGCTCATTTTGCTTTCGTGCTTGTACGTAATGCATGAAATAGTTTTGATGTCGTGAAAATATTATCAAGATTCATATATCTTAATTATTAATAACAACCCAACTCTCAACATGTAACATGTAGAGAGTAGACAACAATCTTGTCTTTGCATTGTCCATATGTGTGTTGCGTATGGGTATGGGGGAGGGGGATCGGAAGTCACCGCACGGGGGTTGAAACCTTATATACAAAAAAATTCTATACGGATACTATATAATCAGAACTACTTAGCAAAAAATTCAGCCCCCCCCCCCCCCCCTTGAAACCGCGCCACTGATTATGTATAAATAATATATTAATGAGTAATAATATTCAGGGAGGGTATCTAAATATGAAATTTGAAAGGATTCAAAGGGAGAATAATCTAAGGGGCTGTTTGGTAGTCCCTGAATGGTCATTAAGAGGCTACATCTGAATGGTTCATAGTCTCTTAATAGTTAAGATTTAATATTAAGTATGAATGGTTAAGAGATAACATCTTAATGGTTGCCTCTTAACCATTCAGACTTAAGGTTACCTCTTAACCATTCAGAGGTTATAGACTATTAAGAGGTAGTCTCTGAATAATCATTAAGAGGCTACCAAACAGCCTCTAACTTCATATTGATGTTGAACATTTTGTGTTTTTTCACAAGTAATAAATATGTTCATCTAAAGAGACAATGGGATACAACATAAGTATTAAGGATTATACCAATGTAGAGAAAAAAACGATGAAACACAAATATATAGCTAATTTAAACTTAAAACATTTACGAGTTTGAAGTATGATATTAAATAATGCATGGATATTACTCGCAGCGACACCAAATACATTAGGATATTGTCATCGTAAAAGTACTAACTGTATGCCAAAGTAGTTATAAACAAGAAATTAATAATATTATACAGTAGCTATAAGCGTATCTACTAATTTGATATTTCAAGTATCCTTTCTAGGTAAATTTAAGATCATAATTGACGTGTCCCTATGAGTAATTTGTAACCACATAAAAGCATGATGCTCAATAATTACGAACCCCTATTCCCATCAGTCATCAGATGGAGTGCCTGTTACAGAGATATTTTTAGAGACAAATAAGAGACTGAGCCTGCATAATCGTTTCATGCTAATAACGTAAATTTCAAGCACAAATAGTACTTCGTGGATGGTATTTATAACGAATGGATGGCACTTGTTCAAACTTATTCGTCTCAACCTGAAGACAAACATAAGTACCCTTCAAGAATTGGCAAAAAAAAGGATATTGAAAGAGCGTTTGACGTTAAAAAAAGATTTCGGTTGATTGTCAACCCGATAAGGTTTTGGACACGAGAGAAAATAATGGACATCGTCTACACTTGTATTATATATAACATGATACTGGAGGCATGGCTAGTTGTCAAAATTACCAAGGTGATGTCCCACGTGCTGAATCGACAATCACTAATTTTCAAAAACTCGACAACATAAACAATATCAAGAACCGTGAAATACATAAAAACTTTCACCATGAATTGGTCGAGTATTTATGGTCTAGACGTCCCGATGATCTTGTACTAGACTAGTTTAGTTTGTATTCTTTTTATTAATATTATTCTAACATTTTCTATTAATTTTACTTTTGTATTATTATTACATTAAACAAATTTAGAAAGCATAAAAAATTAAAAAAAACGGGGTAAAGTCATTGCTCACCTTAAGATGTGCCCCCTATAAATTAGGCCCGGGCTGAGATTCCTCTTCTCATATTGCGTTGTGGTCCAAGTGAGCACCCGAATTCATTTTCTCATATTGCACCAACTGGATGTTGAGCTAGCACTGGATAAAAACCTCTGCTGAAGTCACTTGTTTAAAAATGGGATTTAATATATAAATTAAAATGACAAATTTAATAATTAAAAATAATTAAAACATTAAACATTAAACATAATAAAAAATAAAATTAAACATCATAAAAAACTACCAAAACTACTCATTATTGTTTTCTTCATCTTCAAATTTCTCTGCGATACGCTCTTGTTCTGTTTTAAGTATCACTCGGCGTCGCGATGCAAGGTTGCTAAAGTCCCTAGTAAGAAAGTTCATGTTCCTCATCTGAATTGATAAACTTGAAGATCATCATTACCACTTACCCACGTTCGATTCCTGTTTCGGTTATGAAGATTTGTAAACTGCCCCCACGTACTTTCTAATTTTGGACCACTGTTCGGATATCATGTTCGGATTACGGGTCTCACTTCCCACTTGTTTGTAGAACAACTCCCGTATTTTGATCAAAATATCCACACTCTTTGATAGTCCGCTACGTAATTAACCAAAAAAAAATATTATATAAGTTTGGTAGTCCTCACCCATCCACAACACCTGGTCTAATCATTATTATTTTATAACAATTGAAGTATCGTAATAGTTAATAATTACTTATTTTTGTTGTAGTGTAATATTGTTACGCTACAGCAAAACTAAACTAGCTTAATTATTATTACTCAACAAAAGTTTAACTAGAATAATAATTATTACGTTTTTTTTAATGGCCAACAAATCAAACCCGAACATCTTGAGGCACCCTTTTGACAAATTCAAGCACTCAGAGAGTACGTAATCAAACACCAATTCCAAAAAAAAAACCCAGAGACCCACACTGTTGTACGCAAATGTATTACTCTACTTTGATTTTTGTAAAATAATGGTAATTAGTGTAGTTCAATTATGTTGTAGATTAACTATTTATTGAGCTCGTATTTATGAAAATGCCACCTCGTCCTTTTTTTTTCTTCACTTGTAAGTTTCGAATGTTTACACCTATTCGTATTTGATTCTAACGGTTACACATTTATGTTTAATGTTGTTGAAGGTGATTTTTAATCAACGGTGTGATTTTTATTTATACTTCCCACCACCGAGAGAAGGAGTTTTATTTATACTAGGTTAGAGACCCGTAGGTACCCACGGTGCATACAAAAACAATACAAAAATATGAAAATGAGATTTGTACTATTCGAGTTGTATGTACATAACGTTAATAAAGATAAGTTAAAAAATGCATCAAACTGTTATAAAATTATTCATAAAGCTTCAAATACTTCTTTGTACACAACGTTTGATGTTTTGTTCGTAAGTTTGCCATCTTGATCTAGTATTACTATCTTCAGTCCATCTCCACTTTTGACCCTTGATAGCGCAACATACAACTGCCAATGTGAAAAAACAGGATCCTTCAAATACAACCCAACTCTAGATAAGAATTGTCATTGACTCTTGTTTATTGTCATTGTGAAAGAAACAAGAAGCGGGAATTGTCTTCTGTTAAGTTTAAAAGGAATTCTCTTATTTGAAGGGGACAAATCAATTATTGGGATAAATGTTCGCATTTCAATGTTACTTCCTGAAATGATTTTAGCTTCCATTACACGTTTCCCCATTTTAACAACTTGTAACCTTGTTCCATTTCACAAACCGTTTTTCTGATCAATGTTTCTGAGTAACATTACCGGAACACCAACTTTCAAAACCAATCGGTGGTTTGGTATTCCAGATAACTTAAGACCATTCAGAATAAAGTAAGCTTTCATCAAACTGCTCATTTACATTTTCGGACTGACAATCACTATCTGAACTTAGATACTCAATTTCCTCACCAGGAAACAATGGCAGTAATCGATCATTAAATTCTTCAACAACTTCATTCTTCGGTGCCAATATAGCTCGGTCTTGAAAATAATTCGGAATGTTGATGTTATCCAAAAGTGACGGATACACAAAGGATATCAAATCAGAAATAAGATCCGAAGAGTGAGTAATAAGTAAGTCGTCACGTATCTCAATAACATCCTGTACATCATTTATTGTATCCATCTTTCCTTCTCCTATATCCAAAAGCCAATCTGCAAACGTTTTAGTTTCCTCGATATCAGACTTGCAACTTCCTGAAAGTAACCTCATATTGTTTGTTAATTTTAAAACGACACATGTGTGCCAAATGTATGATGAACTTAAAGAGGCATTAACAATGTCGTGCCTAGTTCCATTTGGTACAACTGGTAGAATTTGTCTAAAGTCACCCCAAACACAACGACCTTTCCACCGAATAGTAAATCAGAAGAGTGAACATCATGAACACTAAATACATCTTTTAAACTTCGATCTAGTGCTTCAAAAGCATGTTTATGAACCATTGGTGCTTCCAGGAATAAGAAACCTGGAATGTGTTGTCCTACCACCTGTTAATAGCAAAGATGTAATACCACTCGAAGCAACATTCAAAACAATTTTACTTTTAGACCTTATGGATGAAGATAGTGTCTTCCATAGGAAAGTTTTACTCGTACCACCGTAACCATAAACAAAAAAAAAAAAAAAAAAAAACAAAAAAAAAAAACTCCTCCTTTCTTCTCCTCAACAGATTTCATTATACAATTATAAATCTTTTTCTGTTCATCTGTTAAAGAAGTAAATTGAGTATCAAATTCTTCCAGCAAACTGTTTGTGTTATATCCCAACTCCTCACAAATTAGCCGATTGTTTAATGATGATACAAACTCATGCTCAGGATATGGCGTACCTATGAAATCTCGTAGATTGGAATATTGCGCAATAAGAAGGTCTCAATATCAAGAAAAGCTAAATTCTTAATTTGATTTTCTGGAAGGATCAAGTCTGGAAAAATTAGAATAAAAGGAAATGTGTTAAACTAAAATATGTAATATAATTAATAGATAAATGGGATTAGTGAATATGTGGCTGTTATGCATCTAAGTTATATGTTAAACCATCAAAAATCTATACTTTAGATGCCTAATTATTATTACTAATATTAAATAAAAAATTTAGAAACTATGAATTAGTAGTATATAATTTTTTTTTTTGAAAAACCTGGACAATTTGAATCTATTCTTCTTTGCCGTAAAATGGTATCAGACAAATATTTCCATGTCTCCTCCCACACAATGTCAGGTCTTGACAAACTGTTGGACGTTAACAAAGTTGCAAATAAGTTCCTTAGATAATGGCCAGACCCTGCAAAAGTTGCTTCCTTTATTATTGCAATATATTCAGAATCATCATCCAAGAGTCCCATATCATAACATGCATCCGTAAAAGAGGATTGTACTTTTCCATCAACAGTAAGAATATCTTCAAATGGTGTCGGTCCTTTAACCTTGTTCAAAGGAATTCTCAAAAAATAAGCTTCACCAACAGAAGCAGGAACCGCATGAATTCGACCAATTGACTTCACCCGTTGCCTAGGCTCCCAACGTCTCTCTTTAGATTTCCAAACATATTGTGAAGGGAATTGGATGTAATTTACTTGTTGTGCATTTTCATCAGTTTTGTTGCGTTCCATCCAACCCAAAAACATTGATGAAGCAACCGATGGTCTGTTGAGAACATCGTCAATATACTGCTTAGTATGGAAAACAATTCTTTGTTCACCAGGTAGATAAAAAGGTAATCTCATTACAGGAGGTGTCCTATAATGAATATCATATGAGAATATTCTCCATGAAGCCTCACATGCAGATAGATAACAACAATCATAAAATCCTTTAACCTCATCAATCACTCCCTCTTCACTCGGTAGTTTCTTGCTTTCCACAAAATTAACAGTATCTCTATCTGGACCCTTGTTAATGTATTTAAATAAACACTTAATGGATCTAGCTTGGTTGCACCATTCAACGTTGATATGTGCTTGGTATCTTTTAAGAAGAACCTTGTTATATGAAACGACACGTCTGCTATCTAGTTGCTCACTCAACTTTTCTACAAAGGAACCGTTATCTCTCATTCTATACACTGGGAAACCATCAGTATCGATAGATGTTTCGTTCTAGAATTTTTTTTTTTGGGAAGTTTTTTGAACATATGTTATCGATCATACACGGACAACCCATGTTAGAAGGTCCACAAGGACCGTGAATCATAAATTCACGTACAAGTTTATACAATTCTGGATCTTCATCTTTATTTGGTATCTCAGCTGAAATGAACTTGTTAATATGGTCAAATGTCGGAAGTTTTATATCTAGCGGCCATAAATAAACAGATGTGTGCATGTGGTAATCCATGTTTTTGAAACTCCACCGTATATACAACTGCAAATTATTGGGAGTAAACAAAAGAGAACAAGTTAGAAAATTTGTAAAGAGAATAAAATACTGTTATAAAAATAAAATTAAGATCATGTAGTACCTGCTTCAACAATTCCAAATAAGTGTTTATCTTTCGGATCTTTTATGATAGAGTCAAGTTTAATTTTAAATAACCTGCATAAAATGTCTGGCCTATCTTCTGGTTTAAGGGTGGTATTTTGAAGATATCTTTTCATCTCTGGCCATTTAGGATTACAAGTTATTGTAATAAAATAGTCAGGATATCCGAACCACTTACAGATTGCCATGGCGTCTAGATAATTTTGCATCATATATATAGCGCCTCCTGTAAAAGAAGATGGCAGAATAACTCGTTGACCCATACTTGATGTTTCTGTATTTTCTTGTTCTTTTTGCTTATTAAGGACATTATATTTCTCACTCCTAAGAATGGTTTGCTTACCCTTGATGAAATTTAATCTTTCCATTTCAATCATAGTATACGAATCAACTAAAAACTGCTGTAAAAGTCTCATTGCGTTAAGAATTAGCGAGAATTCATTACTCCTATGTTGAATCCTATAAGCAAAAAAAAAACTCCCCCATTGTTAAACTTTCATGTTTTTGCCTTTTTGAATTTAAAGATG
Source organism: Ambrosia x helenae (assembly GCA_030844895.1). Taxonomy (NCBI): domain Eukaryota; kingdom Viridiplantae; phylum Streptophyta; class Magnoliopsida; order Asterales; family Asteraceae; genus Ambrosia; species Ambrosia x helenae. Next base: position 5,826,854 of record CM061232.1, read on the forward strand.
AGCTTTCAGTTTGTAGGGGAACATTTGCGTGAAGGATGTCAATTCTATATCCATCATCGTTGTAAGGTAGCAACAATGGATACTGGAGAGCAAGATATGAAGGATGTAACTCACACACTCTTTTAAGCTTTCCATCAATGATCTGTATACTAATATCTCGCTTATCTGTTTCATCATGAAGTTCACCAATTATCGATGCAGCAACTTCATAAGCTGTGGTAGGTTGTATGTTCTACCATCTCCTTTCCTCATTATGTTTAATTAAAGCTTGAGCTGTACGTCAGGATTCTTCTGAAAGCAATCTCTTGCAATTCTATAAGATTTCACCATGGAGTTTTTCTCATCCAATATTTTTTTCAAGTCTTTTACAATTTGAACTTCAAGAGCTTTTTTCGATGAGTACTCACCGTCAGATTCACTAAAAATAAAATGAATATGTTACTTTTCAAAGTGTTAGATAGTATATATATAAATTTACAAAATGGAAAATAATAAAAAAATACCCAACAACATTAATTCTATTCGACACTTCATTCTCAGTATCATAAATGTATAACTGAGAGAATACCGTTTTTTTCTCCACGTGATGGTAATAGATTACCTAAAGAATGGTAGTTCTCACTGCTTATTAGATAGATGAACGGAGCGTTACCTTTATTTATAGACTTATCAATTTTTCCACCCATAGACGTAAATGCAAACATAGAGTTGTATCGTCGTATATTCTTTAAAAAGAATTTGTTTTTGGAATCCACTCCATTAAAATACTCTTTATAATTGTCCGGGGCCTCCTTAAAAGGAGGAAGCATGTGACAACCGCCACCCTTATCCTTTATCAAGTTGTCAATTTTAGTCCTTCGTCCATTTTGAAGTTTCACCGCCAGTCCTCGTCAATCATTATTTATTTATTTTAATTTTTTTTAAATGATGTATGTATACATTTGGTATACGCGCGTTTTGACATTTAAACGTACCATACTCGTATAATCATGATAACTTATGAAAGTTTCATTTTGTTTATTTAAGTTTAAAAAGTTTAGATTTTATATAAGTTAAAAATTTTTTTTAATTAAATTGAACTTTGGTTGGGTGGTTAAGTTTATAGAAGGAATATATAACCAAGTTAAATAATTAAACTAACCTAGTTAAATATAGAGGGACTAAAGTTGCCAAGACCTCAAAGTTCAAATCTGAAACTCCCCACTCCCCCTACCTTGGTTTTTCCGGCGGCTTTTTCCGGCCAGTGACCAGAAATCCGGCGAAGCACATAACTATCATTTTAAACCCATTTAATCCTTCCATTTAGTTGTGAACGTTTCCCCGTGTATTGTAACGTATTTCCCTCAATAAAAAACGCACTATAACGCATCTTTAAACATGTTTAATTCGGGTTTAGTTTTTATACCTGATCGGAATTAATGAAGCTTTCAATATGCGCGTTTAATTCATCTAGTATATAAATTGTTCCTACCTAAATGTTTCTGCACATACATACATCATAAACCCACTTCAAAAACCATCTGAATCGCGTTCAGGAAGCTTCATACTCGGTTCTCCATTTTCGGACCTGCACATCGAGTTTCGAGCCATCAAAAGTGATTGTAAGTATAAGATTTTGTTGCCGTTTTGTTAGATAATCATGTATCTTTAAAACCCCTATGAATTCGTACATTAATACCCACGAATTGTAGGTGATGAAAATTAGGGTTAGGGTTTCATTAAGATGAATTGGGGAAGAAGACAAGGTGTAAATATTTGTTAAATATAATTTTAATTCGATTTACATAACAAACTGATTCATGGTGTAGTGGTTTGGTTGTTTGAATTAGTGCATTTTAAACACCAAGGTCACAGGTTCGACCCTTGGTTGCTGCGTTTTTTTTTGTTCTTCCTTTTCCCCCCTCATATTTACTTATGGTATAGAAGTAACAATTCCTTTAAAACATTTTTTTTTTCAAAATATTCATAATAAATTCAATTTTTATCCAAAAATTATGAAAATTCAGGAGTAGCATCTTGATACCTCATAGAAAATTGTCATATTTTTAGTTTTATAAAAATATCTATTTTCATGATTTTATTAATTTAAATTGTTTTAATCATAATTAATTGATAAAAAAATTCATCTTTAATGATTTTTATCTCAAAATTTTTGATAAATTATTTCTAATCATCATGAACTTAATTAAAAATTATTGGTTCAGAAAACCTTTATTTTTATTGATTTTCCTATTTTTAATCATTTAAACATGATTTAATCTCATTAAATCAGTTTTAAATATAGATAAGTTTATAAAAATTATGAGAAAATTATTTTCAGTAATTTACATAAGAAGGCATCCATTTTCTATAAAAATAGTATTTTTGGATCATGTCTTGTATTATTAGTCTTATTTATGTTTAATTAGATATAATTAACCATTTATTTATTTATACTATCTAACATCTATTTTATTAATACTTTCTTATAAAATAGAGATAGTCTTATGTTGAAGGTCTTTATTATCATTTGTATGGATCATTGTGAAATTCATAATTGTTTATTTAAATATTTATGATTATTGTATTTATTTACACTAATTTGGTTAATGTAATTAACTAACTAAATTATTTTGTCTCAATTATAATTTTATCTAAATATTCAAATGGTAATAATTATATTACGTAAACCACATTTACAAACTTTGATATATTATTTTTGACATACAACTTTTACATTAATTCGATTTATCATAAAAAAAACTCTAATTCCCCAAATCGACTTAGCAAACCCTAATGCCTTAGAACCCTAGATACCTTAGACTCTTTAGACATTTCCTTATTAGTATTCTGACACATTATAGGTTGAATTCCTCGGAATTCCCATTACTTAGCTCACGACCGCTTAAGTTGGATCTTAATCGCTTTCGCAAACTGTGAGTATATCTTTCCCCTTTTTACTGTTTCACTACTTTGGGGTGACTCATGTACCTATATATTAATCAAGTTTCAATTTCTTATACTTAATGCAATTCTCATGTGTGTTTGCTTTATGTTAATTGGTGTGTCTATGACTTGTCAAAATCATTAACCGATGGGCGGCCTAGCTTTTCAATGAATAGTACTATGGTATACCCCCTTGAGACTCTGTTGTGAGAATCTTGGTCATTGTCTTGTTAATTCATTATTCATTTGGTTAGTCATGTGTTAGTCATTATTCTCAGGTTTGGTTTTGAACGGATATTACTTATTACATAATTGCAAATGGTACCGCACATGAATTGCTAAACACTTTTCTACTATATTTATTTAAACAGGGTATGCTCACCAATACAATTTTTGTATTGACCAAAATTATTTTGTACATGTTTCAGGTTGTTTTGAGATGCATCCTTTAAGCTTTCGGATTTATATTTAGATTTTGATTCATTGTATTTCAATTTAGTTGGCAGTTAGAATCGTTGTATTTCATTTCAATGTAATAAATTATTTAATCAATGTATTCAAAATTTACACTTTAGTCCATGTGCTATTGAACAATCGTCACTACGTGACACCTCGATGTTTCCGCCATCGGTTGGGGTGTTACAGATTGGTATCAGAGCCATGGTTATAGGGAATTAGGTTATTAGAATGTCTTTTAGCCTAGACTATAACTAAGTTTACTTTCACGAGTCCTCTCGTGTATATTTCTCTCGTTTCTTATATTTTCTTTCAAGATATTTTCGTTATGATTATTTCTCGTTATTCTTTCGATATTTTTCTTGGCGAAGAAGACACTCGTATTTCACAAACGAAACGATATCATCAAGTTAGGAGTGGCATCCATACCTTGGTGAGTAGTTTCATTCCTTTATATGTTATTTATCTTAGGAATATATCTTTGAGATAGGAGTGACACCCATACCTCAAAGTGTATTACCTTCAAAAAGAAACTTAACCACTAAGCTGGGAGTGATATCCTTAACTTAGTGATTGGTTCCATTCCACAATAGTATTCAATTTTGAAATACATCTTTGAGTTAGGAGTGAAATCCACATCTCAAGGATCTATTTCCACATCTCGTTTTAAAGTCTCGCTAAAGGTTTTGAAATTTACCAGTGACGGGGTATGTGCAATCGGGAAAAATGATCATTCACTCATAGGTTCAAGTACGCTCCCCACAAGTCACTAATAATATTTTAATCTCTTTGGCTAGTCACCAGTTTCATTAGAAATATTTTCAGTATCACATTTTTGATATATTTTTCATTTATTGTTTGAAACTCTTGTCATAATTTTTTTTAATGAAGTTATTATGTCTTTTGAGTTTTCTCTCTTAATAGTTATCGCTATTTGTGCATTTTTTCCGTTTTCTATTATTGACTCTTAAGTTTTGTTTAACATTTGGATTATAAGTTCCATCTCTTGATGTTTTATATACTCATTAATTATTCGCTTTTGGATTACTTTTCATCATCATTATTAAAACTTTTATCGCATTAAAACTTACACTATTTTCATTTATGCTTTGTGACCTTTACACTATTGTCGCATTGACTTTTATCATTCACGTCATTTTAAATCTTGGTCTTCTAAAACACATTAGATTTACACATACTTCATGAAACGGTTTCATTTTGCATTTTACAAACTTGTATTGCATATTTTAAAGATCAAATGTAAATTTTTGTTTGTTTTCATATATGACGTATCCAATATATATTTTCGAGAGAAATTTGCAACTAATAATAAGCCTTATAACATTTTTTTTCAAACTCGACTTCTCGTAAACACGTGAAAATGTGTATTTACGAAGATTTTGCAAATGAACCTGTTTTGAATCTAAAACACACTTCGATTTCTAAAAAAAAAAATTATTCTCATGCATCACTACTATTCTTTCAACAATATCACAAAGTCAAGTAAACTGCGAAAATTTACCTTTTACACTTATACTCTTTCAGTTGCGAAAACTTTTGGTTTAACAAAATAATGGACATATCTTTTTATCAGAATGTTGCTAAATGTCTTTTATAGTATAACGCATATATGTAAAATTACTAGATTTTAACTCACAGTCTCACATGCCAGTAGGCTATACACCCGTTCCGTGCACATTCATTGCCGTAAATTTCATTATTTTATTCTTGCACCATTTTTATTCATAGTTATTTCTAACACGTTATTTGTGATTATTTTCACATTGACTATTTGCATTAATTCAACTCGTTTACTTTCATTTTGTGCAATTGTGCGATTTACTCGATTTATGTAATACTATTCTTTCAGTCGGAATTTTATGCTATACTTATATACTTACTTGAACGCATATTTGGTATGCATATTTTATTTCCTGTTTTGAGCAAAACTCTGTTATACTTTACATTATTTTGTTCATCATCATGGCCAATGAACATACTAGTTGATAATTTTGTATGAGATCTAAGCCAGTGCCCACGTACGACTCGGGTTAGAGTATTTCTTTAATCCGAGGGGAACGGTGTAAACCTTGGAGTTATCAATATGAGTGTTTAAAGCCAACGATGTGAACAGAAGTTACCGGTTAATGGTAAACCTGGAAGGGAAGAACCTCTAACCATGTCTTATACTTACATGTTATTCACATTACGGTTGAAGGGAAAACCCGGAAGGGAAGGACCTCTAACCATGTCATGATTGAACATTATTTCATTTCAGTGGCTATTACATATTGGTTGCACGCATTTGTTTCTAGTATTACTTAGGATAGGGTTATGGAAAAGCATAACACCCAAGTGTAAGGTAAATCGATGATTACGGTCCGGAACGCAATCATGGGTTTACAGGTACACGAGGGTGGTGTGTGATTCTACTTATGCTATTGGTATACAATTAGTACGAATCCAAAGTATCGGGAGTGTGGTGGGTCAGCTGCGGTACACCCTATATATAAGCATAAACGATACTGCGGGAGCGGACTAGGAGTCTGCCCAAGAACCTATCCATTACTTTATACTTACCTCTTCATTAGATTGTTGACTAATAGCTAGCAATTTCAAAGAGAACGTTCTTACACGAGCTTCAATTCGTCTTCCTAGAGTCTTTTCTTTTGATCACCCACACAGAAAACCTTAAACCTTGTATACTCTTACACTCTTTGTTAGTCGAAAACCTGTCGCATGGCCTTAATAAAGTTTGGTTATAAACCTTTCTGGGAGACTACTTCATTAGTATCTCTGCCCTCACCAGTTACACATCCCAAAAGCCTTTCTCATTTAAACTCTCAACTTTCTAACTATGGGTTAACTGTCAAATATTTTGGAACTTTCACTTCGGATATTAGACAACTATTTTAAATTGTGTCGAATCATAAATGATGAAATTTTCTTTTAAAAAAACCTAGTTGACTTTTACAACACCTTTTGTTTCATAGTAACTTCCACTTGAAAGAAATTTCGAGACGAAATTTTCTAAAGTAGGGGAGACTGTGACAACCGCCACCCTTATCCTTTATCAAGTTGTCAATTTTAGTCCTTCGTCCATTTTGAAGTTTCACCGCCAGTCCTCGTCAATCATTATTTATTTATTTTAATTTTTTTTAAATGATGTATGTATACATTTGGTATACGCGCGTTTTGACATTTAAACGTACCATACTCGTATAATCATGATAACTTATGAAAGTTTCATTTTGTTTATTTAAGTTTAAAAAGTTTAGATTTTATATAAGTTAAAAAAAAAATTAATTAAGTTGAACTTTGGTTGGGTGGTTAAGTTTATAGAAGGAATATATAACCAAGTTAAATAATTAAACTAACCTAGTTAAATATAGAGGGACTAAAGTTGCCAAGACCTTAAAGTTCAAATCTGAAACTCCCCCACTCCCCCTACCTTGGTTTTTCCGGCGGCTTTTTCCGGCCAGTGACCAGAAATCCGGCGAAGCACATAACTATCATTTTAAACCCATTTAATCCTTCCATTTAGTTGTGAACGTTTCCCCGTGTATTGTAACGTATTTCCCTCAATAAAAAACGCACTATAACGCATCTTTAAACATGTTTAATTCGGGTTTAGTTTTTATACCCGATCGGAATTAATGAAGCTTTCAATATGCGCGTTTAATTCATCTAGTATATAAATTGTTCCTACCTAAATGTTTCTGCACATACATACATCATAAACCCACTTCAAAAACCATCTGAATCGCGTTCAGGAAGCTTCATACTCGGTTCTCCATTTTCGGACCTACACATCGAGTTTCGAGCCATCAAAAGTGATTGTAAGTATAAGATTTTGTTGCCGTTTTGTTAGATAATCATGTATCTTTAAAACCCCTATGAATTCGTACATTAATACCCACGAATTGTAGGTGATGAAAATTAGGGTTAGGGTTTCATTAAGATGAATTGGGGAAGAAGACAAGGTGTAATTATTTGTTAAATATAATTTTAATTCGATTTACATAACAAACTGATTCATGGTGTAGTGGTTTGGTTGTTTGAATTAGTGCATTTGAAACACCAAGGTCACAGGTTCGACCCTTGGTTGCTGCGTTTTTTTTGTTCTTCCTTTTCCCCCTCATATTTACTTATGGTATAGAAGTAACAATTCCTTTAAAACATTTTTTTTCAAAATATTCATAATAAATTCAATTTTTATCCAAAAATTATGAAAATTCAGGAGTAGCATCTTGATACCTCATAGAAAATTGTCATATTTTTAGTTTTATAAAAAAATATCTATTTTCATGATTTTATTAATTTAAATTGTTTTAATCATAATTAATTGATAAAAAATTCATCTTTAATGATTTTTATCTCAAAATTTTTGATAAATTATTTCTAATCATCATGAACTTAATTAAAAATTATTGGTTCAGAAAACCTTTATTTTTATTGATTTTTCTATTTTTAATCATTTAAACATGATTTAATCTCATTAAATCAGTTTTAAATATATATAAGTTTATAAAAATTATGAGAAAATTATTTTCAGTAATTTACATAAGAAGGCATCCATTTTCTATAAAAATAGTATTTTTGGATCATGTCTTGTATTATTAGTCTTATTTATGTTTAATTAGATATAATTAACCATTTATTTATTTATACTATCTAAGATCTATTTTATTAATACTTTCTTATAAAATAGAGATAGTCTTATGTTGAAGGTCTTTATTATCATTTGTATGGATCATTGTGAAATTCATAATTGTTTATTTAAATATTTATGATTATTGTATTTATTTACACTAATTTGGTTAATGTAATTAACTAACTAAATTATTTTGTCTCAATTATAATTTTATCTACATATTCAAATGGTAATAATTATATTACGTAAACCACATTTACAAACTTTGATATATTATTTTTGACATACAACTTTTACATTAATTCGATTTATCATAAAAAAACTCTAATTCCCCAAATCGACTTAGCAAACCCTAATGCCTTAGAACCCTAGATACCTTAGACTCTTTAGACATTTCCTTATTAGTATTCTGACACATTATAGGTTGAATTCCTCGGAATTCCCATTACTTAGCTCACGACCGCTTAAGTTGGATCTTAATCGCTTTCGCAAACTGTGAGTATATCTTTCCCCTTTTTACTGTTTTACTACTTTGGGGTGACTCATGTACCTATATATTAATCAAGTTTCAATTTCTTATACTTAATGCAATTCTCATGTGTGTTTGCTTTATGTTAATTGGTGTGTCTATGACTTGTCAAAATCATTAACCGCTGGGCGGCCTAGCTTTTCAATGAATAGTACTATGGTATACCCCCTTGAGACTCTATTGAGAGAATCTTGGTCATTGTCTTGTTAATTCATTATTCATTTGGTTAGTCATGTGTTAGTCATTATTCTCAGGTTTGGTTTTGAACGGATATTACTTATTACATAATTGCAAATGGTACCGCACATGAATTGCTAAACACTTTTCTACTATATTTATTTAAACAGGGTATGCTCACCAATACAATTTTTGTATTGACCAAAATTATTTTGTACATGTTTCAGGTTGTTTTGAGATGCATCCTTTAAGCTTTCGGATTTATATTTAGATTTTGATTCATTGTATTTCAATTTAGTTGGCAGTTAGAATCGTTGTATTTCATTTCAATGTAATAAATTATTTAATCAATGTATTCAAAATTTACACTTTAGTCCATGTGCTATTGAACAATCGTCACTACGTGACACCTCGATGTTTTCGCCATCGGTTGGGGTGTTACAAAGCAAAACCTTGCCATAACCACAACATAGAGAGATTTTTTTTTTACTATTAGTTTTATGCCCTCTATTAGATTCACTTCTTCACAATCTTGCATTACAATCCCCTCAAGTCACATTCTGATCACCATGGTCCAAGTAATCTAAAAAATACATTGATAATATATAAATTCCACATATTTTATACATTCATTGGCAATTACTATTGAACATACTTTAGAGTATTTATCGATAAATAATACCTGGAGATATGCCTTTTATTCCATTGTCCGTGGGTATTCCATCCGGGTTTTCTAAACATTCTGACAAGTCAGCCATGGGTATAGGAGTGATATTCGAACGTTTTCGTTTTACATTAGAACACAACTGTTGGGAAGTCAGACATAAATTAGACGTGGACCGTTTATTGCGTACAATGGAATTTAGAGTTTGTTGTTGTGTAAAAGAAAAATAATATAAGTTTGAAAATTGTACATGCGGTATAGTATAGTTTGTAAATGTATGAAACATAAACATACTAACTATGTCAACTAAATGTGAATGACCGTTAGGTTTTATACTTCCTTTTCCTTTATTACTCTTCTTAGCATCCAAAACACTTTTTCTTTATTTACGTAGCTCTTTATAAAATTCAGATATTCTGCTATATTCCGCATCGTCACACACTGTGTCATAAAATATGATTAAAGTACATTACATTTAGCAATTCAAGTTAACGGGAGAATAGAATGGTATAAAAATAAGATAAATAAATACGCGACAATAGAATGCTATTAAAAATAAGATAAATAATACCATTTGAGATATCAGATAAATGCGTTGTCTGCATGTTAACTATAAAACAAAAAGAAATAAGTAAAATAAAATAGAATTGAAATTAGTAAGTACTAACAAATGTAGTAAAAAAATTACCTTTGATTGTTACACTATTGTTTGTTTCTTTGGACCCAAAATTTGATTTTATGCGTTTTGTACTCTCTGCATGGTCATTAATTGATATAAAAATGAAACAGTAATATTACATGACAAATTAAAATAATAATGTTTAATAAGGTACTAAAATAAAACTGATGAATATTAACATTAAAATTAACATATTATGTATTTGTTAAATGCACAAGAATGATACCTGTTGCAATGTTTTCTTTGTTTATTGATGAATGTGTGAAAGCATTAGATGAGTTTTGTAAGTTTTCAACATTTGAAAATGAACCATCGACATTTGAACTTATACTCTCCAAATATGCATTCATCCGTTTACGTCTCTCAGAAACATTAATACTCACTGGACAATAACATGTTATTACTAACACCGTTAATTAGTAATTTTGAATCAAGAATTAAAGTTGTAAGATTATTTACTAATAAAATTTGATATGCCGGGCAATGGTGTTGTAGTCTTGAAATCTACATAGATATTTATAATATTTGATAGTATAACAAAATTTATATATAAAATAAACAAATGTAAGAGTTTGTTTGGTATGAGGTAATGGAATCGAGAGGGAATGGAATAAACGAGGTAATGGAATGGATCATTACCATTCCATGTCTTGTTTGGTTGTCATGTGGGATTGAAACAAAACATTACTTTGTGTTGTTGGATAGGCATGAAAAGACGAAAGAATAAAATCGGTGGTGAGTGGTTGTGGTGGGCGGTGGTCGGTGGCGGTGATGGTGGGTGGTGATATGTGGCGGTAGCGGCGGTGGTGACGACGGTGGAAGGTGGAGGTGGATGGTCGTGATGGTGGGTGGGCGGCGATGGTGAGTAGTGGCGATGGTGAGTGGTGGTTGGTGGCGGTGTGTGGCGACGTTGATGGTGGGTGGTGGCGACGACGGTGGTGGGTAGTGGCAACGATGGCGATGGGTGGAGGTGGATGGAGGTGATGGTGGGTGGGTCACGATGGTGAGTAGTGGCGGTAATGGGTGGTTGTGGGTAAAGGAAATTGTGGTGAGTGACGGTGGCAGGTGGTGGTGGCGGTGGTGGGTGGGTGACGGTGGTGGGCGGCGTTGGGTGGTGTTGGATGGTGGCGGCGGCGGCGGTGGGTGGTAGTGGGTGGTGGCAGTGGTTGATGGCGGCGACAACAATGGCGGTGGTGAGTGGTGACGACGATGGTGGGAGGTGGCGGCAGCGGTGTTGGGCGACGGTGGTGGGTGGTGGCGACAGCGGTGGTGGGCGACTGTGGTGGGTGGTGGGGGTGGCGACGGCGGTAGTGGGTGGTGGTGAGTTATGGTGTTGTTAGTAAAGGGTGAATGAGGGATGAAATGAAAAAAACATGGGGGGTGGATGGAATGGTTTTGTGGGAATGAAATGTCTTGTGGAATGAGTGATTCTATTCCTTTAACCAACCAAACATACTACTTTTTAATACCTCGTAATGGTCCATTCCATTCCCCATTCCATTCCATCATACCAAATGCTACCTAAAAAATAATATTTAAACATTACCGTTAGAGTTACACCTAATGTTACCAACTTTAGATTTTGGTAAACTGAAATACTATACGCTTCTAACATTGTAAAACTTATCTTTTTCTTCAAGATAATACATATTTCCCTGAACATTAAAACAAGATGTCATACTTGATTTAAAAATATTTGACAAATTCAGATCTTAAACAAAAGCGAAAAAGTATTTTATAAAACACAAAATGTGTCAAGTTGATAATCCAAGAAAAACAACGGATAAAGTTTATGTTTAATGTTTACACCTATTCGTATTTCATTCTAACGGTATACATATTTATGTTTAACGTTGTTGAAGGTGATTTTTATTCTAACTTATAACCTTCCTACCAATGAGAGAAGGAGTTTTATTTATATTCGAATAATTTGTTTGTACCATGAAAATGAAATTCACTGGATTGAATTTTTGAAACAAGAAACTATTGGGCTTAAAAGCAATCACAGATTGTTGGGCTTTCATACACATCAAGCTGAAATGCGGATCGTTGAGTGATTGGTTGGTTGGTTCTTTTCAACTTTGTTGATGAGTTTCATGGTTTTGACTAGGGGTGCAAACGAGCCGAGCCGAGCTCGAGCCTTGCATTATTGAGCTAGGCTCGTGACAATTTTCAGAAGCTCGAGCTCGAGCTCGATTCGAGCCTTGTATTTTGGGCTCGAGCTCGGCTCGATAGTATATTTAAGAAATCGAGCTCGGCTCGAAAGCTCTGTTTTGAATGTATGAAATTCTGGATTGATTTGGTTTGTTTGATGGTTTGCGATTGAAGATAAGGATGGAGGGAAAAATGGAGGGAAGTTATGAAAAGAAGTTTAAGAAACTTAATCTTTCAACACACATAATAAATACAATGTTTGACCCTTAAATACATATGAACCGGTATGACTAATAACCGGACGCGACCCTTGACAAACAAACACAACCCTTCGCTAATATGTGACAACCGTTCACATAAAGGGTGACTAGACTTAGGATAATAAACATAATAAATCCTAACATAAGTTCAAATATAACATAACATATGTTTAATAATAATGAATCAAGATTAATCATCTAACATTCTCCCCCCTAATCTTGATTCTTGCACTTGGCTTTAGTCTTCACTTGATGAGGATCTTGAGCGTTTCTTCGGGGGCAATGCCGAGTCTTCCCATTCGGCTCTCTTGTTCTCATAGTCCTCCATTGCTTCTTCATTGATCTCCACTACCAACTCTCTTCCCTTGTATTTGAGATGATACCACTCTAGCATCTCCAAATAACGAACATAAGTTTGCCTCAAATTCATTGTAATACCTTCCTTTGACACTAGGCTTGGCAAACCTCTTCCATATCCCATCGACATGGCCACTACCGTCCAATTTGCATCTCTTGTTACCTTCTCATAACCACCAAATACTTGCACTGTCTTGTAAAGATCCAACAAACATATTGGATAACCCGTCTCGTCTCTTGGTGGGATTGGAGCCTTATTCTTCATTTGTAAGAATTCCTTCATAAACCAATTTACGGTTCTTTCAAACTCCAATTCAAACTTTCTCTTGTATCTCTCAACCGTACTAGTGATGTGAATTAAATCCATAAACACAACACAATCTTGCAATTCGGATCCTTCGGTTGGATACATCACCGGACCTCTTTCCATAACACCTTCATATTGATCTTTGTTGATGGAAAAGTCGTCAAAATGCTTAAAAATGGACGCTCTTTCTTTGTCTTCATTCGTTATACCCTCCAATTTGTCGCCTTCAAATCTAACCCGCTTCCCTTTGTCTTTGAACCCCATGCCATTTCTGTTTTGGGTTCGGCCGCTTGCTTCCCCTATGCCACGGCCACTTTCAATCTCATCTTTATTATCTTTTTCAAATGCGGGACACTTAAATGTGAAATGGTCATCCGATTCACATATGCGACATAGTATTATCCTTCTAAACTCTTGGATAATAGGCTTCTTGATGTAACAAACATCGCCTTCAAATTCTATTTCATATCCCTCTTGTGTCAATTTCTCAACACTTAATATATTCTTTCTAAGTGTGGGTATGTAGAACACGTTTTGAATCTTGTGTTCTCTTCCACAACTTGTAATCGCAACACTACTCTTACCACGGAAATATTCTTTCCTATAGCCTTTTGGGCAACCATCTATACCATATGAATCGTTTAAAACAATAAACAATCTCTTGGTGCCACAACCGTGTTCTTGGCGTGTCAAACTAACAAACCACAAATCATCCCAACCCTTTTCATCACTACCCTTAACCATAAACTCGGTTTTACCAATTTTCTTAGGACAATTACGCCTATAATGAAAGGGTTCTTTGCACTTACTACAACACATTGTAGAGGGGTATTCGGCCACTTTTTCTTCTTTTCCTATTTGCCGATCGTACTCCTTTTGCGCATCTCTTCTCTTTGATTCGGTATCCCTCACGGACACACTACTACTTGATCCAATGTTAAACGAAGATAATTGCATATTGAGCGAGTCTCCTATGCTTTCTTGGTTCGCCTTCTTGGCCTTCCATCTATGGTTCTCAAAATCATACACTAGACTAGGGATTAGCGGTCCACACCCGTAACCGCCCTCTGTCCCTATCTTCTTCTTGACTGCTTCGTTTCTCTCTACATCGAATATACCACAGGTCTTGATCGTTGGCTCTGATACCATGTTTTGAATGTATGAAATTCTGGATTGATTTGGTTTGTTTGATGGTTTGCGATTGAAGATAAGGATGGAGGGAAAAATGGAGGGAAGTTATGAAAGGAAGTTTAAGAAACTTAATCTTTCAACACACATAATAAATACAATGTTTGACCCTTAAATACATATGAACCGGTATGACTAATAACCGGACGCGACCCTTGACAAACAAACACAACCCTTCGCTAATATGTGACAACCGTTCACATAAAGGGTGACTAGACTTAGGATAATAAACATAATAAATCCTAACATAAGTTCAAATATAACATAACATATGTTTAATAATAATGAATCAAGATTAATCATCTAACAAGCTCGATAAAAATGTATGTGGCAAGAGTTTAAACGAGCCCAAGCTCAGCTCGAGCTCGTTTTGGACCATTAAGGAGCTCGTTTTAACTATTAAGAACTTGTTTTGGACCATTAATGTGCTCGTTTTGGACAAATAAGAAGCCCAAGGCCCAAAGTAATTTAGTTAATGCATGGGTTGCAATACAATTGGGCTATATAGTATTAATTGACATAAATAAGCAAAGCTCGATAAGGCTCGACGAGCCCAGCCGAGCTTTACATTCAAGGCTCGAGCTCGATAACCAAATGAGCTTTATTTCAGGCTCAAGCTCGGGCTCGAGCTCGATAAGACTTGGCTCGTTCGAGCTTTTTACCGAGTCAATCTCGAGTAGCTCGCGAGCCGCTCGGCTCGTTTGCACCCCTGGTCTTGACAAATTAAAAAATTTAAAGTCAGAACTGAACTATGTTTTGTTTGCTCTTGGTGTTACGTCTGATTATTAATGGAATTTTGAAAACCATGATTACCATTTGGACTAATGATGACTACGATTCTAATTTTCAAATCTTGTTCCTCATAAGTATGAAATGAATTTTGGGATTATCATGGATAGTCACATTTTTTTTTTCTAAGGCTATTGGGTATGAAGACAATTCAAATGGGTTGTCCTTCATGTCATTTAAGCCGTCACCTTATCAGGGTGGGTTGTCCTTCTTTTAGGGACTAACCAAAGGTGTTGAGACAACCCTCTCCCTTTTATTATTATTATTATTATTATTATTATTATTATTATTATTATTATTATTATTATTATTATTATTATTATTATAAACCAACACACACACAACATCACCGTCGAGAGAGAGAGAGAGAGAGAGGGAGAGGGAGAGGAAGAGAGAGAGAGAGCGCACCAGCCACCACCACCATCTCTAAAAAAAACCATCAAGTCCTCAACCATCACCGCCTCCTGCACCACCACCTTCTTCTCCGGCGACAACCTGCACCACCACCATTTCCTTCCTCCTCCTTCTCCGGTGGTCGTCTGTTTCGATGAAGCCACCATCTCCGACGACAACCACCACCACCAACATACAGTGGGGGTAAAAAGTTTTTTTTTTTTTCGTAAAGTAACCGTTTGATGCAACGGTAAAAAAAAATAATTAAAAAAACCTCAACCAAGCCCGTCTTGATCGCCTTGCAGAGGACGTTCAAGACGGGGACATCCCGGCGGGAGTGGTTTTGTCGTCTTGGACGGGCCGGAACAACCATGGGGACGGTCCCCATACCGGTTAGTCTAAGGGCACCCACAATGTATGGTCAAACAAACCACTCCAAATCGTCACGTCAGCATGTCACATTATTTCAAACCATTTCAAACCATACTCCACTTTTTTCCTCCAACCCAAACTATCTCAAACCTTCACCCCATCACCTACTTTTCCTCTTTTATTTAACCTTTATCTAAATTTATAAACTCTATTGTTTTATCAAATAAATAATATTATTTATTAATTAAAATAAAAAAAGTAAATGTAATTAAAAAAACATAACAAATTAAAATTAAAAAACAAATTACAAGTATAAAAAGTAAAAAAGTAAAAGTAATATTTTTTAATTTATTTTTCAAACGGCTATATTCTAACGGTCGTATTCTAACGGCATAAAAAAAGCAAGAAGAGCTTGGACTGATGATGAAGACGTGGCTTTTATTAACTCTTGGGTTCACCTCTGCGAGAACGGGTTACCACGAGGTGTACCATTTAAAGAATCACTATTTGATAAATTCAAATAACGTGTAGGTGAAACCGACCGCAATTCAATCCAAGGTCATGTGAGGTTGTACCTTTTAAAAAAGAAGGTTAATTGGTTTTATGCTCTGTTCAACTATGTGATGGATTGCGGTGGCGGCGGAACAAAGGATGAAGCAATTGCCGAGGATTGTCGCCTATACCATGTGTAGCACGGTAACACATTCACTTACATCGCCGTCTGGCAAATAATAAGAGCAATAGAAGGGCATGCGAACGGTCCAGGGGATAACGAGTAGTTTAATTATGTACTCTGTGTAATGTTTAAGTTTATTATTTTAGGAACTTCAAGTATCTAGTTTGTTTAATTATGTACTCGGTGTGATGTTTGAGTTTTTAATTTCAGGAACTATAATAAGTATCTAGTTTTAAATTTTTAATTTTAGGAAATTTTTAATTTATACTTTTAAAATACAAATTTTATTTAAAATAAAAAAAAATTGAAAGGTAAATTTCATTCAAAAACAACCACGGACGGTCCTCAAAACAAGGACCCCGAGCAAACAAACGAAGTTACATCACGTCCAAAGGATATTTACACCAAACATTCAACTCTATACCTTTCCATCTAGATCTATTATTAAACCAAAAATACGACGTCATTTTGATGCTTTCCATAACTTGAATAGGACGACGACGAATACCTTTGAAGATTCTCACATTACGTTCATTCCAAATCCCCCACAACGTAGTAAACACAATACCACGCAGGATGTATCTCGAATTCTTTGATGTCGCTAGCATATTCACTATCTTCAAAAAATCCTGCATAGCAAAAGCAAAAAATGGATGGGAGACAACACCACGACTCGATACGAGCCCATAACTGTGCAGAAAACTCGCAGCCAATAAGCAGATGATCAATAGTTTCCTCTTCCAAACCACATATGTTACACAACAAATTAGGCAGTGAAACACTACGTCTATTAAGTTCTGTCTTTGTAGGTATCCGATTAAGCATCGCTCGCCACACCATAATCTTGCATTTTAGTGGAACCCACCCTTTCCAGTACATACATATGCTCGAACTCGGCTGCATCAAGGCTTTCACTCTACAAACAGAAAACAGACCATCATGCGCTGCTGTCCAACTCCATTTATCTACGCCACCCTTCCACTCGTAATCATAAATGTCCATAAACAGCCCGAACAACTCATTAGGTTCTTCGGTAGTTGTAGGATCCCTACGCCAGTCCCACATCAGCGTTTTAATACCATTTTGAACCTGTAATTTGGCTGAAACCGTAGCCCATTTGTGGTTTTCTAGTCTAAACAAATTTGGATAAACCAAGCGAAGAGGAGCACTTCTTAGCCACGAATCCCCCCAAAAATTAATTGAAGAACCATCTCCCAAAATCCCCACGAAATAACTAGCAAGCGTTTTACCGTTCCAAAATTTTCTTTCCCCTACTTTAATGATTTGATTCCAACATTCGCTAGCCAAAGAAGAGCATGGTAACAACGCCCATGTTCTACTTGATCCGTGACAATTGATCACCACTCTTTTCCATAAACTATTCTCACTTTTTTTAAAACACCAAAACAATTTGAGGAGGAGCGCATCATTAACATCTTCTAATTTAGCAACTCCTAAACCACCCGCCTTCTTAGGAGTAGTGACGATGTCCCAAGCCACCCAATTAATTTTTTTCTCTTCACTACAACCCGCCCATAAAAAGCGTCTCATGATAGTCTCCACACTCTCTATAACCGCCTTAGGAGCCTTATACAACGAGAGATAATAAATAGGAAAATTTTCAAGAACCGATTTTACTAGAACCAAACGACCACCAATAGATAAACTTTTTGCTTTCCAAGAGGTTAGCCGATTTCTAATAACTTCAATAACCATATTCCAATTAGCAATTCTCGACATTTTGGCTCCCACTTTGATACCCAAATAAACAAAAGGAAAAGATCCTCGTTTGCACCCCAAAACTTCCATCATACTATCCACTCCCCCTTCTTCAGTTCCCACACCAAATAAATTAGACTTGTGAAGATTGATACGCAAACCGAGCATAAATAAAAGACTCTAAGAAGTCTAGCCATGCTTTGAAGATTCTCTTGGGATCACTCATTCAGAATAAGCGCATCATCCGCAAAGAAAAGGTGAGTAATATCCATATTGTCAGAAGAAAAATTAATACCTTTAAAAACACCAAGAGCTTTAGCTTTTTCCATCATCCATGAGAGACATTCCATCACAATCAAAAATAAGAAAGGGGATATAGGGCCACCTTGGCGAAGACCCTTCTCACTAGAAAACTGAAATGTTGGAGACCCGTTGACAAGAACAGAAGCACGAGCTGATTCAAGGATGCCTTTAATCCACCTGCACCAAAGTATGGGAAAACCCATTTGAGACAATAAAGATAACAAGAAAACCCAATTGACATTGTCATAGGCTTTCTCAAAATCGATCTTCATAAGAAACGCTTTTTTATTTCTTTTTTTTAACCATTCCATAACTTCGTTCACAACAAGAGGCCCATCAAGAATGAAACGGTCAGATAAGAACACCGACTGAGAATCTGAAATCACCTTTCCCAAAATCTTTTTAAGGCGATTAGCAAGAATTCTTGAAATTACTTTGCTAATCACCCCAATTAGAGTAATGGGTCTATAGTCTTTGAGTCTCACAGGCGATTTTAAAACCTCACAATACTCAATCCAATACCTAATTAAAAAAACAAAAATCATTGGACCAGTCTGGTAAAACGAACAAGATCAATCATGGTCAATGTGCTTCAGTGGGGAATTGTGTGTGTGTGGGGGGGGGGGGGTTCCGGTCCGGTGAGAATGGACTGTTCGGCCACCCCTTTGTGGTTGGGTCCATAGACCCCATGGACGATGATATCTAATGGTAAAGTTGGTTTGGAATTTTAAATCGTTATCTCACCATGTCACATCATTCTAAACCATAACCCTTTCAACCCCACTTTTTGATATAACCTCTATCTCAATTAAATTTACTCTATTTTTATTTATCTAATAGTTCATCGTTTCTAATTTTTTTAAATAAATTTTTATAAAAAAATAATTAAATAAAAAGTATATTAAATAAAAAATATATTTAAATAATAAAATAATATTTAATATTCTCAACGGCTACTTTTCAAAAGTTTGTTTTTTCAACGGCTAGTTTTAGTGCTATAAATTAAACCCAACTTTCTACTTCTCAACACAGAATTCATCACAATCTATCATTAAAAACTGGCAAGAAGAGCTTGCACTAAGGATAAAGAGGTAGCTTTGGTTAACTCTTGGATTCACCTCTGCGCGAACGAGTTACGACAAGATGTAACGTTTAAAGAAGCCTTATTTTGATAATTCTAACAACATATAGGTGAAACCGATCGCAATTCGGTCCAAGCTCTTTTGAAGTTGAGACCTTTTAAGAGAGAATGTTACTTTGTTTAATCAACTCTTCAATACTGTGGTGGATCGAGATGCAGGTAGAAACGAAGGCCGAAGCAATTGCCGAGACCTTTTGCCTATACCAGATGCATCACAATAGCATATTTACTCACATCGCTTCCTGACAATTACTAAGAGTAAAAGTAGCTAACCCAATCGACGACTTCATAGACAACTTCTTACACATGTGTAAGAACGGCTACTAAGGTTGTCTTGAGGAAGGAGAAGCCGCTTATTCATTCAGCTACTTCACCATTTTTGCTTTTTTCCTACAATGCCTACCAATTGCGCTTTCTGTAATAATAATAATAACTCACTTATTTCTACAAAGGATTTGTCGTGAACTCTTTTAAAATTGTAAACTTTCTTGAACCAATGAACTTAAGTGATCCTGCAAACCATGCAACCCGAGAACACCAAGCAATCCGAGAACTGTGCCTTGAAAAATCCCGAGAACTTGAAAACAAATTTGGTAACTTATTATTGCGAACCTTCACCCGAGAACCACTTTCCCTTGATCATAACCGTAGCCAAAAATTAGATGTCGTAAACTTAATTAATTAACTTGTGTGCTTGCTAGCTGATAATAATTGACGTGTTGTTAATTTATGTCACTGTAGCAATGGAATAATTGACCTAAAAATAGTAATTACCCTAAAAATATTAATCACACTGAACATAAAAAAATATTAGTACCTTCACGATCCCTATTTAACCGCGCCTTTTGATTTCATGTTCACCCATAGTTTCTTCTTCCTCTAAACTAATTTGTGTTGTTTCCGTTACCGCTTTCATACAAAATTCGTTGATTTCATTAGAAGAGGTTGAAGAGGCCATGAGTTCCGATGCTTTTGTGAAAAAAAAAAAAAAAATTGGGTTTCCGTGACATCATCCACCTCCATGATGACGTTGTTTCTCTCCGTCAATATTCCGATGCTTCCATCCTCCTTAACCGCAAAAGGTTAGAATTAAAATGTGATTAACTAAACATCATTTGTATATTATTACTATTACTATTATGTGATTAAGTAAACATTGAATTTACACAAAACGTATAATATTTGACCCGATTACTTTCCTAACAAAATTTACGTTAAAATGTAGACTAACTAAAATTTTACAAAAGCACGGTAACATATTACATTTGACCCGACTCATTTTTTAATAAAGTTATATCAAAATGTAAACCAACTTAAATTTATACTGACATGTACATAAAAATAAGCATGTAACAAAACAATGTTTTTTAAGTAAAAGAATGGTACAACGCATTGCGGCAACGCCAAAACGTAAAGTAGCTCAAGTTTTGATTATAACGTATTACATTTGACTCGACTCGACTCAACTGGTTACT
The DNA here is from genome assembly GCA_030844895.1 of Ambrosia x helenae. Taxonomy (NCBI): domain Eukaryota; kingdom Viridiplantae; phylum Streptophyta; class Magnoliopsida; order Asterales; family Asteraceae; genus Ambrosia; species Ambrosia x helenae. The sequence goes on from CM061232.1 coordinate 5,848,072, forward strand.
GAACAAAATTTAGGTCAAATGTAGATCAACTAAAAATTTACATATAAATAAGCATAGAAACGTATTATATTTTGCTTTGTTCATTTCCGAAAAAAAATACCTCAATGTAAATCAACTTGAATGGTGTTGAATTTATTGGGATATTTTGGTTATTGTGCTCTATAGCCCAATCATGATAAGATCCGAAGAGGGCCTTTGAATTTTCATTTCGCTTTAGGCCTTCAAAATGATTGAATCACCCTTCAACCCAATGTATGTACAAGTTCATTCACTAAGAAAACAACAACACAACCATAGCCAGTAAATCTCATCAATAACAAATTTATTACTAGGGTTTGTGGATGGTGAAATGTAGACAAACCCTATCTCCATCCACAGGGATAGGGAAGTTGCTTCCAGAGAGACCTCATGCTCAAATAGTAGACAAACAAGCCAAACTAAATATATAGAAGCAGATAACTACCAATAACAAAAGAAAATACATATATAGAATAACAATAAATCACGTGAGTTTATCTATAAGAAAATACATAGGTAGTAATGGAGATTTAAAGCAGAAAGTCCTCTCCAAGGTTCAGGTGATGTTGTTCTTTTTTGTTGATGCATGTGTCTTTAATGAGAGGTCAAAAGTAACATTCCTCATTGACGGCCTAGAGTGAGGGCTCTTATGCACACATGAGAATGCAACCTCGACAATCAATTCTACTTGCTCGGCAACGTCTTCCGCAGGCAGAGGAAGGCGTTTGTCTAGAAGTTCAGTATAAGATATGCCTTTCGTGTCTTGTAACAGTGTGAGTAGATCTCCTGGATGCTTACCCATTATAATTTCTAGTGTTAGTACCCCGAAGCTGTAAACATCACACTTCTCATTCACTTCCATTGTGTATGCAAGTTCTACAAAACAAAAAACTCAAATCAACATCTTGTGAATACATACAGTTAGTTAAAATATTGATTTGTACCTGGTGCAACGTAACCAAATGTCCCGGCAAAAGAAGTCCAGTTGGATGAGTCTGGTTTTAATAGCCTGGCAGTGCCGAAATCAGAAACATGAGCAACCCAATCAGAATCGAATAAAACATTGCTGCTTGATAAGTCCCTATGGATGATTGGCTGTGAACACTCGTGGTGCATATAAAATAAGGCATTTGCAATACTTTTAACAACCATCACCCTTTTTTCCCAATTGAACTCAACAGCTTGTTTCATGTGATTCAGTACGTTCCTTAAGCTCCCTCCCGACAAGAACTCATATACCAAAAACGAGTGTTGTGAATGTGAACAAAATCCGTAGAGTTTGACAATGTTCTGGTGGCGTATTTCTGTCAATGCTCTAATTTCATTTTCAAAACTCTTGAGATTTTGCGTCTCACCATCTTCTGGCGCGTGAATTTTTTTCACCGCAAAAACTTCAGATGACAATTCTGCTTTGTAAACAGTTCCGTATCCACCAACCCCAACAACGTGCTTTGGGTCGAAGTCCTCCAAGGCTTCAATGATTATCTCATACACCATTTTCCCATCATAACTCCAAATGGTAAAAGGTTTTGCTCTTGTAACTTGTGGCCTAATTAAAGTTACATTCCGGTATCTTTTATGGAGATAACAGAATATGACAACAATAAATAGCACGAGAAACATGAATCCCAACGTAGGAAGTATGATCAGAATCACAATCGAAACCTTCTTTTTATTACCTTGGTTTCCTGCAGGTTGAGTAGGACAGTCTAACCCTGTGTTATTTCCACATAACCCCTTGTTATGTCCAAGGGCCTCCTTCGGGGCATCTTCAAATGCTCGCATCTTTGGAAGTGGGCCCTCTAGTTGATTGAAAGATACGTCTACCGTGGTTAAACTTACCATTGTAGTGAAACTTGAAGGAACAGATCCTATGAGATTATTGTGAGAGAGGTTTAACGTTTGTACAACCGTCAAACCCCCGAGCAATGGTGGTATCCTCCCAGACAAATTATTTTCACTAAGATCAAGGGATTCTAACTTGTCCAACTTGGAAATATGTATAGGAATAGCTCCCTCAAGTTTATTACTGCTTAAGTTCAACATTCTTAACTTGAAGCATTCTCCTAATTTTTCATTTATTGGGCCAGTAATAGAATTTTTTGCTAAGTTAAGTTCTTCTAAGTTATGCAAATTTCCCAATACTGAAGGAACTGTACCAGATAGCATATTGTCATCCAAGTACAAGTTCACAAGTGAGCTTAGTCTTCCAAAGCTCCTTGGGATTTCACCAACTAAGTGATTTGATGAAAGATCAAGTTGTACTAATCTTGTTGCTCCTCCTAACTCTGCAGATATCTCTCCAGACAAATTATTGTTGGATACCTTTAAGCTAGTTAAATTAGGACATGACCCCCAGTTGCTAGACACCTCACCGTAGAACTTATTGTAACTTAAATCTATATAATCCAACTCCGGATATATCCCAAAATCTTGAGAGATGTTACCGGTTAGTTGGTTGTTTTCAAGTCGAACTCTGAATAAGCTGCTACAATTTTTCAAGCTCTTTGGTACATAGCCGGAGAATAGATTGTTGCTCACCGTGAAATGTGAAAGAGATCCGGAGACACAAATTTCGTTTGGTAAAGGACCAGAGAGCATGTTGTCATATATTGCGAACATTTCCATCTTAGTTAGATTCATATCTCGAGGAATAGGACCTACAAGATTATTCATAAACAAATATAACTCTGAAAGGGCTATTCTCTTTCCTAATTCAGGTGGTATGAAGCCACTAAAGTTGTTATTACCTAAGTGCAACGCTCTAAACTCAGAGTAATTCACTAAATAATTTGGAATCGTCCCGGATATGAAGTTGTCATTAAGTAACATGGATCCTAGCCTGCTAAAATTTTGGAAGGTAGTTGGAATGGAACCTGTGATATGGTTATTGCCAATCTGAAGATCTATGAGACCCCGAGCCATGGCAAGTTCAGATGGAATGGACCCGGAAAGTTGATTGTGATACAAATAAAGGAAATAGAGATAAGTTAAATTCCCTATTGAAGAAGGAATGACTCCAGTAAGATGATTATTAGAAAAGTCAATGTTTTGGACCAAATTCAATGTCCCTATTTCTGAAGGAATGGCTCCATCTAGATCATTTTCATGTAAGTCAAGCCAAACTACCTTTCTGAGGTTACCTATGCTATTTGGGATATGACCGTTCAGACGGTTACTGAACAAATAAAGTTCAGTTAAGTTTGTGAGGTTACCTATGCTATATGGGATATGACCGGTAAGAAAGTTACCCGTCAAAGAAAGTAGAGCCAAAGATCTTAGCATTCCTATCTCTGATGGAATATTCCCTGAGAAGTTATTAGCGTTCAGCGATAAATATTTAAGATTAGACATGTTCCCGATGCTTGAAGGAATGGAGCCGTAGAGCAAGTTATACGAAAGGTCAAAAGTTTCAAGATTTCGTAATGACCATGTATCAAGATCACCAAGTGTACCTGTTAAGTTTATGTTTTGAATTTTGATGCTTGTTACAACACTCTCCACGGCTGCAGTAGCGTTACTGCAAGCGACTCCTGTCCAATTGCTATGGCATGGGTTGCTTCCAACCCATGATGAAAGAGCTGATTGGCTTTGTTTATCAAGGCTAGCTTTCCATTTTAAAAGAGCAGATGCTACATCAGTTGTTGTAGCAGTTGCAAGTGAAGGGACATACAAAAGATTGTAACAAGAGAATAATAAGACTATCGCGACGCGGGCAGACATGAAGGAACCAAAATAAGTAAAAAGTATATGAAGAACCAGAGAGGTTTGTAGAGCTCAAGACTTGCTTAACTGGTAATCCATAATGAATGTTACTTATAGAAAATAATGTTACACATTAACACCCTAAGGAATTCTTAATTATTTCTAAAGGATTTGTAACAAGTCAATAAGCATGTGAACGCTAGATAGAAGTCAAGTTCAAACGCTATTGTTAATTGATATGTAAAACAAAAATAATGATATTCTTTACATAACAATTAAAGACTTTCCAAAATTGAAGCACATTTTTCTTTGATGTGTAACATTATTTTCTATAACATTCATTTTGGTCCAGGCCCCACAAATCATCCATTAGCGCTCGTTGTTCCGCTGATGGAGAAGTGAATGGCGTCATGGCAATGGTCATGGTGTGCTATTGGGCTGAGGTGGAGGGGAGCGCTACCCCATACCATATCAGCCAGCGAAACAACTATATGAAATTGGTTATTATTTATTGACCTTTTTTCCATAGTTAAGTTTTTAAAGAACAATCACTACACAGTAACAAAGTTTCATATCTAGTTCATTTAGGATAATTAAATTTAACCATTTACAATAGATGTCACAACAATAAAACAATATATACCGGCCAGTAAACAAAGTTGTTACTATCTTATATAAATTAACAAACTAGAATTTGCAATTATTAGATTACTTTCGAATCATGAAATCTTTAGCTTGATAGACTTATTTCTTTAACAATAAATATTATTCATACGTTACTTTACACCAATAACCATAAACTATAAAGTATGAACACTCCCCCTTTTAAGTAAGAGTCATGTCTCTCTACCAAATAAGCTAGTCTCTCATTAGCTTACTAAACTAATCTAAAAGTGTTGCTACAACAAACAATGGTCCAACGTTAAGAAAGAGTCTCACATAGGCAAAAGGGTTAAAGGGTTTTGGTTAACAAAACGCAGGTCGTGGAGTCCCTCTACGTTGTAAACGTAGATAAAACGTAGATAGGAGATTCAAGAGTTTTTCATTTTAGTTATTGTTATTCTGATTTGAGATGGACCCAAAGTCAGAATGTAGATGTTATTGTTTTTAGTTTTTGATAAGTGGAGTAAAGTATGATCTTGAGGAAGGAATAGAAGAGTGTGTAAGGGACAATCAGGAAGATTGACTGAGCCTCAGCTTTATAGAAGGGGAATCTTCTATATGAGGAATAGAAAAACTATTGATCCATGTTACAACCAAAGACCTTCCACTTTTAGCCAATGAAGGCTTAAGACCTGTGTGTTGGTTAATCTTGACTAATAATGGATCAAATAAGACTAGTTATTATTTTATGCATGGTTTTTAATAATAAAGTTTTGCTATGGGGTTTGACCGAGTTTTCTTGAAAGTGTACGTTACACATTATGTGAAGAAAGGGTCTTGATTTGTCCTATTCTCTAGGTAGAAATGGTCAGTAGTAGGTGCTAGTATTTTGCTAATTTGTTACTCCAAGTAGGCTTGTAAAACTATATATATAGCATCTACTCTCAAGAATAAAGTGTGCCCATTTTTAATAGAAACAACTTTTCTGCAAACTTTCTCCATCTCCACATATAATAAAATCAAACCTTTTGTATATTACATACATTTACGTGAGTGTGTGATTGAGTGAGTGTTGTCAAAGGACCTGATCTAACATTTGGTATCAGAGCTCCTAGAGCTCGATCCTTGGAAAGAAAGCAGGAGGAAGGTAGGCGAGTTCATGCAAGAAAGTAATAAAAAGAAGGCTGATTTGTAACATTTGTGCCCCTCACATTTTATGGAAGTGGCAAAATTAGTCCTTGAGCTTTATTATAAATACATTTTCAGTCCTGATAATTAATTGATTTTCAAAATCGAACCCCAATACTCAAGAACCTCAAGTTTCGGTTCTAAACGATTTGAAAATTGAAGAAAACGAGTCCGGGAACTTAAATTTGATAAAAAAATAAAAAAAAAATCAATATTTTATGCCACCGTGGACCGCGGAGGATTATTCAATCTCTCTGCGCTCCGCGAGGCAGCTGGTCAAAACTTCAGTTTAAAACACATCGCCGCGGAGCACGGCACAGTCTCCGCGGTCCGCGACGAAGTGATCTGCAACTGTAATGTATTTAACACGAATTTAATCGATTTGAACGGTTTTAACACTAAATGCATCGACTTTAATGTGATTCATAGTCAACCATTCAACTCCTAAACGGTTATTACAAGTCCATTTTCATCACTTTTAATTATAAAAACCTTCATTCTTGACCTATGAAGCAAACATCTTCAATCCGACTGTTACACTTTGATTAAACCAACTCACATACTCTCTTACACTATTCTAAGACTTCTGCGTATCAAGTTTTGATTATTATCTCGTATTATTGGCGAATTCGAAGCTTATTTTCTTGATATTATTCGGTTTTTATTTCATCATTTTGGGATATCAAATTCGTGAGTTTTTCTAATTCCTTTTGCATTTTAAAAATGAATGTGGAAATGGCATGTGACTTGCATGTGCATATTCTTTTGACAAAATTACGCTTCCCGCTTGTTTAATCCTTTGGACATGTGTCATTTTCTAGTGGATTCTCAACCTTCTCATTTTTTATAGCCTTTGTAGAATAACTCAACCCTTAATGTGTAATAGCACTTACGTTTTATTTTATTTTATAGTTACTCCAGTTTTATTACCATAAATTATCAAAAAGTTGATCATAATCCTGGTCTTTGTTAAAAAAAATCGGATTCTATTACTGTAAAATGAGGTCAAGTGAAAATTTTAATCTATATCTATCAGTGTTGTAAGAATCGCTAGACGCTAGGCGCTAGTCGGATAGTGAGGTATCGACTAGTGATTAATCGGGATTTGTAGGGAATAATCGTGATTATCGGATTGGGATTTTATATGTAATTTTCAGTTTTATATATATATATATCCTATAGGAAAATTGATTTGTGTGAGAAGTGTAGGAAAGATTAATAGCCATTGGATTAAATTTAGAGATTAAGGGCATTTAAGACATTTAACCATTTTTAAATCTATCCAAATCCCACTAATTTAGCCAAGATTTTTAAAAGTTCGTATCCAGTATATTATTTTCAAAAATTTTAGGATCAATTCCTTAAAAATATGATCCTCTACATTAGCAGTTCCCAATTAGATTTCTAAACCCTATTTCAATTCTATTAATTTATTCATCTTCTTCTCTTCTTTTGTTTTTTCGGTTCTATAGTTTGTTTTCGGGTTTTATCAATGAAAACGAATTGATATTTAATGCATATCAGAAAACTGTGTTAAATAAAACACTTCTTATGTTACAAGTGTATAACATTATAACACTTCTCATATCATAAACATGTGTTACATAAAGTGTTTTACATCATCAACAAAGTGTTTTATAAACATTTATAGAAACACTTTTTTATGTTTCAATGTTGCACAAACTAAAAACTTGTAACATTAGAACTTTAATGCATATCAGACAATTGTGTTAAATAAAACACTTCTTATGTTACAAGTGTATAACATAAAAACACCTCTCATATCAGAAACCTGTGTTACATAAAAATCTTCTGATATCACAAACCTGAGTGGTGATGTTGGTGTGGACGATTTGTGATCGTATTTGTTTTCACCAAATAGTGTCGATTATCCTCTTTACAGTGTCGATTGTTGTTGAGTTTCCGTCAATAGGTGTGGATTATCCTCTTTACAGTGCCGATAGGTGGTGAGAGAAAGATCTTTGTAAAGGTGGGTGTTGGTTTGATTGATTTTCTTTTGAGGGTGAAGATTTGTAACTGTGTTTGGTAGAGAGATGAGAGAAGATGGTGGTGCTTGAATTTAGGGAGAAGTAAAACAGTTTACATATATAAAAAAATACAATGTAAATTTTGTCCTCAACTAAAACACTTAATGGACAAATTTACCCCGTCGATTACAAAAATTAATTAGAATTTAAACAAATTTATATATTTAATCTTAACCATCCATATCTAGATCCAATGGCTAAAAACACATCCTACAAAAAAACATTTTTCTACATGAACCTTACCCTATATATATATATATATATATATATATAACACATTTTATATGTAGTTTTTTAAGTAGACATGTTTTAACCCCCTACTCGACTCATATCTTTAAGTATATAAGATTAATCGTCAGAATTTACAGGTTTTGGTTGGAACATGACCCAAAATTTACAGATTTTGGCCGGAATTTGGTTGGAATCGCTAAACAGCCACCGACTAACGATTAATCGGTGTTTACTCGGTGAACCTCCGACTAGCGATTAATCAGTGATTAATCAGATGCTAGGCGAGATTTTTACACCCATGATATCTATACTATATTATAATGCATCTCTTATGGGCCTCTAAAATTTTAAATAATCCAAGTATGATTGCTCAAAGTACAACACTTGATACACATGTAAAAAACACAGTGTTGTTTTATTGGAGTCCGAAGCAAGTTCAAGATCTAACTCGATTTTCCTCGAAACTGGCAAGATTTTTGTTGACTCACCATGTTGCTTTCTTTTGGTTTTCTTTGGAGCCATCCTTCTTTTAATCGAAGAGATATACTCTAGACCATCATCATCAGCATCATATGCACTCTTGATTCCATTTGTGACCCGTTTCCTTGATCATTATCATCATCATCAATATTAATGATTTCAGGCAATTTGGCTTCTGATTTTTGCCTGGAGCCCTTCTTTTTAGTGAACCTCGGTGGTGTACACCTTTCCATCACACGTGAAATGTCTTATGTTTGCAAGCATCCTAGAAACAAAACAAACCAAAAGAAGGGATGTTCCCCATACTTGGAACACGACTACTATAATCAACAGCTAGCAAAGGGTTGCTATGTAGTGATGACGGTAATCGTATTGAATTCCCTTAATAAGTTCTGGAAGAAGGAGAAATACCACAATCGTTAACAAGAGAAGCTACCACACAACTGTTTGGAATTACCCTTGAAGAAGTGAGTGTGGAGGATACTTCTCAGGGAACACTCGCGCAAGATGAAAGATGCAATGAAGTTGAAATTGAGAACATCTCTCATGGATAATATATATCCTGAGTATTATGTTGATGAAAATGCCAGGATCCTTGATTTAGATGATGAACTATTTATGAAGGCTGAGGATGCTATCAATTCAACTTCAATCAATATTCCTAAGGAAGTAAAGACGAGGGCTAAGAAGTAGAAAGAAATGGTTGATTAATGAATTCCTAATATTAAAGATCAGTTGGGATTTAAGCCGACACCAGCTTCTCAAGCTCAAATTTTTAAGAAGAATATGAAGAAAATGGTTTGTGACGTGATAAGTTGTGTGTACATCCCACATTTAAAAGTGGTTGATGTAAAGTGGGAAAGGAGGATTATGTATTTTAATCATGTGATTCATTTGAAGAGTCTACCTTTTTAGTATGTGCATGACATTAGCAAGCTCAAACCACTGAATGCTTATAAGAGTAATCACATGGCACATTTTTCTAAGCAGCAGAAGTGGGAGTGTAAGAATGGATAGAAGTATTTTAAACCTCAATACCCAAATAGCAAGCCATCAAAGACAGAGATAAATCCTTGACTGGCAAACCAATTTATTTTATTTATTATGTTGAAAAATGGTCATAAGTTGTGTCGGGAGATCAGAGTTTATGATCCTATTTGGATATTGCACTACTCGAAGAACGATATTGAAATGATGTATTTCAGTCCAATCCACTATGATGTTGCTGATATGGATTAAGCCTTGAGATTTCAAAGGGTTATCCGGTTTTGTTTCATCTCTGAAATCAATTCCGGCTGTGATTAGTTAAAGCTCAGCCGTGTAAGACTTAGTTGATTGTTGAGTTGTTGTTAGTGCTCAAGACTTGAACAAGTTTTGGAGACCGAAGATACAAGCTAGGTCCAAGGGGGTGTTTGTTAGTACATCTTATGTCCCTGTGTTAGTTTGTATCTTTGTAGTCGTTTATGATGTTTATTTTATGTTTTGTAGCACGAGGGGCATTTTTGTGATTTGTACTTAGCTATGAGAACGGGAGGAGTATCAGACACACCATGAGAATGAGCCTCCCATTCTAATGTAGGGCTTCATGCTAATAGGACACACTATATAAATCCCATTCTCATCATAACTCTTGAAAAACTTAAGGTGTAAGTGCGTGTTTTGATCTCCAAGTGAGAAATTGATTGAATCAATGAGGAATTTTTTCAACCCCTCCCTTTTAGGAGAACAAGATTTATTTATTTTTTTGTTTAATCAAGCAATCAAGTAAGTGTTTTCATTTTGTTATTTTTCGTAATTTTATACTTAAGCAAAACTCTAAAGTTTGTTGATTTAATATTAAAAAGATGTTAATACATGATTAATATGTTAACAATTCTTTCATACGTCTTATATTTGCTAAAACACTCATAAAAACTTGCGAAACCTACAAACCGTTAATATCAACAACCTAACTACTAGAAAACCCGGTTTTATTTTACTTGTAACACAGTCATATGACCATCAAATTATGTGATTCTTGAGTCTAAAATCATCTACTAGAAGTGTGGCTTACCCATGAAAATTTTCATAATTTTTTTGAAATTCCTAAACTGGTTTTTACAAATTTAATGTAGTTAAGGGTCAATCTGAGTTTTCAAAACAAAAACTCTAGGGTTCACTATCACAGTCATAACGTCGTGTGTACCTATATAACTTGAAAATTTTACAGAATAGATTACTATGAGTTGTAATGATTTTTCAACTAGTCTTGTGTCTATAAACATAGATTTTTTATGATTTTGTTAGTAAATTGTTGTTAGAAAACTAGAACTTTAGTAGTTTGGGAGTTTTAGTTTTTTTTTTTTTGTTAAATTTTAGTAGTTGAAAAAATATATATATATATATATATATATATATTTCATAATTTTTCATGAATGTTTGCTATTTTTAATAAATTCCCAAAACAAGCCGTGAAAATCGAATATGAGTTGAAACTTTTATAATCTAATTTAAAGCGTTTTAACTCAATTGAATCATTTATTAAACACTAAAGTTACTTAAGGAATCATCCTTTCGGGTTCCATCTTGAAGCTCTATCATTCGTGTTAAGTACCCGAGATCAATCCCAACATCTATTGAACTTGCATCATTTGGCTATCTAGGATAATCTTTTGAGATTCTCCTAACTACAACCATCACCTACATGTATTGTGCCTAGCTTACTATCTATTGATCGAAGTGAGTTTGCTTAGCCCCATTTTCTCATTTTTACACTTTTTGGGTGAAATATGTACAATTATTTTGAGCAATATTTATGTCGTTGCATGTTTATCATTATACTTATGTCTTAAACATTAATAGGTCTCATAAACTCATCCCACACATTAACCATGTCGGGTGACTCATTAACCTTGTCTAGGATGTCTCGGGATAATTGAAACATCCACATTTACTGACTTGTGGAGTTACGTCTTAGTCCCAAGGGTTGACTTTACAAAATCATAGTTCCCAATGAAATGTTTTCACAAATTGCTTCTGATAAAATAATGACATGCTACTTGCTAAACTAAAACTTTATTCTCACATATGCAAAACCTATGTATTCTCACCAACATTTTGTTTACCCAAATCTATTTTCCACATGTTTCAAGAAATGTTACTTGAAGTTTTGTTAAGCATGAGATCACATAGGAGCTTTGGACTTAGATTAGTTTTAATAAAAATTGTGTAGTTCTTTTGAATAATTTGTCTACCTTTGATTTTTGTATGAAAGTTGTGAGTTGACTAAATAAATTATTTAATTTTAATAGTTGATCATGAACTATTGGACATTGGTGTGTGCCTCAATGTTTCCATCATTGTTTGGGATGTTACACAGTTGAAGAAGATAAAGAATAATCTATACACACAATCAGAGGTGGAGCCATATAACCATAATTTGTACGACGATTATGACCCTGATGTGTGCTGAAAAAAGTTTGGGATTACAAAAGTCTAGAAAGGGAAGAGGAGTACTACTTCCATGATCCATATGAAGATGAGCATGCATACTTAGATTGGTCAAATGATGATTGTAACTGGAAATAATTATGTTAGCGTGCTTATGTAGGTCATTAGCTTTAGATTTAAAATGTATGCATTACATTGTGGTGGTCACTAGAAATTGCAGTACATTGATTAGAACTTCAAATCACTAAACTACATTCATTTCTTTGAAAGTCAATTACATTACATTGATTTACATGGATCTCAACTAAAATATAACTACACTAATAAACCAAAAGTTAGGTACAATACAAATAAACATCAACATAAACCTAGCATGATCCTCAGCCTTTTTTTTTCTTTAGATGCTATTGCATTTGCTGATTGTTGACGTTTGTTCAAACTCTAGCAATCATGTAATCACCGTTGAATTCCTTGTACTCGCTGGAGGCAAACCATGACATAAAACCGCGCCTTTAACTCTGTAAATCGGCTTCACATACGTTAGAAATAAAGAATAAATTGATAAAGTCTAGGTTTTCTAAGTCCTTACACAATAATTGAAATGACAACCATGGTTTGCTTTAGTCCAGGATGTGCGAAGCAATGTAGTAGACCCACAAGAGCGAAGTGAGTTTGAAATGAAATGAAGCTGGAATTTTGATTTTATCAATGATAAGGAGACCATTAGAGCTGGAATTTGACGTTGTTGAACAATTTGCATCAATTTTAGATTTCTAGGGTTTACATTAATAAGCTGCAATCGGGAATTGGGTTTTAAAACAAAGGGTGATGAAAAAAACAAACTGAAATGACCAGAATACCCCTCATGTGAGGGGCATGTGGCGAACACAAGCTGAAATGACCAAAATACTCCTTAATTTTTCTTAAATGAAAAATACCACCCTTAAACTTTTTAACTTGACAAAAAGCAAGTTTATAAGTTGACAAAAATGACCCGTCTACTTTCTAACTTGACAAAAAACGTCCCCACGCTTTCTAACTTTTCTTTAACCCTCAAAATTTTGACATGTAACCCATTCTACCCTAAAACTTTTATATAATGTCAAAGGTAAGCCTTTAACTTTGTAAAAGTCACTTTGACCCCCTCAAGTTTTTATAGTTTCGAGCATACCATAGAATTAATTTCTTACGTTTTTATTTTTATGGACGTGTTGCTATAAATTCAATTTTCTCTATGCTTTAACGTAATTTTGGTTTGAAAATAAGTCAAGTCAATTATAAAATGTTTTCATTTTATGTACGCTTTGAGTTGCACTACGTTTTTTTTTATGTAAATTTTGTTTGTAAACAAATCAAGTAAAATATAGCACGTTTGATTAGAAGGTATAAATTTGGGTTACTATACACGTTTCTATGTAAATTTAGTTCAAACGAGTCTGATCAATCGTAGTCTATAAGTTATCATATCACGTTCAGCCTCACTGCATCACTTGAAAAAAACGAGAGAATCGCATGGTTGGTCCCTGTGGTTTTTCAATATTGCACTCTTGGTCCTAATTCTTCACTATTTACACCGTTGATCCTTGAGTTTAACAAAATTGCACTCGTGTGGTCCTTACCTCTTACTGTCGTCAATTTCCTCCGTTAAAAAAGGTAAATTACATTTTACCCTCAAATATATAAAAAAAAACAATTTAAAAACATAAATAAAAAAGACAATATTAAACATTTCCCCACCCCTTCTTCTTCTTCCTTAAACCACCACCATCTCCCAAAACCATCCCATCCCCTTTTAATTGCAAAATTCAAGTTAATGAGCCTCAGATTGCAAACAGAGCCCTAGGGCTTTTCTTCAGCGTATATAGCCGAGTAGAAAGGTGGTAATATTACCTTGAATGGCGCTCGTCGCCAGAAGCTGCTGACAATATCCGACTCATGTGCAGCTACGATGGTCACATCATCCCTCGTGGTAAATATGGTGTCCGTGACAGGTTACCGGTGGTGGTGATGTAGGGCGGTAGGTGGTAATTGTTTGTTTTTCAGAATCACAACGCAATCTCATAGTCTAATGTGTTCAAATCAAAACTCAATCTCAGGATCACAACGCAACCTCCGGCCAATAACATTAGGAGAAACAGGTGACGTATCCAGATACGTCATGGGAAGCGGTAAAGGGTCATCATCATCTGTCAAGTAACTCTCACGGTCACATGACGACCTCTCCTGGGCATTAACTCTATTATTAATAGTATTATTATAGATACGAGTACATTTCTTTTCAACAGGCGTGGGTGCAGCAACAAAGTCATTGGCATTAAGTCTGCCAGAGGAGGAATCGGATACAGCAGCGGAAGTGAAAGACCAGGTAAGGTGGTTGTCTAAGGCTGCACGGGTGTGTGGGAGGTTAGGTAACGGCTAGGTGGGGGTTTGGTGAAGCTAGGATTGAGGTTTATAGGCAACGACCGGTTCGTCAGGTATTCTACTCCGATGGCGTCTTGTGAGGTGGTGATTGTGTTGGCTTCAGGGTTGGGTTGAAGAAGATGAGAGGCTGGTGGACCCATATATCATTTTTAGGGGCAAAATAGACATTTTAAACTCACTTAACTAAAAAAATTAACGACTGTTAGAAACAAGGACTAAAACGGTAACAAAAAATATAACTAACCATCCATCGGAGCCACTAGTGTAAGGGGGTGTTTGAGATTTATTATTCAAAACAGATTATGCGTTTTGGAAAAACAGGTGTAGAACTGCTTATAGATTATTGTGTTTTGGTAGCCTAAAAAACTGATTATCTGCATTTTCTAAACGCAATCCCAAACACTAAAAACTGATTATTTGCGTTTTCAAAACGCAATAATCTAAAAATCAGATTTAAAACGCAATCCCACACACCCTCTAAATAATCGAAAACTTATCAGTGACGAAAATATAACCAACCAAGTATAGTTCTTCCATCGTTCATCTCAAGTGAACTTCACCGGAGAAGAATAATAATAATAAGATGATGATAGATCTGGGGTCCTTCTCCGACGAAACCTTCGACGCAAAGAAATGGATAAACAATGCGTGCCAGTCACGTCACCCACAGGATCCCTTAGACAAGCACCTTATAGATCTGGAGATGAAGCTACAGATGATGTCAGAAGAGATCGCCGCTTCACTCGAGGAACAGAGCTCCGCCGCCATCCTACGTGTCCCTCGCGCCACTCGTGACGTCATCCGCCTCCGTGATGACGCTCTTTCTCTCCGTCAGTCTGTTGCTTCTATCCTCCTTAACCTCAAAAAGGTTAGATCTCATCTTTTTATATACATTTTGTACATTATTATAATGTGATTAAGTAAACATCATTTGTACATTATTATTATTATTATTATTATTGTTATTATTATTTGGCCTATGAAGGATTTAACAAACTCAGGAAATCAAGGTTTAAGTTAACATAATACATTTTAGATAATGAGATCGTTTTGTTGCTAGGTTTGGAAATGTGCTGGAGTTTGTGGTTTTGGTTGTTTTAGATAGTGATTTTGTGGATTGTTACTAATTATGCACTGCGGTTTCGGAATTAGGGTTTATGTTCGACTGCTATGCATTAATGCGGTAAAAAATCGGATATCGGTGAAGGACCGATATTGAGATATAGGTTATCAAGGTCAAATATCAGTGGGACATCGGTAATTTTTAATTTAACACTAACAATTCAATATACTCTCTTACCATTAACAAATTAACCTTTTGCAACTTGCAAAACACTAACAATTGTAACAAGTAGGAACTTCTTAAGACTTAAAACACTACCATTTGGCACTAACAATTAGCATTTAAGACTTAAAACATTAATAGCAGCAATAAGAAGATAGATGAATGGAAGGACTAAGAAGAAAGGTACTGATATCGAGAGTATCGGTGATATATCGGTCCAATGTCGGTTAAATATCACCGATAATATCGTTACCAATATTATTCCTGATGTTTTGTGCTGATATGTGTATTGATGACCGATAATTCAGTGATCTATATATCGGCCGAGTTAATTGCATAGTGTTCGAGTTTAGTTTTTAGAGATGTGCCTTTGGATAGTGTTCAACTGTTCATGTTTGTGTAATTTATGCATGTACTAATTGCTTTCCAGCCAGTATTGTAGGTTTAGTATCAAAATGTATTCAGTAAGCATTGAGCTAACTGAAGCATATAACAACTGAGCGATAGAAAGTTCGAGTTTAGCAATGTGTAAGTTCAATGTTAGATGCATCAACGTATTCCATCTCTGATAGTGAGATCCTTTTGTTCATAGGGAAGATGACAAGAATTGGTAAAACAACAAGTGGATACTAATACTATGAACTATGAAGTGAAATAATGTCTAGTAAGTAAATCACAGGATATGTAGTCTCAGTTTTTTGATGTTGTTGTTAGGTTCAAAATCTACCAGAGTACCTAGGTTTGTTCCCATTTTCGTTATTTAACGCAGTAATTTCATAGATAGATGCTCATTGTGCAATGTTGTTCATTTTGGATGTTAAATTAGGGTTTATCTTAGAGATTATTTTTTAGAGTTGTGCCTTTGGATAGTATTCAACTATTCATGTTCATATGCTCATTGTGCAATGTTGTTCATTTTGGATGTTAAATTAGGGTTTATCTTTGAGATTATTTTTTAGAGTTGTGCCTTTGGATAGTATTCAACTATTCATGTTCATATACTTTCTGACTCTGTATGTGCTAATCGCTGTGACGCTGTCCAGCCAGTATTGTAACTCTAGAATCAAAATGTAATTTAGTAGGCATCGTTTATACATTCTTAGACTCTTAGTTGACGTCTGATACAAACATTTGGTGTGATTGTATACACTATAACTTATTGAAGCAATTAAACATGGTTTTAAAAAACGGTCGAGGCGCGCCTCAAGGCGATTTGGGGCAAAAATGAGTCTGAGGCGTTGCCTCAGGGGTTATATTGTTGGGTGCGCCTCAAGGCCTGAGGCGGTAAGAAAAGTTGCGCCTCAGGGGTTTTGAGGTATGCTTTTGATGTTTTAGACTTTTTGTGACATTTCATGTCTTCTTTTATGTGTGTTTCTGATGTTTTTGATGAATTTGATAATGAAATTAGTTAGTGTTTTATTTTTTATAAGATATATATTTTTTTTTAATTCCGCCTCGGGCTTACGCCTCGTGAGCCAAAGGGAAAACGCCTTGAGGCTCGTTTCCGTACTTTTAAACCTTGCATTTAACAAAAGGATCGAGAGCAAGTTCAATGTTAGATATATCAATATATCCCATCTCTGATAATGAGATCCTTTTGTTCATAGCCAGGATGGCTAGAATAAGGTAACACAGCAAGTGGATACTAATATGATGAAGCGAAATAGATATTGTGTTAAACTTAATGTGTAATAATGTAACTCTTTTCTGGAATTTATAGGCTGAGGGCTCATCAGCAGAATCGATAGCTACTCTTGCTAAAGTCGATACAGTGAAGCAGAGAATGGAAGCCGCCTACGAAACACTACAGGTTGATTTATACTTTGTAATTTTATTCATTTGAGTTTCTTCAGCTTCATTTTTCATAGTTTTGTGATCTGTTTTATTATCATGTCACTATATCTTTTAAACATCTTGTTTCTTTTATAGGATGCTGCAGGGCTGACTCAATTAAGCTCCACTGTGGAGGATGTTTTTGCCAGTAATGATCTTCCCCGTGCAGCAGATACCTTGGCCAACATGAGGCGTTGCTTGAATGCTGTGGGTGAGGTAAAAATTTAATCACTGCATGTACCTCGTTTTATAAAAAGGACCCAATATCGGTTAATGTGGTTTATTTTCCTCTTGTTTTTTTTCCTTTCAGGTTGCTGAATTTGCCAATATTAGGAAGCAGCTTGAAGTGTTGGAGGACCGACTGGACTCAATGGTCCAACCCCGTCTAACAGATGCAATAACCAATCGCAAGGTGCAATGCGAAATGCAAGTTTTCTGATAAAAGTTATAATGTGACGCCTATAAGTGTTGATTTTTTTTCTGTTTTTAGGTAAATATTGCCCAAGATTTGAGGGAAATTCTCATTCGGATTGGAAGATACAAGTCACTGGAGAATCACTATACCAAAGTTCATTTAAAGTTTATAAGGAAACTATGGGAGGATTATGAGTTAAAACAACGCACTAAGACTGGAAGTGAAAGGAATCAAGTTGAAAGTATTTCAAGTTCCAATGATTACCAACCAAGTTTGCCTACAGTTACATTTCCCAGTTGGCTGCCGAGCTTTTATGATGAATTATTACTTTATCTTGAACAAGAATGGAAATGGTAAATGTTTTCTTCTTCATTCCTGATTTTAGTAGGCTTCATTTCTGATTCATGACAGGGATGGATCACATAAGATCATGATAAATATCTAAGAGTGTGGTATACACATTGAGTATATTGAAGTCAAAGTTTGATTTGAATGACTAATTATGTTATACTTCTTCAGGTCAATGCTTGCTTTTCCAGATGATTACAAGACTCTCGTCCCAAAGCTGTTAATTGAAGCAGTGGTGGCCATCGGTGCCAGTTTTGTTTCCCGCATAAACCTTGCAACCGGAGATGTAGTCCCTGAAACCAAAGCATTAGGCAAAGGTTGCAGTCTGATTTTTTTATGTTTAAGTTTGTTTCATAATATTTGGTTTAGTTTAAATGTTATGTATGGACACTCATGTGTCACATACGACCACACAATATACCACTATTCATGTTAAATTAAAAATATTCTGTGTTATCACAATCTTTGCTTCCATTTTGTTGTTTCAGGTGTATTAGATATCTTATCTGGGGACATGCCGAAAGGTGTTAAAGTGCAGACTAAGCATTTAGATGCATTAATTGATCTGCACAACATGACAGGCAGTTTTGCAAAAAATGTACAACATCTTTTTGGAGAATCGGATCTTAGTGTTTTAAGGGACACTCTTAAGGCAATTTACCTCCCTTATGAATCATTCAAGCAAAGGTAAATTCCCACAACCCCTTTGCTGTTATCTTATAAAACAAGGTAAATCGCAGGGTGCAAATTATATTGCTGCAAAACTAACCATCATATGTTTATCGTTATCTTTTTAACAAAGATTATCATCTCCTATGTGTGTCACATTATTCTAGTTGTATCTGTGTTATTAAAACTAGCACCTAATCTATATTCCACAAAGGATCTACCTAAAATATTTGTACATTGTCTTCTAGCAGTTGGTTTTATGCATAACCTGAACAATTAACAGGGTTCTCTTTTTCACATAGATTATAGAACATAGAGTTGAAAGTGACACAGTAAACACATGCGTAGTTTTGATCCAACTAAGAATCCTTTTAGCAGTCTAGAATCAATCTCTATTGTGGAGGTGACAATTGCGACTAATTTACTTATAAATGGGTTTATTTGTGCGTTTTTTCATCTCTAAACAGGTTAAAAGAAAGAAAATAACCTAGAGGAAGCCTCCATAAGTTTTTAAAAATAAATTAGTTTTGTAATCGTTTTTTAGAGTTAGACATCTTGTTATAAAGTATCAATGAATCGTAAAATATTATACAAAATTTTTTGGCTCAAAACAGCCACATTCTATTGTTTATTTCACATTATTTATAATTTTTTATGGACTATAGTTACTTATCTGATTTTGTTCTAGGTATGGACAAATGGAGCGTGTAACCCTCTCCGCTGAGATCTCAGCCATTGATCTGAGAGGAGCTGTTACTCGTGGTGTTGGTGCCCAAGGCATTGAACTCAGTGAGACTGTTAGAAGAATGGAGGAATCAATCCCGCAAGTCATTGTACTTCTAGAAGCATCTGTTGACAGATGCATCAGCTTTACCGGTGGCTCGGAAGCTGATGAGCTCATTTTAGCCCTTGATGATGTCATGCTACAATTTATTTCAACCCTACAAGAAATCCTGAAAACCCTAAGAATTGTATGTGGAGTTGATGTCGCCCCTGATAGTTCGAGTTCAAAGAAGGAAACGGGCTCAGAGAAAAGAGACGGGGCCCGCAAATATGAGTTGTCAAGTGAGGAAGAATGGTCTTACGTTCAAAGTGCATTGCAAATACTAACGGTTGCGGATTGTTTGTCTAGTAGATCAGCGGTTTTTGAAGCTTCATTGAGAGCTATACTTGCTAGATTGAATACAAATTTGTCTTCTGCTGTGTTTGGGTCAAGTATTGACCCGAATTCTTCACATGAGAGTTTCGATGGAAATGGAGATCTATCTATGGCGGGGAGGGCAGCATTAGATGTGGCAGCATTAAGGCTCTTTGATGCTCCAGAAAAAGCACAGAAGCTTTTTAATCTGTTGGAGCAGGTACATATTCACCTTTTTTGGTTTATTGTCGCCTCAAGGTGGCAAGATGAGTGGGTCTCTTGGGCTGGGTAGCGAGTCAAAACAGGTTCAGGTTTTGTCCAAATTAATTAATAACTATATGATGTGTAATTGCAAAAAAAAAAAAAAAAAAAAAAAAACACACACACACAATATTACTGCTAATTAATAACTATATGATGTGTAATTGCAAAAAAAAAAAAAAAAAAAAAAAAAAAAACACACACACACACAATATTATTGCAGTAACAAAATAGATTTTTGGTAAAAACTAGAGGAGGTTGTATGGATTTATTATATACTTTGGGTAACTTTCTTTTTTCAACCCGTTTAACATGTTCCCCTTTCATCAAATTTATTTATTTGACCTGTTTAAGGTCAAATACAACACAAATCAACCAATTCCATAGTTAATGGATTGAAATCCCCCCTCTATATTATAGAGTTCTTTCATCGTCTTATTTTTATTGGGTTGTTGGTAAACCATTGTGTAAGCCCCACCCTAAAGAATCTAAAGTTCAACAAAACTGTTGATTGGAGGTGGGAAAATAGTAGGATCAGACAAGTTGGGTAACAGGTTAAAGTGGGTTCATGTCAAACAGATTATTTTGTACTGGCTGGATTGGGTTGGCGCAAAACACAGGTTGTCCGTAGATATATATTTTTTTTTTAATTTTAAATTCTTTTGCGTGTCAAATTGTCACATAAAATATGGAATTTCAATAAAGAAAAACTAATGCCTCTAATAGTATGATCCAGTAGGATACCATTAAAAACACACTTTGGAGTTGGGCGACTTTAGGGCCATTTCATATGTTTCCTTTTTAGCTAGCCTTTTCTATTCTGCCCGTTTGTCCCATTAGAGATAAAGTGCGGCCCAGATTGATCATAAATGGGTCGATACTGCCACCTTTTGAGTCCAGATGGCCTGGTTTTTTCATCTAAATTTGTATTTCTTCTTAATTAAGCATATATTATATCTTTCCTTTACACAAAATAACATTTTCTATTTCAACAGTCAAAGGATCCACGGTTCCATGCACTTCCAGTTGCATCTCAAAGAGTTTCAGCATTTGCGGACACAGTAAATGAACTTGTATACGACGTGCTTATATCCAAAGTAAGAAAGCAGTTTAATGGTGTATCAAATCTGCCCATTTGGTCTGCTGTTGAGGAACAAACTGCTTTTCATCTACCAAGCTTTAGCGCGTACGCCCAATCGTACGTGACGACTGTTGGTGAATATCTTCTCACTTTACCCCAACAGTTGGAGCCACTTGCCGAAACTATTTCTAACAACGATGCCAATGCTGAAGAGGCACAATTCTTTGCAACAGAATGGATGTTTAAGGTAATAAACATTTTCCTAATTTGTATCCCAGTTTTAGTATATATGTTAAGAACTAGGATTATTCAAAGGTAACCTGACTTCGTCTCATTTGGTCACCAACTTCCCCTTCAGAGTTTTAAAGTTTATTGTGTAAACCTTACCTTAGGTAATTTGTAACTTTAACAGCGCATGTATCTAGTTGCCCCCATCAACGCTGGTAAAAATGTTTTGAAGTTTTTTTTTTTTTTTTTTTTTTTTTTTGAAAAGTGAAATGTTAGAAGTTTGAGCGTTTTTCATTGGAAAGAAACAATGTTTTTGTTTAACTTATTTCAGGCTGAAAAAGCCACCAAAAGTTTAAAGTTTTGGGTAACTATTGTTTGCTTATGGGTTCATTTGGATCTACTCTGAATATACAATTAATCAAAATGGGCCAGAACCACCCACCGCAACTGTCTTCAGCCACCGGCTGTCACCGACACCACCACTGCCACTAGCAACCATAAAAGAAGCATAGCACGTGACCATTCTGATACGTTTTCTGAAACAATTTGTTTCATCCTATATCCATTTTTGTCAAAAAAAAATTTGATCTGTACTTGCTTTGACCCATTTACCTAACCCCACCCGGCCGTTTTGTAGGCTTACTTGAAACTGTTTAAAGTTTCTGAACGTTTTATACTCGATTCATATTATTAGTTTAAAGGTGTTTCCTCAGCAATAAGTACGGGTGCCCATAACAGAAATGAGATTAAAGTTGATCAACTTTTTACCTAGTTTGCCTATTAAGTTATTGAGTTACACTGAACATTTGGCATAACGGTAACATGTTCGGCTATTAATCGAATATTTAAAGTACCTAGTGATGACGAAATCAATATTCTCAATCTTTTTGACCCGATTGACCACTTGGCAGGTTAGAGAATCCAAATTGACCCGTTTGTTGGTAAACGGGCTGAAAATGTAACATCTAGTATATCTTTTTTATTTGTATAATAAATTAGGTTGCTAATGTCATGCATTTAACATTTCCCTGTATACTAATATAGGTCGCGGAAGGTGCTGCAGCTCTATTTATGGAGCAACTTCGAGGTATCCAATATATAACAGATCGTGGCGCTCAACAGCTGTCGGTAGATATCGAGTACTTAAGTAATGTACTGTCAGCATTGTCTATGCCCATTCCTCCAATTCTGGCCACATTTCACACCTGCTTATCAACCCCGCGAGATCAACTTAAAGAACTTGTAAAAACCGATTCAGAGAATCTTCATATCCCAACGGCTAACCTTGTTTGCAAGATGCGACGTGTGAGTCTCGAATGATGAAAGAGTTGATAAAATTTGTCTTGTTTGCTACCGAACAATATGATTTTGCGCATACGACATTAAAATTTTACAAGAGCTGTTATTAGTACACATGACTGTTTTTACATATAGCATATATCGTTAGTGAAAACGAATTCGTCAAACATTAAATTATTTGTGCTGGGAGAAAAATAAGCGATGAATTTATAGTGAAATTTTAGGTTTAGCATATCAATTTCTCTAGAATTGGGGTTGTAAGAATTTATTTATTTTGTGTTCTTTTATAATTTAAACGATTTAGAGGGTGTTTGGGATTGCGTTTTTTTTTACTGAATTTTAGATTATTACGTTTTGAAAACGCAGATAATCAGTTTTTAGGCTACTAAGAGGGTGTTTGGATTGCGTTTTGAAAACGCAGATAATCAGTTTTTTAGTCTACCAAAACGCAATAATCTATAAGCAGCTCCACCCTGCTTTTCAAAACGCATAATCTGTTTTGAATAATCAATCCCAAACACCCCCTAAAACGCAATAATCTATAAGCAGTTCTACCCCTGCTTTTTAAAAATGCATAATCTGTTTTGAATAATCAATTCCAAACACCCCTTGGTTTTCACCTGTTTGTTCTAATCATTTATAAACGAATACTTAAGGAGCTAGATATAATAAAACCATAGCCACCTTTTTAGTCATTCTTGTTTTTACTGTTTTAGCAACTTTGCTAGAGATAAAACTTCTCAAGTGGTGTTTTCAAATCTTTAATATTTTTTTATATAGTTGAGCCGTTGAATACGATACGAAAAAAATATATAAGTTTTCTATTAAAGCTATTTAGGGTGCTGCTTAATAATACAAGATCAAATCAATGGAAGTTCTCTATCAAAGCTATTCAGACCAGTTTCTGGCACCTCCCCTACAATAAAACTTCTAAATGCACTGCAAAGCATTGCTATGCCGAAATTACCCTGCACAACAAAAAATGCTGATACATCAGCATGTTACCGATTTAGCTCTCTATTACCTCGTTAGTTCTTCAAGAATCGTGAGTCAAATTCGACACTTTTTGGTACGAAAATCAACACACGGTATCAACTTCATAGGCTGCTTATACTTCTTGCACAATATGAAACCTGCAGCACATTTAGAAAAATACTTGCTGCCGATTCTTGTGTGCATTATCAAGGCTTAATGACCCGTTGGAGGCCGTGTCTTGGCAAAACCGACCTCAAAATGAACTTATGTGTAATAGCATTTGTAACATAGTTGTTAAAAGTCATCGCCTCTTGCGCCTAGGCCCATTTTTTAGGCGAGGCGATGCATTTACGCTTTGAGTCAAGGAAATTGCGCTTTAATTCTCCATGTGATGGTTTAGGCGCAGATTTCAGCTAGATTCCCAAATTCCGGAGAGTTTCCGGCCAAATTCGTTAAGTTATGGCTAGATTTCAGCCAGATTTCTACTTTAATCTAAGGAACACTACTTCTATACACTAATAGATCAATATTTCAAAACTTTTTATACTAACTAGATGAAAAATAGTATTATTTTAATATATTTTTACTTTATTTTCTTGTTCGCTTTTTTTTTTATCTCAGGCCCTCACTTTTTTTGCGCCTAGCGCCTTTGATAACTATGATTTGTAAACCTCAATAAATGCCTTACGATGACTACAGAGGGAGCAAAAAAGCTACAAAGTAGGGAAAAGAAAAAAGGCGAAAAAAGGTAAGCAGGAATATGGTTACCTCAACCAACAAGGATTCAAGATTTACTTTTCAGCAGCCGGAATATTAATTTGTATAAACCATATCTGTGACTGTGTTCTAAATAAACTCAAGAGTTAATAGCCAAAATCGTCCCTGAGGTTTGGTGGTTTTTGCCACTTCTGCCCAAAAATGAAACGTGCTACAACTGGGTCCGTAGGCTTTTGTTTTTTTGCCAATTTCGTCCTTAAAACTAACCCAGTTAATTTTAGACGTTAAGTGAAGGGGCATTTCTGTCTTTTTGCTTGCCCCCTTTTAAATACCCTTAGATCAGAGCTTAACAATAATAATAATAATATTATCATCACCATGGAATACGACAACCAATCAGAACCAGACCTATGCACCTCAATCCTCACACGCTTCACCACCTCAACCGACCCACACCACCACCACCTCTGTTCCATAATCGCCGACATTTCCCAAACCCTTAAAGACCTCAACCACCCTTTAACACCCTTATCATACTTCGGTGCAACATGCACTTCACTCGACAAATTATTATCATCTTCTGACCCTAACCCACCAACACACCACATACATGCTCTTGTTACTATTCTGTCAATGGTTATTCCTACTGTTTCTCCTGCTGTTGTTAGGAAACAGTCGGATTATGTTTCGGGTTTGGTTGTTCGGGTTCGGATTATGTTTCGGGTTTGGTTGTTCGGGTTGTTCGGTTAAATGGTGTTGATGATGGGGTTGTGGCTGCTGGGTTGAAGTGTGTTTCGCATTTGTTGGTTGTTGGGTATAAGAGTAGTTGGTCTGATGATGTGGCGCATTTGTTTGGAGTTGTTGATCCACATGGGCAAAGCATGTTTGAAACGGGTTGTGGATTGGAGGTCGATTTAGGGCTGATTGTTAGGGTTTTATGGCTGGAGTTCGATTAGGGTTCATGGGGTTATAAAGAAGATGACTCGTCTGATTTAAAGGGGTTTTGAAAGTGTGGAACCCAAAAAGACAAAATTACCCCTAGACTTAACGTCTAAAATTAACTGAGTTTGCTGTCAGGGACGAAATTGGCAAAAAAACAAAAGCCTACGGACCCAGTTGTAGCACGTTTCATTTTTGGGCAGAGAAGTGGCAAAAACCACCAAACCTCAGGGACGATTTTGGCTATTAACTCTAAACTCAATCTTGAAACAGATAATGAAAGATATGCAGGAACTATTATGTAATAATAATACCTACCTCAGACCCTTTTCTCCTTTAGTTATATTGAATGGAATTGATGATATAGTCTCAACAAAGCTGTGATAACAAAAAGGAGGAGGGTTCACTCATGATAAGACATTATATAACTTTCGGGACTCCAAAACACACAATCATATCATAGAACGTTAACGAGTCATAATAAAAAGACGTCTACCTCTTCTGACTTCATATCCATTGAAATTTATCTACAGAAACCGACTAATATGGACTCCTGGATGACCTCTTTCTCCCATGCCTAACAGGTGAACGCGATCTGCTACGGTTACCTCCACGATATCGATCCCTGTTCATGACACCTCCATTTCTATAATTAGTATGATTATTGTTATTGTACCTACGATCTGATGCTCTGCTTGTATCGCGATAGCTTCTATTGTTTCGGTCTCTAGACCTCTCACGGTCACAGTCCCGGTCCCGCCTGTCACGGTTCTTGTCCAGGTCAGCAGATCCGCTTCTGCTTCTGCTTCTATTTATCTGTCTACCTTCATTTTCTGTTTCTCTTTGCTTCCTTCTTTCTTCAGCTTCTTTCTCCCTTGCTAACCTTTCCTCTTCCCTCGCCTTCTCTTTCGCCTCCTGGTAATTCATTACAAATCATGTTTTTCATCGAACTTCTTAAAACTTGGATATTTGAATTGCAATGCCATTAGAGGTGGCACAACGAGTGAGTCAAGCGAATTAGATAACGGGTCAGTTTTAGTACAAGTGAAAACAGGGTGGACCATATTGAAATGTCCTGCAATCGCTTTTTTCTCTCTTTCAGAATAACAAATTAGCACATTAAATATTAATATAGAAATTATATTATCACAAACCAATTAAGATCTTTGAATGAAGCTATTGGGGATATTGTATGCAGTGTTGCAAAAATCGGCCTAGGCGGGAGTAAAAATCGGAAATATGCCCTAGTCGCTGATCTAGGCGTTTTGGCCATTAGTCGGGCCTAGGCGGTGGATTTTTTTTTTTTTTTAATTTCTAAGTATTTCTTAGTATTATGTGTATATATCTAAGTATTTCTAAGTATTATGTATTTATGTGTATATATCTTAACATATTTTCAAAAAACACCTAAATTTGTGTGTATATATATATAAAATACGTATAAAATACCAAAGCGCCTAATTCCGCCTAGGCTGGACCTCACCGCCCGCCTAGCACCTTTTGCAACCTTGATTGTATGCACTAAAAATATAGTTAAGGTGACTTTCAACCCTTTTTACCCGTTCAAGATAAAAACACAACCCAAACCGACCCATTCATATTTACAAGAGAATGATACCTTATACTCAGAAAGGAAATCTCTGACCATGCCATAACCGATATGCTGCTTTCCAGTGACATGAGACTGAGTTCTTTCAAGGGCATCATTAGCTATCAGAAAAGAACCACATGTTTCACAAAGAGCCATCTTCTTTTCTTGCGCAAGCATTGCAACTTTCCCATTTTGCGGCTGCAGAGTCAACGCAGTCTTCTCAATGTTAAGCAAATCCACCTGCAAAAACAAATGCCAATTAATAAATAAATAAATAAATAGGTTATACAAAAAGAAGACATCATTTAGAGTCTAAAGAAACCAATTGCTAAATAATACCTTCTTCATGAGTGCCCCCGCTTCATCCACCTTTCCCGCTTCTCCAAGAGCCTCCACTGATTCTAGAAGATTCTTGATTTTCTCTTCCAGAACAGATAATTGCTCAGATTTTTCAACCGGTACAGGTGGCGGTGGAGGAACGTCAACCTCTTGGGCAAGACGCTCATGTCCCCGCCTAACTCTCCTATCCAAATCCATGACCTTAAACAAAAAAAATAGTAAAAAAAATGTAAAATAGATAGAAGGGCTTTAGAATATTATGATGTTAATATCTTTCGAGTTGATGTAAGAAGCTTCCTCCAAATATAAGTAAAAAAAAGATGCCAAACGGGTGGAACGGACAGGTCGATTAAAAAATAAATATAAATTTTATATATCTTATAAAAAATGAAATCCTAACTAATTTCATCATCAGATTTATCAAAAATATACATTAAAAAGACATGGAATGTTTGAAATTCACACAAAAAGTTCAAAACATCAAAAATAAACAACAAAAACCCATGAGGCGCAATGTTTGTTGCCGCCTCAGCTCTATGAGGCGCACGTACAAAATAACACCCTGAGGCGCACGTACAAAATAACACCCTGAGGCGCACGTACAAAATAACACCCTGAGGCGCCGCCTCAGACTCGTTTTCTTACAGAATCGCCTTGAAGCGCCTCGAGGCGCACGCCTCACCCGTTTTTTTAAACCATGATTGCTACTTCTTATGTTTGGCCCATTTGACCCGTTGGAGTAAAAGATAACCAAACTAGACCATATTTTAAGTAACGGGTTGAAATTGCAACCTATGATTCTATGAAGTAAAATGACTTACCAATCTTTCGCAGAAATTAGCCAAATCTGCTTCAAATCTTGGCACATAGGAATCATGCCTTGGAGAGCTCTCGAAGCTAGAGTAAACGGCAAAGAGAGAAAAAAAAATGTTTCTCATAAGGTGACAATCGCAGATTCAAAGAAACTTCAGATTAAATCGAAATCTCTTTTTCGTTGAAGAAACATTTGTTGATGTTGCATTTATAACAAGTTAGATAAATGTGACAAATGGTCTATCTACAGATTATAGCACAACTTACATAGTTCCTTTCGTTACCTTTCTTTCAGCTTCGGATCATGAATTTTAGGGCATGGACCTGATACAAGAAACAACGCACAAACAAAAATCACAGTCAAGTTTTAAGTTTCAAACATTTTCAATAAACAGGTCATGTTGGGTTTAATCTGTTTCACTATACGAGTTGTACGATGGTTGACTTAGTTAACCCGTTTAATCAAACACGTCGAACCACAAACCTCATTTAGATAGATACGTTAAACGAGTCATTCAGATACATACTAGATATATTAAACAAGTCGTGTTCGTTTTACACAATTTTAAATATCTTTTGACATGAATAAATACAAAGCCATGTTCAGATTCGACAATTCAACCCACCAACCGACACGACACTATTGACACTCATGTAACCCAATTCACGGCCAAGAACGAAGGATTCTTAGGGGCAGGGGTGGCCCTGGCCCCCCTGTTTTTTTGGCGCAGTAGTGGAGATTTGCGATTTTCGTAGTTAAATCGAGTCCAGGTTGAGTCCGGCCCCCGCCGATTTGCCACTACCGATCGAAAAAAATTGAGTCCGACCCCTCCCGATTCGAGAACCAAGCTTCGCCCCACGGCCAACTTCACATAACCAAACCAACTACTAACCTAGTCAAATACAATAATACAACAAGTAAACTAACACAACACTCACCGAGATCACTCCGAGTGTTTACGAACAAATCATGAGGACAAAACTTCACCATATAGAACCCACACACTTCCTTATCATCCCAACTAATTTCTTTATGTCCCCTTCTCTCTTCCTCAGTCAAATTACGAGCTAAAAACACACAATCAATAACAGATAATCAAGAAATAATAAACCCATAGATAAACATATCTAATCACATAATTAGGGTTCCCAATTGCAACTTTCTTGAAATAAAAATCGAATCTTGATCCAAGAAACTAAAAACCAAATTAAAATTAAAAGGAACCTGAACCATGAGTTCATCAAGCAGTGCTCTTTGTGCGTCCATTGATGAATAGTTGGTGAATGGATGGTGTTTCGAACCCTAATTGGTTTTGTTTGTCTCCTTGTTTCCACCTCCTTAAACTATCCGTTATGGGTAGAGGGTGAGCGAGGGATTTATCCACTAATATTTTATAACGTCAATGCTTACGTGGTACTGGGTAGCGGCCGGCGAGTGCTCGCGTGAGGGTGTTATGGGTAAAGGTTTGCGGGTTTTTTTTTACCAAATATATTTAATTATTTACCACATTTAAAAAAAACATTAAACTAAAATAAAATAAAAATTACACTAAAATAAAAACACAAATATTACACTAAAAAAATTACACTAGAATAAAAAAAAAAATACACTAGACAAAAAAAATTACACTAGACAAACCACATGATCATAAAAAAAAAACCTAGCCACGCAGGTGATTTCACGAACGCAACATTTGCCACATCGAAACGTGATTTAAACGGGTGACCAACCTTGCGACGGTACTCCACGTGGGGTAAACGCGAGGAGCACGTCTTCTTTCTCTCCTGGGAGATCTCTCCTCACCTTCCTGTACGCGAGTTCGAAGTTTTTACACTTCGATTTAAGTCCTCGAATTTGTGGGAGATTGACTCGTTGGTACGGTTTGTACCCCCCACAGGAGAGACCAAACTCGTGTAGCACCCGGTGCCACTGCTGGCCGCGTGAGTTTGGCGTACCACCGACGGTTGCACCACCTTCACCGTGCACCTGTTGGTAGGTGAGCACGAGTGCTAGTTCTTCTTCTTCGGTCCAAGGAGCCATGGTTAAAGGTTGAAGGTTGAAGGTTGTGAGAAATATTTGAAAGTTTGTTGAAGAAGAAGAAGAAGATGAGGGTTAAATATATAGGGGAGGTGGGTTGAAAAAATTTAATAAAAGTAATTAAATTTTGAATTTAAATCTTGGTCAGCCGCTAACGCATGCGAGCTGGCTCACGTCTAGTCGCTCGCGTCGGTCTGTTGTCGCTAGCGGCGCCCACGTGGATAAAGTTATGGCTCGCGGCAGGCTGCTCGCGGGCCACAATGGTCAGTCTTATAACTTATAACTTTTCCAAAAAGTTAATAAGTTAAAAAAAGTGTTTGGCAAAAGGAAAAGGACTTTTTGTTTTAACTTTTTGTTTGCCTATGATAAGTTGTTTTGGAAAAGTAAGGGATGAGTGACTTTTTGAATCTCCTTATAACTTATTTATGCTTATTACCTACATGCCCTTCTTATATCCTTATACATTCCCTCCTTATACCCTTTTTAGTCATTTTACCTAAATAAGTTAAACCAAACACTTTTCTACAAAAAAACTTATCAACTTAGGGGCTGTTTGGTAGCCTCTTAATGAGGCTCTTAACCATTCAGCGCTGAATGATTCAGCATTCAGCGCGTTTGTTTCAACTTCTGAATAGAATGGTTAAGTCTGAATCATTAAGATTTGGGATGTTGCTGAACCATTAAGCACTGAACTATTAAGCACTGAACTAGGCTGAACCTTAATGAGGCTCCTCTACCAACGTGGGACAAGAAAACTAACCATTAAAATGTCCAACTTAATGATTCAGCGCTTAATCATTCAAACCTCTTAACCATTCAGACCTCTTAATGATTCAGCACTTAATCAACCAAACAGCCCCTTATTGTTTTTCCTCACCACATAAGCCAATCCAAATACTTCTCTAAAAACTCATTTTTAAAAAGTCATAAGTTAATAAGTCCTTTTAACTAAAAGTTCCTTTTAACTTAAATAAGTTTATCCAAACATGCCCTGAACTTTGAAGGGCATATGATGTTATTATTATTAAATATTATTATATTATTATACCGGTAGGAAACTCGCCTCGATGGCGGAGACAATTTATAACGTGGTACTTGTTTTCTATCAGTTTATTAATCGTCTCATGATATATTGTATGGTACCTAAATTTGTTTAACTATTTGTGTAACATGGTACAATTCAATTAAGTTAACTTATCAATCCCATGTGCAATATTCGACATTCGCATTTGTTCTTGTGCAAATCTGAAATAACGAACAAAATAGAGGTACATTTTTATAAAGCAATATAGAGAATAGTCTCCTTTCACGGTGACCAGTCATATGAAAATTTACCCAAACGAAATAGCATAGTGTACCAAACCTTGTGCTGCGTGAGACCAAATAAATCTTCAACAATGTCACGTCATTCATTATCGGCTAATAGATTACAATTTAACAGAGCTTGATTTAGTTGTGTAGATCTAGATAAACAATAATAATTGCAAAAAGTTCAATAGTAGATAGTAATAACATTAAGGGGTTGTTTGGTTGATTAAGTGATGAATCATTAAAAGGTCTGAATGATTAAGTGTTGAATCATTAAGTTGGATCTCTTAATGGTTAGTATTCTTGTCCAACATTGGTAGAAGAGCCACATTAAGGTTCAACATAGTTCAGTGCTTAATGGTCCAGCAACATCTCAAGTCTTAATGGTTCAGCCTTAACCATTCCATTCGGAAGCTGAAACAAACACGCTGAATGCTGAATCATTCAGCACTGAATGCTGAATCATTCAACACTGAATGATTCAGAGGCTCATTAAGAGGCTTACCAAACAGCCCTAACATAAGATAATGCTTGGAGACCATAAGTTTATTTGAAATTGAATTACCATTCACAAGATCATCTTGTTTTAGAATATAGTTAAAAATGTTAAAGTGTGTATTTGAGTTGGTGTCTAGCAACAAATACGCCAAATTGTACATGTGTACAGATTTTAAGAAATCTAAATATTGATTTGTGTAGGTATAAGCTAAGTGGTTGGGATTAAACACACTCATGCCTGTGACAATTTATAATGACATTTCGAATATAAAAATACATATTTTTAAGTTATTATGTGACAACCGTCACCTTCACATTATAACAAATTGCCATTTAAAGTCCTCATAGTTCCTATTGTTTCAAATTCGATAAATGAGTCTCATTCGATCATATATATATATTTTTATTTGGACTTGCTTACATTTTAATCGAACGCGTAAATAAAATACATCTTGAAAATTTTAACTTTGCTGATATTAATCTTGTTTAAACACTTAAAGTTCTAAAAAGTTTGGTTTTGGTTAAAGTTAAAGTTTAGTTAGTTGGTTAAGTTTTATAAACAAAAAGTTAAAAAAAAAATAAACTTATAATCTAACCTAGTTAAAAATGGAGGGACTAATTGTGCCAAAACATTAAACATAAAAAATCTGATTTTTTTTTTGCTTCTCCTTCCCCTGGTCCCGTTTTTTCGGCAGGTGTCACCGGCGGCGGCCACAGAGTCCGGCCAAGCCCACCGGAATACCTCCAATGGTCTTTTAATCCACTTTTAATGCATAAAAACTCGTTTAAATGATTTTAGGGGACGTTTATCACCTTAACTGCAGCATAAAGATCATTAGTAACGCTATAATTGGTGTTTAAAAGTGTGGGTTTTGAAACGTTCGTTTTAATGTAATCAAAGATTCATACGTTATAAATTCACGTGATAACCTTTAAATTGGTGTTATAATCATGATCTAAGCCCTTTGCCGATACCAAACCCTCTATCAAACTCACCCAAATCGTGTCTGGAAGCTTCAGAGCCGAAGCTCTATGGCGCGACTTCAATCTCTTCGTTTCAAACTCCAAACGTGATTGTAGGTATGGTATTTCTATGCCATTTAATTCCTCGCATCATGCTCTACGAAAGCCCCTTATTACAGCTTTGATTCAGTTCTGCATATGGGTTATTGGATTTTGTTCTAGGGTTAGGGTTCTTGGTAGGAATTGGGGAAGAAGATGACTTTTAAATAAGTTGTTAAATATAATTTCGTTTGATTAAAATCATTAAATGAAGCATGTAGTGTAGTGGTTGTAAGGTTGGTGTTCTACAGCAGGTACTCGGGTTCGAGTCCCTTTATACGCGAGTTCCTCTTTTTTTTTTTTTTTGTTTAAAGCCTTATATTGTCCCATTTATTCTTTATTTTTATTATAAAAATACATTGAAAACTTAGAATATTCATAATAAATTCATTTTTGCTCCAAAAATTATAAAAATTTAGGAGTAGCTTCTTGACACCTCATAGAAAATTACCCCACTTTTATTTTCTGGAAAATGTTTTATTTTTATATTTTTATTGATTTAATTTGTTTTAATCATATTTAATTGATTAAAAATTCATTTTTGATGATTTTAATCTCAAATTTTTAGGATAATTATTTCTAAGCATTTTAATCTGAAATAAAAATTATTGGTTCAGAAAACATTTATTTTTATTAATTTTCCTATTTTTAGTCATTTAAACATGATTTAATATCATTAAATCAGTTTTAAATATAAATAAGTTTATATAAATTATGAGAAAATTATTCTAATTTGTTTACATCAGAAATCATTCATTTTCTATGAAACTAGGATTTTTGGATCATGTATGGTATTATTAGTATTATTTATGTTTTATTAGACATAAATAATCATTTATTTATTTATACTATTAAATATCTATTTTACAAAATATTTTCCTTATAAAATAGAAATGTCTTATGATTGAAAGTCTTGATTATCATTGATGGATCTTTGAGTAACTCATAACTATTATTTCAATATTTATGATTATTGTATTTATTTACAATAATTAGTTAAATAATTAACTAGATTATTTTGTTTTAATTATTTAAACATATTGTTAACTAAATACTCAATTAGTAATAGCTATATTATTTAAACCACATCTACAACCTTTCAGATATTAATTGTGAGAAATAACTGTTACATTAACGCAACTTATCATAAAAACTCTACTTCCCCAAATCGACTTAGCAAACCCTAATGTCTTAGACCCTAGTTACCTTAGACTTTTAGACATTTCTTATTAGTATGCTTACACCTTATAGGTTGAATTCCTCGGAATTCCCATTGCTTAGCTCACGACCGCTTAAGTTGGATTTTGCTCGCTTTCGCAAACTGTGAGTATATCTTTCCCCTTTTTACTGTTTTACGTTTCGGGGTGACTCATGTACTTACTATCAAGTTTCTATTTCTTTTACTAAATGCAATTCTTATGTGTGTTTGCTTGTGTTATTTTGTGTATCTATGACCTGTCAAATCATTAACCGCTGGGCGGCCTGGCATTTCAATGAATAGTACTATGGTTTATACCCTTGTGACTCTGTTGAGAGTCCTCGTCATTGCTATGTATTACATTACTACTAGCGCATACTATATATATCTGCTTTCTTCTCTTAGGGTTGATTTGACCCGGATACCACTTATTACATAATTGCAAACAGTATACGACACATGAATTGCTAAACACTTTTCTACTATATTTATTTAAACAGGGTATGCTCACCAATACAATTTTTTTGTATTGACCAAAATATTTTGTACATGTTTCAGGTTGTTTTGAGATGCATTCTTTAAGCTTTCGGATTTATATTTAGATTTTGATTCATTGTATTTCAATTTAGTTGACAGTTAGAATCGTTGTATTTCATTTCAATGTAATAAATTATTTAATAAATGTATTCAATTTTACACTTTAGTCCATGAGCTATTGAACAATCGTCACTACGTGACACCTCGATGTTTCCGCCATCGGTTGGGGTGTTACATATTATAAATATACAATTTTTTACATTTTCACTGTACAACATTTGGGTTTACTAAGCTTTGGTTTGGACAGTGATTTTGATGAGTGTCAAATCCATGAAGTTTTACAAATCGAGGTTTAATGTTTTGAGGCTCTAAGCTTCTATTAGATATCCAACAGATTATTATAAACCTGAAGATCAATTCAACCTACAAACAAAAATATAATTAATTACAACCTA
The DNA here is from genome assembly GCA_030844895.1 of Ambrosia x helenae. Lineage (NCBI taxonomy): Eukaryota > Viridiplantae > Streptophyta > Magnoliopsida > Asterales > Asteraceae > Ambrosia > Ambrosia x helenae. Next base: position 5,883,222 of record CM061232.1, read on the forward strand.
TAAGTAAATAAACAAAGGTAGGCAAATAAAAAAATTGAACGGCAAGTAGGCAAATAAATGCATATACATTACATTAATTAAAGATACGCAGAACATTAATGGCCAACATACCAAAAGTTAAGAAAGTTGAAATCAATGTGGGAAGGTAACTGAGAAATTACAAACGAAAATTAGTTTAACTTGATACTTGATTTTATACAATTAATGAAGGCATGGTACTTATAGGAGACGTTGTACATCTGTGAAAACGCTATATCACCAGAGCCTATTGTAGCTATAAATGTGACTTTATAGGAAATGATGTGCTAGATGACTATTTGAAGTGAGCAGTGTGAGCAGCACACCATTTGGTAGTGTGAGCCGACTCCCAATTATGGAGTCTTTCACCATTTAAGAAAATTCGTGTGGGCATACCAATTCTAAAGCTGCACTCTTTCACTATTTTGTATACTCTGCATTCTTTCATCATTTTCGCCATTTTAAAACAGATCAAACAGTTGACTAGATTTCTAGGTAACCCAAATGAATGAACCTTTTTCACCTTCTCTCATGATTTATGTTTGATTCAGGTCAACTGACTTCGAATTCGGGTCAAGTTTCGGCTTTCAGATAAAACTGAACAGCCCTATCTAAGGGGCACAACCCCTTCACGCCGCCGTTCATGTTATGGCGTTCAGCTCCTTGGTTAGTAACATGAAAAGGGATAACACCCCTAACCGAGCCTAAAACAACAACCAGTCTGCCATATACGAGACCAAAGTCTAATAAACGAGCAAAAGCAGATGAAACTTAAGTCGGGGGATATATTTGCAAACAAGTATATAGTTAAAGGGGAAGTTTTGGATATAATTCTAAAATTAGAAAGCTGTTTCTCGTTAAACAATAAACATCCTTTCCTCACCAATATCACTCTCACAAGGAAAGGAAGGATCGTCGGTTTGACCAGCTGCTGAATTAGTCAACGGTACGAACATCACTGTAGCTAGGGTTCATACGAACAATTATTATTATTATTATTATTATTATTATTATTATTATTATTATTATTATTATTATTATTATTATTATTGATTGGTTAGATCAGATGGCGGATGGAGATAATCCATCACGGTATGTGAAATTGAACAAGGATCAAGCTCCTGTTGAGATCAATCCTGGAGAGCTTAATCAGCCTATTGAAGTTCCTCAGGTAAAGCTTTCATCTCATCATTTTTTATTTTTTTATTTTATTTTTGTTGTTGTACGGATTGCTTTGTGTTTGGATTATGTTACGTTAGGGTTTTGTAGATTAGTTATTTGTATGGAAATTATGTGATCTAAATGTAGTTACGTTTTACCTTTTGTTTGGATTTTTTGGTGTAAGTTATACTACTTGTTACTTGTTAGGAGTTTTCAAGTATGCATATCCAGATCTGGAATTTGCTATGTTATTCTTGTAATTTTACATGTTTGATACAATGAGATAAGAGGATATCGCGAAAGTAGCCGTGTTTTGGCGTATGGTTGCGTGACTCGGATCAGAACAGTTTTACACAATAGCCATGAGATACGCGCATCTTTCGTCAGGCGCAGTGGCGAAGCTTGGTTTCGGAATCGGTGGGGGCTGGACTCATTTTTTTTCGATTGGTAGTGGCAAATCGGTGGGGGCCGAACTTAACCCGGACTCAATTTACCTATGAAAATCACAAATTTATACCACTGCGCCAGAAAACAGGGGGGGGCAGGGCCACCCCTGGCCCTTCTTATCCTTCGTCCCTGGTCAGGCGCAGTGGCGGACTTACCATTGGGGCGGGAGTAGCGCCGTTACCCCTCAACATTTCCGGCGTAGTGGAAAATTTTTGTTTTTTTTGTATACTTTAACACGCCTAAGCTCTAAATGTTTTTGTTTTATATGCGATGTGGTGCCACGTATTCCATTAGTTTAAGTTATTATTGGATGGCAAAAAGTCTGATATGATCGGGTAAAAGTAGGTATTCAAAAGTCAAAACATTCATGGATAAAAATGGGTGTTTTGTTTATGAGATGGAATATAGCTACAAGTATATAACACACCCATATAAAGATTATTTTCGTGGTTATCTCATGAAATAAGCCTTTTTTTTGTGAGATTCGAGTTAGGCCCCTTTTGTAGTTTTGTGTGGTATGAATTTCACTTACCTAGTTACCTCGTGGTCCATGCAGTCGTTTTCATAGTCGTTTTTATAAACTTCACTTATCTCTTTTGTTGTTTCCTCGCTTATACTTTCCAAATAGGAATGACTAACATATTATTTGTTATATTTTTTCTAAATTACAGCTGAATGTTCGCAAGTGCAATGAATGTGGGCAGCCTTTACCTGAGAGCTTTGAGCCTCCTGCTGTTGAGCCTTGGACAAGTGGTATATTTGCTTGTGCTGAGGATACAGAAAGCTGTAAGTTTTTTCTCTTCACATTTCAACAGTCTGGACAGAATCGAGTTTTAAAGTTCTTATTTTCATCTTGTTAGGTGGTTATTACAAATTTTAGATACAAATGTTATAGAGGGAAAATATCACACAAGTAGCCTCACATTGCATATATTTCACAATTACGTTTTTGACTGTAGGACGCATTCAATTCAAAACTAATTTTAAGTAGTGAACTGCCACAATCACATAAGCACTTGTGCTAGTGCTTGTCAGATAAAGTGGGAGACAAAGAGGGGCGGGTGTGATTACCTTTATGTATCATACATGATTGTCAAAGGTGCAAGGTGCACTCAAGGTTCAAAGGGTGGCCTTGGGCTAGGTGCAAGGGCGCAAGGCGCTTAAAAAGCGAGGACCCAAGATAAGAAAGGTGCATACCATTGACAACTATGGTGCCATATTTAAAGCAATAGGCACAAGTGTTTATGCGGTTCTCACACTTTTCTACTTAAAACTAATTTTGCACTGTGTGTTGAACGCCCCCCTCTTTCGACTTTTGCAGCTTTATGTTTCAAGTCTCAAGTTATTTTAGAGATTATTATGTTGTGGGCCTATGGCTATATAATCTAATTGACATTCCAATTTCTTATTTTTATAGCATGTATATTATAAGGTTGTAACTCACATGCGTTAATTTTGTTCAAACTTCACACATTTCCGCATGCACTACTAGTTTTATATGCCTTAGGTGATTACTGAAATGTGTACTTTTGTGGGAAGTTTTTGACTATACGTCACAAATCTATAGTACCCTTTAACAAGGTGTTTTAAAAGAATCTTGTGGCCCAGATTAATACACTCCAATAATTTCTCATTTATATGTCCAAAACATCCCAGTTATATCATTGTATGTTCAGGCTGGTCAGGACTTTTTTGTCCTTGTGTTCTGTTCGGAAGGAACTATGAAAACTTGAGAGATGATTATGCTTCTGGAACAACTGCATGTGTTCTTCATGCAATATTCATCGAGGGTGGTTTGGCTGTTGCTGCAACAACAGCAGCATTGCATGGGTTTCTTGACCCGAGGACGTCATTTCTCATTTGTGAAGGGGTGTTGTTTGGTTGGTGGATGTGTGGTATTTATACTGGCATTGTTCGACAAATGTTACAGAAGAAATACCATCTTAAGGTAATTCTAGTTTCTTTGTGGCTGCTATTTTTTCCCTATATTTACTAGTGGTGGAAAATTCGCCGGAAACACTTCTATCCATTTTATAAAATGTAAGTAGTTAATGTGTCAGATATGATCACAACAATAATCTACTTTCTGAACATAATGATTTAGGCAATGCACTTTGGATCTATTTGATCCATTTCTTAACTTTTTAGGTTTTATTTGTTTTTTTGACTTGATACATATAAAATATAACCCTAATTGACCCGTTCAAAAGTAAATGGATTGAAATCGCCACTTCTAATTAGTCATCTTCTGCCTCTTTAAAGAATTGCTTGCAAAACCAAAGGGGACCAGGGGAGTACAACTCTAACCAACTTTTTAAAGTTACCGATCGGACTTGGTAAAAAATGTTAGATCAATATATTTCTATTACTTTATTTTCGTAAACATGTTTAGTACATCGGTAATAATAAAGGCTCAATTTCATATATACTCGTATGAACTTCTTTAATATCATATTTGCCCAACTAAAGAAAATTAATCTCAAATATACCCATTCAGAATACTTAAAAGTTTCATGTTTACTCGTTTTATTAAATACAATTTATAATATGACCATTATGCCCTTCTGTTTCTTGTTACACATTTACACTTAATACTCTCAGAACTTAAATATGTACACATTAAGGGAAGGAAAAAAGTTTGCGGGTTAACACAGCCCGACTTGACCTATTATCCGACTCAAGTATAAGAGTATAACTCTAGTGTTTTGAGTTATGGTATTTATGTTTCATGTTTGGTTGTTCAAACACGCAGAACTCGCCATGTGATCCGTGTTTGGTGCACTGCTGCTTACACTGGTGTGCATTATGCCAAGAACACAGGGAAATGAAGGGTCGTCTTTCTGACAACTTTGTTATGCCAATGACCTTGGTAAACGCACCGCCAGTTCAACAGATGAACGCAGCCGAGGAAAATCAAGGGTCATCTTCTGCACCATCATCCTCTGAAAATGGCCATGAACATCATACCAACTTAGAGATGCGAGCGCTATGAGCTGATACTTTTTACATCTATGAAGTTTCTTATGCACACATGGAATTGAATTGGTTGGTTTTAGTGTTTTTATTCTTGTTGTTTGATAGGAAGCAATATGGACTTAATTTTAAATTTAAATTTTGCGTTTTATGATGGTTACTATTTTATTTTTGTTATTATTTTGGATGGCCTGAATGAACATGTCAATGGCTAAGTTGGGAATATATGTCATGGGGTGTTTCCTTGTGTTATGCCTCATGTTCAAGGCTTGATTCAAAACTATTATTGAGCCAGAGTCTCACTAGAAGCGGCCTCTCTATTCTTAACAGGTAGAGGTAAGGCTGTTTACATCTTATCCTTCTCATACCCTATCTTAGCTTTGCTATTGGTGGATTGTATTTTAAAAAATAAGATTTGAAGAAGTAATGGGTTGCAAAACAATAAGTTGGGTGATTTTATCCGGACCCACATTTTTACTTATGACACCCAATTAAAGAATGTTACTATTTCGTTTACTTTTTTGGTCATTTGGTAATTTTTCTATAAAACTTTTGTGAAAGACAAACCCTCTTAGTAAAAAATATCCTAATAGGATAAGAGTTAATCCAACGAATGAAACTTTTCAGGTATGAGAAAAAAGTATTTTGTTTTGGTTCAACCCGTAGTCTCATATAAAAAAATAGATGGTATCAATTTAGGAAGACTTTTCCAGGAGACATGTTGCTCGTTTATCACATATATGTTTTTATTTAGTTTTCTTTTTTTACGGTTCATAGATTATATGGTTCCTTTATAGACCCGTAGTAAATCTTAGTAAAAAATATACTATTACAACCGACACATGGAAGCTTGCTAAGTAAAGAAAGATGTTTATTCTTTCTAAGCCTGATAAATACCAACCGTATATATGTAAATCCTAAGCCAAATTTGCTAGAAATCCCATGAACATTTGCATTAAGAATATATATATTTTTTAATATTTATTTTTTGAAAACTTAAAGTAAGTTCAAAAGGTTCATTGGTTGCTATGTTTTGCATAAATAATGAATCAAGTATGTGATATTCAGTTAAAGAAGTTATGAATCAAGGATACATGCCTTGAACCTTCTAGTCTTATGTTTTGAAAAAAAATTATTTTTTCCCTACTTTGCTAGCGTAGTGGTCTCTTTTTTTTTTTTGTTTTTTGAGGAGCCACTGACAACTGACGCGGATCCGGTTCGAAGCGGCGCCATGACGTCAAATTGGGTTGTTACCCGAAAGATAACCTAACCACCCAGGCCGGCCAAGGTTGCTGGGGGCTTGCCAGGAGTCGAACCAGTGACCTCAGACGAGCGAGAACCCACCTAAGGTGGTAAAACCCTCTCACCTCACCTTTGCATCCAATGGAAATCGAACCGGAGTCCACATTGGGACCATCAATTCTTTCCACCACTGAACCAAAGGATCATTGACATTTTTTCCCTACTTACTAAGCTAATCAAATCCATCATTGGGTATCACATACGTAACACAAATATTCAAGACACATGAAACAATCACAAGACAACATATCCGACCTCATGTCTTTAACCACAACCACAACCACAACCGAAAACACAACCTTCACAAGACCCGTTATAACAATATCTAACTCAAACTCAAAACACCCAAATGTAAACAAAACAAAACTACAAGGACTATAAAAAAGATTCACACAACATTTTTAACTAAAACAACTATAAAAAAAACACATTTCAAGAATATAAAAAATTTAGATAAAAATGATTCCTAAAACCCTCTCTTCCCTCACTCCTTCTCCCACCCATTCCTTCATCCCCAATTCAAAATCCCCAAATCTCACAATCCGGGTCGGGTCATAATAATCTGCAACAAATCATAAACCCACAACCCCAACAACAAACCCAACCCGAATTATCCATACCCGGATCCGAACCACAGGGAACGGGGCAGCTGCCCCGACCCGAGGAGACATATTTCTTGAAAGACAGCAGCTTTTGAGGTCTCAGTCTCTGGTAATTGAGAAAAAGAAGAAGAAAAAGAAGGAGAAAGCAAATGGGTCGTTGAAAGTTGCAACCTTTTGTTGTTATGGGTGTGGAGCTCCTTTGCAGGTTCAAGAAATGGATGCTCCGGGTTATGTTGACCCGGATACTTATGACCTGGTATGGATAATTTGGGTTATTTTATTTTATTTTTTTATGAGATGGGTTTATAGTTTAGGAATTAAAAGATGTCATGGAGCTTTAATATTGTGTTTAATTGTACAAATATTGTTATTATTTGATTAAAATGGTATGGGTCCGTTAGTGAATGCTGCTTTTTGCTGGATTAAAGATGATATAGTTTTTTTTTTTTTTTTTTTTTTTTTTTTTTTTTTTTTTTTGAAGAAATGAATGTTTTATTTAGTTTGTTATCAGTACTGTAGAAAATTTAGATAATTGTTAGATATGGAGTCCCATATGAGTTGCAAACAGAATGTATTAAGGGGATAATGTGGATCAAAATGGACGTATCTGGCGGGATGTGTATAAGGTCAGATGGGTCGGGTTGACGTTGACCTCACGACTTGCGGTTTTGCTATTAATTGATTTTTAGTCTTGTAAACAATGAATATGTCAAATTGTCAATATAATGGCGAAACTGTTATTAGAACCGAAATGCGTTGGATGACTTTAAGCGGATTGGTGCACCCTTGGTTTTAAAACGCGCGAGGCGCTCCGAGGCGTTTTGGGTCCAAAATCCGAAGCGCGGGGCTTAAAGCGCGAGGCGAGAGCTTCACGTATAGCATTAAAAAAATTATAAAAAAATATTTATATATGTCAATATGACATTTTCTAAATGTTAATCAATCATGAGCACAAAAACATGATTATAAAACACACTTGAACACTTAAAAGCATATTCAAAAATAAAAACGACGAGGCACTACTGTAGCGGGCCAAATAAAGCACTTTAAAAGGTTTTTTTTGGCTGAGGCGCTACTGTAGCGCTACTGTAGCGCGCGCCTCAAGCGCCCGAGGCGGCGCTTCATGTAGTTCAGCGCTTTTTGGCAAAAAAAGCGTTTTTCTTGGAGCCTCGCGCCTCAAACGCTTAAAGCGCGCCTGAGGCGCGCTTTTTTAAACCAAGGGTGCACCTTCTTTTTAGTGTGTGTGTGTAAATTTTATCCTTTCGAAATGGCTATAGAATATAATCCAAATCAACCCATGTTCACTCATTTTAGTTTAAATTGAGCCCTCTAGACATCAGAATGCAAAGATCATAGACTAAAATCGTAGGAATATATGTAAGTGTAAGCATTTTACTGAAGCATGTCAATTTAGTATTTTTCCTCTTCATTATTGAGATTATGTCACTATGATATACGGATGGATTCTACCTCACAATAATCACTTACAATTTTTTTGAAAATCCATAAATATATTATATAACTTTGTCTTATTTTTATTCCGTGTTGATTTAGTTGGTTTGTTTTTTGGGGGGCTATCTCATTTGCAGAAGAAGAAACACCGCCAGCTCAGGACAATTCTTTGTGGTAGGTGTCGCCTATTATCTCATGGGCACATGGTCACCGCTGTTGGCGGCAATGGTGGGTATGCAGGCGGAAAGCAGTTTGTTACCGCTGAGGAGCTTAGGGAAAAAGTTACGCCACTTACGCCATGAGAAAGCTTTAATCGTAAAACTGGTGAGGCCACTTGTTTAACGATTCAGGTGATGTTTAGTGCATGGCTGTGACTTGAAGTTTCAATGATCAGTTTACGGTGTTTGGCAAAAAACTGATTATGATTATGGTTTGGTTCATAATTGGATGGTTAGTAGCGGTGGCAAAATGGGTGGGTCTGGCGGATTGGGTGATGGATCAAAATGGGTTTGGGTACACTTAAAATTTTCGTTGTAGATTAATGATCCTGTAGTTTGTAGCAAAGTTTAAAAGAACGGAAACGAGCCTCGAGGCGTTTTCCCTTCGCCTCATGAGGCGTAAGCCACTAAGCCTCGAGGCGAACCGAGGTGTAAGCCCGAGGCGCAATCAATAAATAAATATAAATGTTATGTGAACACACATAAAAAATGAAACAATTGACCCAAAAAGTCTAAAACACAAAAACACACACACACACACACACACACACACACACATAAAAAACACCCTAAACCACCTGAGGCGCACATTTTCTGTGCGCCTCAGCCCTTAGAGGCGTATTTACAATCTGAACCCCATGAGGCGCGCCTCAGACTTGTTGTCTTAGAGTTTCGCCTTGAGGCGCACCTCGAGGTGCACGCCTCACCCATTTTTTAAAACCATGGTTTGTAGTTCTAATGATTTATGGTTGTTTGCTTAATCTCTTTTAGGTTTGATATAGTGGATTTCAATGGCAGTTTTTTGGCTCATGTACGTGATCTTGCTGGCGCAAATCCTATCATATTAGTAGTGACTAAGGTAGTAATTTCTGCATTTCTTCTTTTTCTTTCTGTGGTCAAAAGTCAAAACTTAAAACGATCTTCATTCTCGGCTCATTATTTTTAATGATATTCATGCTGTTGAAGGTTGACCTTCTTCCAAAAGGGACAGATTTCAATTGTGTTGGTGATTGGGTTGTGGAAGCCACCATGAGAAAGAAGCTTAAGTAAGTATTGACCTCTATCTCTAATACTAGAGGGGGCAATTTAAAGTCACTAATATGTTAATTCAAGTGTTTACAACTTTTTTGATTGCTTTCTTAATACAAGTAATCAGTATTATTATAATAATTTTTGTAATCATATTAAGATGTAGTTTTTCAAAAGATATAAAAAGAAAACAAAATAAGCGTTGGTGACCAGTCCTGCTCATTATGGTGTTATTGCATATGCTAATATCAGTAATATGTCACTCAAGTACTCAGCGCTTCATGTATGCACGTTTTTTGGTCTAGAACTGTAATTTAAGATCTTAGAAAATTTCTTATAATTTTTGCCTTTTGTTGCAGTGTTTTAAGCGTCCATTTGACAAGCTCAAAGTCATTGGTTGGAATTACTGGAGCCGTGTCTGAAATTCAAAAAGAGAAGAAGGGTCGGGATGTGTACATCTGGTTAGTAAAATTCACTGTCTGAACACTAGAAAGTTTATGTGCTAATGCGTATATAGAGCCTTTTAATAAATATATTCAACAATTAGAATTTTATCGTTTGTAGTTTGTACAATGGGATCCATTAAAGGAAATTCATAGATGACCAAAAGAAACCGGACATTGTACTTTAACTTCTATGTTAGCTTTAATTAAATATATCACTAAAATAGTGACATTTTTTCTTTCTTTCTCTAGGGAGCAGCTAACGTCGGAAAATCTGCGTTCATCAATGCGATATTGAGTAAGTTACTTAGGAGTTGAGATCCAAACTTGTAGAAAGTTCAATTTGTTTGTCTTTATTTTTTTTAATCTTAAAACGACCTTGTTAGGTCTCAATCCCAGTGAATATGACAATTTAATTCTTTAAGAGCGTTTTATCTTTCGAAATATATGTTTGAGATTTTTCGCACGTATATTTGATCAAGAAGTTGTTGCCAAAATATGTTTCTTGCCATTTTAATGGAAGGAGTATGAAATATTATTTACATGTAATTAACTCAATTGGCCATCGTGTAATGCAAGTGCGTAACTTTAATTTGTTGTAAAATACAGAGATGCTGTCAGATAAAGATCCCGTTGCTGCCATGGCAAGAAAATACAAACCAATACAATCTGCTGTTCCTGGAACCACTGTCGGCCCAATTCAAATCAACGCTTTTCTTGGGGGAGGGGTATGTATGTTAATATTGTTTTCATGTTAAAAATAAGAGAAAAAAACCAATCTTTTAATGAACTTCTGAGCTTTAAACTGTTGTTCAGAAAGTATATGATACACCTGGAGTTCATCTCCATCATAGACAAGCTGCGGTGGTTCATTCACAAGATCTACCTGCCCTTGCTCCACGTAGTCGGCTTAGAGGCCAATCATTTACAGTATGTACAATTTCTCCTTTTGTTTTTTTTTTTTTTTTCCGTTAGTTGCTGTTTTGGGTTGCATTTGGAGCTGCTTATATGATATTGTTCCAATTTGAGGTTGCAATAATCTAGTTTTTAATGATTGGATAAGCAAATGTTGCTTCTAATCATTTGATCGGTTTTATATTAGCTAAGTTTTATTAGTTCAAGGGCGAAACAAAGTTATCTATTTACACATTGTAACCTAATTTTCGAGAATTTTTCTTTCATGTCACAAAGCATCTTTTTCTTTCGACAAGAATGCCATTCTGGTCATTTTTCTATCAATTCATTAGTTAATCATATTTTGCCAAACATACTTGTGATTATATGATCTCATTGATCACGCGATAGAAACACATATAAACACCATCTACTACTGTCCATTTTAATAGGGGCGCAGCTTAGTTGTGGGGGGACCCCGAATTTTCACGTAGAAGTTCCGATTATATAGTATTCGTATAGAAAATTTTGGAAATATAGGGTTTCGACCCCCCGAAACTATAGTGACTTCCGACCCCTTGAACCTTCGGGTCAAGCTTCACCACTGCATTTTATTACAGTTGATTATTTGAGTCTAATTATTTAATGTCTTATGTCGCTCAGTAACATCCAAACCCCCTAATTTTTATTTTTTTTTGGTTTTCTCTTTATGGGAAAAAAAACAGAAAGAGGTTGTTTTGGATCAATGGGTAAGTGAGAAAATGGAGTTTAACAGCCTGACAGGTTTTACCATATTCTGGGGTGGCCTTGTTCGAATCGATGTCTTGAAGGTATTTAACTTCGTACTTCTAACTTTCATACAGTGGAAAATCTTGCATTTGGGCCTTCTTTCACATCATTTTATTTTTCTACATTTTAGGTTCTTCCGGAAACTTGTTTAACATTTTATGGACCCAAGGCGGTGAAGCTTCATATTGTACCCACGAGTAAAGCAGACGAATTTTACAAGGTATCATCGACCTATCGTTCTATATAATGTTATTGAATGTTGCCCTAGGTGTATTCAAATGCATAAAACCTCCTGAAATCACTTTATCCTAGAAAATGATCATTATTGTAAAAGACCATAGTGTTTGCAATCATATTTAACACTTTAGTTATTTATATATTTTTTAAAAAATTGTCGCAGATAAAACCGAGTCAACCTGTACTAATAATAGCATGCGTTGACCCCTATAAACTGCCCACCCTTTGCTTCAAAAAAGGAGGCGTAGTCAGTTTGATTACCGGGTCAAATAACATGAGCAATTCTTGTAACTTGTGCAGAAAGAGTTGGGAGGTCTTTTAACACCTCCAAGTGGAGAACAAGTACAAGATTGGGCAGGACTTGAGACTGCTCGCCAATTACGAATAACGTTTGACGACACTCAAAGGTATGTATTCCACTTCCACAACTTGACCCATTTATCTGAATACGGGTCGTTTTGAAACCCGTAAATTGCATAGTAGTCAAAGGCGCGGCAAAAGCGCCTTGCGTCCAATAAAAATCACATACACAGTTGAACCATAATATGCTTTGATTCTACTTGTAGACCTGCTTGTGATGTGGCGATCTCGGGTCTAGGGTGGATAACAGTTGAACCAGTTAGCCAAGCACTTAAAGACCCTGGTGCAGATTTGATACCAGAGGCCACGGAAATATCGTTAGATGTTCATGTTCCAAAGGCGGTTGAGATCTTTGTTCGGCCACCACTTCCGGTGGGGAAGTTTGGAGGAGAATGGTATCAATATAGAGATTTGACTGAAAAAGAAGAAGAAACAAGACCCAAGTGGTACTTTTGATGTAGCATGTATTGGGGGTGGCATCTGTGCTTTTTTGGTCACCTTCATCTTGTATTGTAAATGAGATATACTGATTTGATTCAAGTCTTTCTATGCAAAAGCAGCATTGTTTTCCATGATTATTTTTAAATGACATCGTCCCTCACATTATCCAACTCGCTCACAGTTTACGTTTTACTACGCGTTCACTCAATTAGAGATTGCCAGGTAGTAACTTGGTTTTAAAAAGTGCGAGTTGCTATGAGGCATTTAGTTCCTAAAAGCTAGGGCGAATGCGCAATGTGAGAACTTCATCACGTTTGCAAGATGTTTTATGAACAAACAAATAATCGAATAAGCTTTATACCATAGTTATCGAAGGCGCTAGGCGCAAAAAAATTGTCAGTATCAGAAGTTTTAAAATATTGATGTATTAGTGTATGGAAGTAGCTTTCCTTACATAAAAGTAGAAATCTGGCTGGAATCTAGCCATAGTTTAACGGAAACTCTCCGGAATTTAGGAATCTAGCTGAAATCTGCGTCTAAACCATCACCTAGAGAATTAAAGCGCAATTTCCTCGACTCAAAGCGTAAATGCATCACGTTGCCGAAAAATGGGCCTAGACGCAAGAGGCGATGACTTTTAACAACTATGCTTTATACACAACTAAAAGCTGCAACTCTCTCATCTCTTTTACACCTAAACCACCCATAATCATTCTAGTCATTTTGACATACTAGTCTCCCTCCATATCCTATATTTGACCGATTTTGGTCAAACGTACATGAAGTCGTCGCCTCAATGCCCGCAAAAGTTTTTCTAACTGACACGTGCCTTGGGCGCCTTTTAAAAACCATGGGTAGCAAGCAATATCACAACTTTCTTGATTACAACAACAATGCAAATAAGTTTACCTTGTACATTCATAATACACAAGTGCACTGCAATGCAATTTTACAGGTACACACAATAAACAAATTCACAGCTTCAATTATTCAAATCTGCAACTTTTTGAAAAACTTACCCCCTCGTTTGCCGATTCCAGACCCCAGGAGACTAGTTGAGAGAAGAGACCGATTATCGGGTGTCCATTTTAAGTTTTTAAGATTATAAAATAAAGTTGAGAGTGCAGGAGTCACTTCATCTTCCTTGATGTTTTTACATGATATTACCTGAGATTTTCGAGTTCTTTCAAAGAAAGGACCACAGATTCTAGACCACCTGTTGTTAGCCTTGAGCATCCTTCTAGTGACAGCAATTTTAGCCTCCTGTCGGTGGAACACAAAAACAAGTTACGATTAGGATTAGGATTGTATGTTTAACGGGGCAAATGAGTAAAACTGGAGAACATTAGCGACGTAATAGGTCTATAAGTGAGTGTACTTTTACTGCATAAAACATATCAAAATCATCTTATTCAAAGAATACATATTATTATGAAATAACATAATTTCAGTAATCATCTTGGCACAATATACACACACTTTTCTTTTTGACAAAAAGTGTCTCAGGTCAACCGATACAAGATTTCCACGTTTTGACCTGTCACGCTACCTATATAGGCAAACGGACCCTAAGACTAATCATTCATGCATCCACAAACATGACCATTTTTTTTATATATCCAAACTTCTTTTAACTTTTCAGAAAAAAAAAAGACAGCATACAGGGGATATGAATCTGTCATCCCCAATCATTGCTACTAAAGGCAAGATTCAACCTGTTTATATGAAAATGTGTCGATCCGTAAATTGTATTTTTTTGGTAAAAATAAAAGACAATAAAGACTTGGCGGGTCAACCCGATCTGCATTGAAAGATTGCCTGTCTCAAGTTTAAACGGTAAACGATTTTGAATCTTCTGATCCGTTACCCGAACTACCCATCAGGTGACAACTCTACCTAACATCCAAAATATGGGTCCAAAGCATAGTTATCAAAAGCGATCGCCTTGATCGCCTAGGCGACGAATTTCCTAGAAGCCACCAGATCCGCTTTTCCCGCCTAGATAAAAAAAGCCACGGTCTGATTTTTAAAAGCCTAATTCCCTGACCAATATTATCGACCAGTACATACCAATTTATAGAGATATATACAAATCTCAATCAAATCTTTTTTTTAATATATTTGATTTTTAAAACACTTATAGATATTGAATTATTCTTCAGTATATAAACACCTCAACTCATTGATTTACCACAAACTGATTTTGTCTATTACATAGTTATCAAACACGTGTTAATTCTTTTAGCAGATATAGCTAAATTAATCCGTTTAATATTTATATTATTTTATAAAATGATTGTTATTTATAATGATTTGGTGATTTTTTTAATTTTTTTATTTGCGTATTTTTTTTTCTCAGGTCCACGCTTTTTTTACGCTTCTCGCCTAGGCCACAGGCGGGGCCTAAGTGCCTTGAGTGCGCTTCACGCCTTCGATAACTATGGTCCAAAGTAACTTTTAAAATTCCAAAACTTTTGCTTGTTCTCATCACAAACTTCCAAGCGAAATCGACCAATCAAGAAACAATCTCAAGATAGAACTTAAACCAGATGCAGGCAAGTAAATCTTAAATTTAGCAACAATCCAAGAACAATAAGCAAGAAATCAAGAAAATAAAAAATGTACCTGCAAAGACCGGCATTAAGAAACATGCCATCTTTCAATCCCAACAATCTTTAACAACCATTTCTCTCACAGACCGACACACAAGAAAAACCGCCCTCAAACTCTGCTTATCCCGCAGCTGACATCTCTCCAAATGCAACCTTTCAAGCATTCGACAACACCCCAAATGCTCATCAAGTCCAGGACTTTCATCAATCCTTTTACACGAAACCAACCTCAAACTCTTCAAATTCTCACAATACGAAACAGCCGATAACCACCCATCATCCATCCGATGATCACAAACCGTCAGTTCCTCAAGCATTTGACAACACTGCCCAATCGCTCTAATCCCATCATAACTCCCTCACACCCTCTAAGCTCAAGCTTCACCAACCTCTTACACCCTTGCGCCAATATCGTCAACCCTATATCCGTAACCAACGACGCGTAAAACCCGTCCACCGTCCCAACCAACTTAAGTATCTGCAGATTCTTAAACGCTGCAATCCCACGTAACACCTGATCATCACAACGATGCAAAACAAGCTCTTGCATCGTTAAACACCCCTCCGCCACATTCAACAACCCAATCTCACTACAATTCGCAACCACAAGCCTCCGCAGATTCGGATACTTCCTACACAAACTCTGCAGCCCTAAATCTACTTCACTAACAGGCACCAAACTAAACTTATTCAGCAACAAACCATTGTTATTATCAATAATATCAATACGAAAGGAACCGAATTCACAACCTAAAGATAAAGAAAGATCATATCTTTTCGCATTGTGGCAACCAATTACAGTTCCATGAAACAAATCAATATCTACAAGATTAGGGAATCTAGTAAAGATCCTACCAGATGTAACAAAACTCCAATCAAGAACCTTAATTGAGCTCGTTAACCGACCGTTGAGACGCAGCCATGTTTTCGACACTAACGAATTCGACTTCTTTTCCGGAACCTTTGAGAAGATTCCCAAAAGGGTTTCATCAGTAAGAAGTGAAGTAAAATCCTGACACTCAATTTGGGGCAAATCAGATACCAAAGTTTGGATCTTTAACGTTTCTTGATTTAGGGTTTGGTTAGTTAGGGTTTGTGGCGGTGGCGGCGGTGGGCGTGACGGCGGCGGCGGTGGTGAAGAGGGTCGGTAGGGAGAGGGTTGTGGTGGTGGTTTACGGTAGAAGGAACGACGGCGAAGGGTGGAGTGAACGACATGGTCGAGGGCTTTCTTGTTTTTTAACCAAAGATTGGACCAGTTGTTTAAATGAGAGGATGGATTATTATTATTATTATTATTAGGGTTTTGATTTTCTATAGAACATGAAGACATTTGGAAGTGTTGTGGGTGTTGTTGAATGTGTGATTTACATTTGGTGAATGTTTTTGTTGTTGTAGAAATATGTTTTGAGGGTTTTTGAAATGAGTGATGCCAATGGGTAACGGCTCTTTTTGTGGGGTAACCAAGGTTTGATTTTATTAACAATGATGGGTTTTAGTCAAAGAAACTCATGAGAATGAGTATATTAAATTTGATAACAACATATTAAAACTATTGGGGTTGAGTATACCCACACTTTTTTTTTTTTTTTTTTTTTTTTGGCGAATAACAATATTCATTTCAACAAAAGGAGCAAATTACATAAGAATAACAGGTAGGTGGGCAACAAGCTGCGCCACCACCCCCTTCTGGATAGAGAACCCTAATCTAGAGAATACAAATCATTGCCCTGGGGAGTTGAGAAGTTGCTGTGGACCACCCGCTGGACTTTCGTCAGAAACCTGATCGCTTCTAGTGCCAATGAGCCAAAAGTGTCAAAAGCCAGAGGGACAAAAGCATGTTGGTTATCCTCGCACGCTTTAGCGTGCTTTGCCACCTTGTTCGACTCTGCACTAAGTACCGCTTGCCCCGCCACGAAACCCACTCTCCCTAAATCCCGCTAAAGGTGACACACCGTAAGGTCCACGCATGCGTGTTTCCCACCTTCCCAACCAAACACTAGCAGGTCAGTCGGACGTAAAGTGGACCTCTCTTCTGCCGGGTCTGCTTGGGTACTTTATAGGGATGAGCTCGGGACGGTATTGGTACCAACCGATACCGATCCCGAAAACTCCCAAAACCCAATACCGATACCGAAAATACCAAAACCAAAAACCTCTAAATGTGAGTACCAATACCGATACCGAACACCCTCGGTTTGGTTCGGTACGGGATCGGTACGGTATCAGTTTGGGATCGGTATCGGTTCTGTATTCGGTGGTGTATGCTCATCCCTAGTACTTTATGTAAAATCATGGGGCTCTGAATTTCAAACGATTGTTTTGGTATATGTTGAACGGTTGTGCACTTTATGTTGAACGTCAAATCATGGGCTTTTGAATCTCAAATGATCGTGTGTGATGACATGGGAACAATGTAAGATTAGAAAGCACGTGTGTGGTTATAGTATAGCCTAATCTATAATCTGTTTTCTAAATAAGAGGTGTACAAAAGCCAGTTCAAGGCCCAACCAAAACGTTTTTTAGGTTGGTATCAAACCGGTTCGGGTAAGAACAAGTTTTAGGGTTGAAAACCCCAACCCACCCCGGTTTCAAAACTGGTTTTAGGGTTTCAACCGGTTTTTTTAAATCAGTTTCTTTAAGTGAACTCAAATCAGTTCGGGTTCGAACCTATTCTCAACACAAAAATCCAAAACCTATACCAAACCGCCGGGTCGGTTGGACCCAAACCGGTGTGGGCCAAGCCGGGTTTTTTATCGGCAGGCCCAGACAGGTTCTTTTGTACACCTCTCCTCTCCTCTAAATGGTCTTGGGCTTTCTCTGGCTGTAAGGAATTGCAAAGCCCATATTGGGCACTAAATTAAGAGAGAAAAATTGGCAAGACATGCTCTCAACACATGACATGAAAGTCAACGGTTGACTTCAACCAATACATTATACATGCTAAACGTGCCTTCAACAAAATATTGCTACATTATGCCAAACTTTGAGGTCCATGCAACCATAAATACGGTATATGACTTCCTAAACACCGCAACTAATTCAAAATGAATCATCTTCACCGGTCCGGTAGCCGCCACCCCGCACCGCCCGTCGGGTCACGCCCTCCATCTCGCCTGACACGTCGCCAAAGTGAAGATTCGGACACTTATCCTTCGTTGATCGCCATATCATCTAACAAAGCAAACGCCACCAAACCTCGATCAGTGTCCGCCACGAAAGTCAGAAGTTATAAAGATTCGGAAGCGAATAATATGATGAGCCACATTCCAAATCCAATCACTATCAACACTAGACTTACTAGTCCGGTATCCAAAAGAAGCCGACGCAAGACGTTGTGGCAAACATTTTGCCACGACGAAATCCTACTTCTCCATCCGCGTGGGCGTTGTCTCCAGGGCGAGTTGCCCCTTTTCCAACGCCTGTAAAGGCACCAAGTCCTCGTGATAGGAGTGGTGGTGAACGTGGCCGCGGGGGAATTAGTGGGGTTTTAAAGTACTTTAGGCAGAAAAAAACAATGTCGATAGAAGATGCCGATCGACATTGTTTTGCGTTGACGAATAATTGGTTGTTGCAATGGCGATTTGCTAATGCTCGAGCCGAAAACACCATGTCTACCGTTAGAACCCGAACAGAGGTAACTAACAATATCATTTGTTGGCGAAAATGAAACTAACAGTACTATGGGTTAAATATTTTACTAATGGTTATGTTTTTGTATAGAAGAAATTGTTCAGCGCATGGGCTGAAATACTTGCGATAAGAAATTCGAACATGGTAAAGCGAATAGAAGTTGAAAGGCTTGCGAACGACATCAAGTTGTATCACATTATGAACTCACAGTTATTCTTGCTGGAAAAATGGTCGAGAATGGAGGCTAAAAACGTTGAAGCCATTGGTCGAGTGGTGAGAAAGTTATCCGTGGCGTCAATCAACCTCCCATTGCTTCATGATTCTAAGGTATTGCTTCAAGTTGTCAGGATTCGCGATTCTCTGCAGGAACCTTTTTAAATGCAGTTTATCATGTGTAGCACATTAAATAGTAAATACCATCAAACTAATCATATTTCGTCGGACACAGGGAGATATTTCAGATGTTTGTGACGTGTTGGACACCGCTACAACGCTCTTGGCGGATATCAAACCTACAATCTCAAAGTTATCTTATGAGGTAATTTTTTACTTTTGGAAATACTATTCGCCTTAGATAACTGGGTTATATGGGTCGTGTCTTTTCTGATACAGGCCGAGAAATCATGTTACTTGTTGACCGAGCTTTCGATTATTGCTAAGGAAGAGACCGAGTTATTGGCTGAGCTACAAACATGGATGACTAATGTTGTGTTGCTAAAGGTGTTCAAACTTCAAACTACCAATTTATTTAGGTACTTTAGAAAAAAGGGTCAACCCTTTTAACAATTACTATTATTATGCAGGAAAAAGAAAGAAGTTTAAGAGGTCAACTAATCCAAACCAACTAAAAATCGTCAACAAAGTGCTGCGTTTGTTAGGCAGCCGTAGCACCAGCATCGAGCCACCTACATCTATCAGGTTGCAGCTGAACACTATCGAACCACTTATATCTCGTGTTGCCAACAGTTTCCAGCAAACTAATTTTTGATCTGAGCTTGTTGCAACCATATTTGTCATATTTTTTCATAAAAGTTAGTTTAACTGTATTAGAACATGTACAGACGGATCTTCAATCACACCAAGGGGGTGTTTGGGATTGATTATTCAAAACAGATTATGCGTTTTGGAAAAGCAGGGGTGGAGCTGCTTATAATAGATTATTGTGTTTTGGTAGCCTAAAAAACTGATTATCTGCGTTTTCAAAACACAATTCCAAACACTAAAAACTGATTATCTGTGTTTTCAAAACACAATAATCTAAACATCAGATTCAAAACGCAATCCCAAACACCCTCCAAGATGCATTTCAAGCAAGTATCATGATAAGCAAATTTGAACTAATTAACAAAACATAATATTGCATCAATATCTCAAATGACAAAAACATAGCTAGGTTCGGACAATGATTAACCAAAAACATTGTGAAGTCGAAAACCAGACACTTAAAACTAGTGGATAAAGCAAGCAATACCAACAAAGACGAATCCTTACAGTTTTCAACGGTATCGGCGCAGAGATAAAGTGTTGTTCCTCTTCCAAGTTGCCCTTCTCGAGGGACGTTGCTTGTGGTTCAAGTGTCCCTTACCACGCAGACCTCTGTATTTCTTGCCAGCAGATGTCAGTCCACGAAGCTCTCTGTGTTTGTGGACTGGGTTGCAGATCCAGTTGATACGTGGATCATTACGGATAGCAGCATGGGCTGGGTCAACCAAGATCACCTCAAAGTACTTGTAGGTCGAGTCCTGTGTACAAACTTGTACTTAGCATCCAGATCGGTAACAAAAACATGTTTTTAGTGGATTTTGACGATGACTAAGATAAAGTAAGAAAAGAGTTAAATCATCCAAATTTTGTAATAGGTCGAAGCGGGAACGTTTAATGCCAGACAAAACAGGCCAAGTTGCCCTACACACATTTTATATTTTCAAGAAAATATAGAAAACGATAAGTTGAGCAAATATAGGAAAATTTTGGGTATGTGCTCTCAAAACAGGTAGATGTTAGGTGGGTCGGGTAACATTGTAAAAGGTTTCAGAATAAAACTGCTCATTTTAGTACGAGCCAAAAAGAATAAAGTTGCAGTGACACAAACATATTTTTTACCGTTTGACATAATTCTAAAAAAAACATAGTAGTTATGCACAAAAAAATGACACTACTAATCATAAGAAAAAAAACTGTGTAAAAACATAATAATGAAACGGAAAGCATTATCGTAACATACCTCATTGAGCCAGTAAGAGTTGAGAACTTTAAGACCGCCCAACTTCCTTCCAGCTCGTTCTTCAGCAACAGACCTCTTGCTACGTTGAAATTTAAGTTGGGTGACACCCTGGTTGGTTGGCTTTCCATACACAATACCCTTGGGAACTGGCCTCTTTCTTCCACCACGCCTCACACGCACTCGGTAGACCACATAGCCCTAAAAAAAATTCAAATTTCTAATAAAAAAAAACTATACTTTGCAGTCAAATCTTCTAAAAACCTAAATTACAAAACAATCTTTATTTTCATTATTGTTGGTGAAAAAAGAGACAAAATGCATTAAGCACGTATAACATCTTCTACAGGATTCAGAGCGTGTACCGACCGTTAAGTCAACTGTATGAACGTGCATACAAATAATAAACATGTATAAATCTATCAAAGGCTACAAATGCAAATAAAATACAATATGCCGATTGCCAAATAAGAAAACCAAAGTCTACCTGCTTGGCTTTGTATCCCAAACGACGAGCCTTATCGGGTCGGGTAGGATGAGTAACCCTCACAATGGAAGGAAGCTGGCGATACTCCCAGCACCTGACCCTCTGCATGAACCTCATCACATCCGACTGCTTCTTCCTCCATAGCTCCGAAACATACGTATACGCACCTGCAATAATGCATCTAATCACCACTCCAATCATCCAATTCATCTAATATTCTAATCAAACCGATACAACCATCAATTGCCGATCATAACACATCAAACCGCACGACTACATGAGCCAATTCCGCATCATTTTTGTTAATCCGCAATCAAATAAAAAAAATACAACTATAAATGATATAAGAAGAGCGAGAGCGACAACAATAAAGTGACTGGTAAATCGGCAACAAGCTGCGCTGCAACCCCCATTTTGGATAACAAAACTGATCCGACTAAACAGATCAAACAGAATGAATCTATGCCCAAAAATCGCACCGATACATCTATCATTAAGCAGATCGAACAGAATGAGTCTGTACCCAAAAATGAACTGACTCATCTAATTTTTTTATTTTTTATTTTCTTATAAGCATAACAATTATTATTATTATTATTATTATTATTATTATTATTATTATTATTATAAAAGATATTACAATAAAGTGACAGTTAAACAGGCAACAAGTTGTGTTTTCGGATAGCAAAACCAGTTTGACAAAACACAAAGAAATGACTAATCAAGCGATAGAATCAACAATCAACTAATAAGAAACAATTAAGCATCAATTAATGTGACATTAGAGAAACAGATTTAACGGAAAGAGTGTGTACCCATTGTTGTTTGGTGATGAACGGCACAGCTACGGCTGAATGCTATTGAGCGTCAACGATTAGGGTTTTTGTTTTTTTGGGTTTAAAAAAACAATCACTTATTTGGGCCTAGTGACTAATGTGAGACTCCTCCTTGACTATCTCCGTGTTTTCTTCTATTGGGCCGAATAGTCGACTTATTATTATAGGTTATTATTATGCACGCGCTTTTCGCTGCGCAAATACAATTCTAAAAAAACATGGCATCGTATTGCATTCTAATTTGGCTAAATTTCGTAAAGCATGTCTCTTTCTCGCTCTCATTCTTATAAGAGACGACTTTTGAAAGTAAATTTAAGATTTAATAATCAAAATTACAATTCTTGTTTTTTTACAACCCACATATGTTTTTATGTTTATTTTGTTCATACAATAATTCAAGCTTAACTTTCTTAGTATAATATAATAATTTTAGAATTTATATCTATATTATAGTCATTTTGCAATTGATCTAGACGGTCACTTTGTCTTTTTAATTGAAATCATATAAGGGTGAGGAGCTTCAAAACAACTCACATGATAATAATGAACATTTTTATAAAAGTAGAATTTTCTTAGAATACTTCAAATTTTATTTATACATAAGTACATGATAATCAGTGTACGGGCATATTAATTCTCATGTGATAATTCAAATACATTAATAAGTCTCTAAATTGATTATATAGTTATAGTACAAGTGCATAATGCAATAAGGGGTATTATGGGGAACTTTTACATGACATATCTATGTTAAAGCATGAGTGAGTCTCTTGATATCCCATCTTAAAATGAGTGTAAAATTACTTTTCTAAACATGTCCCCTCCTTAATAAGGTAACATAGATAAATGGATTAAAAGTATTTTATAGTTTGTAAAATGCCAATCCCGTTATGGTGGAGTTAGGCATAGTTGTCAAAGCGCCTAGGCGTACTCAAGGCGCATAGGCCAAGCCCGGAGCCTAGGCGCATAAAAAAATGACGACTTTTTATAATTAAGCGCATAGTATAAAATACATTTTTTAGGGATTCTAGAGATGTTTTAGGCTTGTTTAGGGCTACTTTAGGATGCTTTAGGGTTGTTTAGGACTTGTTCATGACTCATTTAGGATGTTTTAGAGGTTTATGCAACTTTTAGCCTGAATTTGACCGGAAATCAGCCCTGATAGTGCGCCTCAGTGCCTAGGCGCGCGCCTCACAGAGCGCAGCGCACTTGGTGCGCCTCGAGCCCAGGCGCGCCTAGGCGCGCTTTTGACAACAATGGAGTTAGGGAGTTCGAGTTCCACCGACACCAAGTTTTACTGGTTGGTCAGGTTTTACTGTAGTGAGTCTTCGGACGACGGGTTTTCATCGAAAACTGGTGTGAAATTACTGATAGACCCATGTTACTCTCGAAAATTACTTTTTCCTCTTAAATACTTAATTATTAAAATTATCTTTTGTCTTTGTCTCATGAAATTCAATGAAATTTAAATTTGAATTTAGTTTTTATTGTGTTTGATTGATAGAATTGGTTATGATTGGAAACTTAAATTGACCTAGCAAAGTGAAAGAAAAATAAGAAGTCATAAGAAGGATATTAAATGGACCCTGATTGAACTCATTCAAACGGCATTGAAACCGTCTCATTGAATCATACGATCTTAGTTTTTTTTTTTTTTTTTTTAGCTTGTAGTTTTTAGAATGTCATTGGAACCGTCTCATTGTGTCTTTAATGTTGCACTGTGTCTTTCTTTATTTTTATCATTGTGTCATTTCTGTAATTTATTGTCATTTTTTCTCAACATCGTGTTATATTTATTTGCATTGTGTTATATTTTGTGACTCATTGTGTTATATTTCGTGATCCAATGTGATTTGTATCCTTCTTATTTTTGTTACACTTTGTAGGATAACTCAACCCTTGATTGTTAATGTGTTTGGTTAAGAAATGAATTTGAATTGGTATTAATTCTCTTGAAAATCCTATATGTGAAGAACTTCAATCATTCTTTCAAAATGTAAAGGAATTCAATTAAAAATTGAACTATCTTTTTTTTTTTTTTTATCGGCGAACAACTGTGTGGCAACCACCCTTGCGGGCCCAAGAATCGACTACTCGACCTCCAGCAGCCCCCGCCTTCTCCCGATGCGCGGAAACCCGAGCCCCACCCGCCCGAAGACACGACAGTGTTATAGAACTCGGTAAAACCTCGCCACCCGTCAGATTCGAACCGGCGCCACCCGTATTCGATCTTCACCCGGATACAAAACCATAAATGATGGAAGTGGGAATTGAACCTTTGATCACATAGGTGAAACAAAAGCCACTCCACCACTCCAACACTATGGATGAATAAAAAATGAACTATCTGTTCACTTCATCGTCATCCTCAAACCCTTGTCGCAACCCACGACCATTGCCTTCCCTCACTCCCAGCCTAATGTTATTACCATCTCCACCACCAAGACCGTCAACGGCTGGCTTCAAAGAGTATTTAAGTCGACAAACAATTATGTCCGGTTGAACCTATTTAAGTCGTTTAGTTAAACTTTAACCCGCTTATTACAATTTGCCAACTAGTATGACCTGTTTAATACATCTACAAATCGGTCACAACCCACTTGCAACTAAACAAACCATGTTCAGGTAACATGATTTTAAATGTATCCAAGTTAGGAGTGATGCTTGCCACCAACCTGACCTCAAGCCATCTTGGTCAAGACTATAGTTGAAGACGGCTCATTGAGTAGACCGTATATGCATTATATACAAAACAAGATACCACTTCTTCAAAACAGTCCCAAATAAAGAGAGAAAGAGGTAAAGTAAATACAATTTTCCAACACTTTACAATCAAAGACTTTATTTACTTGGTTTTCCTTTTTTGCAAATGAACAAATCAAGTACCCAGCAAGGGAACCATTACAACACCAATTGTGCCACTCTCGCTTTGCACCATTCCTCGAGTCCATCTCCACTTACAACCTGAAACAAAAACAAGACAAAAAGTGTTACAGATTCAACTCGGCACGTTTTGACCCATACTAGAAGTTGTTACCCAACCCACCCATCTTGGAACCATGTCTTCTGGGATTAGGGAAGCATTACAAAAAGAAGAAGAGATTATCGGTCATGAACAAACCTTTCAAGCAGTACACTCACGTGTAATCTCAGGGGGTAGGGGAACCTGTATAAATCAGGTACTGGAGCTCCCAAGGTCAAAGTCCATGGTGTAATCATATTCAATGGTTGGAATTACAGTAGCAACAAATTTCAAGAATAAGAAGAGGTACCTGTTTCAACATATTTCAATGCTTTAATGTTGAATGATATTACAAAACATAACAGGGAAATGGTCCATTTAGTAGTCCACTCAAAATTAAAATGTACTCTTATGAATCATATTCCCATTAACTATATTACAACATTAATTTTATTCTTTAATAAGACGGTAAAGGATGTTAATAATCAATAAGCATCAGAAATACACTTTGACCTATTTCCTTTTAGCTAGAATTTTTTAATTATTGGTTTTTTACTTATTTGACACGCTAAGAGATTTGAACTCATAATTATTCCAGTATGATGGAAGAAAATTACTTGTCAACTTGTGGTTCAAGTCCTGCAGCTATTAAGGGTTCAATTAGTTTCTTCATCACAGCGGCATGTTTGCAAGGATGTACAGATGCATGTTTCCCAGACAAGTGTGGATGGTCTTCAATAGTTACCTGAGTATGTCAAAATTCACAAAATCAATCTAGATTAAAAATGTTTGCTAAACAGGAAATGCACGAGGCAGCATGTTTAGAGAATCAACACGTGTTCATTCCGTTTGCCTTTGACACATTTGGATCCCTTGCCCCTGAGGCGGTTCACTTTTTGGAGCGGGTGCAGAAGGTGGTCCACAGTGACTCGCAGAGCCCAAGGAACCAAGGCTTTGTATTTAGTAGAATAGGATTTGCGATTCAAAAGGGGATAGCGGCGCAACTTGTTGCTCGGTTACCCATTATCCAGATGTAATTTGTTCTTAAGATCTCTTTTTATTAATATATTCATTAGGTTTAAAAAAAAAAAAAAAATTTAAAGCATAAAACCTCCAAGCTCATTTATTTTCAAAAAATCGAATTATTATTAATATAAAATATAACTTTTGTAATCATATTTAACACTTTTTAATAATTAGAAAAAGGAAATGTTAGGACACAAGCGTTTCCAGACAACCCAACATGCAATGGAACCCGTACAAAATTTACCCGTTTCGACCCGTTACAAAACCAACACATTTTCCCACCTTTTAACAAACAAGAAAAGTTGAGGAATCAGAGAGCATGGCATTATCAAGTATGCAATTTTACCGTTTTGCGAGCATGATCTTGACTGACATCTTCAAGAACTAATTCTGGCTCAAGAAGCATCCTTGACTGTAAAAGATAATTGACAAAGCGGTAAACTTGAGCAGATATATTCAGTTCATAATTTTACATATTCAATTCATATATGTGTACAGTGTACTCGGTACTCTTCCAGCCTAAGACATTCTGGTTTCCTACGAGTTCCTAACATGTAATCCAAACAGGGAAATTACATTAACTAAATTCAAGTTTGTTTATAGTTGATGTTTCTAACCTCATCATAACCTGTAAGCCAAACACGAGGAGTTTGATAATATTTGTCATACCTGAAAGAAAAAAAAAAACTGGAACGTCACATAAATAGCAAACCAAAAAGAATCTATACAAATGAGTGTTGCATCATAAACAACAAAACCAGAAGAACTAACACAAATAACCTTTAGATGTAGTGATGTACATTATTTTTAGTAATTTTTTACTATTAATTTATTAAATAGAATTAGTGAGGTTGAACTTACGTGATGCTGACATCATAAGTTCGAGTTCTTAGAATATTGTCATCATCAGGCTCGTTTGCAACAAGATACGTAGGCTGAAGGGTTGCCTGAATATTGCAATGGAAACTTTCAGCAGAAGTGTTCTCATTTGTTTCTAAAAAGTAAAAAACTTTAAAAATATATGAACAAGAACAATTAACAAAATTTTTAAAGATTTAGGTTTCTTTTCACACTAAACACCTCTTCTAAAATTAACCTTATCCTGTGTGTATGTGTGCACGCGTGTGTGTATATATTAATTTTTAAAAAAGGGCTCCCGGGGGAGAGCAGGCCCTGCCCCTACATATAGTTTAAACAAGTCAAAATTGTATTCTTATGTTTGGTTTCTTCAATCCCACAGTCTAAACTAAACAAGGCCAAAATCCTACAAGCAAAGTAAAAATAAGACCAAAAGAATGCAAGTATCTTACAGGATCTGCCTCAATAAGGTTGTCAGGTTCTTCAAATTCTTCCATGTCTGGGATGTCATCATCTTCCTCGGTGCCAAAATACGAAGGAATTGACTGGATTGTATTCTTCTTGCTTATTTCTAGGGTTTCCATAGAAGGCACATTCTCTTCCTCATCATCCTTGGTGTCTATAAAGATAGTCAAACTATGTTTAAAAATTAATTCAGGAAAGTAATTCAAAATCTCTAGAAGGATACATACCTTTTGGTTGTCCATGAGTAGCCAGCCAGCCATCATTATCTTCATCATCAAGCAATATCTCACCACCAGCAGCTTCATATTCTTCTTGTATTGATGCGACTCTTCGCAAACAAGGAACTGCATGAAGTCCATATCAAACTTAAGAGATATACTACATGCAAAAAACATTATACACATTTATGTTTCCTTTTGTATAAATGAAACCATGAAAGACTTCTGTGACCAACTAACCATAGTATACTAGAAGTCGGGTAACTTGTGTACAAATAAGACATGCAAACTCAGTAAGAATTTACAATGCTATACAATGATAATTTATCAGAAATCTAAATGCAAATGGCAACACTATTTTACCATTTCTAGTGATCAAAAACTGTTTATCAGATGGCAAATATGACTTCCTCTTGTTTGGATCACCTGATTCCCTATAAAGAAAATGAAAGTGAGTTAACACATTCATGTTTATACAACTCAGACAAAAGCCCATTGATAGAAACTTCTAGAGAGAGCTCGTTATCATAAAATAAGGACTTAAAAGAATCTAGATGGCTATTGATTTAATTATACTGTGTGAACTTTCACTCACCAAATGACAAAGTTATCATATACCTCATTCTTGTTTTAAAACTCAAGGGTAGTGTTCATTTAAAGAAACATCTGGACAGAAATCAATTTCAGAATTTCAGCAACAACTTAATTTTATAAGAATAATAGGTATCCCTGGAAAATAGGGATCTAATGAAGTTCATATGGTCAAAAAATATAACTTTGACGTGAACAAAAGAACCTACATTTTCTTTGTTCCATGAACATAATCACTTTGATGCATTAAAAATAACAAAAGGACTTAAAAGCTGAAAGTATAGTAGATCAATCCCAATAGTGTGCCCTCCTATCATTTGAGGAAATGAGAAGCACTTTTGAAACCATAACATACATTGTCTTTAACACATACATTATTAACCAGTGATATAAAAGCTGTTGGTGATGAGAGAGTAATAAGCTGAAATTATCTACATCTATGAAGTCCAAAGTCCAAACATAACCGGCTACAGTGTTGCACTCTACAGAGGAAAGAGCAACACATTATCAGGAAGGTAAGAACAATGTTTATCAGGAAAGTATGTTCCATTATGGGGTGATAAGATAGAAACCACTTGATTGTATAAATAAACCTGGACCAATAGGTGGTCCTGAGCATAAGCTTTTGTATATGTAAGTGGTTCATTCATCACTACGTTTGTTAATGCCGCTAAAATTTTCTGTCAAAACATCATTTTAACCTGTGTTTAAACGGTCACACGCCCTATAACAAAATTACTAGCTTATTACTTTACCCTGCAAACAGCTTGTGGTGACAGCAGAAACCACCCTAACACTCAATTTCTTAAATCCATTCTAAACTTGTGTGAAACAACTCCTCTAGTATAATCTATAATGTTGCAGTTCCATAATACGCTTCTACCATGTCAGCATGCTTCTGCAATGCTCTTATGCAAAACTATAGCTTCAACTATTTGGTGGCCCAATGGTAGAAGCAAAGCTTCTAGGAACACCTAAGTTGGGGAGGTCATGGGTTCAAGTCCCACAAGGAGTAGAAATTTGCCGTTCAAAAAAAAAAAAAAAAAACCACTATTGGACATAGTCGTTCCGACTTCCAACTGCCCAATTGCATAATGTTTTTAATTAGAGGTCCAAATTTCTCATAGAACGGTAAACAAACAGCTACCTTAATCCAGTTCAAAAATTAAAAGAATCTAGATGGCTATTGATTTAATTATACTGTGTGAACTTTCACTCACCAAATGACAAAGTTATCATATACCTCATTCTTGTTTTAAAACTCAAGGGTAGTGTTCATTTAAAGAAACATCTGGACAGAAATCAATTTCAGAATTTCAGCAACAACTTAATTTTATAAGAATAATAGGTATCCCTGGAAAATAGGGATCTAATGAAGTTCATATGGTCAAAAAATATAACTTTGACGTGAACAAAAGAACCTACATTTTCTTTGTTCCATGAACATAATCACTTTGATGCATTAAAAAATAACAAAAGGACTTAAAAGCTGAAAGTATAGTAGATCAATCCCAATAGTGTGCCCTCCTATCATTTGAGGAAATGAGAAGCACTTTTGAAACCATAACATACATTGTCTTTAACACATACATTATTAACCAGTGATATAAAAGCTGTTGGTGATGAGAGAGTAATAAGCTGAAATTATCTACATCTATGAAGTCCAAAGTCCAAACATAACCGGCTACAGTGTTGCACTCTACAGAGGAAAGAGCAACACATTATCAGGAAGGTAAGAACAATGTTTATCAGGAAAGTATGTTCCATTATGGGGTGATAAGATAGAAACCACTTGATTGTATAAATAAACCTGGACCAATAGGTGGTCCTGAGCATAAGCTTTTGTATATGTAAGTGGTTCATTCATCACTACGTTTGTTAATGCCGCTAAAATTTTCTGTCAAAACATCATTTTAACCTGTGTTTAAACGGTCACACGCCCTATAACAAAATTACTAGCTTATTACTTTACCCTGCAAACAGCTTGTGGTGACAGCAGAAACCACCCTAACACTCAATTTCTTAAATCCATTCTAAACTTGTGTGAAACAACTCCTCTAGTATAATCTATAATGTTGCAGTTCCATAATACGCTTCTACCATGTCAGCATGCTTCTGCAATGCTCTTATGCAAAACTATAGCTTCAACTATTTGGTGGCCCAATGGTAGAAGCAAAGCTTCTAGGAACACCTAAGTTGGGGAGGTCATGGGTTCAAGTCCCACAAGGAGTAGAAATTTGCCGTTCAAAAAAAAAAAAAAAAAAAAACCACTATTGGACATAGTCGTTCCGACTTCCAACTGCCCAATTGCATAATGTTTTTAATTAGAGGTCCAAATTTCTCATAGAACGGTAAACAAACAGCTACCTTAATCCAGTTCAAAAATTAAAAGAATCTAGATGGCTATTGATTTAATTATACTGTGTGAACTTTCACTCACCAAATGACAAAGTTATCATATACCTCATTCTTGTTTTAAAACTCAAGGGTAGTGTTCATTTAAAGAAACATCTGGACAGAAATCAATTTCAGAATTTCAGCAACAACTTAATTTTATAAGAATAATAGGTATCCCTGGAAAATAGGGATCTAATGAAGTTCATATGGTCAAAAAATATAACTTTGACGTGAACAAAAGAACCTACATTTTCTTTGTTCCATGAACATAATCACTTTGATGCATTAAAAAATAACAAAAGGACTTAAAAGCTGAAAGTATAGTAGATCAATCCCAATAGTGTGCCCTCCTATCATTTGAGGAAATGAGAAGCACTTTTGAAACCATAACATACATTGTCTTTAACACATACATTATTAACCAGTGATATAAAAGCTGTTGGTGATGAGAGAGTAATA
This sequence comes from Ambrosia x helenae, assembly GCA_030844895.1. Lineage (NCBI taxonomy): Eukaryota > Viridiplantae > Streptophyta > Magnoliopsida > Asterales > Asteraceae > Ambrosia > Ambrosia x helenae. The sequence continues at coordinate 5,914,350 of CM061232.1, forward strand.
AGCTGAAATTATCTACATCTATGAAGTCCAAAGTCCAAACATAACCGGCTACAGTGTTGCACTCTACAGAGGAAAGAGCAACACATTATCAGGAAGGTAAGAACAATGTTTATCAGGAAAGTATGTTCCATTATGGGGTGATAAGATAGAAACCACTTGATTGTATAAATAAACCTGGACCAATAGGTGGTCCTGAGCATAAGCTTTTGTATATGTAAGTGGTTCATTCATCACTACGTTTGTTAATGCCGCTAAAATTTTCTGTCAAAACATCATTTTAACCTGTGTTTAAACGGTCACACGCCCTATAACAAAATTACTAGCTTATTACTTTACCCTGCAAACAGCTTGTGGTGACAGCAGAAACCACCCTAACACTCAATTTCTTAAATCCATTCTAAACTTGTGTGAAACAACTCCTCTAGTATAATCTATAATGTTGCAGTTCCATAATACGCTTCTACCATGTCAGCATGCTTCTGCAATGCTCTTATGCAAAACTATAGCTTCAACTATTTGGTGGCCCAATGGTAGAAGCAAAGCTTCTAGGAACACCTAAGTTGGGGAGGTCATGGGTTCAAGTCCCACAAGGAGTAGAAATTTGCCGTTCAAAAAAAAAAAAAAAAAAAAACCACTATTGGACATAGTCGTTCCGACTTCCAACTGCCCAATTGCATAATGTTTTTAATTAGAGGTCCAAATTTCTCATAGAACGGTAAACAAACAGCTACCTTAATCCAGTTCAAAAATTAAAAGAATCTAGATGGCTATTGATTTAATTATACTGTGTGAACTTTCACTCACCAAATGACAAAGTTATCATATACCTCATTCTTGTTTTAAAACTCAAGGGTAGTGTTCATTTAAAGAAACATCTGGACAGAAATCAATTTCAGAATTTCAGCAACAACTTAATTTTATAAGAATAATAGGTATCCCTGGAAAATAGGGATCTAATGAAGTTCATATGGTCAAAAAAATATAACTTTGACGTGAACAAAAGAACCTACATTTTCTTTGTTCCATGAACATAATCACTTTGATGCATTAAAAAATAACAAAAGGACTTAAAAGCTGAAAGTATAGTAGATCAATCCCAATAGTGTGCCCTCCTATCATTTGAGGAAATGAGAAGCACTTTTGAAACCATAACATACATTGTCTTTAACACATACATTATTAACCAGTGATATAAAAGCTGTTGGTGATGAGAGAGTAATAAGCTGAAATTATCTACATCTATGAAGTCCAAAGTCCAAACATAACCGGCTACAGTGTTGCACTCTACAGAGGAAAGAGCAACACATTATCAGGAAGGTAAGAACAATGTTTATCAGGAAAGTATGTTCCATTATGGGGTGATAAGATAGAAACCACTTGATTGTATAAATAAACCTGGACCAATAGGTGGTCCTGAGCATAAGCTTTTGTATATGTAAGTGGTTCATTCATCACTACGTTTGTTAATGCCGCTAAAATTTTCTGTCAAAACATCATTTTAACCTGTGTTTAAACGGTCACACGCCCTATAACAAAATTACTAGCTTATTACTTTACCCTGCAAACAGCTTGTGGTGACAGCAGAAACCACCCTAACACTCAATTTCTTAAATCCATTCTAAACTTGTGTGAAACAACTCCTCTAGTATAATCTATAATGTTGCAGTTCCATAATACGCTTCTACCATGTCAGCATGCTTCTGCAATGCTCTTATGCAAAACTATAGCTTCAACTATTTGGTGGCCCAATGGTAGAAGCAAAGCTTCTAGGAACACCTAAGTTGGGGAGGTCATGGGTTCAAGTCCCACAAGGAGTAGAAATTTGCCGTTCAAAAAAAAAAAAAAAAAAACCACTATTGGACATAGTCGTTCCGACTTCCAACTGCCCAATTGCATAATGTTTTTAATTAGAGGTCCAAATTTCTCATAGAACGGTAAACAAACAGCTACCTTAATCCAGTTCAAAATTAAAAGAATCTAGATGGCTATTGATTTAATTATACTGTGTGAACTTTCACTCACCAAATGACAAAGTTATCATATACCTCATTCTTGTTTTAAAACTCAAGGGTAGTGTTCATTTAAAGAAACATCTGGACAGAAATCAATTTCAGAATTTCAGCAACAACTTAATTTTATAAGAATAATAGGTATCCCTGGAAAATAGGGATCTAATGAAGTTCATATGGTCAAAAAATATAACTTTGACGTGAACAAAAGAACCTACATTTTCTTTGTTCCATGAACATAATCACTTTGATGCATTAAAAAATAACAAAAGGACTTAAAAGCTGAAAGTATAGTAGATCAATCCCAATAGTGTGCCCTCCTATCATTTGAGGAAATGAGAAGCACTTTTGAAACCATAACATACATTGTCTTTAACACATACATTATTAACCAGTGATATAAAAGCTGTTGGTGATGAGAGAGTAATAAGCTGAAATTATCTACATCTATGAAGTCCAAAGTCCAAACATAACCGGCTACAGTGTTGCACTCTACAGAGGAAAGAGCAACACATTATCAGGAAGGTAAGAACAATGTTTATCAGGAAAGTATGTTCCATTATGGGGTGATAAGATAGAAACCACTTGATTGTATAAATAAACCTGGACCAATAGGTGGTCCTGAGCATAAGCTTTTGTATATGTAAGTGGTTCATTCATCACTACGTTTGTTAATGCCGCTAAAATTTTCTGTCAAAACATCATTTTAACCTGTGTTTAAACGGTCACACGCCCTATAACAAAATTACTAGCTTATTACTTTACCCTGCAAACAGCTTGTGGTGACAGCAGAAACCACCCTAACACTCAATTTCTTAAATCCATTCTAAACTTGTGTGAAACAACTCCTCTAGTATAATCTATAATGTTGCAGTTCCATAATACGCTTCTACCATGTCAGCATGCTTCTGCAATGCTCTTATGCAAAACTATAGCTTCAACTATTTGGTGGCCCAATGGTAGAAGCAAAGCTTCTAGGAACACCTAAGTTGGGGAGGTCATGGGTTCAAGTCCCACAAGGAGTAGAAATTTGCCGTTCAAAAAAAAAAAAAAAAAAACCACTATTGGACATAGTCGTTCCGACTTCCAACTGCCCAATTGCATAATGTTTTTAATTAGAGGTCCAAATTTCTCATAGAACGGTAAACAAACAGCTACCTTAATCCAGTTCAAAAATTAAAAGAATCTAGATGGCTATTGATTTAATTATACTGTGTGAACTTTCACTCACCAAATGACAAAGTTATCATATACCTCATTCTTGTTTTAAAACTCAAGGGTAGTGTTCATTTAAAGAAACATCTGGACAGAAATCAATTTCAGAATTTCAGCAACAACTTAATTTTATAAGAATAATAGGTATCCCTGGAAAATAGGGATCTAATGAAGTTCATATGGTCAAAAAATATAACTTTGACGTGAACAAAAGAACCTACATTTTCTTTGTTCCATGAACATAATCACTTTGATGCATTAAAAAATAACAAAAGGACTTAAAAGCTGAAAGTATAGTAGATCAATCCCAATAGTGTGCCCTCCTATCATTTGAGGAAATGAGAAGCACTTTTGAAACCATAACATACATTGTCTTTAACACATACATTATTAACCAGTGATATAAAAGCTGTTGGTGATGAGAGAGTAATAAGCTGAAATTATCTACATCTATGAAGTCCAAAGTCCAAACATAACCGGCTACAGTGTTGCACTCTACAGAGGAAAGAGCAACACATTATCAGGAAGGTAAGAACAATGTTTATCAGGAAAGTATGTTCCATTATGGGGTGATAAGATAGAAACCACTTGATTGTATAAATAAACCTGGACCAATAGGTGGTCCTGAGCATAAGCTTTTGTATATGTAAGTGGTTCATTCATCACTACGTTTGTTAATGCCGCTAAAATTTTCTGTCAAAACATCATTTTAACCTGTGTTTAAACGGTCACACGCCCTATAACAAAATTACTAGCTTATTACTTTACCCTGCAAACAGCTTGTGGTGACAGCAGAAACCACCCTAACACTCAATTTCTTAAATCCATTCTAAACTTGTGTGAAACAACTCCTCTAGTATAATCTATAATGTTGCAGTTCCATAATACGCTTCTACCATGTCAGCATGCTTCTGCAATGCTCTTATGCAAAACTATAGCTTCAACTATTTGGTGGCCCAATGGTAGAAGCAAAGCTTCTAGGAACACCTAAGTTGGGGAGGTCATGGGTTCAAGTCCCACAAGGAGTAGAAATTTGCCGTTCAAAAAAAAAAAAAAAAAAAAACCACTATTGGACATAGTCGTTCCGACTTCCAACTGCCCAATTGCATAATGTTTTTAATTAGAGGTCCAAATTTCTCATAGAACGGTAAACAAACAGCTACCTTAATCCAGTTCAAAAATTAAAAGAATCTAGATGGCTATTGATTTAATTATACTGTGTGAACTTTCACTCACCAAATGACAAAGTTATCATATACCTCATTCTTGTTTTAAAACTCAAGGGTAGTGTTCATTTAAAGAAACATCTGGACAGAAATCAATTTCAGAATTTCAGCAACAACTTAATTTTATAAGAATAATAGGTATCCCTGGAAAATAGGGATCTAATGAAGTTCATATGGTCAAAAAATATAACTTTGACGTGAACAAAAGAACCTACATTTTCTTTGTTCCATGAACATAATCACTTTGATGCATTAAAAAATAACAAAAGGACTTAAAAGCTGAAAGTATAGTAGATCAATCCCAATAGTGTGCCCTCCTATCATTTGAGGAAATGAGAAGCACTTTTGAAACCATAACATACATTGTCTTTAACACATACATTATTAACCAGTGATATAAAAGCTGTTGGTGATGAGAGAGTAATAAGCTGAAATTATCTACATCTATGAAGTCCAAAGTCCAAACATAACCGGCTACAGTGTTGCACTCTACAGAGGAAAGAGCAACACATTATCAGGAAGGTAAGAACAATGTTTATCAGGAAAGTATGTTCCATTATGGGGTGATAAGATAGAAACCACTTGATTGTATAAATAAACCTGGACCAATAGGTGGTCCTGAGCATAAGCTTTTGTATATGTAAGTGGTTCATTCATCACTACGTTTGTTAATGCCGCTAAAATTTTCTGTCAAAACATCATTTTAACCTGTGTTTAAACGGTCACACGCCCTATAACAAAATTACTAGCTTATTACTTTACCCTGCAAACAGCTTGTGGTGACAGCAGAAACCACCCTAACACTCAATTTCTTAAATCCATTCTAAACTTGTGTGAAACAACTCCTCTAGTATAATCTATAATGTTGCAGTTCCATAATACGCTTCTACCATGTCAGCATGCTTCTGCAATGCTCTTATGCAAAACTATAGCTTCAACTATTTGGTGGCCCAATGGTAGAAGCAAAGCTTCTAGGAACACCTAAGTTGGGGAGGTCATGGGTTCAAGTCCCACAAGGAGTAGAAATTTGCCGTTCAAAAAAAAAAAAAAAAAAACCACTATTGGACATAGTCGTTCCGACTTCCAACTGCCCAATTGCATAATGTTTTTAATTAGAGGTCCAAATTTCTCATAGAACGGTAAACAAACAGCTACCTTAATCCAGTTCAAAAATTAAAAGAATCTAGATGGCTATTGATTTAATTATACTGTGTGAACTTTCACTCACCAAATGACAAAGTTATCATATACCTCATTCTTGTTTTAAAACTCAAGGGTAGTGTTCATTTAAAGAAACATCTGGACAGAAATCAATTTCAGAATTTCAGCAACAACTTAATTTTATAAGAATAATAGGTATCCCTGGAAAATAGGGATCTAATGAAGTTCATATGGTCAAAAAATATAACTTTGACGTGAACAAAAGAACCTACATTTTCTTTGTTCCATGAACATAATCACTTTGATGCATTAAAAAATAACAAAAGGACTTAAAAGCTGAAAGTATAGTAGATCAATCCCAATAGTGTGCCCTCCTATCATTTGAGGAAATGAGAAGCACTTTTGAAACCATAACATACATTGTCTTTAACACATACATTATTAACCAGTGATATAAAAGCTGTTGGTGATGAGAGAGTAATAAGCTGAAATTATCTACATCTATGAAGTCCAAAGTCCAAACATAACCGGCTACAGTGTTGCACTCTACAGAGGAAAGAGCAACACATTATCAGGAAGGTAAGAACAATGTTTATCAGGAAAGTATGTTCCATTATGGGGTGATAAGATAGAAACCACTTGATTGTATAAATAAACCTGGACCAATAGGTGGTCCTGAGCATAAGCTTTTGTATATGTAAGTGGTTCATTCATCACTACGTTTGTTAATGCCGCTAAAATTTTCTGTCAAAACATCATTTTAACCTGTGTTTAAACGGTCACACGCCCTATAACAAAATTACTAGCTTATTACTTTACCCTGCAAACAGCTTGTGGTGACAGCAGAAACCACCCTAACACTCAATTTCTTAAATCCATTCTAAACTTGTGTGAAACAACTCCTCTAGTATAATCTATAATGTTGCAGTTCCATAATACGCTTCTACCATGTCAGCATGCTTCTGCAATGCTCTTATGCAAAACTATAGCTTCAACTATTTGGTGGCCCAATGGTAGAAGCAAAGCTTCTAGGAACACCTAAGTTGGGGTGGTCATGGGTTCAAGTCCCACAAGGAGTAGAAATTTGCCGTTCAAAAAAAAAAAAAAAAAAACCACTATTGGACATAGTCGTTCCGACTTCCAACTGCCCAATTGCATAATGTTTTTAATTAGAGGTCCAAATTTCTCATAGAACGGTAAACAAACAGCTACCTTAATCCAGTTCAAAAATCAAAAAGTACACTAATTAATTTTACAACTTTTTAAAAAATAACTAAAATTAAAATTACGAAGCTAGGATCCATCATTTCTCCGGTAGATAAAACATACAACCGTGTTATAAACATGAAATATAAATTAGTTAAACAAGTCAGTACATGTGTTACTCAAAATCAACCATGTCTCCTAAAACAATTACTCATTATTAACATCTACCAACAACAACAATACTCGATTAACAGTTCAATCATAAACAAACAATTAAACGAAAAAGGAAAGCGAATCTACCATGACCAAGTAGGGCATTTGGAGACGAGATTATCGCCAGCGATGAGGAATTCGTTAACGCTAAGAACGCCTTTCTCCTTGAAAGCGGAGACAGTCCTAGGGTTTGTGATCCTCTCTACCGTACCTTTAAATGCTTCGTGAAGCTTCTGTGATAAAACCATATCCGATTAATGGTACCAGATTAGAAACCCTAAAGGATAATATTATTATTAGGGAATCTATTAAGGATTTGGATTTTACGTGGTTATTTATTTATTTATTTGAGTTTACGTTAACTACTATAAATAAATACGAAGGGTTGGAATCAACGTGAAGCGATTAAGGGTAACGTTATGTGTATCGATTAGTACACGCTCCACGTTAACTACTGGTATTACTCGCTGTTTGAACTTTGAAGTATGGTGACGTGGCACATACTATTAGATTTTTTTTTTTTTTTTTTTTTTCGAAAATTGAACTTCATTAAACACAAAAACCGGAAGACTCCGTTTCTAAGATATGAATGATTAGGAATGGAACAACCAAACCAATTACATAAAGGAGAATTTACTCCATTTGTCCTAATCTACCTACACTGTTTTCTGCCTGTCTTAAACCATAATTATCCCAAAGCTTTAATATCAGCCGCGACTTCCGCCACTTTAACCTTCTTATTCTCAAAAATTGCCTCGTTTCTAGCCTTCCACAAGCGCCAACAAGCAACAATGATTATGCCCCTCAATATTTCTCTTCTAGTCTCTGAAGTCCGAATATATGTATATATCTCCAACAAATCTTTAAAAGTAAATATGAAAAAATTCGGAACGCCACACCGTTTAGCAATCGCTTGCCAAACCCCTGTCACAAATATACATGCCGTGAATAAATGTCCCACTGTTTCTTCATAATATCCACAGAAGACACAGCTATCACACTGAACCGCTATGTTCCTCCTTTTCAATGTCGATTTCGTTCGAAGACTAGAAGAGAATTTAAGTTTAAGTTTACAAAATCCTTTTCAATGTCGATTTCGTTCCTCCTTTTCAATGTCGATATGAGGAAAATACGTAAACAAACCATGCATAAATCCAAAACATAATCTCGAAATACAACGGAAGCAAATTTAAGTTTACAAAATCCCAAGTGAAAAATAAAACATGAGTTCAAAGTTTGACGACCAAATATAAAATATGATCCTAGACGCGAGTGCGACTCCGTGCGCCTAACCCGACTGCTGCTACCTTAGCGACCTGAGAAAACATGCTAAAAAATGTCAACATATAATGCTGGTGAGTTCACAGGTTTTATAATAAATTTTTTGTTAATCCTTTAAAACCGTTACCGTTACTACTATGCTGTGTGAACGCTAGCTAGGCGTTATGTATATTACTACTACGGGTGAAACCATTGCTGACTGTGATGTTACTGTGTGATACCCTTATTTACGGACTACCGTCACCTCCGGCAGGCCTTGTGTGATCGAGACAATATGCACCCGCCTGGCCTCCAGCCGTCGAGTGGGGTTTGTCAGGCCCAATAGCGCTATCCACATTTCCCCGCTACATCCCCGTATTAGTGGTTTCTAAGGGACTTTGGTGAACCGTACAGTAATAAAATGATAGCCATAGTATAACATGAAAATGTGTGTTTCAAAATGTGTAAGCATGTTTCTCACCCCGAAAACAAAACCAGTAAAGTGTGGGGCCATGAACTCACCTTAGATTGCGTCTTCCGTTAAAAAGTAATCCGATATGTGTGTGATAGTCCCGACTAATGACGACCTATCAATGAGTTTAAGTAAGTGTGTTAACTACTAACCCGAAGGTTAACCAGTCCCCGATTGTCCAGATCTTGACTATGTGTGTTTAAAAGTGTGTTTGAACGTTAACCGGACATACCAGACAGACCCGACATCTCGTTGGTGACCCATTACATCAATTAATCAAGTACATAGGATTAACACATAAGTTTCAAGCATACAACACTTAGTTTGCATCAAAAATCGCACATACGGAGTTATAAGGTCGAATCAGCATACATCAGGTCCAGGTTCGACCTAATTGGCCTTGGTTCGACCCCTTTGTGGTTCACTCGACCTATACACAAGTTCATACAACCTAATACAAGTTCATTCGACCTTAACACATGTTCATTCGACTTAAATCAAGTTCGTTCGACCCAACAGAGCCACCTTCGACCTACCTGAAGCTACATTCGACCCCCTGGCCCTACCTTCGACCCCACGCTGGTCAAAGGAGTGCCAGGTTCAACCCCTGCAGCCTCCTTCTTCCTAAAACGCATCAAATCGCATCAAAACTATCCGAAAACATCACGAAACATCACGAAACGCTGCAGTCAAGTATGAATAACATATCCCTACAAAACCCTACCAATTTTATTCCAAAATCAATCCGTTTTAATACTTACCCGAAATGGCAAAATTATGGAAACGTCACATCATGCATGAAAACTTTACCCAATTAGGAAACTTTCTGAAATCATTCAATAATCAACTCAACATGTTCAGATTATCTTGTGAAGCAAAACCTCCAATCATATTATCTATAATAATATTATGAATCAAATCCCTAAATCTATCAAAATCCCCAAAACAAGCATAATACCATCATCCAACAATTGATAGCCTAAAATATCCAAAACCTATAATCCATAGCAGCCCTAGAACCTTTCTTTAACATCTATGCAGCACATAATCATCATAAAACACATAACACACATAAAAACATCATCAACACAACATAACACATGTTAACTTATATGAAAACTCATGTTTAATGATTAGGTTTCATTTAGAAAGATGTTAGGAAGGATTTTAATTGTGAAAACCATCTTACAACAGATCTGGACCTTTGGGGTTTAATGAAAACGAATCAAAATGCTTTAAAAAGGATTTAGGATGAAGAACATGTAGATGCATTTATGCGACTAGTGCTTCGTATTGTGCAATAAACTTGTTTTTGTTGATTGTCGTTTGGGCGAAGGAAGCAGTTTGTTTGGTCGAAGGAGAATCAGAAGGTACGAAGGAGAAGTTTTGGACGAATGTGAATAGATTTCTTATGTATGGCTTGGTTCGACCGGATGAAGTGGTCGAACCTGCACATTCGCACGAACGAAGTGGGCGAAGGTGCAGTCTATATATAGTCAAGCTGATTTTTTGAATGTAACTTTGAGTCATTTTGTTCCCTCCACTTTCTGATTCTCTCTAGGATATTATTTAGCTTAATTCACGTTCATACCTTGTTGTTTTCAATTTGTCAACGTGTAATTGAGTTCGTAATTAATGAAAAAGCTTTGAAATGATGATTTACTTGTTTTGATCTGTTTGATTATCATTTTGTGATTGTTTTAGGGTTTCCGCACCTAAAACAAACTTGTTTGATCATTTCTTTGTTGATTTGACGATCCTTATAGCACATACAAAGTGGTATCAGAGCCATTATGGATCAAACAACCACAAATTGATAGTTTCTCAGTTGATTTGGACCCAATTTTGGTCAAAAAGTTTTTGTTTTCATAGAACAAACTGATTTGATGAGTTTTTGATTGATTACAACTTGTTTTCATGGTTAAAATGGATAATTCTCTTTGATAAACTTGTTCCAAATCAATTCCGATTCAAAACCTGATTAAAATCATCAAAATCTATCAACATTTGATAAACATGATCAAAATTAACTGATTTTCAAAGAATAACCGTTTTTGAAATACCAGGGGTCGAACCTAGAGAGACGGTCGAAGGTGTGAATTAATTTGGTCGAACGAGTGAATTTGTGGTCGAAGGTGTTGTTTTTGTGGGCGAACGTAGAGTCTTATAGCTTATCTGTTTACATTCGTCCATCTGTGTTACATTCGACTGATCGAACGGTCGAAGGAGGGACAATTCAGTCGAAAGAGAGAACAAACGGTCGAAAGAGTTTGTGTATTATCACAGTCCACATTCGTACCCTTCCAAACGGTCGAAGGAGAAGAATTTTTCTCATTCGACCATCCGTAAGTGCGAAAGAAAAGTCTGTTTTAAAATTTTTCTAATCTTTTCGTGTGTGATCATTTACAGGTTAAGATGTGGAACTTTCTAACTACGCCAAGACCTAATCAAGCACCACAACAGCAGACAACAAGAGATCCATGGTCAGTTGCAGCTCAGAAGACTAGTCCACCATCCCAGCCAATCAATTACATGGCTATGACTAGTTCTACTCCTCAGCAAGTTGTGCAACCGTTACAGCAACCAATTGACAATTATTGGGGAGTAGCAGCAGCTGCCGTTCACTCACAGACAACCAATGCCATATCTACACTCATTCATAATCTATCATCAGGCAGTGGCAATCGTCCACCAAAGCTCATGGATATGATGGATTACAACACATGGAAGACAAAGTTCAAGATACATGTAGAGGGACAAGGCTTAGAGGGAGCTGAGGCATGGCAGATGATAGTGAAAGGTTATGTTGCTCATATTCTGGAGAACACTGGTGAACCTATACCGTTGGAGAATTTGGCTGATGATGAGAAAAAGAAGTTTGCAATCGAGAAAAAGGCGTTTTCTCAATTATCTCAGGCGATCAACACTGACTTGCTGCATCAATTCGGATCGTGTACTACTTCAAAACAGTTGTGGGATATGCTGAGAAACAGACATGATGGTAATGAGAAGACTAGGAAGCTGAGGATGGAAGAGCTTCGTAAAGAGTTCGAGAACTTTAGTTACATGGGAAATGAGACTCTAAAAGAATTGGTTCCAAGGTATTGCCACTTGCTCACAGAGCTTTCGAGCTACGAGATTAGCATACCGATGTCAGAACTGGTGGATAAATTTGCTGATGCTTTACCACCATATTGGAACCAACACATTGAAGTGTTGAAAGAAAAAGATGCATACCAGTATTGGACTATCAATGAGTTCATACAAAAACTGGAGAACAAAGAAATGGAGGAGAAGAGAAAAGCAAAGAGAGCACAGATTCCACAAAACCCTGATTTGTATGTGAGTGGTACATCTACTTCTATTTCTACTTCTAGCTCTACTTCAAGTGTTGCACCTCATATTGCTTGCGTATCTAATGTTGTTGAACCCACCAAAGCACCAATAAACTATCTTGCCCAAACTTCATCATACACACCATAATCTTATCAAACACCAAATTTCATTCCACCTTTTTCACCTTTACAACAAGCTGCCTGTTACACAGCCAGTCAACCTCAACAACAACCATATAATCCTCACATGAACCAAATGCAGATCACTCAAACACAATCAAATCAAAGTCCGATTGTGTTAGAGACTTCTAACCTTAACAATGTTACTGTTGAGATTGCTCAACAGCATGTAGCATTAGTATCTGCTATGGTTGCATCATACAACGGTTTAGTTGCTAGTCAGATTGGAAACAACAATCTAACCAATGAGGACTATGCACAAATCGATAAAGAGGAAATGGAGCTTATGGATATACAGTGGGCTTTTGCTAGTATCATGAGAAGAGCCACTGACTTTATCCAGAAAACAGGGAGAACTGACCTTTCGACTTCTCCAAACACCACTTACGACTTCAACAAAGCCAAGGTTACATGTTTTAATTGTGGGGAGAAGGGTCATTTCAAGAGAGAGTGTACACAGCCGGCTCAGCAAGGTAATCGAAACCCGTTCAACTCAAGCTACCAAAACAGACAAAACCAAAACCAGAATCAGGTATCATACAACAGTCCCAACATCTCTAGCTTTCAACCTCAAAACAACTACCAGAACCGTCAAAACACACAACAAAATACCAATACTAGACAATCCACATCTCAAAACCAACCACAACAGAATCCAAACCGAACCGTTGTTCCCATCTCTACACCTAACACTCAAACCCAAACCCAAACTGAAAATCAAAACCAAGCACTTGTGATCCAAAAAGATGAAGGTTTTGATTGGACGGGTATGAATTAGGAGTTGAAGAGATTACTGCAGGAAATGTGGCTTGTGTAGCACAAAAGATGAGTTTGGATGAACATGTGGAGATTGAAGAGGATGTTGTGACAGAAAAACTGACGGAGTTGAAAATAGAAGAATTGAATGAGGATGTGAATGTTGAGTGTGAAGACAAGACGTCTGGAATGATTCTTGATTCTGTCACAGATGTTGGAGAGCAATATGATTCAGCTTATTCGGACATGGAAAGTGATTCTGACTCGGAAGCTAGTGTGAACTCACTAGACGATGACATCGATCAGTTGCTAGCTGAAGCAGATTTCCTTATGACCCGCAAGTCGTGCATGGTGGATGATGCCTGCACAAAGATTGACTACTCAAAATTCTTTGTAGGGAAGGAGGCTCATTTCGCACTGATGGCAATGACAGAACCACCTAAACCGGTAAGTACTGAATCTCAATCTAAAGTTTGTGATAAATGTTCTGATTTTGATAGATTGACAGAAGAAAATAAGCAACTCAAGGTACAACTTGAGAGTGCTAAAATAAACTGTCAAAATTATCAAAAAGAATCAAAAGAATTCAACAAAGTACTTGATGGTTACAAAAAGGATGTTTCTGAACTAAAAAAGACTTTGTCTATAAAACAACTTGCCATTAACAACTATATAAATGAAATGGAAAACACCAAGTTAGAAATAGCAACCATCAAGTGCTTCGCTGAAAAAGTGAATAAAAAATTAGAGAGCTATAAGCACATTGCTTATGTAGTTGACCACATCATCGAAGAACCTTCACAGTCAAGTAGTGCAAACTACAAAGCTGTCCCATCTCCGGTGTTGTTCGAAAATCATAATTTACATGCGATAGCACCGGAGAATCTAGTCAAATCTGACTCCACATCAGATAACGAGTCCAACACATCCAGTGTCGGAGACCCGTATTCTGATGTGAGACCTGTTTTGGGAAACAATGAAGGTGTGGTAGCTGCAGATGATTCTGATGAAGAAGATGAACAGTCTGAGATAGTTGTTGAGAATGAAAGTGATATTCCTGATGAAAATCATATAATCACTACTGAACCAGTCTCACCATCTCAGATTGTCCATCCCATGGCTAATGCTCATAGAAAGAATGTTGTTAAGAAAGTTGAGCAGTCTGTTGATAAAAATGTTGAAAAGAAAGTGGTTAAGAAGGTTGAGAAAAATGTGGTTAAATCTGTTGAAAAGAAAACTGAAACTAAATCTGAGAAATCAAATGAAATGAACAACGAATCATGTGATAAACCTGTAAAAGTTTTCTATCGGATGCAAGGCTCCGATAAGATTATGTCTGATGACGAATATCCGATTCAATTTGTGAATTATTCCAAAATTGAAAAGATCTGGCAGGAAAGTACAATTTGGTTCCCAAAACATGAACGAACCAATGATATTCCTCCAGCCATTTTAGAGAAAATTTATTCGGATAATTCTAAAGACGCAAAGGTCAATGTCACACAATTCGTTAAGCCAGTAGACAAGTCAAATAGTTTCATTGAGCCGAATTACTCAAAGGACCCAGCTCCTGAGAGTTTGAGAAAACAATGCATGGTTGATCAATATCCTATTGCAAGTTATTCCAAGTCGCACATCAAGGAGAACTATGAAGAGTACCGTGCGTGTTTTAAGTGCGGGGAAAGGGGACATTTACTTGCCACCTGCCCGTATGTACGACACAAGAGGCACGAGGTGGAGATGAAGCAAAGACATGATTATCCGGTTGACAATTATAGTTATCCACAAAGACGGTTTTTCCCTCAGCCAGCACCTTATTATAACCAAATCAATTTTTACAACAAAAGGGAAAATCGTCCGATGACTTATGACAAACGCAACCGGATAGCCACTGAGAAACCATTGAAGAAACCATTGATGAACACAACTGCTGAAAACAAAAAGGTTCCTGCTAAACCTAATGCCAAATCAGCAGTTGGACCTGTCTCTGTTAAATCAGAGAAGGTAACCAAGAAGGTAGCATTCAAAGACGAAGTAAAGAAACCGGCTGAGACCTCAAAATCTCAGATCCGGATCTTGAAAAGGTCTGAACAGTCTTGGTCATCAAAGGAGTCTGAGGGTGCTTCAACTTCACAGAATGTGAAATCTGAGAAAAAGAAAGTTGAGTGTGAAAAGAAAGGGGTTGATAAAACCCAAGATGTTTGTGAATCTAATGAATCTTTGAAACAACCAGTTCAAAGACCCAAGACCAAACAGGCTTGGGTCCCCCGAAAGATCTAATTGCTTTACTTGAAATGTGCAGGGAGCTCCAGCTGGCCCTGTTAGCAGCCTATGGATTGTTGACAGTGATGCTTCTGGCCACATGACAGGGGATCTCACGCTACTTTTTGATATCAAGAATATAAATGGAGGTTACGTAGCGTTTGCAGGAAATAAAGGAGGCTACATTACGATGGAGGGTAGTGTTAGCAATGGGGTAGTGACATTTGAGCGGATATCGTATGTGAAACAGATAGATTACAATCTACTCAGTGTCAGCCAAATCTGTGATAAGCAATTCTCTGTTTATTTTGACGACAAATCTTGCTACATCCTGAAACCGGGTTTTAAACTTCCAAAAGAGTGGGTGATGCTAAAGGTACCGAGAGTAAACAACTTGTATATTCTCGATATGTCCAAAGCTATGACCACCCATGGCCAAGTCACGTGTTTCCTCTCTAAGGCTACAGAAAAAGAATCTATCATGTGGCATAGGAGAATGGGACACATTCATTTGAGAAAGATGAACCAGTTGGTGAAGAATGAACTTGTCACGGGAGTTAATGTGAAACATTTCCATTTGAATGACAAGTGTATTAGTTGTAAAAAGGGTAAGCAACATAAACAGACCCATAGACCAAAGAAAGTCAATTCTGTTGAACTACCGCTTGAGCGTTTGCACATGGACTTATTTGGTCCAGTCAAGCGTAAAAGTCATGCCGGGGAATTGTACTGTCTTGTGGTGACTGACGATTATTCAAGATTCTCATGGGTTATGTGCTTACATCAGAAAAGTGACACGTTTGATAACCTGAAAGTTCTGTTTACACGTCTGGAGAATATCTATGGTCTAAAGATCAAACGAATCCGGAGTGATAATGGGACAGAGTTCAAAAATGCTCAGATGGATGATCTTTGTGAAAACAAGGGAATTCATCACGAATACAGCGCTCCGTATACACCCTAGCAGAACGGTGTCGCAGAAAGAAAGAACATGACTCTAATCGAAACGGCGAGAACAATGCTTGCGGACTCAAATCTTCTAGTCATGTTCTGGAATGAAGCAATTTACGCAGCATGTTACACTCTAAATCGTGTTCTAACAGTGAAGAAGTTTGGCAAAACTTCTTATGAGCTGTTGAACCGACGAAAGCCGAATCTAGAGTATCTAGAACCATTTGGAGCCCCGTGTACAATGCTTAACCCTTCGGAGAAGTTCGCACCAAAGGCTGAAGAAGGCTATTTTGTTGGATATGCAACCCCACTAAAAAGGGTATTCAACAAAAGAACTAGAAAAGTCGAGGAGTGGGCTAACGTCGAAGTACAAAGATACACTCAAAATGTACAGGGTGGCGGTCCAGATTGGATGTTTGATTACAAAGACTTCTTTGAATCATTCAATCTAGATAGCATGGTTGAAGAAGCTGTACTCTGCTTATATTACGAGGTCGAAAACGCAGTGACTTCACCGTTAGTGCGTCCGATCACAGTAAATCCTCAAGCAGCTTCTAATGATACCACTGCTCCTGTGATGGAAGAAGTGTTCCAAGAAGCTTCCACAACGCTTAATTCATCAGATTCAGAAGATGAAGACGATGATGCTACAAGTGAAGCTATTCTGGACAATGCTATAGTGACACCACCAGTGAACCCAACTACAACTGATGCTTCAACATCGAATGTGGGTAATGATCTGGTTTCTATAGAGAATTTGACGACTCAAACGGGAGTACAAGTACCTGATTATCCAGAATCTCGGATACATCGGATACACCCGCTTGAACAGGTTATTGGTGATCCTGGTAGCAGCGTTATAACAAGAGGGCAATTAAGAAATGCTCAAGCACCAGAGAATATTGGCAATCTTGCTTTATATGCCAAAATACAAAAATCTGGTTTTCAAAATGACTGGTCTTTCGCTTGTTATGTTTCGCAGGTCGAGCCGCGGACGTACAAGGAAGCTCTTTTGGATGATGCCTGGGTGGAAGCAATGCAAGAAGAGTTGTTACAATTTCAGAAACTTGGAGTATGGACGCTGACAGATTTGCCCCAGGGAAGAAAGAAGATCGGAACCAAATGGGTTTTTAAGTGTAAAAAGGATGATAGAGGAGTTATAGTGAGAAACAAAGCTCGTTTGGTTGTTCAAGGTTTTCATCAAGTTGAGGGAATCGATTACAATGAAATTTATGCACCTGTTGCACGCTTGGAAGCTATACGAATGTTTCTGGCGTTTGCATCCTGGAAGAAATTCAAGGTGTATCAGATGGATGTAAAGAGCGCATTTCTTTACGGTGTGGTCAAAGAGGAAGTTTACGTAGGTCAACCACCAGGCTTTGAGGACCCTATTCACCGGGATAAGGTTTATGTTTTAAACAAAGCTCTCTACGGGTTGCACCAAGCTCCGAGACAATGGTATGAGGAGCTGAGCACGTATCTTCTCTTGAAAGGATTCAAACGCGGATTGGTAGACTGCACCCTGTTCACGAAACGAGCAGGAGATGACTTGCTTCTTGTGCAAATTTATGTTGATGATATTATTTTCGGGTCTACTAACGAACTTCTGTGTAGGGAATTTGAAAAAAGTTATGCAGGAAAAGTTCAAAATGAGCGCAATGGGAGAAATGCAGTTTTTCCTAGGCTTGTAGGTGGAGCAAAGACCAACGGGGATCTTTATTCACCAGACCAAATACGTTTCTGAAGTCTTGAGCCGATTCCAGATGGATGATTCGAAGCCGATGGATACCCCGATACAACCTAATCACGGGATTGGAGTTGACGCTAAGGGGGAGCTGACTGATCCATTTACATACAGAGCAATCGTCGGATCTCTGATGTATCTCACCGGGTCTAGACCGGATATAATGTTTGCAACATGTCTTTGTGCACGATATCAGTCGAAGCCGAAACAAAGTCATCTCGCAGCTGTCAAGCGTATCCTTAGATATCTGAAGGGTTGTCCATCGAAAGGACTTTGGTACCCTCATGATGATAATTTTGACCTAATCGCTTTTAGTGATGCAGATTGGGGCGGCTGTGACAAAGACAGCAAATCCACAATGGCTGGATGCCAGTTTATGGGGAGCAGGCTCGTGACCTGGCAATGCAAGAAACAGACCGCAGTTGCACTATCCACATGTGAAGCAGAATACGTTTCAGCATCGAGCTGCTGCTCACAGGTTCTTTGGATCCAACAACAGATGGTGGATTACGGTTTGCAATTTCTTAAAACCCCTATTTACTGTGATAATGAAGCCGCAATCGCATTAACAAAAGACTTAGTAAATCACTCAAAGGCTAAACATATCCGGATTAAATATCATTTTATCCGTGATTGTTATGCTAAAGAGTTGATCGATATGGTCAAAATCCACACTGATTACCAACGCGCTGATCTTTTTACCAAAGCTTTTGATAAATCCAGATTTGATTATCTTTTAAAAGCAAATGGTATTAAAGAAAAACAAGACTGATCACCACCTCAGTCTATCACTTTTTAGTTTAATTTTTACTGTTTTTTCTGAAAAACTTCAAAAATCCAAAAAACATTGAAAAATTTCAAAATTCATAAAAATTAGAAAATTTCTTTGCTGACTGCTATATCTTCTTCCTTTAGATTAATGCCGTCAGATTTCTGTGAACAAACGATATCTGGGCAGTCACATATTTGAAATGCTCCAGCTTATCCTTGGGAACAGTAAATTCAAAAATTTATAAAAATCAAAAAAATCAAAAATGATTTCCTGGAGTAAAAGGGGAAATGATAGTACATCAGTGGAGATCTGACACATTCTAAGTAATGTACTGCTATATAAGACGTGTGTCTGAGTCTGTGTGATGTGCTGATAGGCTTCGTAGACCTATTACTGCGTGCCTGATACATACATATCAAACGAATTGATGTGTGGATGAACTCCTCATGGGCATATGGTCTTAGTACCGTAATTTCGTTTGATAGGGTATTTGTACAAAACTCGGAGGTTTAGGGTCGTTATGTTATTAGTTGTCTGGGGATAGCCTCTCTGATCTTCTGCTGTAAGTCATTACGGACCTAGATCAGACAGGGTGTCTTTATAAAAGAGCTTTATGCCAAATCCTAAAGTTACTGAATTGAGGAACTTTCCATGTTTTATGATGATCAAAGATTATCTATTACATCGTATTAATCACTGATGCAAATCATGATTAATATCAGTCCTCAACCTGGTAAAGTGCACATGTTACTTTGCTGCATTAATTTGCTGACCTGTATACCTCTGTGCATTATACCTTGTAAATTACAGACGACGAAAGCATAATCACGCTTTACAATGAGTCTTTGTGCATTTACTTCTTGATACGGGAGTATGTCGTGTGCGTGGGAACCACAGACAATTATGTTTATACTATAAATAACAGTATCAGTTTAAAGCACTGCACAAAAGTCTGCATGTGAGTTTATGTGGATCACAATATCAGCAGTTGCCAGATCACACATTGTCTTTAATGATAATAATTCAAAAAGATCAACGGTGTGATCGGATTTCTCAATAACTGATATGATCCCTTTACCGGAATTCACAAAAACATTTACTGTTTTTCATTTACATTCTGCATTTTATTTTCTCGTCAAAAATTACAAAACTCAAAAAGATTTTAGGTGTGTTTTAGCATAAACTTTAGAAAATCCAAAAAGATTTTACATTTCCATCTTCTTTTTGATAGCTGATGGTGGTTGATGTCGATTTTCTAAACCTTGATGACCCATTTGAGCTTTGTAATCTTTTAAATGTGAAAATATGAATGTTGGATGCTTAAAAGTTGAAAAATAATTGGAACAGGACTCGATTTTGAGATTTGAAAAATTTATCAAAAATCCCAGTTCTCGTTCGCCCATTCGTTTGGTCGAACGTGGGATTTTTCATGCTCCTTCGTATGTTTAAAACGGGCGAATGAGAGTGTTCTTGAACATCTGTTTCATTCGAACCCTTTTGCCTCATTCGAACCTTTAACTAGGGTCGAAGGAGACAAAAGTATCTCATTCGACCGATGAGAATGGTCGAAGGAGCCTGCCTATATATAACCTTTTAGTCTCATTCGAACCTTCACAAAAGTTTTTCAAAATTTCTGAATTGAAGTCACTTTGTTGCCCTGATCTTTTGCACCATACCATTGTGATCGTCTAGTGTTACTGATCAATTTCCACTACTTTTTACAGGTTAATATCAAGAATTCAAGGATTAATCGTTGATTATTCAGTTTTGAGCCCTAGTTTTTTTAAACATTGATAAAAACATGTTCATTGCTTTAATTGATGTTGGGGATTCATTATATCTGTGTTTTAGGGGGAGAAAATCCATAAACCAAGGATTCTAAAACAACAGATTGATCAATTGATCATCATTTTATTTCGAACCCTAGGTTTAATAAGAAAACACTGATATAATGTGCAATTGATAAAACTGTTAATTTGGAAACCTTAATCGGCATTGTTACTAGCCTATTGAATCAAGATTACATGTTCAGAATCAATAACCTGCAAAATTAAAATTTTGAATTTGAAGAACAACTCCTTCACACCTTTCGAATGGGCGAAGGAGATGATTAACTGGTCGAATGAAAAACAATTGGGCGAATGAAATTTTTATCAAAAACTATTACATTCGTACCTTTAAAATTTCTCATTCGCACCCCCGTTTGGGCGAATGAGAAGATTAATTACCAAATTATCAAAGTTTGAATTTTTTGTCGATTTTTAACATGTTTCTTTGTTTTGTTTTGCAGATCAAACCATGTCTGAACAGGAGAAGACTACTGAGCAAGCCAGATCATCCTCACAGCCTGCAAAGAAAGCTACTGAAGAGCTTTTAACCTTCGAGAATGCACATAATTGCTGTGCGTATCTTGGAGAAGTTAAAAAGCATACTGAGTTTATCGAGATCATAGAGTTCTTGAAGAGAAGTCGGGTGATAGACGCGATTGCTACACCTACCATTATTTATAGAGATATGATGCAAGAATTCTGGACTGAAGTGAAGTTAGATTTCTGGAATTGCGAGTCATCTGTGATTAGCAAGATCCAAGGAAAGATGGTGATTGTATGTGAGCAGGATATTAGAGAAGCATTGAATCTGCAAGATGAGAAGACGGATCCCAAAGAGCTTAGTTTTATGGATCAACGGAAGTGCTTCCTGAGGATGAAGTACAATGGACCGATCACTGATGGTTCATTGCATAAGGGAAAGCTGTGTCCACAGTTCAAATACTTGGCACATGTGTTGATACACGTCTTTGGATCAGCAGCTGGAGGATATGACTTGATGCGTAAGAGTATTAGCTCAATGATGGTGGCACTGGTATTGAACAAACCGTTCAATGTATCAGGAATGCTAATGGAACATTTGTTGGAGCCTGTGAATGGCACGAGGAATCTGAAGTTTTTGCTATATCCTCGATTCCTCCAGATGGTGTTTGATAATAAATACAAATATTTGAAGAGGGATCCTAAGCACATTGTTGTTCAAGAACATATGTCGATCAATACTCTTGCTAGGATGAAAGCTTACAAAGGATTGTCAGTAAATGAACGTCCACCTGTAAGACGTTTATTTGGACATCTAGCAAGGATTGATTATGAGGATCCAGGTGAAGGGCTAGTACGACATGCTAACAGTGATTCAGATCCAGATAATCCATTACATCCTGTTGATCCAGATGCTAAACGCAAGAGACAGGTTGTTAATGTTGGTGCAAAGAGTGGTAAGGGTAAGGAAAAAGAGATCAGAATAGAGGTTGTACCTGAACCTGCTAAGAAGAAGAGTACACCGAGAAGAAGCAAGACAATGGCTAAGAAGGGTTTGCATATTGTGGATGAGGCGTCGATTGATTCTGAAGAGACGCAAGAAGATGAACACTGGGATTCGGAAACTGAAACGCTAAAGACTACCACGCCCAAGGCCACTGTGGCTGGTGAGTCTGTAGTCAGTCTGTTGAAGATCAAGGTAATAAGAGCCCAATTCCTGTTGATGAAGATGAAGAGGGTCTTAATGTAGAAAAAGATTTTCCTGGTTCACCAGTACAGGCTGTAAAATCAAAGAAGAAGCCGCAGTACAAGAAACAAGAGAACGTACTGAAACCGAGTCAAAAGAGATTGAGGGAGATTGAATCATTCATTGCTGGAAAGAAACTACCACCAGTTTCTAGTTCCAAGTCACCGGTTACTGCACCTGTATCGAAGAAGCAAAAGACTGCAACTACTTCTAGCACACAACAGGGAGATGAATTACCTGTTGATGAGTTCAATGAAGCGTTAGACAATGTGCTCAAGAAGATGAGGAAAGGCAAACTGCCTGAAGTTGCTGAGATGCCTGTTAAAAAGAAGGTCATAGTTGATAGTGATGTAATGACTGCTGTGAACCAAAGGCTATCTGAAATGATGAGCATTATCAACAAACAACAAACCGAGATTGAGTAATTGAAGTCGGATGATAAAAAGATGTTGGAAGTTGTAGTCACATCTCATGATAACAATGAAGAGTTGAAGAAAATAATCAAAAAGATGAAGAAAGAGAACAAAAAGTTGCTGAAACACGAGCAGAGAAACACCAGACGGATAATAGCTTTGAAAGAGGAGAACAAAAAGCTAAAGGAGAGTAACAAGAATATGGACAATCTGATAAAAGACTTGTATTCTCGAGCTCCTCAACTTCAAGCTGGTGAAGAAGATAAAGAGCGAGATGAAGAGCATGTAGACTTTGAACCATCTGACGATGAAGAGGATGAAGATCTTGATGATGATGCTGGTAACGATCCTCAAAAGAAAAAGAAGAAAGATGATGGAGATGATGGTAGTTCAGATGGTGGATCAAGTGATGCAAACAGCTCTGCTTTTGATAGTGATGATGACAAAGATGATGACAACGCTGAGAAATATAAGTATGAAAAGCGTGATTCGAGCAAAGGTGGAGAATCAAGCTCAAAGACTCCAGGTGAAAATGTAGATGATGACATTTTCTGGAATGAAAAACTGCAGTCTTTATCTGAAGAAGACAAACACATGTATCGCCAGATGCTTACAGATCGAGTCTGGACGATTGACATGACAGGCAGGTTTCCAGAAATATTTGAGTCTAGTAATAAGCTGTATGAGTTGGAGTTTGATGATCCAGATCTAGAAGATGGAGAGGTTTCTGCGGCGGTTTCTAAGGAAATACTTGAAGGTTTAGCTAGACAGGTTGGAAAGACTTTGGAAGAGTTACTTGCTGATAATTTCATTCCAAAGATACCTGAAAAGGAAGTCGGGAATCATTCTGATGACCGTGACGTTCCTGCATTTGAAGAAGTTGAGATGGAAGACATTACAAGTGAGGAATATTCACAATACTTTAAGAATGATCAAGATTCTGGATTTCCTGGATTTTCTGATGAAGTGCTAAACCAGGCCGAGAAACTTGCTAAGGAAAATAGCAAATTGTTTGAAGATGAAGTATTCAAAGGGCATGATAAGCCACAGTTCGAGCAATCTGATAGTTTGAAAGAACTTTTGAGGAAATTGAAAGAGAAGGAGAATAACCGTCCTAAAGCTGAGATACAAGGTAGCTTCTACAAACTTCACAGTGAAATTTTCAAAGGTCGTGCATTGGCCTGGAAGTTTGTTAAGCAACTAAAATGTGTAGCAGTGAAGTGGGAGAAGGGGATCCTATATTTTGATAAATTCCATCATTTGAAGACTCTTCCATATTGGGCAATTCGTGACATTTGTCGACACAAGATGACAGGTACGACAAATGGTCAGATTGCATACTTTGCTGAAAAGATGACTAGGGAGAGTAGGACGAAGTGGAACCTCTTTGAACCTCAATATCCAAAACGAATCTTTCATAAAAAGGATATTGAAATGATTACTGGAATGCCCAAAGTGACGCTGAAGTATAAGCCACCGCGAGTGTTGAAGAAGATACCTTTGATGCCGATTCCACAACACTTCGCCAAAGACTTTATTTGGTGGTATTATGATTGGAAGATAGCAGAGGCTGTGATCGTGCTGAAAGATGGTGAAAAGAACTTCAAAAAGATACACATTTTTGATCCCATGTGGTTGATTAACTGTTCACATGAGGATATAATAATGTTGTTCTATAATCCGATTTATTCTGAGGTTAAGGATGCTGAACAAGCAGGCAAATACCAACGTGTGGTATTTCTGTGTTTTGCTTATGATATAAATGCTGGATGTGATTATGACAAGAAGCTCGGGAGGTTTGTGAAGATACAGAAAGTGCCTGAAGTGAAAAAGACGAAGTCGAAGACATTTCATGAACCGGTGCTGACTAAGGAACAGAAGATTCAGCGACATATCAAGTTGATGAACATCAGAATGGACGAAGAACGTCGACAACAATCCAAGCAATAGTCGAGGGGGAGTTTGTAGATGCATTTATGCGACTAGTGTTTCGAATTGTGCAATAAACTTGTTTTTGTTGATTGTCGTTTGGGCGAAGGAAGCAGTTTGTTTGGTCGAAGGAGAATCAGAAGGTACGAAGGAGAAGTTTTGGACGAATGTGAATAGATTTCTTATGTATGGCTTGGTTCGACCGGATGAAGTGGTCGAACCTGCACATTCGCACGAACGAAGTGGGCGAAGGTGTAGTCTATATATAGTCAAGCTGATTTTTTGAATGTAACTTTGAGTCATTTTGTTCCCTCCACTTTCTGATTCTCTCTCTAGGATATTATTTAGCTTAATTCACGTTCATACCTTGTTGTTTTCAATTTGTCAACGTGTAATTGAGTTCGTAATTAATGAAAAAGCTTTGAAATGATGATTTACTTGTTTTGATCTGTTTGATTATCATTTTGTGATTGTTTTAGGGTTTCCGCACCTAAAACAAACTTGTTTGATCATTTCTTTGTTGATTTGACGATCCTTATAGCACATACAGAACACACCTTAGATCTTTGTTTAGAAGATGTTTGTAGGTTAGATTATGAAAAACAAGAGCAAAAACTCATTCCCTAGTGATTAAAGTTGATAGAGAGTGTTTAGAGGCGTTTAGGGTTCGTGAAATGATGAAAAAATGGCATAGTATGGTATTTATACTGATGCCTGGTTTGACCCCTTGCTGAGGTCGAAGGAGACTAATAGTGGTCAAATGAAGTTTTCAAACTTCTGAATGTCTGGTTCGACCTCCTACAGGTCGAACCAAGACTGGTTTTTTTCAGATTTTTTAGTTTTGTCGTTTTAACGCATTTTAACACATCCCAACACATGAACATACAATCCTAACATATGTTAAGCATATGTAATCATGGATAATTATTTAAACACCGTTTTAAACACGTATTTGTATGTTATACACCATATACAGATCAATTCATGTTTGTTACTTAATCTAATTCATGTAATTCACCAACAATGGGACTCATGACTTGGGTGTGTGTGTGATTAACCCAATGATCCTCCGAATCATTGAACCCTGGACAATACGTAATGAAATCTGACTCGACTGAACTAGTTAAATATGTTTGAATAAACGTGTTTCGCTAAGGTAGACTTATGTGTTTGTAAAATGTTGACCTAAATGTGTTGGGTGTCACATCATCCCCCTGTTGAAAATTTCCCGAAGTCAAAGAGAATGAAACGATAAGAAAGAATTTTTTTTCCGGTCGTCACATCATCCCCCTGTTGAAAGGAATCTCGTCCTGAGATTCACTCAGCTTCAACAGTAATGAGTGCCGACCTCTGTGTGTACCCAAGTAATGTTTTCCCAAAATGCAAACGAAATGAAAATCGCGAACGAAAGATGATAACAACAGATACTCCGTGTCACACCCCGCCTAGGCGGAAACACGGGAGTGCAACGATCGAAAAGTTTTCAAGCACAAGGTTCAAGCAATACACATTTATTCAAAATAGTACCACCATAAAGATGGAATTTGTCATGATCTTATTGAAAATTAAGCATAGTGTAAGCACATGAACATTGTCTTATGGAAATTGAAAACATAACGTTTTGAAGCTGACAAAAGCCATCAAAGTGATACCACGGTATGCATGCTCGAACCCTTCCCTCAATCCTCTGTGGCCCTCCATTAGTTACCTGAAACACATGCATAAGGAGTTTTGTCAACAATAATGTTGGTGAGTCTATGGGTTTTGAATGTACTGTAAATGAACGTGTCATCCGTGTTTGACCAATCATAAGCTAGCTAAGCAAATGATCACTGTGAGAACCATGAGTCCTGTAACCAAACCTCGTGACTGTGGTGCCTCGTGCATTGTACACTAAAGACAATGTATGTATAGTAGAATACTAACACTCTTTTGCATGTGGTCGGTTAGAGCGACTAACCAAGAGTGGGGGTGTCAGCCCAATAGATCTATTAAAGTGTTCCATGGCTAAATGTCTAACTAATGGTTACAATGAACGTTGTACGAGGACCAGTGAGCTCATGAACCAAATGTCTCATGTTCCACATGGTAGTCATGCTAGAATGTACACACACTTGAAATTGACACAAGTATTGATGCATGTATTTCCCCCAAAATGTAAAATAGTAAAATGGGGCCATAGAAAACTCACCTGTTTGAGTCGTGTGTGGTCTAGTAAGCTAGTAGATGATCACCGTCCTGACAAATGATACCCTATGATCATTATGGACATGGTAAGTCACCCGGATGTTGTTTATCATACAAATTGTTCACCCGACACTTGTGGACCATTGTGTTTAGTGTTTTTTTTGTTGTATATGACACTTGTTAATGTTCTAACAAACATATAGTTCCCAATACTTTGTTGTTTTGGAATGAAATGTCCATGGTGGACTATATTGGGCCTCACATGGGGTAATTGGGCCGTATATTAGCACTAAATCACTATGCGTGGTTGGTTTTTGAGAAAGGTTTGATTAACACATGTTTATTTCCTTCCTTAAAACCATTTGTAAGATAACACATGTTTATTTCCTTCCTTAAAACCATTTGTAAGATAACACATGTTTAGAATCCCTTTCAAGTTCATTATAGAGTTAACACATGTTTTCGGCATAACTAAACTTATGTTAAATGATCATGGCCGAATCAAATGCACTTGATGGAGCTTGGATTCGATGGTTTTGTGGTTCATTAGTGATTGATACAAGCATTGCTAAGTCTAAGCCGTGAGCTTGCATGTGCTCTAGTGATTTAGGCCGATTAATTACCATCTAAGTGTAACATCATAGTAATGTGATTACATAACAATTCTATTCACACGAGTATGCATTCTCTAGGTGTGTTTTAGGTCGATCTAAGATCAGTGATTCCTTAAGTCTGATAGGTGTGATCGATGTGCTTGGGTATCGGGTTCACAAAGGGGTTCATGTATCTAATAGGGGGTTAGGACTTACCTTGAGTGTTTGTGAGTGCTAGTGATCCTTAGACTTGGAGAGCTTCCTATGCCAAGCCTTGAGCCGATGGATTGAAGCTTCCAACTCTTGTGTTCTTGATCACTTTGGCCGTGAGTTTTCGAGAGAGAGAGAGAGAGAGAGAGAGAGAGAGAGAGAGAGAGAGAGAGAGAGAGAGAGAGAGAGAGAGAGAGAGACACTACAACAAAAATGGCTTTTTAGTACGCACACAAGCTTCCTAAAATGTTATTTTATAGGACCTTTTATTTAATAGGACCAACAGTAAAAGCGTTTCATGTAAAGGGGTCGTAATAAGTTCTGAAACTTAAAAAGTGTCCTAATATCTCAAATAAGATTATGAAACCAATTTTATGGTCGCATAATATGTCTATGAACAACCCAAAAAAACTCCTAATAAAAACATATTAGGACACTTTTACACCGTTCTAACATGTATTTATATACTTTTTAATCTTTAAATACATATACAAGCGTCCTTAAAACCAAACCACAATCGTCCACCACCACACACCACCCACCGTCTACCACCACAGTCCACCACCACCACCACAGTCCACCACCACCACCTTCCACCACCACTATAAAGTTTAAAGTTATAAAACCCAAGTGTCAAGTGTCCTGTTAAATTATACTATAAAAACTCTAACGAATAAGCGTCTTATAAAACTGATGTTTTTTTATGACTTAAATATCAAGTGTCCTATTATGGTGTATTATAATAACATCACAATGATTAAGTGTCCTATAAAGGTTAAAGGTATAAGAACAATGTGTCAAGTGTCCTATTAAGTTATGTTCAAATATGACTTCGACTAGAAAGGGTCGTATAACATCAAACATGTATGACTTAAACTACAAAGTGTCGTATTAAATTATGTTATAATACGACCCCCGATGATCAAGTGTCCTATTACATTACCACATAATGGGACACCAACAACTAACTGTCTTATAAATTACTTTATTAGGATCTACATTTTAAGTGTCTTATTAAGTTATATGATAATAGGACTCCAAAGAATCATCCATCCTATTACATAGTTTTTTTAGGACACTGGTTTAGTAGTGTATATTATAAAAGGACCCCAAAAGTTCATTCGTCCTATTAAATAGTTTTTGGGACCTTATTTTACAAGCGTCCCACACAAAAGGTCCTTAAAAGCCATTTTTGTTGTAGAGAGAGAGAGAGAGAGAGAGAGAGAGAGAGAGAGAGAGAGAGAGAGAGAGAGAGAGAGAGAGAGAGAGAAAGAGATGTGATTTGGTGCAAGGAATGAAGGTGAGGGTGGAGGTCCTTATATAGAGGTTCTAGTGGGTAGATGACAAAACATTTGTGGCATCCTCATGCTTCTCGGCCGAAACAAAGAGTTAGAGAAGTTTCATGGATTCTTGCAAAGTCAATGGATGGAAAGACTAATCATGAAAGGGGAAACGTTGACATTGCTAGCTAGTTGGTTAGTTTTTGGCTTATACCCATTTACATGTAAGTTCTATGTCTCCTTGTTGACTCTAGTCGATCTATACTCATAGGTTGGAGGTTTCATTGAGCTATCACTGTCTTGTTTCCTTACTTGGGGGCCAAATCTTAGTCATGGTAGTGTGGACTTGATGGTGACTTGTCTTAGAACATTCTTGTAGTAGTTGATATTTCCAAGGGTCCTAGGTTGTCTTAGTGATAGTGATGTGTGCTTGTTCATGTTAGCCGATCCTAGGGGTGTGTATTCGGGTAAGGAGAAGTCAAAAGGAAGAGTGGAAGTCTAAGTAGAGGTCCTATTTTGGTATAAGAGAGTGTTTTGTCTTCATTAGCAAGCATGTGATGGATTTTAGCTACTACCAATCATGTTTAAGCAAGTGTGGCTATTCCTTTAGCGTTGGTTTCTCCTAGGCCGATTTCTTATAAGTGACTAGTGATAGGTATGTTCCTTGAGTAGTGTCCTAGTGTGCTAGTTATTATATGAATGGATAGGGACCTTCGGCCGATTGAGTAGAACAAGAGAGGTTTCTCACGAGTTCTTTGGATGTTTACATGAGCATTATGTACAAGCCGAGTGCATGTGAGCATGATCCATGGAGTCTTATGACTAAGATAGCTCTATTATGATCCTAGACTCAACATTTTTCGTGAATTAATAGTCCTACATATGTTAATAGGGTTGTGAATGCTCATTGTGCCCATCATGTAACATCTAGTGCCCTGTGATATAGGAATATCATCCGGTCTAGAATTGGTAATAGTTGATCAAGCCTTGTGTCTCTTGATGATGACATCAACATGTATTTTGTTTCATATGTGTCATGGGTTTGTTTAATGATATCCCATGATGATCTTTGTGTTCACAAACGTGTGTTAGAGGTGCATTATCATGTGTTAGAGGACAACAACCTCTAGTAACGCTTGTTTGATGGCATGTCCAGGTGTTGTATGATTAAACAAGTGTACTGTGTTGAGTTTTCTGATTAACTCGTGCTCTACTAGCCTGGGGGGGGGGGGTATAGTGTATGCAATTTGTCTAAAAATGCATATATAATGACTTAATAAATGAAGCATGTACGGTCGTTGACCCGTTACGTTGACTGTTGTCACACTCCGTGTCGGGAACCACCTCCCTAAGGTGAACTCAAGACAAAAGACTCCTCCTGATCGAAGGCCCGCTGGAGACTGCCGTGATCGGTGTAAACGACACACCTGTTACCGTCCAAGTAGCATCTCGAGACGATCAACATCAGATCGATGGACACAATACGATGACCAAATCCAATACCGAAAACACTCAATGAATACGAAACGCCGAACGATACGAGTAAGAATAAAACCAAAGTATAACGAGTAACAAGAAAAGAAAACTCACCGGTAACAGTGTCAGGATCCTCCTGGTTCTCCCTTGCCCCGATGACGTAAGCGTGAGCACGAGTAGCCCGACCGCCACCCTCGTTGTTTCCGCCCTTCCCGGTAGTCCCTGCATCAACTTGATTCAACTTTGGGCAGTTTCGCTTGAAATGCCCCGTCTCCCCACTGTTGTAGCAGCCCTGGTTTCCCTGTGGAGTAGGGGTAGTAGTAGTAGCCTGAGCCGGCTTGAATGAAAGACTGACCCTACAATCCTTCGCATAGTGACCAGTCCGATTACAACGCTCACAACGAAACTTATCACAAGTTCCATAATGATGAAAACCACACAGTCCACACTTAGGGTTCTTCCCAACATACCCTCCTTGTTTCTGATCCGATGATGACCCCAAAGCTTCAACCTTCTTCGCCGGTGGCTGTCGCTGAACGACATCTGAACTTTTCTCTACACTCTCCCACTTCCTCTTACTACTCTCAGAAACCTTCACAGCAGTGCCTCGAGGAGGCAACACAACTTCAGCCACCTTCATGTTGGTCATCTTGTGAGCCGACCGAGTAGCTTCAGCAATCGTAATAGGCTCCCTAGCAGCCACCAATCCAGTAATCTCGGGCACCAGCCCAGCAATGTACTGCTCAATACGCCTATAATCGGGTGTAGGCACCCCTGGGCAAAACACCTCCAGTTCGTTGTGCCTGATAGTGTACTCCTCAACCTCAGATCCAACCATCTTGTGATTCCACCGCTCATGTTCCAACCTCTTGATCTCCTCACGCGGACAATACTCAGCCTTCAACTTAAACACAAACTCAGTCCATGGCATAGCGTTTGCTTCCCCCAAGCCAAGTGTGTGTGTACAGAGTAAGGTGCAGCGGTTAATGGGTCGGTGGTTTTTAAAGGTTGATGGTGTGATTTAATGAGGTGGGGAGAAATGTATTTTGGGTGTGAAGAATAAAGGTTTCTAATGGTTGACTGTGAGGAATAAAAATATGTCGAAGTGATAATTAAGGTGATTTTAATATTTAGTGGTGAAGAAGAATTTTTGAGAAGAAGAACCGTAGACGACAGCAAGTAGGGTTGGGAACGGACAGAGGATCAACGAAAGAAACCATAGGCTGATACCATGTTATGGTAAAGATAATTTTCAAGATGAATTGTATTGACCATTAGCTTAGGGGACAAGGGGTGCTCCTAGATTTTTAAGTTTCTTTCACTGATTTTAACCAATCCTGCTTTGCCACATCACTTCACTGATTTACTTCACTGAAACACCTTTTTGTAGGCAGTACTCCACTGATTCTTTTTATTCATTTCCATTTTAATACCCATAACTTTTTTTTTACATTTTTACACGGTTTAACAATTACTATTTCAACCGTCCCACCAAACGGTTGACCAAATTTAAGTGATTATCTTGGAAACCATCGAGTTAATTGAATTTTGCTCACCAAACGGTCAGTAAATTAATTACACTATTCCAACCGTGCCACCGTCGTTGTATATAAAGTGATCAAACGGTGGGGTTAAAAGTCACAACTTACCACGGTTTAAAAAACCAAACACACCAAAAATGAACGTGTGGACCGACGAGGAAGAGATGGCCCTTGTGGTTAGCCACAAGGATGCGTCGAACGACCCCGAGATTCAACAACTCCCTCGGGAGGAAGGGTCCAACTACCCGGGGGGGGGGGGGGGGTTTGGATCGGGTTTATAGCGACTTCCTCGAGCAAGTTGGCAGCAACACCATCAAGACCGTCCAAGACCTCCAGCTCAAGTGGGACGACCTCAACATCAAGTGTGAGAGGTGGACCACCCTATACGAGCAAACGGTGAGGGATGATCCAGAGCTTGATGAGGAGTTGGCTATCGGCTTCACTAACTATGAGTATGAAGCGCGATACGGCAAGGATTTCGACCATGTCGAAGCATGGCGATTGTTGCGCGAACTTTAAGTTTTTTATCTATGTTTTAATGTATTTTTATTTTATGTTTAATATTATTTATGTTTAATTTTTATGTTTTAATGAAATGTTTTTATTTATGTTTTTATTTCTTTAAACGGTTAACATAAAACAAACGGCTAAAATAAAAAAACACTAAAACATACGGGGTAAAATGAAAACTTGGCATTTATAAAAAACACAAAACAGCCGTTACCAGCACCGTAAAGAGCACCAGCAAAACGGTCCACGGGACCACTACCAGCGTGTATGACGGCGGTGATACCGTGCTGGTACTTGGTACCCGTGGACAATTCGGGTGGCGCCCCGTCCCCCCTTAGAATATATACACAATACAACAATGGAAAATAAAGAAATACAATAAATACATTCAGTGAAAATAATTACGAGAATAAATCAAGGATTTTTCATTTCCTTGATTTATGTCTTTCTATTAATTTTTATGGGATATTCGTTTGACGTAAAACGTATATCGATATCCTCTTGATAGCTACCCCGAAACGAACCAATGCTGACTTAAATCTCGTTAAAACTTCTTATATATATATATATATATATATATATATATATATATATATATAGTATTTTTAGATCCCAAAAATTTCCTAGCCGTATAAAACACGTGTTGGGTATTTGGTTTTTACTTTCTTTCGATTGGCATAATGAGTATTAGTACCATAACGAACCAAATTGATAATGACCGAATTTCAATACCGTTTCATACCGAACCCATACCAACCGTGTTTCCGCCGCAACATGCGGGTGAAAGCCACTAGTTTAGTTGAAACAGTAATGAAACTATTAGATTAAAGATGTGAAAACAAACTGAAGGATTGAAAGTGTAATATTTGACAAACCATATGGTGTAAAAGAGTATTTTACTAAAAAGGGGGGGGGGGGGTTGATTAGGTTGAATGTGAGTCTTATCACTTGCCAATTCATTTTTTTGTTCTCTTATGGTTTTCTTTTTCTAAGAACCAGGTATATTTCTAAAGGTTTATGGTTTTCTTTTTCTAAGAACCAGGTATATTTCTAGGGGGGGGGGGTTGATTAGGTTGAATGTGAGTCTTATCACTTGCCAATTCATTTTTTTGTTCTCTTATGGTTTTCTTTTTCTAAGAACCAGGTATATTTCTAACGTGTAGTAATGACTCATAAATTTGAGCGGTTCTCCAAGCTCTAAGATGAGAAGACTTGAAATAGGGAGTCTATAGACTAAGTGTGCCCTTTAAATTAATATGGACCACCTGGCCTTTGTTTTGTTGACTTATGCTGACTTAAATCCGGTTAAAACTTCTTTTATATATATATATATATATATATATTGTATTTTTAGATCCCAAACATATCCTAGCCGTATAAAACACGTGTTGGGTATTTGGTTTTTATTTTCTTTCGATTGGTATAATGAGTGTCAGTACCATAACGAACCAAATTGATAATGACCGAATTTCAATACCGTTACATACCGAATCCATACCAACCGTGTTTCCGCCGCAACATGCGGGTTGAAAGCCACTAGTTTAGTTGAAACAATAATGAAACTATTAGATTAAAGATGCAAAAACAAACTGCAGGCGTGAAAGTGTAATATTTGACAAACCATATGGTGTAAAAGAGCAATTTACTATATAAAGGAGTTTCATTAGGTTGACCATCCTAATCAAATAAATGTTAGGGGCTGTTTGGTAGCCTCTTAATGAGGCTCTTAACCATTCAGCGTTGAATGATTCAGCATTCAGTGTGTTTGTTTCAGCTTCTAAATGGAATGGTTAAGTCTGAATCATTAAGATTTGGGATGTTGCTGAACCATTAAGCACTGAACTATTAAGCAGTGAAATAGGCCGAACCTTAATGAGGCCCCTCTACCAACGTGGGACAAGAAAATTAACCATTAAGAGGTCCAACTTAATGATTCAGCACTTAACCATTCAGACCTCTTAACCATTCAGACCTCTTAATGATTCAGCACTTAATCAACCAAACAGCCCCTTAGTCTTATCGCTTGCCAATTCAATTTTTTGTTCTCTTATGGTTTTCTTTTTCTAAGAACCAAGTATATTTCTAGCGTGTAGTAATGACTCATAAATTTGAGCGGTTCTCCAAGCTCTAAGATGAGAAGACTTGAAATAGGGAGTCAATAGACTAAGTGTGCTCTTTAAATTAATATGGACCACCTAGCCTTGTTCACTTAAAATATCGGATGGTCAGTCATATCACTAGAGAAAAATGCGTTTGTTAAGGTAGAAGGAACTTTAAAAGTAATAAGGATACGATGAGTGAGTCGTGTACATTTATCCATTTTGAAATCTTAAGAGATAACTATATGGATAGTCCTTATAACTTAAGAGATAACTATATGGATAGTCCTTATGGTTTATACAAAGTAACACCTTAAAGTACTAACTTTATTTTTTAACATGTTAAGGGTTTATGGTTTCAGTTTTATGACATGTTTAGGTACTAAGGCTAACCCCGTTAGTTTTTAGAGTTAAGTTTTGATAAAATGACTAAAATGCCCAAGAATAACTAGATGGACTATTCTTATAATTAACTCTATTTGATTTCAAGGATACTCTTTGCAATTTATTAAAATTAGAATTTGATAACTTACAGAATTAACATATAAAACAGGCATAAAAGTCTCATAATAGGATACAATTAGGCTTATATTATTGATATTTGTTACTTAATTCGTTCCTATTTGTATTTTTCAGGAAATTGGAGCTCCCAGACGGAAACAGAGGATTTCCGGGTAAAAACAAGCAAAACCTGGAGATTCCTGAATATACGAGACTTGCAGCATGTTCATTGTATGTTTTGAAGACAATCCCAGGACTTAAACAATGCTGAAATCAGTCCGGGAGTGACCAAGCACGCCACGCACACTTGCACGAAGGCCCTACACGTGAGAGGACAACACAGCAAATTTGGATAGCAAGAAAACACAATCAGCAAAGGTGCACGCCCGTGCCAAAGACATAGGCATGGTCGTGCCGAAGACAAAAAGTATAGACAAGGTCTGATTTGCAGTAACACAACGTACGTGTGACAATGAGCACATCCCTCACCACCATTGGCACGACCGTACTTTCCCTGGAGCTCTATAAATAGCAAAGTAACCCCCACCATTTAGTCATCCCATTCCACCTTGACTTGAGTACTTCTTGGGTCGACTTCCGGGAGTCTTGCAGAGATCTTGGGGTCCCTTGGGAGGCCTTAAGGACATCCTAACACAACCACCAAGGTTAGGCCTCATCCTACCTTAATTAACTCGGTCAAGCATGGGATCGTAGAGTAGTTATGCAATAAATATCGAGGGTCGTGACGATCATGTGAGTTACATATCACTTGAAGGTGGAGAGCTTGTCTATGAGCAGCCATGTTAATGTGTTAACTATTTCTTATGGT
The DNA here is from genome assembly GCA_030844895.1 of Ambrosia x helenae. NCBI lineage: Eukaryota > Viridiplantae > Streptophyta > Magnoliopsida > Asterales > Asteraceae > Ambrosia > Ambrosia x helenae. Next base: position 5,950,235 of record CM061232.1, read on the forward strand.
TGTATCTTTTCATTATTCCCGAACCCACTTCGATTTGTAGACTTTTATTATTATTATTATTAGTTTATTTTTAGTTACTTGTTGTGTTATCTTCTTCTAATCTTTGTGTGTTTATCTTTGTGGCAGGTTTGAATGATGAATAATTTAATAACTTAAAATAATTTAACTTAATTAATTAACTAGAGGTATAATCAGCTACTGGTAGCCCCGAGCTAGATCCAAGGCGAGGAAACCGGTAGTGAGACAGATCCTTCGGGCTTCTGATATCCAAACCAGATTCTAAGCAATGGCTTCTGAAGTGGACCAGATCTTAGTAACACATTTCTGGTACTTACTAGATGGTTGAATGATCTTCTTGGTAAAGGGCGGATTCCCTATGGGTGCACCAGTGATCTTAAGATTACACACCTTTAGGATTATGTTCCACCTTTATTAAGGATTTCATTTGGCTCGGGAGGTTATGGGTTGGGTTATTAAGTTTTCATTCATTTAACCAACTTTATATTAAATTGATCACTAAATAATAAAGTATCACTTAAAAGATAAATAAATTAAAGATTCTATTTCTAGTTCTCGTTAGTACAACGCCGTTAGCCAATGGGGGTACGAGTCGCCTAAGTCAACTGTAAGAGAGATCCTTCGATCTTCATCATCGTTAACCTACTTAGGGGATACGAGGTTGTTGGGATTGACCCTACGGAGAGACCCTTCGGTACGGAACGCGAGAGCTAAGGGAGGTGTAAGGTGTTCCAGGTCGGAAGTGAAGCCTCCAATTCAATAAGAGGATAAGTTCGAGGACCAGAGACATGACCGCGGTTTGAGGATCCCGCTATATGCGAGGACCTGGCGGAGTACCTTCATGAGGGCCTAAATTGGAAGGTTGTGCATGCTACTTAGTAGTGGCCCCGCTTCTCTATAAAGGAGTCAACACTTCAAGATCCCTCTCATCTTTCTCACATTTTATTATCTTAAATTATTAATTTTAATAATAAACTTAACTATTTATACGGAGGGCCCCGAGATATGCATATTTATCTACTCTACTATTTTATCTTTTATTTTATAAAACCAAAACCTTTTTAAAACTATTTTCTTTTAAAGAACCCCTCTGTTTTATTTTCTTTTTAAACTCGATCAGTTAATTGATAAAAGGTTGAGTAGGGGAAAGTGTGTTCACTTGAAATACGATACTCGGTATTTACCCTAGCAAGCTATACTATGCACGTCAGGTTCTCTGCCTATGTGTTGGTTTTAGTTTCTGAGTAAATATTGTTTACTTATAAATTTAAAACTTTGTAAAAAGGCTTTAGTAAAAATCAGTTGTTTCCCCAAACCATCGCTTTGGGATTGACACATCAAAATTTTTGGCACTGGGAAATTGACATCTTTTTAACTACTAAAACCAAACGCATCAAAGTTTTTGGCGCCGTTGCCGGGGAACACAATGGTTCCAAAGAAAAACCCTAGTCACTTGATTGATCGGTTTATTTTTCTTTTTCATTTTATTTTTCACTTTATTTTTCTTTTTATTTTTGGTCTTCTTTATTTTTCTTTTTCATTTTATTTCTGCTTTATTTTCGATGATTGCGGTTGTTTCGAGTTTTCTTTGTAGGTTTCCTTCGAGATTCACGACCTTGGAGAATTCCGTGGATGACGCCGAAATTGCCAAAATTATCAACTTTTATTTTGGTGGGTTTTTGTTTCTTCTTTATTTTCGTTAGAGATCGGTTTGTCATTCCTTGAAGATTGCCGCAATTAAGTACCGAGAATGTGGAAAATGAGCCGGGTGTAGGTTTTTCAGAAATTTAAAATTTAAAATGTTTTCGAACTTAAAATTGGGTTTTAAAAATTATTTTGGAGAAATCCAACTAAAAATTTTAAAACCGAACCTTTAGAAACAGTTTAAAAATGAAAAAAAGCGAAAATCAGGATGTTTTCTGATGAGCACGGCCGTGCTCTTTCCTTGAGCACGGGTGTGCCAGGCGTGCAGAAGGTTTTAAATAAGTATATTTGAAAAGTCTTTTTGACTTTTCAACTCACACCTTCTTCCCCAAACTCGCACATCCCATCGCCATTCACCCAAAACCCACCATTTTCTTCCATTCCAGGTCACATTCTTCAATATAAGGTATGTATACTCGACCCCTAACATCTTTTAAGTGTTTTATGTCCAGATCTGTCCGTATTTTTCAGTTTTTGATTAGTATAATTTCTTGAAGAAAACCTTAGATTTCTAGTGTTTGTAGCCCGAATGTTTGCCTGAAACTGTAGGGCAATGATTAGGGTAGCACTAGGATCATAATGTGGTAAAAATTTTTGAGAAATCTTGCGAAATTTTTTTGAGAAAACTGACGGGTTCAAAAAACCATTACATCATTCACGATCACGACCGTGCACAGCAGTGTGCAGGGCGTGCTTGGCTAGAAAAATCGTTAAAAATTTCCGCGTAACCAGTCTAGCCTAACAAACTGAGCACGGTCATGCACCATAGTGTGCAGGGCGCGTGCTAGTCAGTCAAAGCACCAGAACTTTTTAAATTTTAAAATTTAACTTATTTTTGCAGATTGAAATCAGTTTTAGGGTATTTTAGGCAAGCAACCAGTTTAAACTGTTGAACCAGTTAAAACTCGGACTGCAGACTGAGCCGCATGGCCATGCTCATCATTTGAGCATGGGTGTGCAGCCACTGGACCCACTCTTGAGTTCTTAGCCTCATTTGTTTACTCCTCACCTACCACTGGGATGACAAGGTTTCCAAGCCTTGTATTGGGTTCAGGATGGCGAGAAGATGGTACAGGATGACTTTGGCTGAGTTTGGTGTGATAATGGGTTTGTATAGACTGAGAGAGGTTACTGAGCCGGTATTTACAGACAGTCTCTTTTGGTGGCCCGATGGTATGCAGCCACAGGACTTCTGGGACCAGATTTCTGAGGTCCCTTATGACCCCAGAAAGCACAAGAGGTCCAGTTTGCCTGACGCGCTTCACAGATGGATTCATATGGCAATAGCGAGCACACTGGGGGCTAGAAAGGATAGTACCAGAGGGGTTAATGAGAGAGAGGTATTTCATCTCTTCTGTATCATTGAGGGGTGGCACTGCAACCTCGCCCATGTATTGGCTGAGTTCTTCACTCGTAGCTGGGGCACCACTCCTGCCAGCTACATTTTCGGGGGCCCCTACATCACACGCCTTGCCACCTCACTGGGAGTTCTTAGCCCAGTGGCAGTGGCAGGTCTGACAACATTTGACCGGGTCCGCCCCTGGGCACTAATGTGATGGAGAACTCCGGGGTTGTAGATCTTTTTGGGAATAAGCTGAAGCTGATAAATAACAAGAAAAAAAATGACCTTTTTACATTAAATTAACGAGCGTTTTTATTATATTTCCAACAAATATCATTGTGCTATACAAAAAAAAAACAACAAAATGACTTTTTGTTCATGCAGAAATAAAACATAATGTATGGTACGGTAAAAAACACAAATCTGCACCAGAAAAGAACACAATGTGTTATTTTGTCTGTTCATTGTATGTTTTTCTGAAGATTGTGTTTTTGTATGAATACAGTGTTTTTTACATTGTCCATTGTGTTTTTTTTGAGCTGCCATTTGTGTGTTTTTTTGTTAAAGTCATATTTTGGACTCAATAGTCAATTTGGTTTCCATTGCTCATATGTTTTATATTATTTATATATTTAGAAAGTTGAAAAAAAAACAAAGTTTAGCTTCTTTTTATATCCTAATATTATGCTTTGACTTAATTTGTCGAAATTCAGACCTTTTTAAGTTGAGTTTTGGATTATTGCTACATACAACTTTACTTTGGCCAATGTGTGCTTTCTATTTAAAGTTGAGTTTGTGGTAATGATGGTTTTGTATAGGTAGTCACTATGTTTGTGTTTAGGTAATACATTAATTATGTCTAGGCAAGTCACTAATCATGTTAAGATAGTATATATGTTTTTGAACCTACTATTACATTGGTAAGAATTAAATTTTGTATTTTGATTGGTGTTGGTAGGAATATTGATTACAAATGTTGCTAAGCCGGTTAGTTGTAGCCTATGATTCTTATACACCACGTAAATCTCTAGTTGATAAGTGATAATTAATCACCCCACTATGCACGCCTCTTAGATCGTTTTGAATGTATGCACTTTGAAATCGACTGACATGTGGTGATTATTGAAATAGATACTTAAATTAAATATGAGTAGAGAAAATAGTCGGGAGACATAAAAAGTTACCATCCTACAATCCTTTAGTCGATAACAGTTAGATCATTTGTATTTATCTTCAAGATGGATGTTCACTTCTTACCTATTGATAGTTTTAGGTGATCGATTGGATATCATAATAATGATTGAACAAGTATGTCATTCTTTCACATATGTTCACTTTACACGTCACCTATCATCATCAATATCATCATCATCATTATCATGATATATCATTTGATACCAACTTGGTTATTTATTTTCCAAGTTCACATTGCAGCTTAAGTGTCTTGAGAAAGTGACATTTTACAGAGACTTCACTCGAGTAAGAGGTGCACACGTAGAATTAGAAGTACGTTGTATGAGTTCTAAAAGTGTTGATCCTTTACAAATTTATTTTTTCTAAAAAATGGTTTATTCCTTTTATAGTTACACATTTTGTCACTTCATACTAGATTTGTCTTTCCGGGGAAGCTCCAGAGGGGAAAAACTAGTATATATGATCGCGTGTCCAAGTGCTAATAAAAAACAATATAAAAACTACTCGTTAGCTACAACTGACTGCAGTATAGGAAGTATGGTTGTCGAACCTCAGAGAGTTTGTAGAAAGTGTTGGTTTGTAAAATAATGCTTAAATCAATAACTTAACTAAATTGATTTTATGAAGATTGTTAAAAAGTGTTGCAGTACATCAAAACAAAGTAATCATTGAGTCTTATAAAAGACAATAATATGGAAAAAAGGTCACTACGGGTTTTTGATTCGGTATTTGTAAACATAATCTGAGTTAACCTAACTAGGCAATCACATAGACATGATCATGTTTAAATTGTTCAACCAATTCAACATCATAACACAAATCACAAGGTTAAATTATTCCTTGTGTAAGAAAACCAAGAAACGATAACGAATTGTAATTATGAAAACCAGTCAAACTGTTCAAATCAGTCAAACATACAACAAGATTCAAAAACACATAGACATGTTCACAAAATCTGATCCTAGAACAAAGTTCAAAACAGAGAAGTCCTTACAAAATACCAGAATCTTTCACACGGTGAAACCGTGAGAGGATTAGTCGCACATATTCATGATTTCTGCTTCAAAACTTGTTCTGGATTGCTCTGTCATCAACCAGAATGAATGGAACTCTAAAGATGCTCCAAATTCGATCTCCTCTTGTTTATGTGGCTGATTAGGTTTTTTATCAAGAAAATGGGCTTTTTTTGGGTCTGGAAGGTATTAGAGACCCATGAATATCTATCTCTGAAATAAGAGAGTCTCTAACAACTCAAAATTTCACGAGGGAATCAACAACAATTACCACAATTCATTAAGGGTAAAATCATCATTTCCCACTATTTTATTTCCTAGAGACCCGCGAATATCATAATCTGGAATTAGAGGGTCTCTACTTTCAGGTCTTCCAGAATTGTTTCTTTTTCAATTTCCAATTTCATTGAGTGCTTGTCTCCTCTCCAATTAAGCCTTTTTTACTCATCTAAGCACCCGAACACCTGTTTAACACCAAGACATAAATACTTGTCTAAGACACACTATAAACGAACGATAAACGATTAAAAACCATACAATACTAATATATAAATGTGATGCATTTAGCAACACATAAGTGTGTATATATATATATATATATAATTGCGCGTTTGGTGTGTCGGTTTTAGTAATATAAAAGATATCATTTTTCCGGTGCAAAAAACTTTGGTGTTTAAAAGCTCAAAACATTGGTTTTGGGAAGAAGGGGATTGTTACTAAACCATTACCGAATTTTAAATTTATAAGTAAACGATAATTACTTACTTAGAAACTAAAACTAACACACAGGCAGAGAATCTGACGTGTGCAGCATAGATTTCTAAGGTAAATACCGAGTATCGTATTCCAGAGAACACACTTTCCTTAACCTTCCATCATGTTCGTTAATCGGGTTTTGAAAAGAAAATAAAACGAAGGGGTTTAAAAAGATAAATAGTTTTGAAAAGGTTTTGGTTTTATAAACATGATAAAAATAGTAGGGGTAGAAAACGTGCTAGCCGTGGGTCATATGCAGGGGAGGTGCACGAGTCCCCATAAAGGTGTCTTTGGACTGCTGACCTGTTAGCCGGTCTTCTCTTGGTTGACAAGTTCCGTTGAGCCTAACACACACAAGTCATGCAACTTATTGGAAAGTTTGAGTCATGCTTTATAGGCACTTCCCAAACCACTGCAAACCACTCGTTTAAGCACTGGGTTTCCTAATTTATCTTCTTAAATTAATGTAGAAGCGAAATTCCTACCTGGAATCCCTTCCGCCTCTCTTAACTCTCACTTTTAACACCAAAGGGTTTCACATGCCATCATGATGTTGTGACGGGAAAGCCTCTAAAAAGTAAATAACTTTGTACTTATGAGAGTTAGATAAAATATCCTTTTCTTGATTTTCTTTACAAGTGACTACTTAAATATTTAGTGATTAAGTAAATATAAGTTTTGTTTAGTGATTAAGTGACTTAAGAATTTCAATCCTTAACTCCCAAGTCTTGTGAATGATAACCTTAACAAATGTGGAACATAATCCTAAAGGAATGTGGCTCAAGGACTATAGGTGCACCCTTAGGGAATCCGTCATTTGCCAAGAAAATCATTAACACATCTGGTGCGATACTAGAAACTTGTCTACCAGATCTAATCCACATCAGAAGCATTTGCTTAGAATCCGGTTTGGATATCAGAAGTGTGAAGGATCTATCTCACCACTGGTTTCCTCGCCTTGGATCTAGCTTGGGACTACCAGAAGCCGATCGAACCCCATGATAGATTTTAGATTAGTTAAGTTTTGATCGATTTTAAGATGTTTAGTTAGCCGCTAAGTGAATCTGTCACAAAAGATAAACAAATAAATATTAATTAAAAAGATAAACACATCAAGTAACTAAAAACAAACTACTGATAATATAAAAAGTCTAACGAATTGAATAGGAGTGAAGAATACTGGATGGATACAATCATCAAAAGACAACAACATAAGAACATGAAGATCTTCTGCTGATAGACAAGCTTCCAACCACCTTGATCCTATGCATATGAAGTGATCCTCATAACCCTCGACTTTATTGCATGTAACTACTCATACGGTGCCATTTCTTGATTGAAACGCCAAGTTAGGAAAGATCCTAACCTTGGAGAGGTGTTTGGTCGGCCCTAAAGCCTCCCAAAAGTCCCCAAGAAGGCTCAAGAATGGTAGAAATTGGCATACAAATGGCTGAGTTGAAGTTGCTATTTATAGACCAAAATCAGGCTAAGCACGACCGTGCTTACGGGGTGGCACGCCCGTGCAAGCTACTATATGTACGTTCTATTGATGCAAGGTCAGTATGTATGTACGAGGTGTCTGGCACGACCGTGCCAAGGATTGAGCACGGCCGTGCACCTGACCAGGTGTTGTTTTCTTGTCCCCCAAGCTGGCTGCTTTGTCTTCTAGTGTCAAGGCCCTTGTACCAATGTGTGGCCGTGCTTGGTAGACCCTGGACTGATTTTATCATTGTTTTGGCACCGGAAGGGTCTTTACACACTCTTGGAACATGCTTCGAGTCTCGTGTCATCCAGAATTTCCGTTTTGGCTGTTTTACGTCGGAATTGCTTCATTTCGGGATTGGAGATATATTTTTCTAGTAAACACAAACAGGAACGATTAAGTAGCTTTAGTTACCAATTTAAGCTCAATTACGTCCTATTTTTAGACTATTTATGCATGTTTTATATGTGTAAATGATGACACACCAACGTTTAAGCTAAAAAATTCTTCTTTTCTTTAGAAAAACTAGTGGTCCAGAATGGTTCTCACGTTCTTAATTAGCCTTTCGTTCTCTTAGGATCTTTACCTTACACACACACACATAAACAAACATATAATATATATACATATATATTCGTATAGTGGAGAGTTCAAATGAGAAGAAAATAACTTGTAAGAAGAAAAAGAACAAATATTAACTAATAGAAATCTTCCGTATATTAATTGTATTTAATGTTAAATAAATTATTTATTTTTGTAACCCCTAAAGTAGTTTAATAAATAAAACTCATAATTAATTTTTAAGTTATATACTTTCAAAGCAAACCTAATTAAAGTGTAGGAGAATTTCGAAATGTGTAGGATATGCGTAGCATGAACTTTTATGTGTGTAGGATAAATGTATGATAATCTTGATATGTGTAGCATAAACATATGATGATTTTCGATATATGTAGGATGAATTTTGATATGTGTAGGACAAATTTTGATAATGTGCAGGATAAAGTGTTAATGACTAATTAATTAAAAAGATAATAATTAATTTAAGAGGAGTTAAAGTATTTAATGTTTATCTATGTCATTTGTTCCTTATGTTCTCACATTAGGTTTCTTCTCATTTGATCATCCCCTATTCATATATATATATATATATATATATATATGGATGATCAAATAAGAAGAACCTTAATATGAGATAAAGAAGAGTGAATGACACTAGTATTGAGGTTCGAATATCCGAAGATGAGGCTTAGGTTGAGGCAGTGAGGCGATGAGCATACTATAGAAAACAAGTGTCGCATTGTAGCGTAGGGTGATATTAAGCGACGTTTAACAACAAACGACTAATAACATAATGAAGTCAAGACTGTCACTTCACGACTTAGGGTTTACTATTAAACTTATTGTTTAATTTTTATTGGATTATATGTAAATCTTTAAATATTAGTGTGATTTGTGTGTATATAAAATAATATACATAACAAATAAATAATAATTTATTCAAGTCGAACCGAACTGAGCGGATCATTAATAGTTCTTGGCTCGTTTACAAACCGGACCGAGCCGATCAGCTCATTTACATCCGAGCAGACGATCGAGCGAGCATCTTTCGAGCATTTTTTCGAGCGAGCAACGAACAATTCAAAGAACCCTACTTCTGCCGGTAAAAGAATAGGATTACTATTTGTTTTTTTTTTTTGTTTTTTTTTTAAAAGAGGATTACTATTTGTTAAAATTGATAATAATTTACATGTAATTTTAAACACTAATTTAATTCTTTTACATGTAATTTGCTTTTTTTATTTTGTTTTTGCTATTTAGTAATTAAGAATAAAGTTCTACAAATAGGTTTTATCCTACACATAGGCCATAACGTAAGAAGTAAATAAGAGAATTTTTTATATTTTTTAATCATTTTTTCAATCTTGTTAAACATGTATTTTAGTACTGAAATTTAAAAAAAAATAGTGTAATTACTCTAATTTAAAGTACTGTAATTAATTTAATAGCATAGTTATGCTCATTTTTTAAACTTTTTTATATTATTCATATAGAACGCATGTTTAAGATGATGGGAAAAATATTAAAAAAAACAAAAAAAGAATTCCTTTTTATCCTGTTTAGTAGGTTAAGCTCGTTTGTACTTGATTGTTACACTAATAATTAATCACATAAATGTTGATGACGTTTTTTTTATTATTTACAAAACATTACTATTAAAGCTTAACCAGTCTTGTGTGACTCATCAATTTAAGCGGTCTAGGCTCTACCTTGAATTGAAGAAAAAGAGAATCACTGGAGATGATCCAAAAGAAGGCAAAAAAAAGTAACACGGCGATGGTTGTTGCCGGGATTGCGGTGGAGATGGTGATGTTTGTCAGCGGGATGGCAAAGTGGATGGTTGTGGCTGTGGTGTAATACAACAATGTGGATGGTGGTGAACAATGAAGATGTGGTGATAATAAGTTTGCTCTGATATGGGTTCATGTGTCTATGAAAGGCGGAGAAAGCAACACGTATGCCTGGTGGTAACACTTAGCTTTGGAGCAAATGACAAGGTCCATGAAAATCTTGTGAATAACAAAAAAAATGCCATAAAAATACTGTTTAATCTCCTCATCTTTAAATTGAAGTGTAATATGGACCCCTAAGCCCTTGTACTTTACATACACTTCAAATATTGGGTGCTCATTCTCATATCACTAAAGAAAAATGTGTTTGTTGAAGAAAATGAACTTTAACAGTTTTATGTAAGTAAGGATACCAAGAATAAGTCGGGTACATCTGTCCATTTTGAAATCTTAACTACGTAAAATAACATTTGTGTTTTGCATACCAAATTAAGGGCTTCTAGCTAGTGGTACAAACAAGCATAGTGGTGTTGCCCCTCTAGTAATGTGGATTCTAGTCTTGTAGTAAATAGTTGGTGTTTTCTTGGAATAAATTTAGAGGGTGTGTAAGTTTGACATTCTAAACAAATTTATGTTGTATATTACTATATATAACAATTAACAATACATGCAGATGGTGCTTCTAGACACATATATAGCAGAGTTCATTAGACCTGAGTGAAACCTTTGAGGATTTTCGAGGATTTTGATATTGCTGAAGCAGTGCAAGTATTTCACTCTATAGTGGTTGTCATCTAAGGGAAATATTTAAAGAGAAAATTTACTGTAAAAAGTACTTTAACGTAAAAAGTATAAAAAGTATTTTGAGATTTTGATCAAAATAAATTAATGGATGAGATTAAAAGAGGAAAAATATACGTTGAGTTTCTAAAACAGGAGGAGAAGGGCAAAATAGGTATAACCCACAATGGTTGAGTTCCACCCCATTTTTTTAACGTCCATAACTTTTTCATACGACATTATTATTTTTCAAAAAAAAAAAAAAAAACCATAAAAACAAGTTTTTTATCCTCTTTCATTTGCATACCCTATTGCTATACTTTTTAAATTTTTTTTTTTTGCTGGGTTGATAACTTGCGTTTTATTGAGGATGTACTTGCGTTTTAGAAACGCAAGTTACAGCTTGACAGCTGCCATTATTGCTCTCAAGGACACTGTTCTGTTCATCGTTTTCCTTGTGTGCTATGCTACTTTTCACATATATTTTTTGTGGTTATTGTTATTGTTCTCTTTTTGTGCATTTGGATATGATGAATAAATAGATGGGTATAGGGAAAGGTTTAGCAGCAGTAGTTCCAAAGGTAATTGGTGGGTATTTAGTGAATGTGTTGGTTATGAGTCTATTTTGATCAGAAACGTTGCTGAGGAGTTCGTTGCGCCGATGTGGGATGTGATGATTCGAGGAATGATTGGGTCCTGTTCGTGTTTCAGATAGAAGTTTTATCATGATACAACTTGCGTTTTTATCAGATATAACTTGCATGTTTTTATCAGGTATAACTTGCGTTTTAGCATGTATAACTTGCGTTTTATCAGATATAACTTGCATCTTTTTTATCAGTTATAACTAGCGTTTTAGCATGTATAACTTGCGTTTTAGCATGTATAACTTGCGTTTTAACATGTATAACTTGCGTTTTATCTTTTATAACTTGCATTAGATCAGGTCGTTTTATCAGGTCGTCTTATCAGGTATAAATTGCGTTTCTTAAACGCAAGTATACCCTCAATAAAACGCAAGTAATCAACCTAGCAAAAAAATATGAAAAAAGTATAGCAATATGATATGGAAATGAAAGAGGATGAAAAACTTGCTTTTATGGTATAGTTTTTTTTTTTTTTTTTTTTTAAAGTAATGTCGTATTAAAAAATTATAGTCATTTTAAAAATGGGGTGAAACTTTAATGACGCTAAGAAATTACCATCGTGCCTCTGATTATCAAATTTAATCAATGGCTAATAATGTCTCTTACACTTTTTACGCTAACCTCCTTTTTACGTTAGCCTCACCTATATTTAATTAAGAACTCTATCGGGTCAAAGACTAGGGTTGCTATTTGTTAAACTTGATAGTGATTTACATGTAATTTTCTTTCTTATTTTGTTTTTACCGTTTAGCAATCACAGATATATTGATGAAGCTTTTTTTTTTTTTTTTTTTTTTTTTTTTTTAACAATTGGCTTTTTTTAACTAGTAGTAATATCCGCACATTACCGTTGGTGTTTATGTTTCATATGAATTAGAGCCAAATTTAGTATACTATCACAAGTAACATATATGTGTAGTATATAATAATTTCAGTTGGTAATCATTTTAAAATTTTGTAAGTATTAGTAAAAAAAACACAATCAACCTTATATTAAAATTTTCACTTGCAATAAATAAATAAGAAACTAATTTACTCACATACCGGAACATGCGAATAGTTCAATTTTGAATCTGTAGGCTTCCCTAATTTGATCAAAGATGAGCTCTCCTATGAAGGTTAAAGATCACGATCGAACAAGTTAAAAAAGGCATAAAATAAATAATGAAATAAATTATAATTAAAAACTATTCAATAAACATGCAAATGAAAAAGAAGAACTGATGCACCTAGTAAGATCAGAATGTAAATCCTAAGTTAGAATCATCTAACGAAACCCAAATCAGAATAAAATATACAAAACAACCCAAAGAAATCGAAATTCCGATTAGATGTAAAGACTATGAAAAATATGCAACAAATTGGTTACAAATGAGTTTCTAAGTAACAATTTAAGGAGGCGATTACTTGTTCAGAACTGTCGGAGAAGAGACATCATCGGAGAATTCTGAACCTATAAAGCCGGACACCCATCATTTCTTATATCATTAAACAGTTTGTTTCAAATACGAAGAGAAATTGAAGAAGAGACAGTTTAGAGGATGTTGTATAACAGTGATATAAAGTCCTTAAAACTAACTACTTTAAACTTTGTTAGATTTATGACTGATGTATTCCTTAAAACTAACTTGCCCTTTTCAGACTCTTTTGTTTCATGGAAACTTTCACTTGAAAGTAATTTCGGGACGAAATTTTCTAAAGTAGGGGAGACCGTGACAACCTGCACCCTTCACTTTTCATAAATGTGCATAATTGGTCCCTCAACTATTTTAAAATTTTCATTTTTAACCCTCTTATTTTAATAGGACCAAAAGTCACAATTTAATAAAACTTATAATTTTTATAAGTAAAAGTATTACACGTTTTATACTCACATCTACACCCGAGCACGTATGTTTCAGACCTTGATACTCAAAACCCTTAATTTTCGGTACTAAAACAACTTAGAAACCGAAGGAAACAAGTCCGGAACTTAAAATTGATTAAATTAGAAAATTTGATTTTTTAGTTCTCGCGGTCCGCGAAGACAGTCAAACAGTCAAAGTCCCGGTCAAAGTTTTAGTCAAAGTTTTAGTCAAACAGTCAAAGTCCTAGTCAAATAGTCAATTCATCATAAAACCTTACTTTATGGTGTTGACCAATTTTAATGGCTAATTGAATCCAAAACTAGTATAAAAACTCATCTATGTTTCAATCCGATTAAACTCTCCCTCACACCTTTCTTCTATAGTCTATTACTTCTACAATTGAATCTTTGATTATAAGCTCTTGTAATTGGCGAATTGGAAGCTTGATATTCTTTCTTTTTTGGTTTTTATTTCTTCAAATTGGACTAGCTACGTTGTGAGTTTTTCTAATTATTTTTTTGCATGATATTGCATTCATATTTGTAGATCAATAGTCCTCTGTTTAATTTGTCAATTATAGTCTCTAAGGGTGTCAATTGGATAATCTAGGGTTTAGGGTATTCTAGGTGATTTGGGATTTTTGATTTAAAAGTTAATCGAACCTTATAAATTCATAACTCACTTATTTCTTATCCAAAAATTATGAAAATTGGTAGACTTGCTCCTACAACTAATTAGATGTTTTAAAAATTATTCGGGATTTATTGAAGCCGATTAGTATATATATTTTTTTAATTATTTTATAATGCTTTAATCATATTTAATTCATATAAAATCGTATAAAATGTATTTTGACATAAACATTGGTAGAATCATGTTTCGTTATGTTAGAATAATTTTCATGCCATTTCCCTTGTTTTGATTCGGTTTTATATGATATCTCATTTTTATGGAGTAAATTAACTTTTAAGCATATAATTTCATCAAAGACTTTTATATAAAATATCTAGTTTGTAAACTCAAGTATTCATTATCTTTCACATCTTATTAATAATCAATATAATTATTTATATTTAATTTAATAAATATGAATAATTATAGTTTAAAATTATTAAATTTATTCCTTTCATCATGGCCCTTATTATTTAACTTAGTTATATTTGTAATGTGAACCTAAGTTGTACTCTCGATTTACCTCATGGATTCGTGTATTGAGATTCTGATAAACTATTAGTTGTTTTGGCGCCTCATACTTATATTAAACTTAAAACCCCCAAATTTAGACTAGACGTCCTAGATGCCTTAGATTAGGAACCCTAGACTCTTTTAAGCTTAGGCACTTATGTTGGAAACTTGAAACTTTAGGTTGAGTCTTTGGGATTCGCCTCACATACATTCACAATGCTTAGAAGATAATTCAGGTTAGCGAATGTGAGTATATCTTTCCCCTTTTTACTATTTACTCTTTTGGGGTGACTCATGTACCATTATTATTAAACTTATGTATATTCTTTATAAAGCAATGTGCTCATTGATATGTTTTATGTGAATTGTATGAACGATCTGTCAAAGTCATTAACCTTTGGGTCGCGCCTAACAATGAGTAGTACTACGAATTATATCCCTGGATTGACTTACGTGAACGAGTTAAGTCCTTGGTAATTGTTATGGTTTTTACTGAACGATGTGTGAACGATTGTTGAACGATGTGAGGCTCGATTTTGACCCTTTTACATATTAAAAATATCATAGCACATAAATTGCGAAACACTTTTCTATTATATGTATTCAAACAGGGTATGCTCACCAATACATTTTTGTATTGACAAAATTATTTTTGTACATGTTTCAGGTTGTTCTGAGATCACTTTTAAGCTTTTGGAACTTAGACTTAGATTGAGATTTACTGTATTTCAGTTTAGATTGTTCGGTTTTAATTGTTGTATTTCTTTCCATGTAATAAACTATTCAATACAATATATTCAAATTTACACTTTAGTGCCATGAGCTATTGAGCAATCGTCACTACGTGACACCTCGATGTTTCCGCCATCGGTTGGGGTGTTACATTTCCCCTTCCCAAACTTCATAAATTACATATATACCCAAGTCAAAAAATTTATTTACATATTTCCCCTTCCCAAAAACTAAAAATATCAAATATACCCATTCTATTATTAAGCACCTCATATCATTACATGTTATGATGAATGTAATGATACGAGGGCTTAGTAATGATTATGTAAGAGTGTTAGAATACTCGTTTCGGTGAAATCAACTTGTAGGATACATGGAAACATTTTGCATGTTACATGTTCTTAGTGTTCATAATTTACTAAGTTGGAAAGATTGTTTGGGATATAAGTTGTAGGATGCAAAGAATGTGTTGTATGACTTGTCGTGAATATAGTTTAGTAAAAGAATTGGGGTAAAATAGTTATTTTCCTATGCATTTTTCATAGAATGGGTATATATGTAATTTATGAAGTTTTGTAGGGGATATATGTAATTTAAATTTTGGGTTGGGTATATATGTAATTATAGTTGAAAATAAAGATGCAGTCATATTTATTTAAACGACATGCAAATGAAGATGAAAATTCTAAGTACATAAATATAGTTTAACAAAAAAAAAATACAACCCCAAAAAATGAAATTAAACTGTTTAAGAAAAATATGATTTAATACTTATTCATAAACTTACAAATATTTATTTGTAGACAACATTTACAGTTTCATTCTTAACTCTACCTTCTTTTGTTGAACTTAGATATTCCATTTCCTCATCGAGAAACAATGAAAGCATTCAATCATTGATAACCAATATAATTTATTAATGAAATGAAGTAAATAATATAGGGTATTAATTGAATATTGACATATTCGGTTCGATTAACATATATGTTTAAAGAAGTTAAAATGATTTTAAATATAGTTTTCTATTGATTGTTAGTTCCATGTAATTTTCTAATGATATAGAAGGCTACATATAGGGTTTTAACCCATATATTACGGCTAGACCATTTAATTTACGTGTATAGGGGAATTCTAATATGCAAACCACTTCTAGTTGAGCAAACCAAGCAAACCAATTTGAGAGGCTCACATTTGTCCACGTCCCTATGATCAATTAAGTATTGAAGGGTAGTATGGTACATTTATTTTGTTTATCTTTTCTATCCTTACACATCCACATCTGACACATTAATTTTGAACACCCTTTCCTCTCTCTTTTCTCTCTCATTATCTCTCTCTTGTAAACCAAACCTCTCACCATTATCAATAAACATGGATTAATTCATTTCTCTTTCTTCCATTCTATCACCATTATCAAACCATTCTCAACAAATCATTCTTAGAAGATTGAGTTGTACTTCAATCATAGAGGTGTACGGCGGCAATGGTGGCAGGCGTGGTGGCGATATGTGGTGGCCGGCGTAGCGACGGTAGGCGGCGGTTTGTTGACGTGTCATTGATGATTGTTCACAATCTAACTCGATTTTGATTCAGACAATGGAAGTAAGTTTTGTGTTTTAGTTGGGTAAACCCAAAATTCATTTGAATTTGCTCTTGAAGTCAACATCAATTTTTATTTCTCTTTTTTTATATCCTTCTCTGTTGTGTTTTATGGATCTAAATTGGAATGGAGTTTGATAATAGTTTTGATTTTTATGAAGTTAAAGACTTATTTTAATAAAAAAAAATATAGAACATTGGGTATTAACTTGTTGAAATGCAAATCCATATCTGTATTTTCAGATCTATAAGTTTCTTGTCGTTCTCTAGATGAGAACAAGGCCCATTTTAGTTCACCTTTTCTTTTCTTTTTTTTTTTTTTTTGCTATAGATGAGAACAAATTTAGTTCACCTATTTTTTTTTTTTTTTTGCTACTATAGATGAGAACAAGGCCTCTAAATCGATTTGTTATAATTTCCGGATCTCGTTGCAATATAAGTTCGGTATCATTGCAAAAATCAAAGAATCTAACCTACCATTCTTTTTCAGATCTCATCTCAAGAAGAAGCAACGTACAACTCTTTCTGCACTTGGTACAACTACCCAAAGCAAGAACAAGATCTGACAAACATTTGTTTTCTTGTGTTTATTTATTTATTTTGTGTATCAAAGCTTGTTTTTCATCTAATAACATTTGTTTTCATTTAAAAACATGTGTTTTTGTTGTTGGGATATAATTTATTATATGTTTTTTTGTGAGACAAGTCGTGAAAACATATGTTTTTGTTGCTGCGATGTAATTTATTATATGTTTTTTGTGAGACAAGTCGTGAAAACATATGTTTTTGTTGCTGGGTTATAATTTATTTATATGTTTTTGATGAAATAAGTTACAAAAATATATATAATTGTTAAAAAAAAAACTTATGTTTTTTCCTGGAAAATAAAGAGAGGAGAGAGGAGAGAGGATATTGAAAAGTAAAAATAGAATTAAAAAAACATACGTTTTTTTGTTTTTGAGAGATTATAATGTTTGAACTTTTTAAAATTCAAAAGAAAAAAACATTTTGAAAATTAAAGACTGATTGTATTTTAAAGAAAAAAAAAACATAGGTTTTATGTCATGGCTGGTGAGGAGAGAGGAGAGAGAAGAATGGAGAGAGAGAATATTGTAAAAGGAAGAGAGAGAGTGTATTGTTTTTTACTATTATGCCCTTCTATATTATTTTATTCAATATATGTAACTTTATCTTTTACACTTTTTGAATAAAATAATCAATTAATCATAACCATTGGATCATGATGATCAATGGTGATAAAGGTGGTTTTCATGGTTTTCTTAAGTGGGGAGGGTTTTCAAATTATCCCTCCCCTACGTGTATATATATATATATATATATATATATATATATATAGGCTAAGTATCCTGTGAAAACCCTTTTGGGTTGAGAAAACCCGTGAATACACTATGTAAAAACATTTTTTCCTATTTTTTTTAGAATAGCTTATATATTTAATTTTATTAGTTTTGGCCAAAGAAAATAAAAAAAACGGCGAATAGATTTTTTTTTATAAAAATTACGTAACAAACATGTTACATATGTAACAATGCTGACGTACGATAAATAACGAGTTTGTGTAACATATGTGTAACAAAATAATTACTTGGCGCATTTTTGATTTTTTTTGCCAAAATTAATAAAATTGAATATAAAAGTCATTCTAAAAAAATCAGGGAAAAAATGCTTTTACATAGGATTTTCATGGGTTTTTTTCAACTCAAGAGGCTTTTAAAATTAACCCAACCCTATATATATATATATATATATATATATATAGAAAGCATTGGGTACAAAGTCCCTTAACCTACAAAGTGTAGGAAGCCACAAAAATCTGCCATGTGTAACATGTCGGTTATAACATAACAACTGATTGTCAATAATGAGAGGGGTATTATAGACTTTTGCATCGATCAATTAATCATGTTCATAATTATGATTTTTCACAATCCATGTTTTATCGTTAAATCAGAATTCAAATTTTTATAACTGATTGCACAATCTTCGATCATCAATTCTTACCTTATTCAAAAACTCTAATCACATTGCATCTGTCGATCAAAAGTTTTACCAAAATCATACTCAATTGCAGAGTTGATCATCATGTTCGATAGGTTACTCTGTTGTTTAATTTCACATAATCGTAATTTTATTTTGATCTTTAATTGTTTATCAGACCTAAACAACGAACCTGAAATCATAATCGGAGAAGAAGATGATGTCGTCGATGCCAATAATCTAAATTTTGAAGGTTAGTTTTTACTGTTTTGATGTATATTAGCAGATCACAAAAGTCAGAGATGAATAGAGGTTGATCGATAAGTGTTTAATTTTGTATGTAGATATTATACAAGAAGATGTTAATAACACTGATGAACAAGGTGGTGAGAGGTTTGATTTCATGGTTGAACACAGAAGGATGCAAGGTATTTGTTGTTTTCTGTATATGATAATAAACAACTGCGTTTTATGATGTTTAACATGCGTTTTGAGGTAACTGGTGGTTTTTATGTAATTGATAATGGTCAAATGCGTTTTTTAAGTTTAACATGCATTTTGAGGTAACTGGTGGTTTTTATGTAATTGATATTGGTCCAATGCGTTTTATGATGTTTTAACATGCGTTTTAAGATTGTTAAATCCTTTTCATGTGCATGTGAATGCTTACTATTAGGTGCGTTTTTATAGTATGGCCATGTCAATTTGTCATTAAAATTAGATTTTATAGTTGTATGTTATGTGTTTTATGACAGATCTATCTAACAAAGATGTTCCCATTGATGATCAAACTCCAATATACAAACCTGTTGTTGCATCTTCAATGAAACCAGAAGTTGGGATGGTTTTTCAAGTATAGATCATGCTTTTGAGTTTTATCAGCGGTATGCGAAGGCTTCTGGATTTACAGCTGGGAAGAGTAACCAATATGTTCATATAAATGTTCTTCGTATCAAATATTTTGTATGTTATAATGAGGGTGAGAAGCCATATAAATTCAATTCAGAGAATGACAACAAAAAAGTTATACAAAGGAAAAGACCTTCAATCCGTACAGGATGTAAGTCTCATATTAGATTTGGTTCAGAGAATGGAAAAGAGTTTAGGGTATGTGATTTTGTAGAAGGACATAATCATCCATTGGTTTCTTCAGAGGACATTCACTTGTTAGCAGCCAATAAAAAGCTTACCCATATTCAGGAAGAAATGATATGTGAACTGTCTTCCTTAAACATGGGTCATGTTAAAGCTTTTAATGTGATGAGGACAAAATATGGTGGTTTTGAAAACGTTGGCGCAACCGCAGTTGATTGTAAGAACTTTAAGGGTGGGCTGAACTCTTTGATTGGTGAGCACGACGTCGACATGATAGTTTCCAGGCTGAGGGACAAGAAAAAGTATCTTCCTGATTATTCATTTGAGTACTCGATTGATGATAAGAATGCCCTCACTGGTTTGTTTTGGGATGATGCTATGTGTAAAAAGAACTACATGGAGTTTGGAGATGTTATATCTTTCGATGCAACTTTTAACACAAACAAGTATGTCCTTTTTTAACTAATTTTATTAACTTTCTCATCATTTTTAACATGGTAAACTATCATTTTTTTCTTTTAACAGGTACAAAATGGTTTTTTTTTCCTTTTACAGGAATCGACAATCATTGTAGAAATGTAACACTCGGGGCGGGATTGTTGTCTTCAGAGACAACAGAATCGACAATCATTGTAGAAAAAGCTTGGGATTTGGTAGCTTAATCAATGCGTCGAATGTTATGAAACACATACCTTTCAATATTGATCTTTCTCCTTTGAAGTTGCTCTGTCACCTAATGCTTCGACCTAGTAGCATCAAGCTTATCACTAATTCAATAAACACACATAAATCAATTCATCGAACACAAATAACAACAATTAGCTTTTTGGTGTAAAACTAAATATGTTTCCAACATTCAACATTAAAATCCAACAATTACAAAAATCTTATGGGATGAAGCAGCGTCTTTGAATTAGATAAACACCGGATTTCATTTTCGCTGTTGTTAATGACGATTTCATAGAGTTACCTAAATTTGCAAAAACAAAAGTCGATTAGAAACTAAACATCTCAACTAATCTCTACCCAACCTTCGAATTACCCTGTGATTAACAAACTATACCTAAACAACAAACAACAAACATCAATTCAATCATAAACATATCATGCACACAAATCAATCGAAATACATCTATGAACATAATCAATCATTCAATTAACATACAAAACAACCTATATATCCAACTCACCCTATAATTGACGAAGATGACAATAATCTATCAAGCGGAAGTTTGGAAACTCTAACCATAACAGAAAACAGATCCGACGGAAGCAAACCTAACATCGTTGAAATCGTCTGCTTCAACGAATCCTTCGCGGCATTCAAAATGCCTTTCGAAGTAAACGAACCATCCAACAGCTCGATCTTATTCAACATGTTAGTGATGACGGAGAATTCACGGTAGAAGGAAACGGATCGTTGAGTGGATACAAAGTCATGGGAGACTCCTCTGCCGTCGACGCCGGAGATGACGCAGCTGATGATAGCAACCGGAGGATGACGTCTTTTGGTTGTGGTGATGTAATATGAACAACAATGTTGTTGCATTTTCAAAAGGAAACTTCTAATCACATTACCTTGCCATTGTTCATGGTTTTCCAGACATAATCCTTCAGTTGGCCCTCGGTTATGTTCTCTCCACATTCATCTACAACTAACTTTATGCATAGTAGAACTTCTTGCACCATAAAATAATTTACCTAAGAGCCAGTGATCCAAAACATTATAAATTTATTTCCCAACATTCTGACAATGATGGAAGAATCAAGGTAAATGGATATATAATTTAATTTAAAAAAGAAGTTGAAAAGGTCCTGCAAAAAAAAATATACCTTGGTTAGCCAGACCCCTTGTTCAGGTGACAACATATTTTATTAAGAATAAGAATCTACATAACACAATATTTATGATTATATTAAACAGAAAAAAATAAAGTTCATGTTGACTCACATGGGGTCAACCCGAAGTACAGTCGGTGTATGGAGGATGCCCTATCTCTTTTTATGTAAAACTGAATTGGAGCATCTCAAGGACCCGACTGTTATTATGCAAGATTAAGAGACTCAAATTAAAATCACCTAAATCCAACAAAATCAATGTAAAAAGATAAGCGTTTCGCAAAAATAATCATCAAAACCTAACCTGCTTCAATGATATTGGAAAAGTCAACCTCCCACATTCTTCAGGAGTCTTAACAATCTCCTTGGTAACATCCCTCCAAGACTTACAAACAGACGCACAATGAACGACAACAGTTCTCGCTGGCCACGAAGTCTCACTTTCTTCGATCCTCCGAATAATATCCAACAACAATTCAGTAGGCAGATTCGCCCATCGACCTTGACTTATTAGCTCCACTAGAGTGTAGGAAAGTTGCAATCTTTATGTCGGTTGTCATCTGGGAACCCTAGTTTTTTGTGGGTCTTGTTGTTTCTAGGGTTTGGTTTAAAGATTGGGATCAAATGATAGAATTGGGTTTTAATTTTATTAGATTTTAATTATAAAAACGAAAAAAAAAAAAAAAACCTCTTTCACCTCATTATGCCACGTGGCACATTAGGGGGGTGGGGGTTAAGGACTTAAGGCCACCATTGAATGCTACATTAGCAAACCTCAATTCTTTTATATATAGTTATAGATACAGGTACTAAAGTATTTTTAACTACGCTATTAAACAAGGAAAGTTATGACAAAATATTTCATCAAATAGGCACAAATGCAAGCTATAATTCATATATTCACCTACCACTGAAGTAAACTAAAGATGCTAAGCTCCTACATTGAGAAACTAATACAAAATTGTATCGTGTTACGCTCCTCCCAAGTCAATTTCGGCCTGCCTCTAGTCCTCCTCACCTTAACATTGAGAGTTTCCGCAATTCAGATCGTGGCCATCACATGCCTCCTTCGAACATGTCCAAAGCATCTAAACCTCCCATCCCCTATCTTATCCGATATACTAGCCACCCTAGTCTTACCCGAAAAACCTCATTTCTAATCTTGTCTAGCTTAGTGTGTACACACATCCACCTCAACATCCTCATCTCAGCTACCTCCAACTTAATATTTTTCTTATATAGTATAGTTAATGGCAAGGTTCATTATGACTAGAAGAATCACAAATTTGATTTCAAGTTGATTTGTGACGCATTTTTAAACAAAACCATGATGTTAGAAAAACCCTCGCCGGAAACCAATTGCTACACATTTGTTACGTAATTTTCAACGCATTTCTTACGGAAATATGGTGTAGGAAATTTGTGGCACAATTCCTACGCATGTCTTACGCAATTTTCAAAGTATTGGTCGCTATTGTGTAGCAAATTTTTCCAAAAAATAAGGGTGTTTTTCGTCACAAATTGGTAGCAATTTTGTCAAAATTTGTGACACATTTTTTTCCGTAAGAAAATTTTGTAGTAAAAGAGCCATTTTTCTAGTAGTGTTATGGCTAGAAGAATCACGGAACTATGCAAGGTGAGAACAACAGCCTGTTAATATTTCCCAAACTAAAAACTTGCAGACATGCCCAATGTAAAGGGTTATATTGATGAAGTGATAGGTCCTTAGGGGGTCAATGTGTAATTATATTTTCTATATAAGTAAGCATCTATTCTCGGTTAGTAAAGCAAGCCTTTACAAATCTCAACTCTTTGTTTCTGTTTTTCATAAAATGAGAGGTATATCATTTGGTAACCTTCTAATTATACAATCTTTCATGTCCCACTCCATTGCAGTAGTATTACTATTATCTTGTCATAATCTTTTGTGTGTTCCTTCACTTGCAACCACTACACCAACAACTGTAGCATCTGCTCTTTTGAAATGGAAAGCCAGCCTTGATGAGCAAAGCCAATCAGCTCTCTCATCATGGGTTGGAAGCAACCCATGCCATAGCAACTGGACCGGAATCAGTTGCAGTAACGCTACGGCAGCTGCAGAAAGTGTTGTAACAAGCATCAGAGTGCAATATGTATACTTAACAGGTACACTTGATGATCTTGATACATGGCCACTACGAAATATTGAAACTTTTGATCTTTCATATAACTTGCTCTATGGCTCCATTCCTTCCAGCATCGGGAACATGTCTAATCTCAGAAATTTATCCCTGGCCAGTAATAGATTCTCAGGGAAAATTCCATCAGAAATAGGAAGGTTAAGATCGTTGGGTGAGCTTTGGTTGGCCAATAACAGTCTTACTGGTCACATCCCATATAGCATAGGCAACCTCACAAACTTATATTCCCTTAATTTGTATATGAACCATCTTAGTGGTTATATCCCAAATATCATAGGTAACCTCATAAACTTAACTTCCCTTCAGTTGTATAGTAACCGTCTTAAAGGTCATATCTCCGATATCATAGGTAACCTCACAAACTTAGAAGTCCTTTATTTGAGTAGAAACAATCTTACTGGTCATATTCCGGATAACATAGGTAACTACATACACTTAAGTACCCTTAGTTTGCACAGCAACAGTCTAACTGGTCATATCCCATATAGCATAGGTAACCTAACAAACTTAACTGGCATTTATATGTTCAGTAACAGTCTCAATGGCCATATCCCAGGTAGCATAGTTAACCTCAAAAAATTAGTTGTCCTTGACTTACATGGCAATTACCTTGAGGGACCCATCCCTCCAGAAATTGGGGCACTGAGTTTAGTCCAAAACATCGACTTTTCTGATAATGGTCTTACTGGAGTCATTCCTTCTTCAATGGGAAATTTAACCTATCTCTATTTCCTTTATCTGTATGGTAATCAACTTTCCGGGTCCATTCCAGCCGAACTTGTTGGGGCTCGGGATCTCATCGATCTTGAGATTGGTAGGAACCTTATCACAGGTACCATCCCAACTGCCTTCCAAAATTTCAGTAGGCTAGGAAGGATATACTTAAGTGATAACTTCATATCTGGGCCAATTCCCAAGTACTTTGCAAATTACACTCAGCTTACAGAATTGCACTTAGCTGATAACAAATTCAGTGGCTTCATACCTCCTGAATTAGGTAGGAGAACGGCCCTTTCTGCTTTGAGCCTATTCATGAATAATCTTGTAGGTTTCATTCCTCGTGAAATGAATTTAACTAAGATGCAAATGTTCATGGTATACGATAACATGCTCTCTGGTCCTTTACCAAACGGAATTTGTGACTCTGGTATTCTTAGTCATTTCACGGTGGCTCACAATCTCTTCTCCGGTGGTGTACCAAAGAGCTTGAAAAACTGTAGCAGCTTAGTAAGAGTCCGTCTTGAAAATAACCAGTTGACTGGAAACATCTCTGAAGATTTTGGCATATATCCAGAGTTGGATTATATGGATTTGAGCTACAATAAGTTCTATGGTGAGGTGTCTAGCAACTGGGGATCCTGTCCTAATTTGACTAGCTTAAAGATATCCAACAACAATTTGTCTGGAAAAATATCTACAGAGCTAGGAGGAGCAACAAGATTAGTCCGGCTTAATCTTTCATCAAATCACTTAGTTGGTGAAATCCCAACTAGCTTTGAAAGATTAAGTTCACTGGTGAACTTGTACCTGGATGACAATAAGTTGTCAGGTACAATTCCTTCAGAGTTGGGAAATTTGTACAACTTAGAAGAACTTAATTTAGCACAAAATTCTCTTAACGGCCAAATCGTTGAAAGTTTAGGAGAATGCTTAAAGTTAAGGATCTTGAACTTAAGCAGTAATAAACTTGAGGGAGCTATTCCTATACATATTTCGAAGTTGGCAAAGTTAGAAACCCTAGATCTTAGTGAAAATAATTTGATGGGGATGATTCCGCCACAGCTTGGGGGTTTGACAGTTGTACAAATGTTGAACCTGTCTCACAATAACCTCTCAGGCTCTATTCCTTCTAGTTTCACTGCCATGTTAAGTTTAACCACAGTGGATGTATCTTTCAATCAGCTAGAGGGCCCCCTTCCAAAGATGAAGGCATTCCAAGACGCTCCAAAGGAGGCACTTGCACATAACAAGGGGTTATGTGGAAATAACACGGGATTAGACTGCCCCATCCCTACAGGAAACCAAGGTAATAAAAAGAAGGTTTCGATTGTGGTTCTGATCACAATTGCTACATTGGCATTCATCTTGCTTATTGTGTTTATGGTTGTCATATTCTGCTATCTCCGTAAAAGAAACCAGACGTTAACCTTTACGCCCACGAGACAAGAGAAAAACCTTTTACCATTTGGAGCTATGACGGCAAAATGGTTTACGAGAGAATCATTCATGCCTTGGAGGACTTCGACTCAAAGTATATTGTTGGGGTTGGTGGATATGGAACTGTTTATAAAGCAGAATTGTCATCTGAAGTTTTTGCGGTGAAAAAAATTCACACACCCGAAGATGGTGAGGTGCAAAATCTCAAGAGTTTTGAAAATGAAATCCGAGCTTTGACAGATTTACGCCACCAGAACATTGTCAAACTCTACGGATTTTGTTCACATTCACGTCACTCGTTTTTGGTGTATAAGTTTTTGTCAGGTGGGAGCTTAAGGAATGTACTGAATAACATGGAACGAGCTCTTGAATTTGATTGGGAAAAAAGGGAGATGACTGTTAGAAGTATTGCAAAGGCCTTATCTTATATGCACCATGATTGTTCACAACCAATCATCCATAGGGACTTGTCAAGCAACAATGTTTTATTCGATTCCGATTGGGTTGCTCATATTTCTGATTTCGGCACTGCCAGGCTATTAAAACCAGACTCATCAAACTGGACTTCTTTTGCCGGAACGTTTGGCTACATTGCGCCAGGTATTAACCAATCTTTCAACTTATTTATTCACAAGATGTTGATTGGAGTTTTTGTTTTGCAGAACTTGCATACACAATGGAAGTGAATGAGAAGTGTGATGTTTACAGCTTCGGGGTACTAACACTAGAAATTATAATGGGTAAGCATCCAGGAGATCTACTCACACCATTACAAGACACAAAAGGCATATCTCACACTGAACTTCTAGACCAACGTCTTCCTCCGCCCGTGCAACAAGTTGCTCAGCGAGTGGAACAACTTGTTGAGGTAGCAATCTCATGCGTACGAAAGAGCCCTCAGTCTAGGCCATCAATGAAGGATATTACTCAGGGTCTCTTAGTAGAGACGCATGTAGCCAAAACGAACAAGATCTCTACCTGAACCTTGGAGAGGAATCGTTGCTGCAAATATTTATCACTACCTACTTAATATCACAATAAGCTTGTTTTCATTTCATGAATAACCTTATATGATTTGTTGTTGCTCTATATTAATTCTATGTACTTTTTTCATAGTATATAAATTTTGTACGTACATTCAGTTGTTGAGAAACGGTATTATATGACAAGAACATTCATAGGACAATATACATTACATTTTCGGAAGAAAAAACAGTCGCGAAACCTCCAGCTTTGCATGATTTCACTAAATGCTCTTAATCGAAAAGATTCAATGACAGAATTCTTAGCCATCTTAGGGTCTATGAAAATGTCATCAAGCTGTTCAAATGCCTTAATACTTAAGCTTTCAGACAGAATAGGTTCAAAAAGTTCACTAACATTTAGTCACTAGGACTTTTAATAATTAATCTAATTTGAAACAATTAGGAAAAAAAAAAATTCTAACGTTTCATTCAATTGTGGGGAAGTTTAATGTCATATAAATTCTTGGGAAAATCACCAAAATGGCCCGTTGATCGAGTGTTTTACCAAAATGGCCCCTTCCGTCTCTTTGGAGAGACGGGTCACGGCTCCCAAAGAGACTGAACCGTCTCCGGAGACCCTTTAGTCTACGACCAATAGAAATGCAACACGTGGCCGACCTGGATCCCGAAGACTGTGTGGCGTCTCGGGAGACGTGTCAGAGCCGACAAGACGGCTCCCGTGGGCTCTAGAGACGTCTCACTAACTGCCGGTCTCAAGCCGTCTTTGGCTAGGCTTGAGCCGTCTCGGGAACCACACCGAAGACGTCTCCGGAGACGTCTCAGACCTACAAAAGACGTCTTCGGTGGAGACGTTTCACATTTCCCCAGCCGTCTCCCGAGACGGGAGACGGCTTAGGGTCCCAGCCAATAATATAATGACATGTGGCCGGATTCGTCTAGGGTCTCTTCATCTCCGGTGAGTCCCGAGAAAGTCCTACGGTTCGGTTGTCCACCTCAGCCCTATATATACCAGTCTCCGTCCCAATCTCCGTCCCATACCACGTCCGTCTCCTCCACTACCACTTACCACCGCCGTCTCATTCATACAAAGGAAAATGGCACCCCAACGATGGATCAAGGAACAAGAAATTGCACTGGTTTCAGCGTGGCAACATGTCGAAGATAGCCCACACCAAATAAACAAGTGGTATCGTATTTTACACGAATACAATGGGCTGGTGGGTGGGTTTGACCGAATCATCGACTCAGTTAGCCGTAAATGGAACGACTTGAACACGAAGTGCCAGCTCTTCAACGGGTACCACTATCGAACACTTCAAGTGTTTCCTTCAGACATGCCGGAATACGTCGCCATCATATATACTAAAGCAGAGTATCAATCCAAGCAGCGTAAAGATTTCAAACACGTGTCGGCTTGGTTAATGATGAGGGACCGTCTTAACGCGTAGTTATTTAACTTTTGTAATTTTATGTTTTTATTAATCTTATGTTTTTATTAATCCAATGAATCTTATGTTTATATTTTATGTTTTTATTAATCCAAATACTACAAATATTAATCCAATGAATCTTATGTTTAAATATTTATGTTTTTATTAATCCAAATATTACAATATTACAATTTGTAACACGATAAATATTACAAAAACTGAACTATTACACGAACAATACACAAACTCGTTGCACACGTCGTCCACCGAGACGTATCCATTGCACACGTCGACCACAGAACGTTGTTAGCAGTAGGGGAGGGGAAATTACTTCCCAAATTTACTTGCTTTGAACCTTGTTTGAATGGTGTATGTGCTCTACATAGACAAAGAATCGAACTTGCCAATAATGTAGACCACCACATCATCGATGCATTCTACACGGGTTAACCCACGCGCAGATGCAAAAATGATCCAAGTAGCTGTACGCAGATGTAACAACGATCCAATTATAATCGGACCGGACAATATTTTCGTAAGCCGGTAGGCTTCGGTTGGAAAAGTGGAGGATTTAAAAATGTCATTGATTGGAGAGCTGAAAGGTTTGATGAAGGTTTAGTATAGATGATAAAGAGAGGGTACAAATTTTGTGAAGTGAAGTGGGGTATTTGTATACATTGGTGACATCTCACGGTTTCCCGAGACGATTTAAAGTCGTTTCACGGTTCCCGAGACGGCTCAAAGACGTCTCATGGTTCCCGAGACGGCTCAAAGACTCTTGACGTTGACGGTTCCCGAGACGGCTTTGGAAACCGTCGCTTTATTTAATTTAACCTTCTTACCGTGCAAATTTTTTGGATATAAATAGAAGAAACCGTGGTTAAAACTCACAACTCACACAAACGGTAAAAACTAAAAAAACACACACCCGCCAAAATATGATCACGTGGACCGAAGAGGAAGAGATGGCCCTTGTGGTTTGCCACAAGGATGCCTCGAATGACCCAGAAATTCAACTCCTCCCCCTGGGACGATGGGTCGGCCTTCCCCCCACATGGGTTTTGGGCTCGAGTGTTTAGCGACTTCGTTGAACACGTTGGCACCAACACCACCAAGACCGTCCATGACCTCCAGCTCAAGTGGGGTGACCTCAACATCAAATGTGAGAGGTGGAACACCCTATACGAGCAACAAGTTAGGGAAGATCCGGAGCTTGATGAAGAGTGGGCTATCGAATTCACTCAGCATGAGTACGGGGTTCGATACCGCAACGATTTCGACCATGTCGAGGCATGGCGATTGTTGCGCCCCCAACTTTAAGTTTTTTTTCTTTGTTATGTATTTTTTTTATGTTTCATATTATTATGTTTAATATTTAATGAAATGTTTTTATTTATGTTTTATATTTACTTTTAGAGTTGAAAACAAAGAAAATTATTTAAAAAATTATAAAATAAACGGTAAAAATTAAACCAAAGTCAAGATTCCTCTCGGTAAAAACGGTGAAAACAAAGAAAAATAAACGGTAAAAACAAAGAAAATAATTAAAAACATTATAAAATAAACGGTAAAAACAAAGAAAAATAATTAAGGGAACCCGTCTCTCCAAAGTCAAGATTCGTCTCATGAACCGTGTGATAGACGGCCGAGACCGGAGACGGTTCAAGTATCCTTGGAGACTAAGCCGAAGACGGCTTGAGCCCGGCTCTAACACGTCTCCCGAGACACCACACAGTCTTCGGGATCAGGACGGCCACGTGTTGCATTTCTATTGGTCGTAGACTAAAGCGTCTCCGGAGACGGTTCAGTCTCTTTGGGAGCCGTGACCCGTCTCTCCAAAGAGACGGGAAGGGGCCATTTTGGTAAAACACTCGGTCAACTGGCCATTTTAGTGATTTTTCCTAAATTCTTGGTTTCTTGTTTTGTTTGGTTAGTCATTGCATTCGATCCTTTTGAATAATGCTATTGCACTTACTGCTTATGTCGAATAGTATGAATTCTCATTGAGCCATTTTATCGAACATGTGGAGTGCGTGACAAAACAATTTACCCTTCACTCTATTGTGTCTACCCGCGACACCGAATGAAACACGAAATGAATACCTAGGTCCGAGAACTGAGAGCTCTCACACAAAAGCGCAATAGTGTTTATGGTTACCAACATTCAGGGTGGACCTGGTGCATTCAGGCACCCTTGTCCTGGTAATGGTACCTAACGATAACACCCTGTCAATAGCGTAATAGAGTATTTGATGGGGTGTGTTTACCGAAAAAAGGAGTGTGATTTTGTGACAACTCAATGGCTATATATACAAAACTTTCTTACCACTTTACCAAATACAAACAAACAATACTCTCTATGGATTCACAAAAATCAAAGGTTGGTGCAAATAACAAATCCACTAAATATGAAGGAGTCATTAGGATATGGGTCATGATTTTATTAAATAATATTAATAAAAAATAATAAAGATACACTCTTTATACATTTTTGGAAAACAGTAGTACACATACCGTGTACAAAAATTAAAAGGAAATATATAAATGATTCAAACCGTTGTCTTCGATAAGAACTTGAACCGCGTCTTCTTCTACAATTTCTTCTTCATCTTTAATGAAAACTTGAACAACGTCCTCTTGTACATCCTTGGCAATATCTTCAAAACGTAGAGTCTTCAACATGATCCTTTTTGTATACTCCTTGGCTGCAAGAATAAACAAACTAACGTTGACGGTTGTGGCTAAGGCACGTGTTCAACATGCTTCCCTTAAAACAGATTTCACGTCTCTACTCAAGATAACGCGTCTGTCTCCCAGGGCACAACAGCCGAAACAGTTTGTACAGCAAGAGAAGGCTACACACCCTAGGTTACACCAGGTCAAATTGTAGTGTTTGAACTTATGAAATTTGGTAGAAAGTACTCATCTCTATAGTACCCGACATATGATTGAAGTCTTTCTTCTTTTCCAAGAACCCTTCATGTATATTCTTTTCTCTAGTATCATACAAGGTACGTAGCCTACTAATTATACAAGAGTTGAGGATGGGTGAAATGTTTCACTTTATTACTCACTTAATTAGATACTTTAACACCGTAATTAAACTAATTAAGTGTTATAAAAAGGCTCTACTCAAGAGTTTTCCTTTTATTCACCATATGAAGAATATAATTAATAATTCCTTTAAATTAAATTTCCATTCACTATTCTAAAATTACAACAATCCCCCACATGAATGGAGATACAAAATTTTCAATGCAACCTTGACAGTTAAGTATTGCAGGATAGGTAGGTATTAGCTTTGAACCTTCTTTTGTGAAGCATACTTAGCCTCCTAGGAGTTTGTAGACGCGATGTCCTTGAACAAACCCCCGTTTGTGTAGACAACAATAAACTTCACACAATACTCTCCTTAGCCGGGCCATCCCCTCACTTTCGAGTCCAATAATGGTCTTGGAACACTTTCCTGGTTCTGTGAGAGCTCAAGAAATCATGCCCCTACTTCCATTTGAAGCGACCCCACTTCTCTCTAA
Organism: Ambrosia x helenae; assembly: GCA_030844895.1. Classification (NCBI taxonomy): domain Eukaryota; kingdom Viridiplantae; phylum Streptophyta; class Magnoliopsida; order Asterales; family Asteraceae; genus Ambrosia; species Ambrosia x helenae. Next base: position 5,982,104 of record CM061232.1, read on the forward strand.
CATAGGTGATTTTCCTCAAATCATTAAAAGCATTATGGTTGCCGTAATTTACCCACATCATTTACCATTTATTATGCTTAGCCTCACAATTTGTCACTAAATATCAAAAGAATGGACAAGAACATATTTAAACACCTTGTTTATAGTTCAAGGGATATATATATAACCATATATACTAGAGAGGAGATAATTGCACGGATAGACCCTACGGTTTATAGAAAATAACATCTTAGAGTACTAACTTTATTTTTTAACATGTTAAGGGTTTATGGTTTTAGTTTTGTAACATGTTGGGGTACTAAGGCTAGCTCCGTTAGTTTTTGTAGTTAAGTTTTGATCAAATGACTAAAATGCCCTATTATAACTAGATATTCATGTAACTAACTCTATTTGATTACAAGGATAATTTTAACAATTTATTGAAACTAGAATTATCTATTAATATTTATTAAATTTTAACATTTTAAAATTATATACTAAATTAAATAATTATACTCTACAAATTTTAATATATTTCGTTTATAAAACAATACTTTTATCCATATAAACCATCGCCGATATGCTTAATTCGTTATGGCCTTCAAGTACCACGTCGACTCTCATCTCCATAGCCATTGCCCCATGCGTTGTCTATATTTGACAAGGTCATCTATATTTTTAATATTTAGAATTATCTATTAATATTTTTAAAACTTAAACATTTTAAATTATAAAACTATACTAAACTAAATAATTATAATATCTACGTTTTAGTTTTTTTTGATATAAAAAAATAATTCTATCCATGTAAACAACTGCCGATAATCCTAATTCGTATTTGCCATTAAGCACCACGTACACTATCACCCGCACCGCCATTGGTGCCATGCGTTATCTATATTTAACAAAGTCATCTATATTTTTAATACATAAAATTATCGATTAATATTATTTAAAAACTTTAAGTATATAAATATATTAAATTAAATAATTACAGTTTACGCGGTTTAATAATTTAATAGGTAATTCTACATCAAGCAACACATGGCAGCAATGGCGGTGGATATGAGAGTTGACGTGGTGTTTGATGGCATATATGAATTACGCTTATAAGTGGTAGTTTATATGGATAAAAGTATTGTTTTATAAAATATACATACTAAAACGCAAAAAGTATAATTATTTAATTTTATATATTTATGACTTAATTTTTTTATGTTTTAATAATATTAGTAGATAATTCTAATTTCAATAAATTAAAAAAATTATCATTGTTATCAAATAGAGTTAATCACAAGAATATCTAATTATAATAGGGCATTTTAGTCATTTTATCAAAATTTAACTAGAAAAACTAACAGAGTTGACCTTAGTGCCCCAACATGTTACAAAACTAAAACCATAAACCCTTAACATGTTAAAAAATAAAGTTAGTACTCTAAGATTTTACTTTCTATAAACCATAGAGACTATCCGTGTAGTTTTCTCTATATACTAGCTTTCACATATTAGCTAGGCCCCCACAATGACCACCTTTAGGCATATGAATTAATTGTCCTATTGAAGTTAGATTTTGGGATCTCCGGTCAACTAAGGTAGGTTTCCTTCACATGCCCTTTTTCCATGGGCTTTAGTACAATTCCACAACTTGATCTCTGATCAACCCTCGGGTTGTTGGATCAATAACATTATCCTTGACTTAGTCAAGTCACTACTGATAATTTTGTAATTGAGATCAGTTGTACTAACGTGTTATTGACTCGCAAGTCGTTCATGCCTTCTTGTCAACTTGAAAGACTATAACTCGTCATCTCAACTTAGATCTAGTTATAATGTCTTGTCTTTAAAATGAAACAAATCTCGTTTCAATATGAACACGTATTCATTATGCATATGGCTGGTATGCTCAATCAGCAGGCATTAAAATCAAACGGGTTGGCATCAGACGGAAGTTTAAGGAATCTACTAAATCAGAGAGAACAAGCTATTGAATTTGATTGGGAAAAATAGTGAGGACTGTTAAAAGTATTGCAAATGCCTTATCTTATATGCACCATGATTGTTCATAATCAATCATCCATAGGGACACAATGTCTTATTCGATTCTGAATGGGTTTGCTCATGTGTCTGATTTCGACACTGCTAGGCTATTAAAACCAGACTCATCCAACAGCTGGACTTCTTTTGCCAGGACACTTGGTTACATTGCTTCGGGTATAAATGAATCTTTTGACTAAGTGTTTTCACTAGAGGTTGACTTGAGTTTTTGTTTTGTAGAAGTTGCATACACGATGGAAGTGAATGAGAAGTGTGATGTTTACAGCTTCGGATACAAACACTAGAAATTATAACGGGTATGCATCCAGGAGATCTCCTCACACTGTTAAAGACACGAAAGGCATATCTCATACTTGACTTTTGGATCAACGCCTTCCTCCGCCTATGCAACTAGTTGCTAAGCAAGTGGAATTACTTGTTGTGGTTGCAATCTCATGCGTGCATAAGAGCCCTCACACTAGGCCTTCAATGAGGAATATTACTCTTTAACTCTCATTAGAGACGCGCCCTCCCAAATGGAACTAGGTACGTTAGCCCATTTAGGAATTCCTTGTAGAAGCTCCCAACATCTCATATAGGCGAACGTCCCATGCCTTGCGTTGAACTCCTCCAATGTTTTCTTCAATATATCCGAGTCGCGATAACCACTTCCCCAACCATCCTTCACGCGTAGGTAAACTTCTTGAAACGCATGACATGTTCTATTTATGTCGGTCCATTTGCTTGATATTGAGTCGTTTTCCCGATATTCACCTCTACCCATTGCCTTGAAAAATGTCTCTCAAATCCTTGCCCAAAATAGTGGTAAACATTGATAGTTCGCTACAAAAATTAAAACATACATTAGTATACTTTATTTTATATAAATAAATAGAATAAACATATTATTAACCTTATTTTAAAAAATAAAAGTACGTATAAAAATAAATAGAATTATATAAGAAGTAAAGCTTACCAACTTCGGGATCCTCCGAAACGTCGTGCCAAGCCCGTGCGACCGCGTACTTCTCATCTTTGCTCCACGGTTTATAGACCCTACGTGTACGAGGCTCCGCCTCTCCCTTTTTTTGTGAGAGTGTTTTCCACGTTGAGGGTTGTCGGGCACGCGGTCGGGCTCGACTTGTGTCTTCGGCACGCAGTCGAGCTCGGGTTCATCTTGAGATTGCGACATGCCACCTACGTTAATATTCATGTTGCTTGCGAAACCCATTTGGCTTTAAAAATATTTTTGGGGCATGTTTAGTAGTTACGAAAACCCCATCGTATTTGTGTCAAAATCTTGAAGGTTAAAATTTGGTTACGGTTGGATGGTGTTTAGGCGATATGCGTTTGGGTTGGTTGGGCGAGATGGAGCACCAAAAGGGAGGCGAATGGATGCATGATAATATGAGAGATTTTATAAAATATGAGAGCCTTTATATAAAATATGAGAGATAATGTAAGAATGTGTGAGTAGAATGTATAAAATAAAGGGTTGAAAATGGGTTTAAATAGGTGAATAATGAATTAAAAAAAAGCTTTTTTTTAACGGTCATAATGCTGTTGGGGGAAATGACCGTTGCTCAAGCTTCAATTTGATTGGTGTTGGATCAGTGGCTCAACTTAACACTTCTTACTTATGAACACTTGTGTGTTATAAATGTATCAAAGTAAATTGCACAGCGGAATATTAAAGTGTTCAAGTTTAAAGCATCACTTTTATCAGGAGTTATGACTCCCCCAATCAATGAACTAGGAAGTTAAAGATGAGAATCAATAGTAAATGAATATAACAGTTAATGCAGAATGATTCTCAACTATATATGAAATGGTTGACTACAGAGTAATATGAAGGAAAATGTTCAAGTCTTAAGATTGATGAGTGATTGAACTGTATGCATAATAGGGGGAGTGATCCCTCTATTTATAGAAGAGATAACCTACGGACTAAGTAAATCAAAAGGTTAAAGTAATCAAAGATATTTCTACAACAGGCTGTAGTTATCGAAACTTGAACAAAGACTTTAACAAAACTAATATAATACTAAACTGCTGAGTTTAATGTTGGTTTAATATAAGTGCTGATACTTTAAAAGATCTTTAGGAGTTTGCCTTCAGTAGTTTGTTCTTCAGATATTTGTCTGGTTTATCTTCAGAACTTCTGATGCTTTACTCTTCAGAACTTTCGGATATCTTTCACTTCAGCAGTTTCTCAAAATGTAAAGAGGATATAAGACTAAGGTTTATAACTGGCTTGTCAATCCTCTTTGACCCTACAATTGGCCCTACCCTCCATTGCACCAGCGTGAATTCTTTCACGTTCAAAGCCATAACGCCCGAAAAATGCCGGTGGGGGTGTGTGCACGCCAGTCGGGGCGTGAAATCCCCCAATCCATGCCCAATTCCATTTCGACATGGTCTAAGGTTAATTCATAAACTAACACGCCCAATTCTTTTAGTCTGTCCTTATTGTTTCACTTAGCTAATCCAGGAAGAATATAATGATATTTTTTTCATTAGACACACATATGTACTTTCTTTTCCGTTTCAACTAGAGTTGGGTTGTGTTTGTGTGACATCCGTCACTTTTTCTTTATATTTCTATTTTTATATAATAATAATAATATTTTTATAAAAAAAAAAATTCAGATTATACATATATATATATATATATATATAATTTTTAACACACACACTTGAAACCCATTACCAACCATAACCCAACCTCCATCTTAGCCCAAGACCTAACCTAAAACCCTTGTTGCAAGCCCAACACCTTGCCAGCCCAAATGCACAGGCCCAATCCAAGCCCAAACCCCTCTCCCTCTCTTCTTCGGTTTTAAACAAAAAAAAAAAAAAAAGAGATTTTGTCTCTGTTGAGACTCGAACCCGGGATGGTTCAGATCACACACACGCGTCATAACCACCTGAGCTACACTCAAGTTTTGATTTAATCTCAATGCATATTGTATTTAAACCATCTAACTCGCTGCTTCTTTTTTTTTCTTTTCCTTCTCGCGACAACAGCAGCAACAAGAATGGAATGTTTGACCATGGAAGCTTCCCCTTGACCAATTAAATGACATAATTTTAGGAGGTTTGAACACGATTAACTGTTGTGGACTCACTATAACGATCATTACGCGAGTATTCATCACCAATTCATTCCAATTAGAGCCTATTCACGCGTATATGCCTTTAACGAGTCAAAACTTGCCATACGTACAACCCGAGCCTTCTACTATAAATTGAACGTGCCTAGACTATCCCTAATCGCCGAACATCATATCCTCACCTCCAATTTCTGTTAACCAATCGTTTTTAATCAACAATCAAGCAGAGTTGACTTTTTCGTTGACCAAGCGTAATACACGAATTCGTATTTGTAAGTTGTGTTTTTCTTGTGGGTTTTGTTCATCGATCATCTACAAACAATAACCCTATGATTAATCGGGTTATTGTTTGCTAGATTTGATTATTGCATAAGTTAGGGCTTGATATATATTGAATTGGGGAAGAACACATATATAAAAAAAAACGAGTTTATATATTAAACGATTACGAAATGAAACAAATATGATCTATAGACCAGTTGGTTGGAGTGTTTGGATAGAATCAGTGAACCGCCCCAGGTCCCTAGTTCGATCCCCATCAACAGCATAGATATTTTTTAGCCTTTTTCTTTTCTTCTTTTATCTTTTGTTATTATTAACTTTAAAAATAGTTTTTAAAATACCAAAACAACTTTATAAATTCTACAAAAATTATCTTATGTTATTCTTGTAGTAAAGTTCATCATCCAATTTTTAGTTTTTCAAAAATAGATTATTTAATATATATTATTAATAATACAAGTTTATTCATTTATATTTATTAAATTCTATAAAAATATCTAAACGATTTTATAAAATTCCACAAAAATTATCCTAAACTTGTATAACAATATACATTTCAGAAATAATTTTTATTACTAAAAAACTGTTTGTTTAATATTTTAAATCAATTTTTGTTAGTTTTAATCATAAATAATTCATAATAAATTCATTTTTCAATATTTTTGCACCAAAATTTTATATAAATTATTTCTAACTATCTAGAACTGAAATACAATTTTTAACTCAGAAATTCTTTAATTTTAATATTTTTAGATATTAAAGTCATATTTTGACAATTTGAAATAATTAAAGTAAATATTCTATTTTCAAGAAAATAATTTTATAAAAATTATTTTCATAACCAAAATCTTATGTTGTGACAATGTTTAACTTAAAATTTTACAAAAAGACTTTTATTTATTTATTTATTTAATTTCTTATATTTTAACAAACAATTTATTTATTAATCAAATAAACGTTTATCCCCAATTCGAAACCCTAGAATTCCATGTATCCTAGAGTTATTCCTTACACATTATTAAATTCTTTAGGTTGATTCTTTGGAATATTTCCAACGCATATTTCGTTGTCCAGTTCAATTACAAGCTATTACGTATACAGTGAGTATTCCTACCCCTTTTTGCTTTTATACATTTTTGGGGTGTTACATGTACACTATTACAATTTCAAATGCAAGTTTACATTTTTACAATACAATTCTAGTACTATGTGCATTGCTTACAACGTGCTTTATGCTTAGACAATACATGTGGATTACATTTGTACTTAGTGAAATCATTAACATGGTACAAGCCGACCTTAACATTGGATAGCGCTATTTGGATTGACAACCCGCCTAGATTGATTCTCCCCCTTTTTTCATCGGAGAATCCGTGGCCAGTGTTAAGTTATCATCCATTTATTGGTTGAGTACACTACAGTTCATACAGTACATCATACAGTCACAGGGTTGATTTCGCTCATTTGTATGATACATAGTTTACATAATTGCACTGTAGCTTGCACTTGAATTGTATAACTTTTCAACCTACTATATATATCAAAACTAGGAATGCTCACCAACATTTCATATGTTGACCAAATCTATTTTTTACATGTTTCAGGTGCAGTTTGATCTAATGCTTTAACAAGAGACATTTAGTGCTTTATTTTAATTCAGTTATTTCAATATTTACATTTCATTTAGACAATGTATTTTCCATTTCCATGTAAGACAATTTTGATTATTCAATAATATTTACATTTTAGTACCATGAGCTTTTGAACAATCGTCACTACGTGGCACCTCGATGATTCCGCCATCGGTTGGGGTGTTACAGATTGGTATCAGAGCCATGGTTATAGGGAACTAGGTTATTAGATAAAATGGCCTAGACTATAACCGAACTTTAACTTGCATGCATAATATTTCCTGAATTACCCTACCCCTCATTTCTCCCTACTTTCCTCCTTCTATCTTTCCCTTCTTCCCTCTCTCTATTCTTCTTATCTTTCATCATGGTGCATAGAGATGGTGTCCTACAGAGAGTGTAAAGTTTACATCATCATACGGGAACAGTACCTTTTATGAAGACATTCTTAGACATAATACCTACTCTTATTTTACTCCTTCGAAGTTGTTGAACTTTAATGAGTGTGATAAGGACATGTGCAATCTGGAAGGGTGGACGCCTGTACACTGGGTTTTCTGGCATAGGCAAGCATAGCGCATAAATCCATTTACGGACCTGTTATGCTTACCTGGGGATTCCTGGAGTGAGTGTCCACTTATAGGCTAAAGCATGTCTTCTTTGATCACCATTGGGTTCAATTCCTTTGAAAAGTCAACGTTCTTGTTGAGCTTTACAGCTAGACAAGGGCACTCCAAGCATTTTGTACAAGTTTTTCCAATAATACCCTCTCGTTTCATATACAATACTTTGCATATCATGATTGCTTACAAGATCACATCTTCATAATCATCTGTACGATTATACACTTACATTTTCTAATCTCATGATTATTAATTGACTACCTCATAGATGTCTGCTCGCCGCATGCTCCGTGATGCCAGCCAACCCCTGTTCGTGCTTCTGGACGACGTTCTGATCGTCGCCTCGCATCTTTAGTCGCCGAGCAAATTGCTGCAGTGATCCCAAACCTTGTCAGTGAGATAACCCAGAATAGTAACAGTGCCAACACAGGGAGTACGACTCAATTTCGGTGCACTTTCAAACACTTTAACTCCTGCAACCCCACAAAATTTACTGGTGAGGAGGGTGCTACTGGCCTCCTCCAATGGTTTGAAAGCATGGAGAATACTTTTGTGAACAGTGAATGTCCTGATGAACTCCGCGTTTGCTATGCTACTAGTGTCCTTCAAAAGGGAGCGTTAACCTGGTGGAATGGCGAAAAACGCAATCGAGGAGCTGATGTTGCTTTATCTTTATCTTGGGCTGAAGTAAAGGAACTCATGATCGCCAAATTCTGCCCGAGGAACGAAATCAGAAAACTGGAGGAAGAGTTCCATGGACTGAAACAAAACAGTGGTGAGAATCTTGCGTATGATACTCGATATCATGAACTTAGCATACTGGTTCCACACATGGTCACCCCGTCTCTCGAGCAATCGAAAAATATATTGAGGGATTACCTGACCTGATTCAAGACGTTGTCACTGGAGGCAAAACCACTACGGTAGAAGAAGCCATCCAACTTGCAGCCACATTAACAGACAAACACGTAAGGAAAGGAAACTTGGTTAGGAAGGGCACCAAGACACCTACTGAGAAAACCACCAATGTTGTTGAACAATCTAAGACTATTTTAGCAAAGGCCGCTACTACTGCTTCGAACTCTAAGAAACGAATGGGCGATAATCAGAACCATGATGTTGTTGATCCGGTGGCTCAGCCTCCTATCAAGAAAGCCTACACGGGAATCCATCCTCAATGCAACACTTGCAAGTATCATCACCCTACAAATCTTCCATGTCGTCAATGCACTAGATGTGGAAGGTTTGGACACTTTGTCACTACTTGTCGAGTAATGGTTGGGACACAGGGTAATCATCAAACAGCTGCCCAGAAACCACTACAGATTACTAACGGTCGGGCATGTTATCATTGTAGAGACCCTAACCACATGCTACCTCAATGTCCCAAATTGAACAATGTAAACCTGGTGGCACATGGACGAGCTTTCAATATCAATACCAACGAAACAACTGATCTGGATGACGTTAATCCCACTAGTTAAGCCATGGATGAAATCTTCCCAAGACTCGAGAAATCCAATACCCGTGTTTTCATTTTCTTGATCCTATTATCATTTTGTACCCAATTTTGTCGCACTCATTAGCATACAACATCTAGAAATTTCCTTGCGTATTATTGTGTATTAACACAGATTGGAAATTTATTATATTGATTACGTTTATTTTTAATCATACAAGACTCTACCTTACATTTATTTGAAACGTTTGGACTTGATACTTGATCTTACAGATGCTTTTCTAAGAAAACATCATTGGTTATTACATTGTTGGATCAGTTTGCTCTTGTTTGCTAAGTAAGAACTTGCTATCTTGACACTTAAGTGTTTAGCAAGTCCTAGTAAATCAGATTATAAGCACAGCGGAATGTTATAAGTTAAAGCAACACTTTTTATGCAAAGGCAGAGTTGTAACTCCCCCTTGATGTTTGAAACAAGATAAATGACAAAGTATTTATTATGAATCTAAGTTGTAAATGAGAATTAGATACTTAGTAAGATTCACAATAAATACAGAAATGGAATAATAACAATGAGAGTGTTTGAAGGATTTTTCTGTATAAAAATCAATGTCTAAAATAGAAGGTTGAAGTCTTCTATTTATAGACGATTACATGCATGTATCTTGCCTGAAAAGCAAGTACAGAAAGTCCAGTTACAAGTTGCACAAGTTGCAACATTGAAAGAAACAAATAAAGCTAAAAGTAATATTAAACAACAAACTACTGATGCAATTGGGCGGTGGCAAATATCTTCTGCTAAGTGCTGATGAAGGACAACTACTGAAGAGTAGTTTTGTCTTCAGTACTTCTGAAGTGAACTTGTCTGGTTTGGACTTCAGAACTTCTGCAACTTCAGCACTTCTTCATATCTTCTAATCAGCAGTTTCTTGTCTTCTATTCAGTTCTTCTATTTAGCCAAAAATGACAGAAGTGAATTAGACTAAGGTTTACAAAAGTGGTTTCACCAATCCTCTTTGTCCTAACAATCTCCCCCTGGATTGATGAAGCCAAAACCTTACTAATTCCTTATGTGTTTCTTCTGTCTTGAACAATCTTCCATATCTCTTTGTACATGGTGTTCTTGAGCTGGTTGTACAGATCATCAGACAGAGATCCTCTCTGTGGATCTAGATGTTGAATTGTGAGCAGGTCTTGTGTTGACAGTTTCTTCAGATCACTGATCTTCTTGTAAACCCTGCTTGAGAAGTCTCTTCTTGTCAACAGTACTGAGTTGTTATCAGTAAGTGACCATCTGATGATAGGTATCTTTGACTTGTTAAAGTCAGAAGAATAGGGAACCAGACTTGTCCTTGGGTTGATGGTCCTGAGTGCTGGATGTCTTCAGTTTCAGATAGCCTCAGGTGGGATTCTCTTCCTTGTTGATGTTGTTGCATACCAGGCATCTGAACAGTTGGGAGATGGTGTTCAGTCACTACTTTGGTATGCATCTTTTCTGTGATGGTCTTTTGTATTTGATAAGCAAAAGTGGAAGGATCCCTAAACTGTGTTAACAGAGGTTTCTCCTCAATATCAAAATCTGAATGGACTATTGAGCTTCCCTCAAGTAGTACCATTTTGAAATCAGTTTTGACATTGTCCTCTGCCTTCTTCTTCTGAGCAGCAGATCTTCTAGATACACCAGAAGTTCTAACTACTGATCTTGAAGGATCAGCAGTTTGAAACTTCTCAGGATTTGCAGCCTTGGCAGCCAAATATTTTCTATATGTATCCATTAGTCTTTCTTCTTTCCATCTGGATACAGAGGCTTTTGAACCATATCCTTCTGCTACTAGCTCTTCTATTATCTGGGCTCTCTTGGCCTTTCCTTCTTTGCTTGTGGCCATTTTGTCTGCAAGCAGTTGTGCTCTTCTTGTCAGCTCTTGCATGGAGAGTCCTTTGAGTGTAAAGGCTTTAGTCTTGCTGTTCTTGGTGATATAAGACACCAGTTGTTGTCTTTTATCCTGTTCAGCAATCTCATCAAGGCTAGCCTGCCTTTGTAGTTCAGCTGCATAAGCCTGAAGTTTTTCTTCATGGCTTAAGTCCAAATCATCCCTTTCTTCCAGAGATTTCCAAATCTGATCTTCTCTGGCCTTCTTGTTGGCTGCAATTAAACTCTTCTCTAATAGTTCAGCTGATTGAGAGATGGGAGAAGGGTTTAATACAGTCATTGTTGTAACAGATGTAGGCCTGATGGGATCAGATGTTGGTTGAGTGGGAGCAGTGGTTCTGGAAGGTTCAGTTGTTTGAGGTTGGGAAGTGTTGACTTCTGATGTGCTGACAACTGCTGATGGTTTGTCAGCTACTGAAGGATTGTCTTCAGTACTTTCTGATTCTTCATCAGAAGTTTGGTAATCAGAAGTTTCTTCATTACACCTTAGGGAATCATCAGAACTTTGGGTCTCATCTTCTTTCTCAGCAGCTTCAATTTCTTCAATAGAGACACCAAACTGTTTGGCCAATTTTTCTTTTCTGGCCTGATCTTTCTGATCTCTTTCAAGGAGTGCCACTCGTGCCTTTACTCTGGCTTGGAATGACTCCTTAGGTTCCCTGATCTTCTCCCCCTTTTTGGATTCATCAATTCTAACCCTTGAAGCAGAGGGTTGGGAGAAGTGTCCTTGAAGATGAGCAATCTGCTGGCTGTTGTAGTCTATTTTGTTAGACAGATCGTTCATCTTGGTTTTAATCACTCCAAATTGGTTCTTGATTGACAGCTCCAAGTCAGCTGTATATGTTTGGAAGTGATTTTTGATGAGTGTGTTCATCATGTGGTACAGGGGACCCTCTGGGCTGCATAGCTGGTTCAGGTCTATGCTTGTTTGCCCAGGGAATTGGGTAGGCATTTGCTGTGAAGGGGGTTTTTTTGGAAGATCCTCATGTTGTACAGAGGATGCCACTCTAGGGGTTTTAGGGATTGAGTGGACTTTAACCTGTGCAAAGGTGACTGGCTTCTTGAGCCTGGATACCTTTGCAGCAGGACCTTCAGAAAGTGCCGTCAATTCAGTAGTTGAAGTTTTTGAAACATCATCCAAGTTAATGGAATCATCTGTATCCCTGATGTTGCCCTCAGAGAGGACTGTCTCAGTTAAATCATGAGCTGAGCCCAACTCAGTTCTCTCATGAACCTCTGTTTCTTGGTACTGAGGATTTCCTACCTCAGGCATTAAGCCTTCATCAGTAGTTGCCACATCTGAGGTCTTAGCTATGTTACTTCTGTCCTCAGATCCACCACTGGGTGGTAACTGAGTAGTAGCAGCCTCAGATGCCTCAAGAGTCTCTAAATTTGGGCTTAAAGACTCTGGTCCACCCTCATCTCTTGGGATAGGGCTAATGATGTCCACATCCATGTCTAATGTAGTAGTTATGTCCCCTGTTTGTTGTGGTTGATGGGGACTGACATGATCAGATGGGACATTCTCTCTTAGCCAGAGAGAAGTTTGGCAATTTCAATTGCCTCTTGTTCAGAAATTTGTGGGGAAGGTTCAGTAGTTTGGGCAATAGTTTGTTGTTCAGCAGTTTCAAAAGAAGAGTGTGTTTGATATGTTTTTCTAAGTCTTTTTCTTTTGAAATGAACAGATATGGGTGCTCTTGGTGGGGTTTGAGATGGATGAGACTGAGAGGGTGTTTCAGTCTCAACAGTTTGAAGAGCAGAATGCTCAAGAGCATGTTCAGGCATCTCAACCTCCTGAACAGCTTTTCTTTTGGGTTGGTGGGTTACAGTTTTTGTTGGCTTGGGCTTTTTGGCTTTTGGTGGTGTAGGTGTGGAAGATGTGGGCTTCAGGGGGACTTGTTGTTGTTCTCCCTGATCATCTTCTGGCCAGGCAGCCGGTTTGTTCAGTCTTGAGTATGCTTGTGATGTTAAAGGGTTTAAAGTTGAAACTTTTCCCACAAGCACCTCATTACCCAGTTCCCCTATTATGCATTGCATAATGAACCTTGGGTACAACAAAAACTTTTTCTTGGTATTATTATGATGTAACACCAACTCATGGAAAAACAGTTTTGATGCCCTGTATTTGGTTTCATTCACAATGGAATGAAATATTGGTTGAAAAGTGGAGGGCATCTGGTCATATGACCCTGTTTTTGGACTCAAACACATAATTATATAATGAAACAAAAGTTTATATTTTGGTTCAAAATATTTTTTGAATATAGTAGCATGGGAGAGAGTACCTTGATAACCACACTCAGTCATGGTTAGATGAATATCTTTGTTAGCAACATGGTCAGGGGCAGCTACATCATCCAGACCCAGTCTTGTTGCTAGTGTGGCTGGTGTGATGGTCAGTTGTTTCCCTTTTATCTTTGAATTGAGGGAAATGACCTCACCACCCATTGTAACCGTCTCAGCATTTGCCCAGAACTCATTCAGAGTTTCAGTATGAATTGGTGGGTTAATTGTGAGAGCAGTAAAGTATTGGGATTTGACGACAAGATCAATGATCTCATCGTATTGGGACCAGCCTTCTTGTTTTTTCAAGAAAAGCTCTTTGATTGTGTCCCTGTTTTAGAACAAGATCCATTGTGGTTTGGGTGTTTTGATCGAACAGTGAATTTTTAGGTGTAGGTTTTGAGAGAGTTTTGAGAGAGAAGGAGGGATATTTTGTGAGTTTAAAAGGATAAGTGTGTGAAAAAGGTATTTATTAGAAGTTTTAACCGCTTGAATCTTCTTTATTAGAAGTTTAAAAACCGCCTTTGGTTAAAAATCTCTTTATCAGAGGTTTTAAACTTATTAGGTCAAACCTCTGATGATGGGAAAAGTCTGATTTGCCCTTTTGACTTAAACTGCTGATGAAGGATTACTTCATCAGTAGTTCCCATTTTCTCTTCAGTAGTTTTAACATCTGATGAGAAATGTTTTTATAAATACTTAGTTCATAACTTCTGAAGTTTATTTTATCAGAAGTTACACATTTTTTCAAAAAAGTTATCCCCAAACTGATGATTTTTGTTCATCAGTAGTTTCTCTCAAACTGTTTTTGTTTTTCAGAAGTTTTGTTTCAGACTTTTGACATTTGTAAGTGAAAACCAGAAAAAAGATGGAAAATGTTAACCTGAAATCCACCAAGGTAAACAGAATGGAATCAGGGGTGGAAAAAGGAAAAAAAATTTTTCATTTTGATTCCACCATGATAAACAGGATGGAATCAAGGATGGAAAAAGGAAAAAGAAAAATTTTGATACATATCAGTAGTGATTGATGTAGAAGTTTGCTGTAGAGTTAGGTAGAATCAAGTGTTAACTTGGATTCTAACTGATATGCAAAAAAAAATAAAATAAACACTTACAAATTTAGCATTCCAAGCATGGAAACTAACTTCTGAAATGTTGATGTGTCAAGGGGCTTAGTGAAGATGTCAGCTATCTGATTAGCTGTTGCTACATGCTTCACCTCAATCTTGCCTTTTTCATAGCAATCTCTTATGAAATGGTACCTGATCTCAATATGTTTAGTTTTTGAGAACTGTACCGGATTTTGAATGATGCTAATGGCAGATTTGCTGTCTACAAACAAAGTGTCTTGGTCTCTTTGATTCCATAATCAAGAAGTTGATATTGGAGCCATTGTATCTGTGATGTACAACTTGCAGCTGCAATGTATTCAGCTTCAGCAGTTGAAGTTGCAACAGATGTTTGCTTCTTTGATTGCCATGACACTAGACAGTTACCCAGGAATTGACAACCACCAGATGTTGACTTTCTTGTCATCTTACACCCTGCATAGTCACTATCTGAAAATGCTGATAACTTGGTATTGCTTGAAGCAGGATACCAAATTCCCAGTGTTGGAGTTCCTTTCAGATATCTAAAAATTCTTTTGACTGCAATAAGGTGTGATTCCCTTGGTGCTGATTGATATCTAGCACAGACACATGTTGAAAACATAATATCTGGTCTAGAAGCAGTTAAGTATAAAAGGGAACCTATCATGCATCTGTACATGGTTTGATCAACCTGTTTTCCTTGATCATCTGGTTCAACTTGTGTGATAGGTGTCATGGGAGTGGAACATGATTTACAGTCATTTAAAGAAAATTTGTTCAATAATTCTTTAACATATTTTGATTGATGTATAAAAGTTCCATTTGTTTGTTGTTTGATCTGCAGTCCTAGAAAGTACTGCAGTTCTCCCATGGTACTCATCTCAAATTTTGATTGCATGAGTTTCTTAAAATCATCACACAATTTTGTGTTTTGTTGAACCAAAGATGATATCATCAACATAAATTTGAACAAGTAAGACATGATTTCCAACATGTTTAATGAAAAGTGTTTTATCAATGGCACCTCTTGTAAAGTTATTTTTGAGTAAAAAGGTGGAGAGTGTATCATACCAGGCTCTTGGAGCCTGTTTGAGCCCATAAAGAGCTTTATCCAGTCTGTACACCCACTCAGGATGAGTAGGATCCTCAAACCCAGGTGGCTGACAGACATACACCTCCTCCTTGATTTTACCATATAAAAATGCACTTTTCACATCCATTTGATAAACTTTTATTTTGTTGGAAATGGCATAGGCCAGAAATAACCTGATGGCCTCAAGCCTTGCAACTGGAGCAAAGGTTTCATCATAGTCAATTCCCTCTTCTTGAGAGTACCCTTGAACTACCAGTCTTGCCTTGTTCTTGATTATCATACCAGCTTCATCTTGTTTGTTCCTGAAAACCCATCTTGTACCAATTGGTTGCTTGTTTTGAGGTAAGGGACAGATTTCCCAGACCTGTTGCTTGTTGAACTGTAGTAGTTCATCTTGCATAGCCTGCACCCAATTGTTGTCTTTGAGGGCTTCCTGGTACTTCTTTGGTTCCAACTGTGAAATAAAAGCTGAGAATAGGCAAAAGTTGGAGAGCTGGTTTCTGGTTAGAACACCTGTAGCAATATCACCCATGATTTGATCAAGTGGATGATCTCTGTGTTCAATCAGTTGTTGTAAACCACTGACAGGTGTAGGTGGCTCTGGTTCTTCAAACAAACTACTGAGGTCTATGATATCTGGTTCAGCAGTTGCAGCTTCTTCAGTAGTTGCAGGTGCTGATGCAGATGTTTGAGTTTGGCCTTCAGTATTTGTTTGATCAGAAGTTTGGAAAACTTCTGATGGTGTTGTAGTTGACTTAATGACTGTTTGAGGAGTCCATGGTGCAGGATCCTCATCTTCAAACCTTTGATCACCATAATAAGTAGGTTTGGAAGAAGTAACAGCCTTTTCAGGTCCAAAGTGAAAGTTGTCAAGGTCAAAGAGTTCAGCAGGATGTGCTGGAATAAGAGTGTGTTTTGACTCATTGAACTTGACATTCAATGTTTCTTCTACTATCTTGGTGTGAGAATTAAAAACCTTGTAGGCTTTTCTAGTTGAAGAGTAACCAAGAAAGTAACCTGAGTCAACTTTGGCAGCAAACTTTGAGATAGATTCCTTGATGTTCAAGATGAAACATTGACACCCAAAAGCCCTGAAAAAGGAGATAAGGGGCTTCATGCCATGAAGAACTTCATAGGCAGTCTTGGAATGTCTCTTGACCACAAGAACTCTATTCTGAACATAACATGCTGTGTTAACTGCTTCTGCCCAAAAGTATAATGGCAGTCCAGAATCAGCTAACATTGTTCTTGCGCCTTCTATCAATGTTCTGTTCTTCCTTTCTACTACACCATTTTGTTCAGGAGTTCTGGGAACACTGTATTGTCTAATAATCCCTTTAGACAAACAGAATTCATCCAGAGTTTTGTTCCTGAACTCTGTCCCATTGTCACTTCTAATGGTTTTGACAGATAGAGAATATTGTTTCTCTACTTGCAGAATGAAGAACTTGATGATTTCAGCAGCCTCATCCTTGGAAAACAAGAAGAATACCCATGTGAATCTTGAGTAGTCATCAATGATGACTAAGCAGTACTTCTTTTTACCAAGGCTCATAATCTTGACAGGCCCAAATAAGTCCATATGGAGTAGTTGAAGACATGCAGTTGTTTTTGATTCTTCAATAGACTTATAGGAGGACTTATGCTGCTTTCCCTTTAAACAGGATACACAGTGTTCTTGACACTGGTATACTTTCAAAGGTAGACCTCTGACCAAGCCCATTTTTGTGACTTTATTTATGGTTTTAAAGTTCACATGGCCAAGTCTCCTGTGCCAGAGATCTGTTTCTGAAGTTGATGCCCTTGAGAAGAAACAGGCAGTGTTGTTCAATACTTTGTCCTTTTCAATGTCCACTGCATAGACATTGCCACATCTTTTGGCAATCAGCAAAGTATGATCTTCTATAATCTTCTCAATCAACTTCTGGCCTTCTGGAGAGATGATCTTGCAAGCTGTCTTTGTGAAAAAGGAAGAATATCCTTTATCACACATTTGTGACACACTCAGTAAGTTGTATTCAAGATTCTCCACCAGATTGACCTTGTCAAACTGTATTTTGCCAGAGGAGACATTGCCATGTCCTAGCACATATCCCTTGGCATTGTTCCCAAAGGACACAGATCCTTCTCTTTGGCTGATAAAGTTGTTTATCAGGTATCTGCATCCAGTCATGTGCATAGAGCCTCCACTATCAACATACCATATGCTGTTTAAGCCCCTGGAAACTCTCTGCACATAAAAGCAAATTAGTTAGATTTGGAAACCCAAGCCTGTTTGGCTTTGGGTTTGCTCTTGGGAACAGTTACAGTTTGTTTTTGACCAGGTTGAGAAATCCATGTCTTTTTGGCAATGGATTTTCATGAAGAACTATGGTGGTATCCTTTTTAGGACCACCATCAACCTTGGTCATCAGTAGTTCTACCATGTTCTTTAGATTTTGAATCTCAGCAGTTTGTGAAACTGCTGAAGATTCTGGTCTAACTACTGACAGGGAATTTTGAGAAAAAGATTTTGGTTGAGATATTATCTTTTTCTGAGAAAAGGTGTTTTCAGGTTGTTTCTTGGGTTTAAAGACTTTTTCATAATCATTTCTGATTTGATTTCCCACAACCTGTTGTTTAAATTTTTGATTGAACTGAATTCCTTTTCTGTATCTACAAAATTCAGTTTTGTGGTTGAACAGGCCACAAATTTCACATGCTTTTGCCTTCTGTTTTTGTTCTGAAGGCAAATTTCTGACAGTAAAAAGATTTTGCTCATCAGTAGTTTTCAGAGTCTCAACTCCTGAAGTAGATGAAACTACTGATGGCTTGTTGTCAGTTTTTGTAAATACTTCTGAAGTACTTTCTTTAAAAATGCCAGGATTTCTATTTAGAAAGTTTTCATGGAAAGATGTGCATTCTTTCCCTTCAGAAGTTTCATTTGAAACAATTCTTCTCCCATCTTCAGTAGTTTTGGGAGAAAAATCTGTTGGTGTTTCAACATGATGGTATCCTATGCCAAACTTCACATTTG
Organism: Ambrosia x helenae; assembly: GCA_030844895.1. NCBI lineage: Eukaryota > Viridiplantae > Streptophyta > Magnoliopsida > Asterales > Asteraceae > Ambrosia > Ambrosia x helenae. Next base: position 6,000,643 of record CM061232.1, read on the forward strand.
AAGCACTTTGTTTGTTTAGCAGTAGTTGATACCCCCTACAAGATTCAACCCATTTTTCACAAGTGATCCTGGTGTCAGCAAGCTCTTGTCTGACATCTCCCAGGTCATTTAGCATCATTTTGATTTGTGCTTGGGTTTCAATGGCAGAGTCAGTTAATTTAGAAACCTCTTTTGTTTTAGCACACAGTTTTCTTTCCAAATCACATTTTATCTGTGTGTATTTTCTTTCTAAATCATTGGCTTTGCCTTGTAGGTGCACGTTTGTCTCTCTTATGAGAGCAAAAGTTTCTTTGCAAGAGTTTGAACATAGTTTTGTCAAAGATTCTTTTGATACCTGAGACAATGCAGATCTTGAGGTAGAGCCTTCAAATGCCATTAAGGCAAAGTTCTTTCTGCCATTGTCTGGTTCTCCCCAGTTGATGTCAAACACTTTGTTGTCTGCATCAGGATTACACTCTGTGGTGTCATATGGGAGACTGCTCCAGTCAACATACCCCGAGGTAAAGAGGCTTTGTTGAGGGAGTTGTTGAGGCTGTGGAGGAAGTTGAGCAGCTGGAAAGGGAGGGATTGATTGTTGGCCCTGCATCTGTTGAGCAGGCACTTGAACATATTGTACTTGAGGCATATATTGCTGTTGAGGAGCTTGTGCCTGTACAAAATGAGCACTCCCTTGAGTTCCATTGTTCCTATTATAATTGGGGTTATAGTTATTTCCAGATTGTGATTGGTTAAAGCTAGAGCTTCTACACTCTCTAGCAAAGTGTCCCAACTTCTGACACTTGTGACATCTCAGTTTAGATTTGTCAAAACCAATTTTTGTGTTACTGGTCAATCCTGGAAATTTCCTTCCTGACCTTTTATAAAACTTGTTAGTTTTAATGCTTAGCATGGCCAGTTGGTGAAGTATGTCCATTTCTTCCAAGTCATCACTGCTAAAATTTTTCAAATCATCCATGATAAAACATAGATTATCAGCAGTTTGACCTTGGTCATCATTGTCATAACATGGGAAAGATCTTTCTGATGAGATCCCAGTGGTTATGTCAATATTGTCATAAGATCCATAGGAACAAGTTGGTGAATCTTGTCCCAAAAGTGCTGTACTACCTGGTAGGTAGTCATCAGCAGTTTTACCAGAAGTTTGTAATTTCTTCTTTTGATCGATTTCTCTTTCAAAAGTGAGTAATCTCCCATGGAGTTTTGTAAGAGTGAGGGAGCTAAAATCTGGTGAGGATCTTAAGACAATGGAGTAAGTTTCCCATTTGTCAGGCAGAGACCTTAAAAATCTATGTAACATAGATACTGTTGTATAGGTCTGCCCATTTAACTTTAGCTCAGAGATTAATGAGGAGAACCTTTCAAATTGTTGTGTCAAAGTCTCCCCATTAATATAAGCAAATGTTTCATATTGTTGAGCCAAAATTTCTCTGGTGTTGGCAATCACCTCTTCAGTTCCTCCAAACTGTTCTTTAAGACAGTCCCAAAGTTCTTTGGCACTTTCACAATGTAAAAGGCCAGAGTATATTTCATTTGGGAGAGCCATTGCCAACATAGAGAATGCCTTAGCATCTAGCTCAAGTTTCAGGAAATCTTCATCTGTATAGTCTTTGGGATCCTTAGGAATCCCTTCTTTTGTTTCAAGGTTTATGTTTACTGGTTTGTGTGGACCATATATCACAGATCTCCAACAACCAGTGTTGGTTTGTGACAAGGTATGTGCCATTCTTTTCTGCCATATATTGTACTCATTTCTCACAAGCATGGCAGGTTTGGTGGCAGAACCAGTATTATGTGGATCCATTTTTAAAGAGTTATAGATTTGTCTGATGACTCTTTTAAGTGATGGATATTGATAAAAAGTGAACTTTTGATCTTTTTATTGAATATCAATAAGAGCTTTGTGTCTGATTCTCAATTTGTTAGATTGATATGTGATCAGATAAACCAAGGCTCTGATACCAATTGTTGGATCAGTTTGCTCTTGTTTGCTAAGTAAGAACTTGCTATCTTGACACTTAAGTGTTTAGCAAGTCCTAGTAAATCAGATTATAAGCACAGCGGAATGTTATAAGTTAAAGCAACACTTTTTATGCAAAGGCAGAGTTGTAACTCCCCCTTGATGTTTGAAACAAGATAAATGACAAAGTATTTATTATGAATCTAAGTTGTAAATGAGAATTAGATACTTAGTAAGATTCACAATAAATACAGAAATGGAATAATAACAATGAGAGTGTTTGAAGGATTTTTCTGTATAAAAATCAATGTCTAAAATAGAAGGTTGAAGTCTTCTATTTATAGACGATTACATGCATGTATCTTGCCTGAAAAGCAAGTACAGAAAGTCCAGTTACAAGTTGCACAAGTTGCAACATTGAAAGAAACAAATAAAGCTAAAAGTAATATTAAACAACAAACTACTGATGCAATTGGGCGGTGGCAAATATCTTCTGCTAAGTGCTGATGAAGGACAACTACTGAAGAGTAGTTTTGTCTTCAGTACTTCTGAAGTGAACTTGTCTGGTTTGGACTTCAGAACTTCTGCAACTTCAGCACTTCTTCATATCTTCTAATCAGCAGTTTCTTGTCTTCTATTCAGTTCTTCTATTTAGCCAAAAATGACAGAAGTGAATTAGACTAAGGTTTACAAAAGTGGTTTCACCAATCCTCTTTGTCCTAACATACATGAAACTAGATTTTTCCTTAATTTGACTACGCATTGAACATCTAATTATTCATGATACTCTAAACATTTAATTATTCATGATAACACTTACACTTAATGGTTGTAGTACTTACAAACTTGCTTGCATAAACATGCTATCAATTTGCAATCTATGTGAATAATAATTGCTGCACTTAATAGAAGTCATCATGCCTTTTTCAACAGTCGGGAGAGGCCCTACAACCTGCTCCATGACTGGTGGAGGCTATCGAACATACTTAACGATTGGTAGAGGTCATTATGCCTTTCAAACAGTCGGGAGAGGCCCTACAACCTACTCCACGGCTGGTGGAGGCTATCGAACCTGCTCAACAATCGGTGGGATCATAGAAGGACATAAAACCCTAATGTAAGGTAAATTGATGATTCCGGTCCGGAACGTAATCATGAATTTACAGGTACATTAGGGTAGTGTGAAATTCTATTAGAGTTTTTGGTAGGCATCCAGTACGTTTTCAAGGTATCAAAGGTGTGGTGGTTAGCTGCGGTACACCCTGTATACAAACACTAATGATGCATTGAAAGTGAGACTGGAAGTCGGACCAGGAACAAACTCTGTTTACTTGGTAGTTCATTTATAGTCAATCAACTCGTACATTATTTTAGGATTCCTGAACTTGCAATTTAAGTGATTTACTAGATTCTCATTCTCCTTATTATTCGAGACAAACCTAATCCAATCCTTAACTCACACCTATCAAATCTCTTACTCAAACCATTCGAATTTTCCAAACCACAATTATCTTAATTTCTATCCAAGCATCCATAACCCTATGTTTCTAATAACTTCGGGACGAAGTTTCTAAAAGTAGGGGATGCTGTGACATCCGTCACTTTTTCTTTATATTTCTATTTTTATATAATAATAATAATAATAATAATATTTTATAAAAAAAAATTTTCAGATTATACATATATATATATATATATATATAATTTTTAACACACACACATTGAAACCCATTACCAACCATAACCCAACCTCCATCTTAGCCAAGACCTAACCTAAAACCCTTGTTGCAAGCCCAACACCTTGCCAGCCCAATGCACAGGCCCAATCCAAGCCCAAACCCCTCTCCCTCTCTTCTTCGGTTTTAAAACAAAAAAAAAAAAAAGAGATTTTGTCTCTGCTGAGACTCGAACCCGGGATGGTTCAGATCACACACACCGTCATAACCACCTGAGCTACACTCAAGTTTTGATTTAATATCAATGCATATTGTATTTAAACCATCTAACTCGCTGCTTCTTTTTTTTTCTTTTCCTTCTCGCGACAACAGCAGCAACAAGAATGGAATGTTTGACCATGGAAGCTTCCCCTTGACCAATTAATTGACATAATTTTAGGAGGTTTGAACACGATTACTGTTGTGGACTCACTATAACGATCATTACGCGAGTATTCATCACCAATTCATTCCAATTAGAGCCTATTCACGCGTATATGCCTTTAACGAGTCAAAACTTGCCATACGTACAAACCGAGCCTTCTACTATAAATTGAACGTGCCTAGACTATCCCTAATCGCCGAACATCATATCCTCACCTCCAATTTCTGTTAACCAATCGTTTTTAATCAACAATCAAGCAGAGTTGACTTTTTCGTTGACCAAGCGTAATACACGAATTCGTATTTGTAAGTTGTGTTTTTTCTTGTGGGTTTTGTTCATCGATCATCTACAAACAATAACCCTATGATTAATCGGGTTATTGTTTGCTAGATTTGATTATTGCATAAGTTAGGGCTTGATATATATTGAATTGGGAAGAACACATATATAAAAAAAAAACGAGTTTATATATTAAACGATTACGAAATGAAACAAATATGATCTATAGACCAGTTGGTTGGAGTGTTTGGATAGAATCAGTGAACCGCCCCAGGTCCCTAGTTCGATCCCCATCAACAGCATAGATATTTTTTAGCCTTTTTCTTTTCTTCTTTATCTTTTGTTATTATTAACTTTAAAAATAGTTTTTAAAATACCAAAACAACTTTATAAATTCTACAAAAATTATCTTATGTTATTCTTGTAGTAAAGTTCATCATCCAATTTTTAGTTTTTTCAAAAATAGATTATTTAATATATATTATTAATAATACAAGTTTATTCATTTATATTTATTAAATTCTATAAAAATATCTAAACGATTTTATAAAATTCCACAAAAATTATCCTAAACTTGTATAACAATATACATTTCAGAAATAATTTTTATTACTAAAAAACTGTTTGTTTAATATTTTAAATCAATTTTTGTTAGTTTTAATCATAAATAATTCATAATAAATTCATTTTTCAATATTTTTGCACCAAAATTTTATATAAATTATTTCTAACTATCTAGAACTGAAATACAATTTTTAACTCAGAAATTCTTTAATTTTAATATTTTTAGATATTAAAGTCATATTTTGACAATTTGAAATAATTAAAGTAAATATTCTATTTTCAAGAAAATAATTTTATAAAAATTATTTTCATAACCAAAATCTTATGTTGTGACAATGTTTAACTTAAAATTTTACAAAAAGACTTTTATTTATTTATTTATTTAATTTCTTATATTTTAACAAACAATTTATTTATTAATCAAATAAACGTTTATCCCCAATTCGAAACCCTAGAATTCCATGTATCCTAGAGTTATTCCTTACACATTATTAAATTCTTTAGGTTGATTCTTTGGAATATTTCCAACGCATATTTCGTTGTCCAGTTCAATTACAAGCTATTACGTATACAGTGAGTATTCCTACCCCTTTTTGCTTTTATACATTTTTGGGGTGTTACATGTACACTATTACAATTTCAAATGCAAGTTTACATTTTTACAATACAATTCTAGTACTATGTGCATTGCTTACAACGTGCTTTATGCTTAGACAATACATGTGGATTACATTTGTACTTAGTGAAATCATTAACATGGTACAAGCCGACCTTAACATTGGATAGCGCTATTTGGATTGACAACCCGCCTAGATTGATTCTCCCCTTTTTCATCGGAGAATCCGTGGCCAGTGTTAAGTTATCATCCATTTATTGGTTGAGTACACTACAGTTCATACAGTACATCATACAGTCACAGGGTTGATTTCGCTCATTTGTATGATACATAGTTTACATAATTGCACTGTAGCTTGCACTTGAATTGTATAACTTTTCAACCTACTATATATATCAAAACTAGGAATGCTCACCAACATTTCATATGTTGACCAAATCTATTTTTTACATGTTTCAGGTGCAGTTTGATCTAATGCTTTAACAAGAGACATTTAGTGCTTTATTTTAATTCAGTTATTTCAATATTTACATTTCATTTAGACAATGTATTTTCCATTTCCATGTAAGACAATTTTGATTATTCAATAATATTTACATTTTAGTACCATGAGCTTTTGAACAATCGTCACTACGTGGCACCTCGATGATTCCGCCATCGGTTGGGGTGTTACAGTTTGTTTTTTACAAAAGCTCTCCCTGACCTCTTTTGTCTGCTCCACGCAGACGCGGGCAGACATTAAGGTGTAAAAGAGCGTTTGTTTTTTGGAAGATGTTTCCTCTTCAAACATCTGCCCTTCCTCTTCTCCTAGAAGACATTTTCAAAAGTCTTCTCCATCTCTTCCCACTTCACAAAACCCTCATCCCATCTCATCTCCTTTCTTCTTCAACAATGGCCTCCTTCACCTTCACCTTCACCACCACCTGATCTGCCAGCTCCCTCCACCGTCGTCAGCCTTCTTCCTCCTCCACGCGTCCTCTTCCTCCGAGTCCTCCTACATGCATCCACGACTCCCCTCGGTCCCCTCCTCCTCCTCCGAGTCTTCCTCCCCTCCTCCCTCGCGTCGTCCTCCACCTGCATCCTCCATCTTCCTAGATCTGCTCAGGTACGTTTTATATATATTGTATTTCTTTTTATATCAAGCTATGATGATGGTTAGATCTTTTTTTTGTTTTATTATTTTTTTCTTTTTTGATATATATGTTGCATTTTTTTTTCCAGATCTTTGATTGTTTGATATATATATATATATATATATATAGTTTTTATTGTTGATTTGTAAACTGAAGGTGTTACTTAGGTGTGTATACTGTATGCAGTTTCAAGAAAAGAATCAAGATTAACCGTTGACTTTCGATGTCAAAGGGAGGTTTCTAACAGAAAAATTAATTTGGATGTTGAAAGTTGTAACTGAAAATTGATAAGTAAAACCCTATAACAAAGATTACAAAAGACACATGCTTTATATATTAAAAAAATAGCAATTAAAACTTCAAGAATTTTAAATGGGCAAAGACCAAGATTTATCATAACACACAAAAAGATGGGTATTATTAGTTGTTGGTATGTATACTTGTTATCCTATATTAATTGTTGAATGTATACTTGGATCATGGGTATTATTATTGATATTAGTTGTTGGTATGTATATTTGTTAGAGACTTGCATTGAAGATGTACGCACAATTGGTAGAAAAGGCTTGAGTTTGCATAAGGAGTCTTTACTGAATACGATCAACCCAATGTGTCGTTAGGAAATAGTCATGTGCACGTTGATGCTGCTGAAGACGAGGTTGAAGCACATGGTACTGCATCGGATCGGGAATACATGACTCAGTTACGAGATGAAATTGCCGAGCAATTAATGCAAAATGTGGAATAAATAGGTTCAAACATTGTTATTTGCGGTTTTATGAATATTATTTCAGTGTTGTATAAGTATTATTTAAATTTCAATGTTGAAAAATATTGTTTGCTTTAAAAAATCATTTTTTTTTAAATTTCAGCATCCTGCAGACGTTAACAAACAAACAGTCTTCTTCTTGCAGACTGCAGACCTTTGGTCCACCTCTTCTCCTGCAGATGTCTGCAGATGTGGTCTGCAGACTGAAGACCTTTTACCTCTTCAAAAACAAACAGCACCTTGGATTGTGTAACGGGTCATACGAGTAGACAATGTTTTAAATCTGAAATGTAAACTGTATCGTTTAATAATAATCATTTTTTTAATAAAGCAATTTAGAATCAAAGTAAGTGTATTAAAAATACACATGGAACGGATTTGACACGTAAGAGCGGTTCAACCCATTTGATCCTTTTCCTCCTTGACTAAAGTTTTTATTTAACCAACAAAAGATAATGACACCTTTGCTTTGATAACCTATCATGGCTTGCAGCTATCCAACCAATTTTCAAAATGGTAAAAAAACAAAAAGTTTTCTACCGTAACTACAATAAACATTGATAACTTAGTGAAAGTTGAAATGGTTGGGCACTTGGCTTTACCTGTAACCATTATTCTTTTTTTCCATTTTAAACACTTGCTTAATATTTATTATTTTGTCAAAATATGCTTAAAAATTATGTTATTGAAATTTGAATGATTCACACTTAATTAACCAAACAACCCCTTAGTACAGTTTGGGAACATTCCAATGTTTAACATGATGAATCCATATGAATAGTTTACTTTTTAGTTAACTATTTTTAATTGAACCACTTTGAGATAAAGCATAACCAAATCTAATCATCATGGTACCTTTTAAGTATAGTCTTTGGAAACTCTGAACAATAAACCTCCATCCATTTTTTTCTTGAAACATTTTGGTTTTTATATGGATCCAAGTTAAACACATTTGTATGGTGAACATGGGTGGGTTGGGTAACAAGTGAAAACATATCGGGTTTGGCCAACTCTTTTATGAGCTTTCCAACTTTGCAACATGTTAAATGACGAAAACATGAACGGGTCGAAATTGCCATTATTCTTCAGAATAGTGATCATAATTGCTTTTGATATGCTGAAACATAACATGTATCAACCGATTTGATATTTGAACTGGTCGAAATTTCCATTACTTAAGAAACTTATCAGATTTGCTTTTGATATACTAAAACATAACCTGAATTGACCTATTTGTAAATAAGTGTGGTAAAGTCGCCATTATTCTACATAATCGGGATTTTTAAGCAAAACCAACTTATATGTTGACCAATCCTTTCTTAGAAATACACCTTACCATAGTTGATGAACTTGGAATGACTCTTATACCCACATTGTCAAACGTAAATAAATGAAATGATGAAATGAAAATAAGTTTAAGAACGTAAATAAGATTGATCAAAATTTGACCACATTGATGGGTCAAAATGAGTAATTGTTGTTAGGAGTTGGGCTGGATTGGGTCAAAACACATTTTATCCATCTCTTTACCGATTCTTGTATATAAATTTTCATATTAAAGTGTTGTTTTGGAATATCAATGTAGCAGACAAAAAGAACTAAACATAACGTATAAATGTTTTGTATAATTACATTGTGCTATCTGGACTGGGCCAGGTATAAAACTAGTTGATTATTGTTCGATGCATGGTTGAGGGAGAGGGACATGTTGAAAAGTTTAAACAACCTAGTCAAACCATGGACATTTACCCGTGTTGCCTAACCGTCCCCATTACCCCTGCCATCTATGACGGTGTTACTGTGAGATACAAATCAACCTATATCTTTGTCAACATAATGATACCATCCTATTCTTGTTCTTGTATTTAAGTTTTATCTAAACATTTCTTTTCACTTTAAAAAACACGCAATTACATTCATTTATTTCGAACCGGTCGAACAAAAATAGCAACCAACATGTAACAACCAACTATATCAAAATCACACAACACAAAAAAATTTTAAATTTTTTAGGGTATCAACACAATGGAGCCTGTTGTTTTCCGATTCTCGAGGTCGGAATGGGCTTGGACCACTTGCGATAGAGGGTACTTGTTGACCCGAACTCGCAAGACCCCCTTTGCAATATTGGAGAAAACCTCTTCTGAAGCTGCAATGAGATCGCTACGTGCTTCCGTGTATAGCAAAAATTCTGGAATAGTGAAAAACACTGATTTGTAAGTGAGGTGCCTATAGGTTAGCTCTGCTTCTCCCGATGCCATCCCAAATGAGACCATGTATCCACAAGTCTTTACGCACGCCAATGATCCCTTCAAAAACAGTCACTTTTTTCATTAGCTGCAGAGGTGTATTTAGTAGTAAAAGAGCATTTATGACTGTTTGGCGGTCGCTAATGGTTAAATTTGTAGTAGTAATACCTCAAATGTGTCTTTCCCAATAGAGTCATAGGCTACATCAACTCCTTTTCCTGAAGTGATCTCCATAACGCGATCAACAAAGTTTTCTTCTTTGTAGATGATTACATGGTGGCAACCGTCTTCCTTTGCTTGAACCGCTTTCTCTTTTATAGAAACAGTCCCAATAACTGTAGCCCCAACGGCGTTTGCCCACTGTCATGCCAAAGATCCAACACCTCCTGCCACGGCATGATAAAGGATTGTATGCCCAGGTCCAACCTACTTCCAAAATCAAGATTGTTATGAACCAAACCAGGTTGGGTCGTCGGTAATTTTTTAACAACAATTCCTAGAATTTTTAGGATAAATACACCATAACCTAGGGGTGTTCATCGGGTTTGGTTTTCGGTTATCGGGTTATTTGGGTCGAGTTATTCAGGTTTTTAGTGTTGAAAATATTACCCGATAATCGACCCAATCTTGTTAAATGGTTATCGGTTAAAAAGAACACCCCTACTATAACTTACACCCTTAAGATTTGAACTCGATCCCAAACATTTTGGTTGTAAAGTACACCACTTACGACCATGATGTTCCCTTCGGACGGGTTGATGGTAATTAAAAGAAAATTTTGAATCACCTTAAAACAACGGCGGACTAAAACTTGAGCTGCCAGTCCCTTAAAGATGGTAGCAGCCGCTACAATAGGATTGATAGAAGGCGGAACTTGTACAACTCTTTCTGCAGAAAGTATCTGTTCTTCAGCATAAGCACAAACAGGGAAGCCAGCATATGCCACAGTATCTCCAACCTTGCAATTAGGCCTGTAAACGAAGATTGTGTTTAGTATGAATAAAAGATTGTCATGGGTCGGTACGCGTCTTCGTTTTAGCCACTTGTTAGCCAAATGTTTCCTACCTTTACCCTAAGCCCAAAACCCGTAAGTCCTCTAGATATGTGCATTATCTACAGTTGAGGTGTGATTGTCATACAAGCCTATGATAACAGAGTTGCATACTTGGTTTTTGAGTGATTAATACTAGCGCATTACATGCTAGTCCAGATATTAAACTGAGTGGAATGAAAAATTGTGAGGAGTGTGTTGCATGAAAATAAAAACCGGAAGCATGTTAGATTTAGTCGGGTAAATTCTGTTTTAATTGAAAATCAATTTGACTTGCTGAATTAACACATCTAGTGCTGATCTATAAATGGGGTATGACTTTGGACCTTAGCTAAGGTATGATGGGGCAACTGTGGTGCTAGTCTGTGATAATGTCTTGAGCAGAGTGTATATAATTTTTTCGAGACGAAAAAAGATAAGTGTGGGGTGTGATGCGCGGTTGCACGCATCATGCTTATTTGCCAGTCTTGTATATTTTTGAGTCGAATAGATAGTATTTTTATTAGTTTTATGTCTGTACTCTATTATTTTAGTATTGTATATATTTTATTACCTTTTGGTTGTTTTTACTATTAATTTATTTATTTTATATTTTTGGTAGGTGATCGCATGGAGTGGTGCTAAAACAGTACAAATTATATTCGAGACCCGAACACCCGAGTCGAAAGCACGGGGTCATAATACCATTTATAATACTATAATAATAATAATATATAATATATTTTACTAATAATAATAATATAGTAAAGAAACATGACCAAAAATGGCCTTAGGCCCATATCGAAAAAAAAAAAAAAGAAATTAGGGATGTGTATATATTCTTTTTTGGAGCTTTGGAGGTTACGCCATTTTTTGAGAGAATATAATTCTTTGGCGACGCAAGTTTAGAACACAGAGAGGTCGCAGATCAAGAAGAAGACAAGAAAGAGAGATCCAACTTTTGAGGCATCAAGCTCCATGACCATGTTTGGCTAATCTCTTTGTATTACACTGGGGATGTAGGCTTTTGATATCTAGGGTTAAAACACATTGGGTATTGTTCTTAAACCTTTGTTTATGTTTTTGTGTGTTTGAATTAAATGTGTTGAATTGTAATTAATCTTATGCTAAACTCATTTTAGTTAATTGATCTTGTGCCAATTTCTAATGAGATGAGCATGATTCCTTGCTTTAACACAAACATAGGATTGTATGTTCTAGGTAATAAAGTATAGTTTAATCTATCTTTGATATTGATAAAACTTGATACCTAAGCCTATTGAACAATCACTCCGTTAACACCATCACATTATTATTGTTTACCCAATTGTTGAAACCCTAGTATTCAATTGTTGAATCCCTAGTGTAATCTTTATAATCCGATTGTTTACAAATATCATTTTTATTTATAATTTCAATTAAATTCTTAGTATAATAAACAACTTTAAAATCAAAAATCTTAAATGAACAAAGTGCAATCTTCATAAGTCATATAGCATCTTCATAAGCAATATTTTCCAATCAACTAAACAACATTCACTAACCACACGCTCCTTGGATTCGATACCCTATTTACCCTAACTACATAGGTTAATTAGGTTTTGCATGACCCTAACAACAGGTCATCATTTTCACAATTTAACATGAATTTCCTTCAATAGTCATGACCCTTCACCCATCCATTGGCACCGTTTCACAAACAATACAAATTGCAACTTGGGTTACCTCTAATCATCACCACCTTTTTGTTGTCCAATACCCACATTTTCACAATTTAACATGAATCTCCTTCAATAGTCATGACCTTTTACCCATCCATTGGCACCTTTTCACAAACTATATATTATCTATCCATAAAAAAACAAGTTTACTTACGATTTATTACGTTTAATTAATTTTAACCCATTTATTTAAGATTTAAAAACGAAGAACACATCAATTAAAATTTCCCCCTATTTTACTTACCAAAATTCTGAAGCATATTGAATCCAAAATCAACATCCATAAAAAGGTCGAATAAACCGTTTTTTAGATTATTTTTGACAATTTTTGTAAGGAAAAAAACAAAATTTTAAAAATTTAAATAATAACAAAATATATTAATTTTATTTTTTAAGGAATTTAAATCGGCGTGAAAACTCCGACGATTGGTAACCACCATCCATTTAGGACTGCTTTCTAATCGATGGTCATCTAAATATCAATTACACGCTCACCGGTTACGTCATTCGATCTACCTTGCTTTTTGTTTCATTGTTGCAATTGTACACCGACTTTGGCCGTAGTCGCCCATCACTATACATCACTGACAACCACCTCTATTTATCCATCAGGCAAGAATCTATATACTTTTAGGTAATCAAGCGAGGTAATCGTTTTGTTACGTCAATCGCCGCCTTCTCAGTAGCCGATACGACCTCTCACATAACACTGAAACGCCATAGTCGATGATGTAGTCATGAGTCGGTACCATTTTTCTTCTCCAATCTCACCTGCTCCTTCTTCTCCACTCAATTTACCCGTCTATTTATTTCCTATCTTAAAAAAGTTGAATAGTCTGACCATTTTAACATTTTTAACTCAACCAAAACCACCTAATTTACATATGTGATAACCATTAACAAACTTCGCCAATTGTCTAGCTCCATGTGAACCCTACCATTCTTGCTCAAATCGCGAATACCGATTAATTCACGATTCGAAAAACAACCAGATAGATTTTAGAAATCTTCGCATATCATATAACAATACTAAACACATCCATAATCAACGACCCGCTGCAATGCGCGGAGTGGCGTAAACTCGTTATAATACATTTGCCAATGACCTCTTAATATTTAAGTTTTACAATTATAATTGCTTAGAGTACAAGACACCGTATGCCTTTTATACAATACTTACACATTTGTCCCCCCAACTAATTTACTCAAATTTTTATTTATTTAAATAGTAATTACATTTTCGCACCGTTATTTTATAACCAACTACCCCCACGATTTTTAAACGTCCATAATTTTTTCATTATTAATATTTTCTTAGTATTATTACACCGTATCTGTCCTTTATAAACGTTGAATTAACATTGTTTCACAATTTCAGATTAGATTTTGTATTTCCGAACGATCACCAATGTGTTTACAATTAAGGTTTGTGGTTATGTGTGTAACTTCTCGGTTCGTCATGATCACCCTAATTTTTTGGTTAGCGTTTCTCACAATTATTGCTATGTATATATTCACGTGCTTGCACTTCATCTAGAACATAGGATTCGAATGTTTCGATAGTGGTTAATGCAGTTCAAGCTCCGCTAATAATTATGCAACACACCAAAACAAATATTTTTGTTAATTGATTATGGCTTAACGGAACCGTTATAAATGTTGTTTCCCGCCGCAACGCGCGGGCACCCCACTAGTTATATACAATATATTTGATATGTTCTAAAATTTAATCCTAACCCTAACATTTCAAACATATCAGCCGCTCTCCACAATTCATAGCCCCACCCCCCCCCCCCCCATTTTCTCCACACTCCACAACCCTACTAATTTAGATTTTGTTTTAGTTGCATTGTGATGTATTAGACTTGGTTGAATTGTGATGAAACATTATTAAACTTGTTTTTGTTTGTGTTCATTAATGTTCGTTTATGTTCATTTGTGTTCGTTTATGTTCATGAACTATTCGTTTAAGTTTTAATTGAACAAACATAAACGAACATGAACACGCAAAATTTCTTAATGAACGAACACGAACACAAAAATGTGTTCGATTATGTGTTCATGTTCGTGTTCGTATTCGGTTAAAGTTAAATGAACAAACACAAACACGCTTGTGGTCGTGTTCGTTCGGTTCGTTTACAGGCCTACTTGCAGTTAGTGACTTGTGGACCTACTGCTATTACAACTCCAGCTGCCTCCATACCTTCATTTTGACAGTAAATTTACTTAGTTTTTAACTAATAATCATGATTTGGATCAAGGGTGAACTCTATATAAAATGTTTGAGGTCAATAATTAACTAGCTGCTATGTTAGATTATTAATTACGGTTTATTATTAACAGATATTAATTAGGTGTCTCGTTTCCTATATACTTTGAGGTAATTACAACATTATTTAGTAATATTATTCCTGTCCATTACTTTTACATTCTGTGTTCAAGATGGGCAATTCTATTAATCATAGATTCATAGGTATTTGCGATCATTTGCTAATACTTCTGTCACTGTTCATTAATCCATCAATTTTATGTTTGCAAGAGAAAAAAGAACAAACACCTGGTGTGTAGGGTAATGGTGGGGAGTAGCCGATCAATAGACCTTTACGCATATAAACATCCAAATAGTTTATTCCAATCGCAATCTTTTTCATCTTAATTTCTCCGGTTTTCGGTTCTCCTAACTCCACATCATCCAGTTTGATCATCTGTACCATTAACTCATATACATCAACAATGAAAAAGATATTGGTAATGATATGCAACCCTTTAAGCGGAATATAAAGGAGAACGGGGAGTTTTAACACTAATACATGGAAGTCACTAAACGAAAAAAAGAACTAGATGGTGAGCGTGAGCGATATTGTCCGCTTTGCTCTCAGAATTAGATAACAACTCACAACATGTTTCGACCAAAATGGAAAAGAGAATGTCAAAAAAATATTATTTTGCTCAGGTATAAATTTAAGCAGGTTCTAACCACATGGATTCACGGCTGTGATCCTGAGTTCATTTAAGAAAGGAAAGGAAAGGAAAGGGAGGGAAAGATAAAAAATGTGGGTGTTCCCAAGTTTTTTTTTTTATAAAGGAAAGGAAAGGAAAAAGAGGGAAAAGAAGAGAAAACAAGCTAAAATTGTATCCTTCCAATTTAGAAGGAAATGAAAGGAAAGAAAAGGGAAGGAAAAAAGAGGAAAAGAAAAGAAGGGGGATCCCATCCTTTCTTTTATTTTCCCTTCTTAAGTGAACTCGGGAACATAGCGTTAAATAATAGATTTTTTTGAAGGATTTTATAAGCAAAGTTGACGTTAACTCAAGCTTGAGCTTGTAATATTCAATTTAAGTTACAAGAGGATTACAGGTTATATAATTCTTAAAAATAAGTTAATGTCACTTAAAAATGTACCAAAAGTTAATATAATTCTTTTCATTTTGCAATATAAAGGTTTCATGTCTTATCGCGTGCGAATATTTGCTAAACATTTTGGGAACTCATTGCAAATCATAAAACATAACTATAATTTGCTGACATGTACTTTTTTAACTTCTAAGTATATGTGTAGTGGGCTTTATGGCCACCCATAACGTCGGGAACACTGCCCCCTCCGGCGTTATGTGGGCGTTATGTTGCAGCTCGTTATGTACATAACGAGAGAGAAGTACTGACAAACATCATCACCATCATATATATTCAGTTAATCCCATCTATTGCAAAGCTAAGGTAGGGTCTGAGGATGATAAGATGTAGACAGCCTTACCTCTTCATCCCTAAGAACTGCTTCCAGTGAGACCCTCGGCTCGATGTGGTTTGGTATCAAGCCTTGGACATAAGGCACAAGGCACAGAACACTTAGCAATCGGGACAAACCCGATCGATGCATGTACCCTTTTGTCTTTTGGCTATCCACGCCACCACATGATGCATGATTAACCGTCTATCGTTTTTAACGTTATTCTCACGAAATTAGTAAAATAACGTTAAAACTAGTGCAACTTTACTTTTGCCCCCCAAGGGCCACACATATATACATTATATGCACACACCGTAAGTGAGGCGTTAAGCACTGACAAACGAATTATTATATTATTAATGGTGAGAGAGATGAAGGTAACAACCATAGTAGGGAAGATATATTTTAAAACGTTTGAATTTTTTTATGTGAATATGAATGTTTTTTACAAGAAATTATTTAGAGCCTGATAAATATTTAATATTTTTCGGTTGTAAAGTCAACTTTTTCTTTATTTTAAATATAATATTAATATGTAATCTAATTTTTCTTAATTATATTTTTAAATTTATATATAATATATATAATTTAAATTATTCACCCCGTATATCACACAAGTACATTACCTAGTATAAATATAAGTAAAAAGCTTTACATATATAGTTGTTCCGGTAAAAGGGCATATGTGTATTGTGTAACCGAATCAGGTATCACCTAATTTCATACCGCCTCATCCCAGATTCCTTTGGGATTCATGTTTACTCGTTGGGTTTGGGTTCATTTGGCATCCTTATTTGTGACTAATATAAACGAGAATTAATGCTTTTCAATTAATTACAGAAAGAAGATGAATAAGAATTACCTTAGGGGCTCCATGTTAATGAAGTCTAATTGCTTTAACCATCGTGAATTTTTTTTTTTTTTTTTTTTTTAATATTTAACAAGATTTCTCATTAAACCAAAAACAGCCAATTACAAATGATACGTAGGTAAACGGGCCACAAGTTGCGCCGCTACCCCTTTTTGTATTGCAAAACCTACTCTATTGAAAATAAAACATTGGCCCTTAGCAGCCAGGGAATTACTTTGCATAACTTTCTTCACGCGATCGAGGAGCTTGATTGCTTGCGGGGCCAGCGCTCCAAAAGTATCAAAAGCGAAGGGCACAAACACATGCTGGTTCTCTAGACAAGCCGCTTCATGTTTATCCACTTTTTTGCTCTCAGCTTTCAAAACTGCCTGCCCAGCCATAAAACCCGAATCCCGAAGTCCCACCAATGGGGATACCCCAGTCAGGTCAACGCACGCATGCTTGCCTTGCGCCCATCCGAACACAAGAACGTCCGCTGGCCTCATTGTGGACCGCCCGTCAAGTGGGTCCGTCAAGAAATTCACGGGGGCCTCTTTTTTGGCTGAAATCCCTGCCCTTCGTAAAACATCCCATAGAACATCTCTAACCAGGTCATGTCTGTATTTAAAGCCTGGTAACTCCTTACAATGTAGGGCGTGTTCTCCAAACTTGTCCAAGCGTGCTTTTTTACAGATCGGACACGGTTCGTCGACGGGAAACATGGGAATCATCAGTCGGTATTTGAGGACCGCCCGATATTCGATAGCCGACATATGTTGCCCTAGTCCGTCAATTGGGAGTGTAGTAAGGAAATCTTGAGCATGGGCCTCTTTAAGACATTCAAACACCGCTTTCTGGCGCGAAGACATGTTAAACTCCTCCTCCATAGTCTGCATGGCTTTACAGTTAAACGCACTCGCCAAGATTTTTTGAGGCTTTTTTGGGGCGGTGTCTTTATCTGTAAAGCCGCCCACATCTACATTGGGGAGAGAGCTGCGAATGTTGTCCAGTGCGAGCTTATAATCATCATCCATCCCAACCACCCCGCTGTTCCTTAGTATGTGTTCCTGTAGCTTCCAAGACTGCGCCCTAGAAGCCACATACGCATATGCGGACACATCTTCCGCCGAGCACAGGCCCAAGCCCCCCGAGCTGATCGGTAAGGACGCCAATCGCCATTGAAGATCCCCAAAAAAAGCTCCCCCACAAACAACGATATCCTCAACAGCACCCCGGAGACCTTTGCTTGAAGTGTATTTGTATAATTTTATAAATGTTGCGAATTGGTGAAGACGACTCATTTATACTTGTTGCTAGAACTTCATGGTCTGAATTCTTCGAGGGTCTTTATGGCGTTTTGCAATGTCAATGTCACATCTTAATTATAGTTTTTTTTTTTAATGAATATATGGCATCTTTACTTTGTCAAATGTGTATATAAAATACCATAGATAACATTTAATATTTACAACCAGCTTAAATAAGTTGCTAGCTACAAGGAATGGAATAAATTATGTCAAAATTTATCCACTTTTTTGTTGTATATGTGATTAATGTCTAGAAGTTAAACATTCCTAAAAAGGCCACAATATGTTCACTTGTGTGGACTTTAGACATTAGAACCTATGTTAACAATTTTTCCCTCATTTGAAAATTTATAAAAATTTTGTCCAATTATTACAATCATTTATTCATTTAAATGAACACATGCCAACATATCACAAATGGGAATTTATCAACATTTTATACAATAAAATATTTGGGTGAGGCTAACGTAAAAAGCCCCTTTATTATACAAAGTGTAAGAAGCAATATGGAGCGTAGGATGATAGGGGTAAGATTGTAAAAAACCATGCGTCATTAAATTTCACAAAAATAGTGCAAAGGGCAAATTAGTAATTGTGGCGTAAGACTACAATTAAAAATGAATAATAAACAAGGGCGGGCAATTGAAGTAGAATTACGTAAAAATCGTTACGAAGCGAAACAACACTAAAATTAGGGTTCTGAACACTAAAACTATAAAGAATGCAGACGAAGAAGATGAAGAAAGGTAACGTGATTATTACAATTATAATACATATAAATATGAATTATCGTAGTTTTGAAGTTAACGAAGTAATCGTATTTGCTTATGATGATCAGTTGAAGGAGGATCAATTGAAAGACGAACCAAATAATTGCATGAAAGAATGGCGACCCATGTTAGTGAAGGTATGCTGTATATCTATATTTTAAACTGTACTTACAAATCTGCATGGTTAACTTACTTTTCATGTTATATAATAATTGAAAAAAGTTCAATTAAAATATAAATTTACTGTTTGCGTATAACTCGCATGATTTTGGGTTTGAAATTTCATGTTATTGCGTTTAAAAATTAATGTATTTGCGTTTAATGATAAATTTTTAAACTATTGTGTTGAACATCCAGATGATGAATTCCAAACCACATTGACTAGTTTACATAAAAACAATCATCTAACACGCATCGAAAACAAAAAATCGGAATCGTCGGACAACGATTTTGAAACACCGACAAAGAAGTTAAACAATGATATAGCAGTAAAGTCAAATGAGTTTGACCAATATAGCCATAAGAGACTTAAGATGAGATGTTCTCCGGCTGATTTTATGGCAACTATACAATACTTAACGGATGCACAGAAGACTGATGTTATAAGAATGGGATTTGGAAGCATACTATCAATGGAATACGAGTCAACTGCTACAGCATTGGGATACTGGTTGTTAATAAACTATGATGATGAAACAAGCATACTAAATATGGGCGATCATAGTATCAAAATAACATCAACAGTACATGAGGTTTTTGGCATACCTAATGGAAAGATACCTGTTCTTGAGAAAAACAAACCAAGGAAGGGTTATGATACTACTATCGATGAATTTAAAAACCAGTTTGATAATTCAAGAATAAGTGTTGGAAGAGTACTGACACTAATTGGAGATAATGTAGATGGTGGGAGAGTATTCAAATTAAACTTCCTAGTTGCATAGAATACAATATTCGGTGAAATCACAAAAACAACAACCGTTAATCAAAGATTTTTATTAGGAATTGGGGATGAATGTGAAATCCCAATGATGAATTGGTGTTGGTATATGCTTGAATGTTTCAGGAGAACTAAAGCTGGATGGGAAGGTGATCAACACAATTATAATGGACCAGTTGCATTATTGAATGTGAGTACATATTTTAAAACTAACGCAAGTGTTATTTGTTTTATACGCAAATTGTTATAAAACTAACGCAAGTGTTATTTTTTAGACGCAAATTGTTTTTCAACATCTTCATTGTACTTTGAAACTATCATATATTGTACGTCCACGAATACAATAAAAGACATCGGGGTGAGCTCAGAATCAGAATACGAGCAATCTCTTACATCACATCAACATCCTTGGAGGAGATGTAAACGTACCTACGTAACAATGTTCTGTTAAATCATCGTAGAATAAAGGGCAGTGGTGATGAAAATAAAAAAAAATAAACAGCAAGTAGTGTAACTATGAAGGAGTAAATGATGTTATTAGAGCTATAATGTCAATGCCTGCACACCTTCTATTGGATGATGATGATGATGATGCTAAAGAAGTATGTGAATTTCCAAATGTATGCAAGTCAATTGGTAAATTTAATTGTTATGAAACAGAGCAAGTTGCAGTAGAAGAATTGAATGATGACGATGCATATATTGAAGAATATTTAAACATTCTCGATGAGGAAATACAAAAGGGACAGGGTAAACTTGTTGAAGTTGAAAAGGAAAGAGATATAATGGAAGAAGTAAATGATGATGATGATGCATATATTGAAGAGTGTTTTAATATTCTCGATGAGGAAATACAAAGGGCACAGGATAAACGTGTTGAAGTCGAAAAGGAGAAAGATCTAATCAAAGAAGTAAATGATGATGCGGTTTTTGAAGAATATTTTAAAATACTCGATGAGGAAATGCAAAAGGCACAGAAAAAAGACATTAAAGTCGAACACAAAATGATAGATAATGAGTTGAATAAAGATTCTAGAGTTGTGCATGATGGGGAATAGTACATGTTAACAGAAGTTCAGACTCCAAAAGGTAGTGAAACTAGGACATTGGACGAAGATGATATAGTTAATCTAGAAAATTACAGTGATGAAGACTACATGCTACTAGAGGCATGCAAACCAATGACTAAAAACAGTGTTGATTTTGAAGCAAACAATGGAAGAAATGAGCTGTATTGGAATAATTTCTATGAAATGTATTGGGACGATGTCAATCATCTAGAAAATTGGTATAACATGGATTTGGGAACCCAAACACAAGAAATGCTTCAATACTACATAACTTAATATCCATTGACCATTGTTGAATACAACAAAGAAGAGTATGAAAGAAGACAACAAGCAAAAAAGGTACTCTTTAGCACACTAGGTAACTTGTATTTATAAACAGGATATGAATTATATAAACGCAAAAGTTATTTGTTACATAATAATTATGGTTTTTAAATATATGCAAGTTGTATTTGGAAAACGCAAATTATTGTTTATATAAAACGCAATTAACTTATATTTAAACGCAAATGTTTTTTTATTACTAATAATAAATTTATTTTAAAAATTAATATTAATTATGTATGGATGGATTCAATAGATAACAATATGAGAAAATACAAGGAAATTGAAGAAGAAATGGATGAGATGGTTGAACAAATAAAAACAAAGTACTTTTGGTGTGATTATTTAATGGAAAGATGTGCAAAGTGGGATTCAGTTAGTAGTAAAAGAGTAAGTGGAAGAGAAAGAAAATATGATGACGAGAATGAGAAGTATAATGATACAGAGGAGTTTGTTGTTAGTTTAAACGATGGCATAGAGAATGAAAAAGGTTTAATGATTGAAGAGGTATATGATGATGTGGTTACTACAAACAATATACCTGGAAATGCCAATGAAGCAATTGAAGAATCAATGAATAAAACCGATGAAATTAGTGACTCAACAATATGTCAAATACAAACAATTGATACGGGTCTCGATGGTATTAAAAGAAATTGTTTGGGGAATACATATCAACAAATCAAGCAAACAAATAACGACATGCCTCAAAGACATAAACACAATTCTCCTACAATGAGAACACCATTTGTTGACAGAGTTGTCGCCATGACGGAAAGAGTTACAGACCATGAGCTCAAAATATACCAGTACATTATGGCTCCAATACCTGAGAAATAGTAAGCAACCCTCCTTATATAATTACTTCTGCAAAATTAATGGCGTCAGCAGCAGGAGGTCGAGATGCGTCAGTGGCGTGATCGGCAGGACGAGGCGATTTGCTGGATGATTGCTGGCCAGCAGGATATCTATCGCCAGCTGGGCATGCAGACTCGTGTCCCACCGACT
The DNA here is from genome assembly GCA_030844895.1 of Ambrosia x helenae. NCBI lineage: Eukaryota > Viridiplantae > Streptophyta > Magnoliopsida > Asterales > Asteraceae > Ambrosia > Ambrosia x helenae. The sequence continues at coordinate 6,023,055 of CM061232.1, forward strand.
TTAGGGCCCATCACGCAGCAGACCCCGCATGAGTCCAGGAGGTCCTCGCAGCAGCCTGGGACCTCCTCGCAGTAGCCGCAGCCGTCGCCGACGCCTGATGACACGATGTTTGATTTCTGATTCTGATCTTAAATGTTTTAAACAATCTTTATTTTGAACGCTCCTGTTAACGTTTAGTTTTATCATTTGGTTATATAAACGCTTGTGTTAATGTTTTACATGCTTATCGAGACGACATTAAAAAATTTAAAAAATTAAACAATTAAAATTTTTTTTATAAATTTGTAACTATTTTTATGATTCATTACGCTCGGGGTTATTTATTAAACAATTAAAATGTAAAAAAAAAAAAAAAAAAAAAAAACCCTCTACGGGGCGTAGAGGGTGCCCAATACTGGTTTATGTTATATTTATTTTTTCCAATATAGAAACCAGCAAACTGGTAGCCCAGATGGTCCCCATATACGAAATAAGACTTGTGTGTGTGTGTGTGTTTGTGTGATAGTGTGCCCAAGATCGAACCTCGTCCCAAACGTTTTTTGTTTTTCTTTTGTCTACGACCCGTAGAGGTCTCTACGGGCCGTAGGCAAAACATAAACATCCATCCCTTGCTTCTTCGTTGCCAAAAATTAATAAGACTTCTTCTACGGGCCGTAGAGCCATCTACTGCCCGTAGGTAATCATTACAATGATTGCCCATCAAACAATCATTGTTAATGATTACCTACGGGCTGTAGATGGCTCTACGGCCCGTAGAATGTTCAAAAAATGAGCTCTACGGCCCGTAGAACCCTCTACGACCCGTATAGGGTTGTCTGAATAAATTTGCTACTTGTGCAAATATCCGGAGCCACATCACTATGATTGCTGTTTGAGTTGTATATAGGGTACATATAGTGTGGGTTTCTTTTTAAATGGGTTCCTGTTATTACTTGAATCAAACCATTGTGAAATAACTGCTCATTCTGATCTCTTTGCATTACACTTATCACATGTATAACTATGAGGCATGTGGGCTTTAGGTAATCAGACTTCTTCCATTTATCTTCAACAGACTGAAAGTAAGTTACTAGGAATTGTGTTGAATGTTCATGTAAAAAGATATGGTAGGATCTGGACGAGCATTGGGGTTTTTTTTTTTTTTTTTTTTTTGACAGATCAATTGCGCTTGATACTAATCTCAATTCTCAAGTTAATAAAAAAATCGACTAAGGAAATCAAAATATTAATCATGATATTAAAGCAGGATGAGGTGTAATTGCTTAAATATTGCTATTGTTATCAATGAAATGGTTGCACGTGGGAAAGGAAAAAAGACGCGCGGGTTAAAGAAAAACAGAAAAACCGTCCCAACAGGTGTAAATGGGTTCATTACTAATTGCTACAACAATCATTCATAAGAATTTGCACTCCTAAGAATTTGCGATTTACCATCTTTACATAATATTAGCTATTAGTATCATATCAAACTTCGAAAGTTGTCCTCAAATGAGATTCTTCAATTCTGGTCAAATCAATGGCTATAATTACACCCGGTAGCTACGACACGTTGACAAAGATATAGGTTGATTTGTATTTCACAGAAACACCGTCATAGATGGCAGGGGTAATGGGGACGGTTAGGCAATACGGGTGTTAGTCAAAGATATATATGGCAAGGCTTAATCATTGTTATGTAATTTCTCTGTATTGATTTGTATTTATTATGTACCATATTTAGGTAGTCAACCATTTTGTATTTATATTGCTCATTATGATGAATAAGACAATCATTGGAAATACCACATTCAATATGGTATCAGAGCATATCGCTCAATACCTTTTCTAAATTGTTCCTTTCTTTGTTTCCGATCAGCAGCTACGGCTGCATAATTCAGCCTTCCATTTCAACAGCTACGGCTGTATAAGGCTTAGGCCTTCAACTTTCCATTTCAACCATTTCGATTCATAGCTATCCTGCAACAACACAGCCATGGGCGATAACACCGAACACGCCTCTTCTGATTCTGGAAAACAATTTCCAGCAACCCTTCATCCCGTTTACACCGTATCGAATATCCAAAATAAAGTCCGTATTCTAGACGGAAAGAAAGTGACTTATTCTTCATGGGTCAAACTGTTTCAGTTAAACGCCCGCGGTTACAAGGTTCTTGACCACATTGACGGGACTTTGCCGCCGCCTGAAGAAGATCCCACGCGAGCAGCTTGGCTCGAAGTTGATGCGATTGTACTACAGTGGATTTATTCCACCGTGTCTGATGACATTTTGGGTCCGATGATGTTGGATACCGATTGTACTGCCCTGGAAGCTTGGAACCGTCTCAAGAAGCAGTTCTTAAATAACAAAGGCCCCCGGGCTGCTGTGTTGGAAAGAGCCTTCACCAACCTTACCTTAAAGTCCATGCCATCCCTTCAAGAATATTGCCGCCGCCTTCGTGAAATCGCTACCCAATTAGCCGATGTGGATCAACCGGTGACTGAAAGCCGTCTCATCATTCAACTGGTAAGCGGACTAACTCCTGAATATGATGTTGTCGCTGCACAGTTGCATAAAGATTTATCCCCATGGGAAGACGCCATAAATCTTCTGGACGCCGAAGAAAGAAGACAACAGGCCCGACAAACACCTCTCGTCGCTGCTGCCATGCCCGAACCCAACAACAATAACCACCCGAACTCACCCGACCCCAACCACAATCGCCGACCCACAGAAACTCGCACCCAGTTTCGTTCGAACACTCGCAGAAATCCTTCCCATTCATCTTGGCAGTCGCATGCCAACACACAAAGAAACAACTATAATCAGACCAACATGCCCAATAACAACTCTAATAGGCCCAATAACAATCAGACTTCACATACTTCCAATAGGCCCAATAGAAACCAATCCCCATCATGAATTCTCATCTCCTTCTTTTTCCCAACGCACCCTAGACTTTTTCCTTAGATCCTTAGCTTTCGATATTTCTATATCTCTAATTTTCTTTTTTGCCTCCACATAAACCCATTCCTCTGCTTCAGTTAACTCTCTATCCTCAATAATATTATCTAGCTCCAACAAATCATTCTTAGCATTTAACTCCTCCCCATCCTCTACAATCGCCCCTTTTTTTCTCCACTCGGCGATTGCACCACGAATTCTTTTAAACTTATTCATGAGAATAATATCCGGAGGCCCTACCCCATCGACCTCCCTTGCCGCTTTAGTCACTATTTCTTCTAAACCCTGTTTTTGCAACCAAGAATTGTATAAACGTAATGGCTTGGCCCCATAATTCCTCGATTCAACCTTCAAAACTAAAGGGCTATGATCAGAATCTTATCTAGCAAGCGCACGATACTCCGCTGAAGTCCAATCATTCAAAAAGTTCCACGAAACAAAGACTCGATCAATTCGACTACATTTGTTACTAGAAAGAAACGTAAACTTACGACCACGTAAAGCATACTCATGAAGCCCCACCCTATCGATAACCTCATTGAACTCGTTGGACACCGAAACATGAAATTTAGAATTCCTTCTCTCCAACCGATCACATACATAATTAAAATCGCCTCAAACAATCCAGTACCTTTGATCATGAACAATAAGTCGCTCCAACTCGGCCCATAGAACTCACTTATCCACTAGCTTTTGTGGCGCATAAACATTAACTATCGGTAAATCTTTGCCATTCTCTTTTAAAACACCATTAAGGCACAAATAGAAATGATGCTTCTCCACCCTTGAAACCCGAAACCTTTTAGGATCCCATAAACACAATAGACCACCGGAACGACTCGTCGCACCCACCCAATCGAATTCACAAGCTCCATTACCCCAAAACCTCCCAACATCAAAACCTTCTAACGAGCCAAATTGCGCCTCTGGAATCATCACCAGGCCAATCTTGTTTGCCACTCTCAACCTACTAATTCACGTAGCTTTCCCTTCCCTACCCAACCCACGTATATTAATGGATAAAGTATTCAGTGGTCCACTAATTGAAAACCCTCATCATTAATCATATTCTGCAAATTAGGTTCAAACCCTTCCATAATAGAAACTCCTAAAACTTCAGCCATCTTTACTGTACTCGAAACCTCATTCTGAATAGAATCGGCCACACTGTATCCATCAAGATTATGACACAAACTATCCCTTTCCTCATTAGAACACAAATTATGGACATCGTTTTCCACCACCTTAACCTCCACCCTATTTAAATCGGGCGTCACATATTGATTGTCATCAACAACATCTTCACACTCGATAATCTACCCAGCTTCAGAATCCTTAATACCCTCGTTAATGCTAAAAATAAAGCGGTTTACATCAAACGGATCCGCACTATATCGAACCCTCTTTTTAGGACGTTCTTGTTCTGATGGAGAATTTGACTTACTTCTAACCGCTTTTTTTCTCGAAAATTTACCTTTTCTTCTTTTACTATCCGTCTCCTTGCCCCCATCAAGTAAATGATGATTGAAAACCTCCTGAGCTACCACAAATCCATTGTTCGACACTTCATCTCCCAGTTTCTGATTATTAACCAACTCCTCATCCAACAGCTTCAACTTACAATTTCCATGCCCGTTAGACTTCTCCCCACCCAACCCAACACTCTCATCATCGTTGTCCTTAGATTTGGAAAACACTTCCTCCTCCATGTCAACCACACAATCTGGCATCCACTCACCAACTTCCTCCTCCACCATGATAGAATAAACTAGGCCTTCCACTTCAACCGAATCTTCTGAGAGACCCTATCAACCGATTTCCTAATAACCCCCACCATAGCAAACGATAAATCTCCTTCGTCTTCTGAAAATTGCTCCGATTGAATAACCACAACAAACTTAGACGCCACTTCGTCGCATACTTGTGAGCAAGATAAGCTAAGAGGCACTCCAAAAATCTTAATCCAAGAAATCCTCTCGAACTCTACCAACTGGCTGTTCCAATCTTCAAGAGACACAAAAACCTTACTCCACTCACTCTTCATCTCCTCGAACATATCTTTATCGTCAGAATTCTTGAAAATCAACAACACATGTAGACCTCTTACGTACTCAATCTTCAATTCAATACTACAAAACTTTTTGAGAATGTCACGTAAACCGGTTAACCTAACAAAGTCTTTCACCCGTCCAATCAAACTGTTACAAAACCAGTTGTGAAACGCTTGAATATTCGGATTTAACGTAATCTCCTCCATCTCTAGCACAGGTTCTTTATTGATCACAGTATCTCGAAACGTCTTCTTCCCCACATCCATAGGACCAACATGTTCAACCCTATTTCCATCTCCACATCTACCCTACTATCAGAGGAAACCGACTCATTAACAGTTTCACTCCGATTCACTGGTTTCCACATACTATCATCCTTTCTTTTAACATTCATCCCATCCACAAATCGAGCAAGCACTATGAAAAGTTTATAATACCCAATCCAAACATCCTTAAACCTTTCCTCCAGATCTGACATGTTCCAAACGTTTTTAGAAGAAATGAAACCAAATCTCTTCCCTAACCGATCATACTTTCTCGCAATATATGTACCTTGAATATCTCCAAACGGCTTCAAAACCCTAATCAAATTAGAATATATGCACACCTCTCTGGAAGATTGGAGACGAAAAACTTCGTTATTGGCCCTTGATCTTTCACTTGCTGTTGCTGGTGATAACCTCTTCCTTTCCTTGAATGCATGTCGTACCATTCATTGACCTTGTAACGATCCTTGCCCGTCATGTTGGAAAACCCTAATAGAAAAGGATCAAATGGGTTGAACTGCTCCGACGGGTCAAATCCGTTCCATGTGTATTTTTAATACACTTACTTTGATTCTAAATTGCTTTATTAAAAATTGATTATCATTAAACGATATAGTTTACATTTCAGATTTAAAACATTGTCGATGTACTATAAAATAAAAAATGGGTAAAAGGTGTCTCGAGATAACACGGCCTATAAAAGCTACCCGTATGATCCGTTACACAATCCAACTCTGGTTGAAATGGAAGAGAAAGTACATATTGTGTGTATAATGAAACAAATATCATTCGATTCCTCCTGGATTAGCTAAGTGAAACAATAAGGACAGACTAAAAGAAAAAGTAAAGAAGCCAATATACTTTTTCCAGATATAACAATATAATTGATCAAAAGTAAAATACCAAATGTCACAACTTGACCCATTTACTTGGTTGAGTTAGTTTATGAATTAACCTTAGACCATGTGTAGTCGAAATGGAATTGGGCGTGGATTGGGGGATTTTCACGCCTCGACTGGCGTGCACACCGCCCCCACCGACATTTTTCGGGCGTTGTGGCTTTGAACGTGAAAGAATTCACGCTAGTGCAATGGAGGGGAGGGCCAATCAAATTGAAGCTTGAGCAACGGTCATTTCCCACAACGGCATTATGACTGTTTAAAAAAAACATTTTTTTAAAATTCATTATTTACCTATTTAAACCCCTTTTCAGCCCTTTATTTTATACATTCTGCTCACACATTCTTACATTATATATCATATTTTATATAAACGCTCTCCTATTTTTATAAAATCTCTCATATTATCATCCATCCATTCCGCCCCGCTTTGGTGTTCCATCTCGCCCAACCAACCAAACGCATATCGCCTAAACACCACCCAACCATAACCAAATTTTACCTTCAAGATTTCGACACAAATACGATGGGGTTTTCGCAACTACTAAACATGCCCCAACAATATTTTCAAAGCCAAATGGGTTTCGCAAGCAACATGAATATTAACGTGGGTGGTATGTCACAATCTCAAGATGAACCCGAGCTTGACCGCATGCCGGAGACACAAGCCGAGCCCGGCCGCGTGCCCGACAACCCTCAACGTGGAAAATACTCTCACAAAAAAGGGAGAGGCGGAGCCTCGTACACGTAGGGTCTATAAACCGTGGAGCAAAGACGAGGAGTACGCGCTCGCACGGGCTTGGCACGACATTTCAGAAGATCCCAAAGTTGGTAAGCTTTATTTTTTATATAATTCTATTTATTTTTATACGTTCTTTTATTTTTTTTAAATCAGGTTAATAATATCTTTATTCTATTTATTTATATAAAATAAAGTATACTAATGGATGTTTTATTTTTGTAGCGAACTATCAATGTTTACCACTATTTTGGGCGAGGATTCGAGATACATTTTTCAAGGCAATGGGTAGAGGCGAATATCGTGAAAACGACTTGATATCAAGCAAATGGACCGACATAAATAGAACATGTCATGCATTTCAAGAAGTTTACCAACGCGGGAAGTGGTTGTAGCGACTCAGATATATTGAAGAAAATGTTGGAGGAGTTCAACGCAAGGCGTAGGACGTTCGCCTATATGAGATGTTGGGATCTTCTAAAAGGAAGTCATAAATGGGCTAACGTACCTAGTTCCATTAGGGAGGGCGCATCTCTAATGAGAGTTAAAGAGTAATATTCCTCATTGAAGGCCTAGAGTGAAGGCTCTTATGCACGCATGAGATTGCAACCATAACAAGTAATTCCACTTGCTTAGCAACTAGTTGCATAGGCTGAGGAAGGCGTTGATCCAAAAGTTAAGTATGAGATATGCCTTTCGTGTCTTGTAACAGTGTGAGGAGATCTCCTGGATGCGTACCCGTTATAATTTATAGTGTTAGTACCCCGAAGCTGTAAATATCACACTTCTCATTCACTTCCATCGTGTATGCAACTTTTGAAAAACAAAAACTCAAGTCAACCTCTTGTGAAAACACTTAGTCGAAAGATTCATTTATACCAGCTGTTGGATGAGTCTGGTTTTAATAGCCTAGCAGTGCCGAAATCAGACACATGAGCAACCCATTCAGAATCGAATAAGACATTGTTTCCCTATGGATGAGTGGTTGTGAACAATCATGGTGCATATAAGATAAGGCATTTGCAATACTTTTAACAGTCATCACTCTTTTCTCCCAATAAAATTCAACAGCTTGTTCCATCTAATTCAGTAGATTTTCTAAACTTCCGTCTGATGCCAACCCGTTTGATTTTAATGCCTGATGATTGAGCATACCGGCCATATGCATATGAATACGTGTTCATATTGAAACAAGATTTGTTTCTTTCTAAAGACAAGACATTATAACTAGATCTAAGTTGAGATAACGAGTTATAGTCTTTCGCGTTGAAAAAAAGGCACGAATGACTTGCGAGTCAATAACACGTTAGTACAACTGATCTCAATTGCAAAATTATCAGTAGTGACTTGACAAAGTCAAAGATAATGTTATCGATCCAACAACATGAGGGTTGATCAGAGATCAAGTTGTGGAATTGTACTAAAGCCCATGGAAAAAGGGCATGTGAAGAAAACCTACCTTAGTTGACTTGAGATCCCAAGAGCTAAATTCAATATGACAACTAATTCATATGCCTAAGGGTGGTCATTGTGGGGGCCTAGCTAATATGTGAAAGCTAGTATATAGAGATAACTACATGGATAGTCTCTATGGTTTATAGAAAGTAACATCTTAGAGTACTAACTTTATTTTTTAACATGTTAAGGGTTTATGGTTTCAGTTTTGTAATATGTTGGGGCACTAAGGCCTAATCCGTTAGTTTTCTAGTTAAATTTTGATAAAATGACTAAAATGCCCTATTGTAATTAGATATTCTTGTGATTAACTCTATTTGATTACAACGATAATTTTTTCAATTTATTGAAATTAGAATTATATATTAATATTATTAAAATATAAAAATTTTAAGTTGTAAAAATATAAAATTAAATAATTATACTTTTTGCGTTTTAGTATGTATATTTTATAAAACAACACATTTATCCATATAAACCACCGCTTATAAGCCTAATTCATATCTGCCATCAAACACAACCTCAACTCTCATATCCACCGCCATTGATGCCATGTGTTGCTTGGTGTATAATTAGCTATTAATATTATTAAACTGCATAAACTGTAATTATTTAATTTAATATATTTATATAATTAAAGTTTTTAAATAAAATTAATCGAGATGACTTTGTCAAATATAGATAACACATGGCACCAATGGCGGTGTGGATGATAGTGTACGTGGTGCTTAATGGCAAATACGAATTAGGCTTATCGGCAGGCAGTTGTTTACATGGATATAATTATTTTTTTATAAAAAAATATACTAAAACGTATATATTATAATTATTTAATTTAGTATATTTTTATAATTTAAAATGTTTACGTTTTAAAAATATTAATAGATAATTCTAAATATTAAAAATATAATTGACTTTATCAAATATAGACAACGCATGGGGCAATGGCTATGGAGATGAGAGTTGACGTGGTAATTGATGGCAAATATGAATTAAGCTTATCAGCGGTGGTTTATATGGATAAAAGTATTGTTTTATAAATGAAATATATTAAAACGTGTAGAGTATAATTATTTAATTTAGCATATAATTGTAGAATGTTAAAATTTAATAAATATTAATAGATAATTCTAGTTTCAATAAATTGTAAAAATTATCCTTGTAATCAAATAGAGTTAGTTACATTAATATCTAGTTATAATAGGGCATTTTAGTCATTTGATCAAAACTTAACTAGAAAAACTAACAGAAACCATAAACCCTTAACATGTTAAAAAATAAAGTTAGTACTCTAAAATGTTATTTTCTATAAACCGTAGGGACTATCCGTGTCGTTATCTCCTCTCTAGTATATATGGTTATATATATCCCTTGAACTATAAAAAAAAGTGTTTAAATATGTTCTTGTCCATTCCTTTGATATTCACTGACAAATTGTGAGGCTAAGCATAATATATAGTAAATGATGTGGGTAAATTACGGTAACCATAATGCTTTTAATGATTTGAGGAAAATCACCTACGTTAGGGAGAAGTGGGGTCGCTTCAAATGGAATTGGGGACATGATTCCTTGAGCTCTCGCAGAATCAGGAAAGTGTTCCAAGACCATTATTGGACATGAAAGTGAGGGGGTCACCCGGCTAAGGAGAGTATTGTGTGAAGTGTATTAATGTTGTCTACACTAACGGGGGTTTGTTCAAGGACATCGCGTCTACAAACTCCTAGGAGGCTAAGTATGCTTCACAAAAGAAGGTTCAAAGCTAATACCTACCTATCTCGCAATACTTAACTGTCGAGGTTGCATTGGAAATTTTGTGTCTCCATTCATGTGGGGGATTGTTGTAATTTTAGAATAGTGAATGAAAATTTAATTTAAAGGAACTATTAATTATATTATTCATGTGGTGAATAAAAGGAAAACTCTTGAGTCGAGCTTTTCTATAACACTTAATTAGTTCAATTAGGTTGTTAAGTATCTAATTAAGCAACTAATAAAGTGAAACCTTTCACCCATCCTCAACTCTTGTATAATTAGTAGGCTACGTGCCTTGTATGATACTAGAGAAAAGAATATACATGAATGGTTCTTGTAGAAGAAGAAAGACTTCACTCATATGTTGGATAGTATAGAGATGAGTACTTTCTACCAAATTTCATAAGTTCATACACTACAATTTTACCTTGTGTAACCTCGAGCGTGTAGCCTTCTCTGGTAGTACAGACTGTTTCGGTTGTTGTACCCCGGGAGACAGACACGTTATCTTTAGTAGAGACGTGAAATCTGTTTGAAGGGAAGCGTGTTGAACACGTGCCTTAGCCACAACCATCAACGTTAGTTTGTTCATTCTTGCAGGCAGGAAGTATACAAAAAGGATCATGTTGAAGACTCTACGTTTTGAAAATCTTGCCAAGGATGTACAAGAGGACGTTGTTCAAGTTCTCATTAAAGACGAAGAGGAAATTGTAGAAGAAGAAGTGGTTCAAGTTCTTATCGAAGACAACGGTTTGAATCATTTATATATTTCCTTTTAATTTTTGTACATGGTATGTATACTACTATTTCCCAAAAAATGTATAAAGAGTTACTCTTTATTATTTTTTATTAATATTATTTAATAAAATCGCGGGTAGACCCGTCTCCTACAAGACATATGGTTGGTATGAATAAGCTTGTGGTTATGTAAAAATTAGTTGCGGTTTATACCCTTAACGACTCAAGCTTGAACCAAATTCTCTCGCGCTTGATCCAACTCATCTCAAACTAGAACCGACTCCTTCATATTTAGTGGATTTCTTATTTGCACCAACCTTTGATTTTTGTGAATCCATAGAGAAATATTGTTTGTTTGTACTTGTAAAGTGGTAAGAAAGTTTTGTATATATAGTCATTGAGTTGTCACAAAATCACACTCCTTTTTTCGGTAAACACTCACCCCATCAAATACTCTATTTCGCTACTGGCGGGGTGTTATCTTTATGTACCACTACCAGGACAAGGGTTCCCGAATACACCTGGTCCACCCTGAATGTTGGTAACCATAAACACTATTGCGCTTTTGTGTGAGAGTTCTCAGTTCTCGAACCTGGGTATTCATTTCGTGTTTCATTCGGTGTCGCGGGTAGACACAGTAGCAGTGAAGGGTAAATTGTTTTGTCACACACTCCACATGTTCGATAAAATGGCTCAATGAAAATTCATACTATTCGACATAAGCAGTAAGTGCAATAGCATTGTTCAAAAGTATCGAATGCAATGACTAACCAAACCAAACAAGAAACCAAGAATTTATATGACATTAAACTTCCCCGCAAGTGAATGAAATGTTAGAATTTCTTTTTCCTAATTGTTTCAAATTAGATTGATTAATAAAAGTCCTAATGACTGAATGTTAGTGAACTTTTTGAACCTATTATGACTGAAAGCTTAAGTATTAAAGCATTTGAACAGCTTGATGACCTTTTTATAAACCCCAAGATGGTTGAGAATTCTGTCAGTGAATCTTTTCGATTAAGAGCATTCAGTGAAATCATGCCAAGATGGAGGGTTTGCGACTGTTTTTTTCTTCCGCAAATGTAATGTATCTTGTCCTGGTATGTGCTTTCTGCTATAGAAAATCTGATGTGGGCGTTTCATACAAATTATTCTATGTAATCTAATATTTATTCATCTTAATTTATATCTTTTTGAAGATGTTTGTCAAAGGCTCCTTAAATATATTGTCCTATGAATGTTCTTGTCGTATATATAATAACGTTTCTCAACAACCTAATGTACGTACAAAAGTTATATACTAAGAAAAAAGTACATAGAATATAGAGCAACAACAAATCATATAAGGTTATTCATGAAATGAAAACACGCATATTATGATATTGAGTAGGTAATAAATATTTGTAGGAGTGATTCCTCTCCAAGGTTCAGGTAGAGATCTTGTTCGTTTTGGCTACATGCGTCTCTACTAAGAGACCCCGAGTAATATCCTTCATTGATGGCCTAGACTGAGGGCTGCTATGTATGCATGAGATTGCTACCTCAACAAGTTGTTCCACTTGATGAACAACTTGTTGCACAGGTGGAGGAAGACGTTGGTCCAGAAGTTCAGTGTGAGATATGCCTTTTGTGTCTTGTAACAGTGTGAGTAGATCTCCTGGATGCTTACCCATTATAATTTCTAGTGTTAGTACCCCAAAGCTATAAACATCACACTTCTCACTCACTTCCATTGTGTATGCAAGTTCTGCAAAACAAAAACTCAAATCAACATCTTGTGAATAAATCAGTTGAAAGATTGGTTAATACCTGGCGCAATGTAACCAAACGTTCCGGCAAAAGAAGTCCAGTTGGACGAGTCTGGTTTTAATAGCCTGGCAGTGCCGAAATCAGAAATATGAGCAACCCAATCGGAATCGAATAAAACATTGTTACTTGACAAGTCCCTATGGATGATTGGTTGTGAACAATCATGGTGCATATAAGATAAGGCCTTTGCAATACTTCGAACAGTCATCTCCCTTTTTTCCCAATCAAATTCAATAGCGTGTTCCATATTATTCAGTACATTCCTTAAGCTCCCGCCTGACAAAAATTCATACACCAAAAATGAGTGACGTGAATGTGAACAAAATCCATAGAGTTTGACAACGTTCTGGTGGCGTATTTCTGTCAAAGCTCGGATTTCATTTTCAAAACTCTTGAGATTTTGCACCTCACCATCTTCGGGTGCGTGAATTTTTTTCACCGCAAAAACTTCATTTGACATTTCTGCTTTATAAACAGTTCCATATCCACCAACCCCAACAATATACTTTGAGTTGAAGTCCTCCAAGGCATGAATAATTCTCTCATACACCAGTTTCCCATCGTAACTCCAAATGGTAAAAGGTTTTTCTCTTGTCTCGTGGGGCATAATGTTTACCTTAGGGTTCCTTTTACGGAGATAGCCGAATGTGATCACCATAAAAACAATAAGCAAGATGAATGTGAATGTAGGAATTATGATTAGAACCACAATCGAAACCTTGTGTTTATTACCTTCGTTTCCTGTTGGGATGGGGCAGTCTAACCCCGTGTTATTTCCACATAACCCCTTGTTATGTGCAAGTGCCTCCTTTGGAGCATCTTGAAACGCTCTCATCTTTGGAAGGGGGCCCTCTAGCTGATTGAAAGATACATCCACTGTGGTTAAACTTAACATGGCAGTGAAACTAGAAGGAATAGAGCCTGTGAGGTTATTGTGAGAGAGGTTCAACATTTGTACAACTGTCAAACCGCCAAGCTGTGGCGGAATCATCCCCATCAAATTATTTTCACTAAGATCTAGGGTTTCTAACTTTGCCAACTTCGAAATATGTATAGGAATAGCTCCCTCAAGTTTATTACTGCTTAAGTTCAAGATCCTTAACTTTAAGCATTGTCCTAAACTTTCAACGATTTGGCCGTTAAGAGAATTTTGTGCTAAATTAAGTTCTTCTAAGTTGTACAAATTTCCCAACTCTGAAGGAATTGTACCTGACAACTTATTGTCATCCAGGTACAAGTTCACCAGTGAACTTAATCTTTCAAAGCTCGTTGGGATTTCACCAACTAAGTGATTTGATGAAAGATTAAGCCGGACTAATCTTGTTGCTCCTCCTAGCTCTGTAGATATTTTTCCAGACAAATTGTTGTTGGATATCTTTAAGCTAGTCAAATTAGGACAGGATCCCCAGTTGCTAGACACCTCACCATAGAACTTATTGTAACTCAAATCCACATAATCCAACTCTGGATATATGCCAAAATCTTCAGAGATGTTTCCAGTCAACAGGTTATTTTCAAGACGGACTCTTACTAAGCTGCTACAGTTTTTCAAGCTCTTTGGTACACCACCGGAGAAGAGATTGTGTCCCACCGTGAAATGACTAAGAATACCAGAGTCACAAATTCCGTTTGGTAAAGGACCAGAGAGCATGTTATCGTATACCATGAACATTTGCATCTTAGTTAAATTCATTTCACGAGGAATGAAACCTACAAGATTATTCATGAATAGGCTCAAAGCAGAAAGGGCCGTTCTCCTACCTAATTCAGGAGGTATGAAGCCACTGAATTTGTTATCAGCTAAGTGCAATTCTGTAAGCTGAGTGTAATTTGCAAAGTACTTGGGAATTGGCCCAGATATGAAGTTATCACTTAAGTATATCCTTCCTAGCCTACTGAAATTTTGGAAGGTAGTTGGGATGGTACCTGTGATAAGGTTCCTACCAATCTGAAGATCGATGAGATCCCGAGCCCCAACAAGTTCGGATGGAATGGACCCCGAAAGTTGATTACTATACAGATAAAGGAAATAGAGAGAGGTTAAATTTCCCATTGAAGAAGGAATGGCTCCAGTGAGATTGTTAGAAGATAAGTCAATGTTTTGGACCAAACTCAATGCCCCAATTTCTGGAGGGATGGGTCCCTCTAGCTCATTGTCATTTAATTCCAGGAAAACTACTTTTTTGAGGTAACCTATGCTATCTGGGATATGGCCATTAAGACGGTTACTGAACATATAAAGGTTAGTTAAGTTTGTGAGGTTACCTATGCTATATGGGATGTGACCAGTAAGACTGTTATCGGCCAACCAAAGCACACCCAACGATCTTAACCTTCCTATTTCTGATGGAATTTTCCCTGAGAAATTATTACTTTTCACGGCGAAATATATGAGATTAGACATGTTCCCGATGCTGGAAGGAATGGAGCCATACATCAAGTTAAATGAAAGATCAAAAGTTTCAATATTTCGTAGTGGCCATGTATCAAGATCATCAAGTGTACCCGTTAAGTTTACATTTTGCACTCTGATGCTTGTTACAACACTTTCTGCAGCTGCAGTAGCGTTACTGCAACTGATTCCGGTCCAGTTGCTATGGCATGGGTTGCTTCCAACCCATGATGAGAGAGCTGATTGGCTTTGCTCATCAAGGCTGGCTTTCCATTTCAAAAGAGCAGATGCTACATCAGTTGTTGGTGTAGCAGTTGCAAGTAAAGGGGAATACAAAAGATTATGACAAGATAACAGTAATACTACTGCAATGGAGTGGGACATGAAAGATCGTATAATTAGAAGCTGGCTACCAAATGATATACCCAGGGCCGGTCCTGAAAATTCGGGTGCCCGGGCCGAGCCGGGAAATATGTGCCCTTAGTCTTAGGTCTTTTAAGCAATGTTTTCATAACCGAAGCGGACGCTGAACCGGTGTCCTTACCGGTTCCCTAGTCGGACCGGTCGAACCGGATATAGAACTGAAAGTGTCGTAATAATTATAAAAATTAATATGTTTAGCTAATTGGCTCATAAAAAAACCACCATTCCTTAAAATTCCATAATAATCTGAAGGGTCATTATTTATGTCTAGACTTCAAAAGTTTTTTAATGAAATGAATTTGACTTGAATCATGTGCATAAGCGTGAGACAATTACTATTTTGTAGTACTACTATATATTAAAATTTACTGCAAAGGCTACACAATTACTATACCACAATACAAATCTCAAGTAACACACTTCAACTTTTTTTTTAATTTTGTCGTATCCTTCAAATATAGTTTTTCATGTATGACTGATCTTTTTCCTTATCTACTCTTCACCTTCTTGCGTTTATAACCAGTGATGTTTAAGATGAGATTTTTTTTGGGTTGAAAACAGAAAGAAAATACTTGCAGAAAAAATACACTCTACACTCGTTGCCGCTCAAAATGCCCCTTTAGAAATTGGGCCCGGGCCGGGAGTCCTCCCCGCACCCCCTTAAGGCCGGCCCTGGATATACCTCTCATGTTATGAACGACAGAAACAAAGAGTTGAGATTTGTAAAGACTTGCTTTACTAACCGAGAATAGATGTTACTTATATAGAAAATATAATTACACATTGACCCCCTAAGGACCTATCACTTCTTCAATATAACCCTTTACATTGTCTTGTCTGCAAGTTGTTAGTTTGGGAAATATTAACAGGCTTCATCAATTATCGTTTATCTATTATCGATTAAACTATGAGATTTAAAAAGAATAGTCAGTTTGCTATGTGAATATGTAATGCATATTATTGTGTCGATGACGATTGCTTATCCAATTATATAATGAGTTGATTATGACAATTCACTTGACTTTTTTTAGTTATACAATGTTGGAAGTCTACTCTTTGTTATTATGCAAAGAGTAAAAATTATAAAAACATAATTTAAAATTAGCATGACGAGCTTATATATGTAACTAAATAAAATAATTATCATTTAAAATTAGCTTGACGAGCTTAGAAATACCTGTTGTTATAAAGAGGTTATGCATTATATAAAGAGTTTATATATATATATATATATATATATATATAATAAAGATAAGTGTAAAAAGAAAATTTTGATTTGAATGGTTTTAGATGGCGTTCTCGCGGTTCGCACGAAATATAGGTGTTCTCAAATTAACTTTCCCCTATATATATATATATATATATATATATATATATATATAATATTGTTAATTTAGTGTCTAATTTTGAGTTTTAATGTTAAACAGGGTTTGAAACGAATTGAATCGTTTTATAAAACCAATACTAATAAAGAAGGTATTTTTTTGGACCCGAGAGCCGAGAAGGAGTATGTAAGTATTTATATAAAGTGTATTTTTTAAAATATATATATATATATATCTAATAAATTATCTTTGTAAATACATCATGACTTAGTTGAAGAGTATGACGCATACATTAATCAACAACCGGGTGATGAAGGTGGCAAAGTGGATGATGTTCCAATCTTTGAAAAAGCGTTGGGTTTGAGACGTGGACATGCATGTTTGAAGTATTGGGCGTATACCTTGTTCAAGTAAAAAGCCGGTTGTTGGAGGTTTGGAGTCACAAACTCCACAATTTTCAAAGGTAAGCTACCTTATAATTTAGTTTAACAAGTTATATAAGGAAAATGAATGCATGTAGGTTGGTAAATTTAGCTTATGTTGGTAGTTTACACATTGGGTTATTGTTATTACTAAATGTTAGTAGGACTTGATTAATCTTAATACTTGGGCATTTTGTATAGGACTTGATTAATGTTGATAACTAGTATTTTGCCCGCAAGCATTGCCCCGCGAGCATGTGTAATCACAAAAAAGAATAACCAAATCGATCTAGGACCACGCCGTTGCAACTAACTTATCAAGCGAAAAATAGACGCGCCGAGCCTGTGAAACAGGAAAAAATTGATGAAAAAACGTTGTGGCGTGTTAACTCGAAAAACGCTAGCCCGCCCGCGCGTTGCGGCGGGAAATAGGTTTTACCCAGCCCACACGTTGCGTCTAGAAACCGTGTGTATCGAGAAACTTTACATGATAAAGTTAGGCGTGAAACAAATGAGAAAAAAAAGTAGGAAGTCATAAAATGTACCTAGGCATACAAAACATCATCCTATACCATATAGGACACACATTTTATAAATCGGGTGGGCATCTAAAACGGGATGTTTATTAGCAATCAAGTGTAATCCAACACTTCACCGAAACTTCACCGAATCTCAACAGCTTTCGAGGCTTCACCATCTCAATTACCTTTGCTTTCCCTTGCTCCGTTTGTGTGCGATTCATGACGAAAATATGAAAATGGTATGAACCTTGCTAAAAGTAAGGTTGACTATTCCTCAACATGGAGTACTCTTACTAAATCATGATGAGAATGTGGATCAGAGAATTATTATTATTGGGTTGACGGAAGTTACTAAAAAGAAAAATAAAGGCATAAACAAATATTAGAGATATCAACATCCGACACGTATGTATCAACCAGCCACTACAAGTAAAGTCAAAAGTATATGTGAGTTGACAGGATTCAACAAATTAGCAAAATAAAATCACTACATGGCCGGGTGAAATCTTAAGAAATTTAAGGTAAATTCAGCTTTGTGTATATATTAGCAAAAACGAATCAATAATGTTGTTAATAGGATTCTAGTCCCATGGTAAAAATGATATTCCAAGATGAAAACTGTTCCAATATCTTAAATTATCATTTCAGCTAAGGATCTGAAGCAAGATGACAAACTGAGACTAAGAAATCACATTTCTTTCAAAAATAAAAGAATATACAGACAAAACCAACAACAAATGACAATTTTACCTTCGTATTTGTTGTACAATTCCTGTAAATGTCACAAATCCATGAACGATTTAGCATGAGGATGTAATAGATATCAAATGCACCATCAAAGATGCCAACAACTGGTCTTCAAGGCTGCAATCATGTAATTAATAGCTAATATTATGTAAAGATGGTAAATCGCAAATTCTTAGGAATGATTGTTGTAGCAATTAACTAGTTTCCTATTTTGTTGCATATCTTTGTATTATATATTCATTGCTGATTAATGATAAAAGCATTCAGTCAATTTACCTTCTCTTAATTCCAATATGGTATCATTGTAAACCCTTGATCCTACCCTCCCTTCTTCCGATCGCCGCCCCCTTTCCTGCCCTTTCCGGCGATTCACCACCACCCTTCCGCCTCTTCCCTCTACTGTACTCCCTCCTTTGTTCTTCTTTTCTGTCCTTTTCTTCACCATAACTGACCCAATGGATACAAAACTTCATCCTGCGATGACAGTCACAAACATCAAGAACGTGATTCCCTTGATTCTCGAGGATGAATCACCCCACTACACCACCTGGACAGCCAGTCAGCCCTCTTTGAGGTGCATTGTCGTGTCTACCAGGTATATAACCACTTGCAGCCCCGTCCCATAGCCTCCCCTTTAACCGGCTCCTCCTCTGATGCAGACGCCGCCAAGGCCCTGGCAGACCAGGCCGAGGCGGATGCCCTCTGGTCTCGCCTTGACGCCCTGGTCTTGCAGTGGATATACGGCACTATATCTAAACCCCTTCTTCATATCATCCTCATCCCAGGTCAAACCGCCCACGAGGCATGGCAGGCAATTGCTGACCACTTTAATGATAATAAACTAGCCCGTCAAATCCTTCTTCAACAGCAGTTTTCCAATATTCATCTTGAGGCGTTCCCCAACATGGCTGCGTATTGTCAACAGGTCAAGCATCTCTATGAACAATTAAACAGTGTGGGTGCCCCTGTCGACAACCAACTCAGCTTCTTGCAGGTCTTACGGAAGCTTATGAGAGTATTTCAACTGTGTTGCAGAATCGGGACCCCTTTCCTGCCTTCAGCGAATGCCGCTCTCGTCTAACGATGGCTGAATCCACCAAAAAGTCGCTCTCTGCCCGGGCCGCTTCTGCTTCTGCCACAGCACTTGCTGCCACCGTCTCCCATACCAATGCTGCTGCTGCCTCCAGCCGTGGTCGCAGCCAGACTCGCGGGAAAAATAGATCTCAGGATCGCACCCGGGGCGGCCGAACCTTTGATATCCAGCAGGCCCTGTATGCTCTATCCCTCCAACAACAAGACCCGCACGGCGTTATGGACACCGGGGCCTCTGGTCACATGAAAACCCCACAAGGTACTAACTTTCCGTCTTCTTTTAATACTTGCACTAATAAGTTTATTGTCGTTGGTAATGGTATGACTATTCCGGTGGTAATTGGTCAAGGCAACCTCACCCTACCACCTCCATTCCCACCCTTTAAATTGAACAATGTCCTTTATGCCCCCAATCTTGTCAAAAACCTTATATTTGTTCGTAAACTTACAACTGACAACTTATTATCCATTGAATTTGACCCCTTCGGTTTTACTGTGAAGGATCTCAAGACCAAGGCACACCTCCTCAGATGCAATAGCATAGGAGATCTTTACCCACTAACAACACCGCTTCCTTCCAGCACCACCTCTCAAGCTTTTGTGGCCACCTCTCAGGACCGTTGGCATCAACGCCTTGGACACACTAGTTTTTCAGTTTTAAATTCAATTCCTTTATCTGTTTCTAGTTCTTTTAATAAACATGACAAAACATTATGTCAGGCTTGTGTTTTTGGTAAAAGTGTGCGCTTGCCATTTACTGATTCTACTAATCGTACTTGCTTACCGTTTGATATCATTCATAGTGACCTTTGGACGTCCCCGGTACCTAGCACCGGGGGCCACCGGTATTACATCTTGTTTTTAGATGACTATACCAATTTTCTTTGGACTTTTCCCTTAACAAATAAATCCAACGTCTTCTCTATTTTCACAATTTTTCACAACTACATCTCTACTCAATTTGGTAGCAAAATTAAACAGTTTCAATGTGATAACGGCAAAGAATATGACAATAATTCATTCCATAATTTTTGTCGTACTAATGGCATGCATTTCCGTTTTTCTTGCCCATACACATCATCTTAAAACGGTAAGGCTGAGCGTAAAATTCGAACTATTAATAATATGATACGCTCCCTCCTTGCTCACTCCTCTTTGCCGCCATCTTTTTGGCACCATGCCCTCGAAACCGCCACCTACTTACTAAATATCATCCCAAACAAACACACCAATTTCCTTTCCCCCACCTCGCGTTTGTATAAATGCAATCCCACTTATGACCACCTTCGCGTGTTCGGGTGTTTATGCTACCCCTTACTTCCATCCACCACCATAAACAAACTTGCAAACCGCTCAAAACCTTGTGTCTTCCTCGGTTACCCGCCTAATCATCGGGGATACCGTTGCTTAGACCTCACCACCAACTCCATTTTTCTCTCTCGTCACGTGCATTTCGAGGAGACAATATTTCCATTTGCTACCACCCTACCTACCGAACCATCCACTTACTCATTCCTGTAAAATGGGCTTAGTCCTCTCCGTTGGGATCACATTTGTCCCTCCACGAACACAAATATCCAGCCCACTGCCCCATCTCAACAGGAGCAGTCCATTCCCTCACCTCCGCCCACTACCACCCAGCCCATCACCTACTCACGCCGGGCCAAGCCTTCGTCTCAGGCCCACTCTTCTGCTGGCCCATTCACTGACCCACAACCAGGCCCTTTACCTCCCCCAGGCTTCCCCGTGGCCACTCCCTCCCAGCACCAGCCGGCCCAAATGAACCAGCCCACTAACACTTCCTCTACTTCCTCTACGGCCCACCCTCAGCCCACCACAACCACACCTCCTACTCCTCCGCCACCACCTCCGACCCGTACCATGCGCACACGCGCCATGGACGGTATTACCAAACCAAAGACCCCGTATAACCTTCACACCACCACTATTGTGCCTATTCCTAAGTCCCCACAGGTTGCCTTGTCCTCTCCTGAATGGCTTCATGCCATGACCAATGAGTTTAGTGCACTTATTAAAAATGAGACTTGGGAGTTAGTTCTTTGTCAACCTGACATGAATGTTATTCGGTGTATGTGGCTATTTAAACATAAGTTTCGTTCGGATGGCAGCTTAGAACGCTACAAAGCCCGTCTGGTGTGTGATGGTCGTAGTCCGCAGGTGGGTATTGATTGTGGTGACACCTTCAGTCTGGTCGTCAAACCGGCGACGATTAGACTCATTTTGACTTTGGCGTTATCACGTTCATGGGGCATTCATCAGTTAGATGTCACGAATGCCTTTCTTCATGGCAACCTGGCGGAAACAGTGTTTATGCATCAACCTATGGGGTTCCGGGACTCACGTTTTCCAGGCTATGTCTACAAACTGAAGAAGTCACTCTACGGCTTGAAGCAGGCCCCCCGGGCCTGGTACCAGCGTTTTACTGACTTTGTTTTATTGCAGGGGTTCGTCCAAAGCAAGTCTGACACCTCTCTGTTCATATATCACAGTGGTCAGGATACCGCCTACTTACTTCTCTACGTGGACGACATCATCCTCACCACTTCTTCTGATGGACTTCGTGCTCGTCTGATGCACTCCCTGTCTGCTGAGTTCGCCATGAAAGACTTAGGCCCACTGTCTCACTTCCTTGGTATCTCTGTCACCCGGACAGGTGACAGTATGTTCCTCTCACAGCAGTCCTATGCCAGAGACATCATACATCGTGCTGCCATGGATTCTTGTAACCCGGTTGCTACTCCGGTCGACACTGGTTCCAAGCTAAGTACTGTAACACCCCAACTGATGGCGGAAACATCGGGATGTCACGTATTGATGATTGTTCAGTGGCTCATGGTGAATAATAAATTACATACAATTGTTCTACAAGAATTCGTACATCAAAATGAATAATACTATGCACACATCTTCAAGCATTAACTCAAATCTTCAAGCAAGTAGGACCTGAAACATGTTAAGTTTGAAAATATTTTGGGTCAACAAAAGTTGGTGAGAATACATAGGTTTTTGAATATAATTGATAACATTAGTTTGTACAACAATCACAGTTGTATGATGATAGAGTATGAGACCGACATGTAACAATGCGTCTTTGTACAATCAAACCTTGTGTCGACTGATGACTAACTCGCAAGTTAGTTAAATGTTGTTACTGTTATCGATCATCCCTGAATTTATGCGGGGGGATGGGTTTGTCAGACCTATAGCGCTATAATCTAAACAGGCGGCTTGATCATTGTTAATGATTGTACTGTGTCTTTTTGTTACAGTCAAATGATAGAATGATGTTGTAATTGAATCACAAGTAAATATGAGTAAATGATAGTATAAAATGTTTAAACATGTTTCACCCCAAAAATAGTGAAAATAGAGAAAAGGGGCTATGTAAACTCACCTTAGCAAAATGTTATGTCTCGTGAAAAAAATAGAATAATGTGTTGTGAATGTATGCGAGGCGAATCCCAAAGACTCAACAACGTAGCTAGTCCAAATTGAAGAAAACGAAAAAGAAAGAATATCAAGCTTCCAATTCGCCAATTACAAGAGCTTATAATCAAAGCTTCAATTGTAGAAGTAATAGACTATAGAAGAAAGGTATGAGGGAAAGTTTAATCGGATTGAAACAATCGATTTAGAGGTGCAAAGTATAATGGGTCATAGGTGGGTTTTTATACTAGTTTTGGAGTCAATTAGCCATTAAAATTGGTCAACACCATAAAGTAAGGTTTTATGATGAATTGACTATTTGACTAAGACTTTGACTGTTTGACTAAGACTTTGACTGTTTGACTAAGACTTTGACTAATCAATTTAAGGAATGTGTTAAGTTTATTTTCTTCTGAAATACTATACAAGATGATAGTTGGCTCAGTTGGTTGTCACTGTGTGTTGGTTGGCTGTGGACGCGGGTTCGAGTCCCGGTCCACACAAATCTTTTTTTTGGCAATTATTTCCCTAAAACTATATTATTCTAAATTCATAATATGATTATATAAGCCCGAAAGTGACTCGAAATATTTTTAAAACGTACAAAAGTGTCGAGATACAAATAATTATTAGTTTAAGGTATTTAAAACATATATTGTTTAAAACAATACATTCTTTTTATAAAAAAAATTAGGGGAAATTCGCGATGTTACAAGTACTACCGGTTCCGCTCCTTTTAATGACCCTACCACCTATCGCAGTTTGGCAGGTGCTCTTCAGTATCTCACGTTCACACGTCCTGATATCTCCTATGCTGTTCAACAGATATGTATGCATATGCACTCTCCATCTGATGATCATTGGAACGCTCTCAAGCGTATCATCCGGTATCTACAAGGCACCACTGAATACGGTCTCTCTCTCACAGCGGCCCCTAATATCTCTCTTCGTGCCTATACTGATGCAGATTGGGCAGGATGCCCTGACACTCGCCGCTCTACTTCAGGTTATTGTGTCTATCTTGGCGACAACTTACTTTCTTGGTCGTCCAAACGTCAGCCGACGGTGTCTCGGTCCAATGCCGAAGCAGAGTACAGAGGGGTCGCTAATGTTGTGTCCAAAATTTGTTGGCTTCGTAACTTGCTACTTGAGCTGAACAGGCCTCTCCTCAAAGCTACACTGGTTTATTGTGACAATGTCAGCGCAATATATTTATCGGGGAACCCGGTTCAACACCAACACACCAAACATATTAAACTGGATATTCATTTTGTTAGAGAGCAGGTACAACGGGGGTGTGTTCGTGTCTTACATGTCCCTTCTCGCTATCAGGTCGCCGACATCTTCACCAAGGGGTTACCTCGAGTTCTATTCGATGATTTCCGCTCCAGTCTCAACGTTCGGCGTCCTCCCGATTCGACTGCGGGGGTGTAATAGCTAATATTATGTAAAGATGGTAAATCGCAAATTCTTAGGAATGATTGTTGTAGCAATTAACTAGTTTCCTATTTTGTTGCATATCTTTGTATTATATATTCATTGCTGATTAATGAGAAAAGCATTCAGTCAATTTACCTTCTCCTAATTCCAATAGATACTATCCTATTCTTGTTCTTGTATTTTTGTTTTATCTAAACATTTCTTTTCACTTTAAAAAACACGCAATTACATTCATTTATTTCAAACCCGATCGAACAAAAATAGCAACCAACATGTAACAACCAACTATATCAAAATCACACAACACAATTTTTTTTAAATTTTTTTAGGGTATCAACACAATGGAGCCTGTTGTTTTCCGATTCTCGAGGTCGGAATGGGCTTGGACCGCTTGCGATAGAGGGTACTTGTTAACCCGAACTCGCAAGACTCCCTTTGCAATATTGGAGAAAACCTCTTCTGAAGCTGCAATGAGATCACTACGTGCTTCCGTGTATAGCAAAAATTGTGGAATAGTGAAAAACACTGATTTGTAAGTGAGATGCCTATAGGTTAGCTCGGCTTCTCCTGATGCCATCCCAAATGAGACCATGTATCCACAAGTCTTTACGCACGCCAACGATCCCTTCAAAAACAGTCACTTTGTTCATTAGCTGCAGAGGTGTATTTAGTAGTAAAAGAGCATTTGCGACTGTTTTGGCGGTCGCTAATGGTTAAATTTGTAGTAATAATACCTCAAATGTGTCTTTCCCAATAGAGTCATAGGCTACATCAACTCCTTTTCCTGAAGTGATCTCCATGACGCGATCAACAAAGTTTTCTTCTTTGTAGATGATTACATGGTGGCATCCGTCTTCCTTTGCTTGAACCGCTTTCTCTATTGTAGAAACAGTCCCAATAACTGTAGCCCCAAGCGCGTTTGCCCACTGGCATGCCAAAGATCCAACACCTCCTGCCGCGGCATGGTAAAGGATTGTATGCCCAGCTCCAACCTGCTTCCAATATCAAGATTGTTATGAACCAAACCAGGTTGGGTCGTCGGTAATTTTTTAACAACAATTCCTATCGTTTTTAGGATAAATACACCATAATCTAGGGGTGTTTATCGGGTTTGGTTTTCGGTTATCGGGTTATTCGGGTCGGGTTATTCAGGTTTTTAGTGTTGAAAATATTACCCAATAATCGACTCAATCTAGTTAAATGGTTATCGGTTATGGGGTTAATCGGGTTCGGGTTTTTTGGGTCGGGTTAAATGGTTATCGGTTAAATGCTACTTTGAGTTACATATTTCCAGCCATTTGGGTTGCGTATTTCTATCCATTTGGGCTACAATTATTAGAGAATATATTATTATAGTTTAGTATTTATCTTGTTCCTATAATTAATGGATTGTATTTGATTATGTTTCCTTTGTAATTATCCTTTGTACTCCTATATATAGTTGATTAATAATACATTATACCTCACGGGGTTTTGATTATCTTACATGGTATCAGAGCCATACGGTTCTTGCCAGTTTCTCTTCTTCTTGATCTCGTCCTGCCCCGGGGACGCCTATACAAAAATATTATTGACTACGGTCAACCCTACTACGCACCACCTCTTTCCGTTCAGCCAATGTAGATTACGATCTACTACGCACCTACTACTCGTGTTTTGTTCCAATCTCAAATTATGGTTTGATTAGATTTTCTTTTACCTTTTATATCTACGGATCTCAGACCACGGCCACCGACCTTGTTCTTATTCTTTTTCTTTTCTTTTCCGTTTTAATCAAATTATGGTTTGATTATGTTTCCTTTGTAATTATCCTTTGTACTCCTATATATTGTTGATTAATAATACATTATACCTCACGGGGTTTTCATTATCTTACATGGTATCAGAGCCATACGGTTCTTGCCAGTTTCTCTTTTTCTTGATCTCGTCCAGCCTCGAGGACGCCTATACAAAAATATTATTGACTACGGTCAACCCTACTACGCACCACCGCTTTCCGTTCAGCCAATGTAGATTACGATATACTACGCACCTACTACTCGTGTTTTGTTCCAATCTCAAATTATGGTTTGATTAGATTTTCTTTTACCTTTTATATCTACGGATCTCAGACCACGGCCACCGGCCTTGTTCTTATTTTTTTCTTTTCTTTTCCGTTTTATCGTCTGACCCCTTTTTGCTTCCTTTTCCGTTTCGTTTTTTTTTTCTGCTGTTTCGACAGCTTCTCCTAGTGTGCTACCATCTTTCTTTCAACTGCGCTACCATCTCTCTGGTGCGCTACCAATACTAGTGCGCTACCAATTGTGGTACCCTTTTTCTACTTGCACTCCTTTCTTTTCCTTTTTATCGGCTCCTATCGATCATGGTCCAATAGCCGATCAAACAATCGATCTCTCTCTTCAATCTACGAATCTCAATTCTCTTTGGACGATCATCGTCCACGGTCTATCCCCCCGCTCTTGTCATGCCTCTACGGAGGTTTCTTATTTTTTTATCTTTGAAGTTGATGCCGCTGCTGCATCTGAAAATTTGTCGGCTTACCTTTTCTCGTGACTTTTGCAAAGCTGTTATGCTTTTTCTTATTATAAGAATTTTAATTTAAGGGGGTGTGATTCACAGTTTGAGTTTTATCTGTTTTGTTCTGTTGTAAAAAATAAAAAACAGAATTATACGCTCACGTTGCCGATCTTCTTAGATCTCACATCCGATCGAGCTCCTGCTCTACGTGACAACCGATCGTATTTCTTTCATGCTTTTTCACTCCAGTCTGAGCGTCCGGATAACTCCCACTCTGACTGCGGGGGAATATTAGAGAATATATTATTATAGTTTAGTATTTATCTTGTTCCTATAATTAAGAGATTGTATTTGATTATGTTTCCTTTGTAATTATCCTTTGTACTCTCATATATAGTTGATTAATAATACATTATACCTCACGGGGTTTTCATTATCTTACAACAATATGTGTAAAAATAAAACCACAACATGGGTTATAATATTTAGTTACAAATTCGGCTACAAAATCACTACTCCAATATACATTAAAATATGGAAACTTGATCATTTATTTGTTTTTGAATTATTTGGGTCAAACCAAATTATAAAGAACACCCCTACCATAACCTGCACCCGTAGGATTTGAACTCGATCCCAAACCTTTTGGTTGTAAAGTACACACCACTTACCACCAAGATGTTCCTTCGGACGGGTTGATGGTAATTAAAAGAAAATTTTGAATCACCTTAAAACAGCGGCGGACCAAAACTTGAGCTGTGAGTCCCTTAAAGATGGCAGCAGCCGCTACAATAGGATCGATAGAAGGCGGAACTTGTACAACTCTTTCTGCAGGAAGTATCTGTTCTTCAGCATAAGCACACACAGGGAAGCCAGCATATGCCACAGTATCTCCAACCTTGCAGTTAGTGACTTGTGGACCTACTGCTATTATAACTCCAGCTGCCTCCATACCTTCATTTTGACACTAAATTTACTTAGTTTTTAACTAATAATAATCATTATCTGGATCATGGGTGAACTTTATATAAAATGTTTGACAGTTTGAGGTCAATAACTAGCTGCAATGTTAGATATAATACTAGATTATTAATTAGGATTTATTATTAACATATATTAGGTGTCTTGTTTCCTATATATTTGAGGTTTTCCCATTCAGTAATATTATTTCCGTCCATTACTTAATAGACGGAGCGGTAGGAACGAACCTATTGCGACAAATTTTGTCACCATAGGCTATGCTGACGAAATTTCGTCGCCAAAAGCTGTTTATTCTTGTGATTTTTTTTAGTTTTTTGTTCACAAATTGGATTTGAATAAGTGATTTAGGATTTAGCTTTGTTTAATTTGTTGTTGTGACAAGAAGAGCAAAGAATCAATGTATTTTGAATAGTTTTATTTTTCACTAAAACTAACTCAAACTCTAACGTGTGATGGTATGCCTTTAGAATCCTATCCGAAACATGTGTGCCGTTGTATAACACATACAAACTTAAAAATGAAATATAAATACATATTTATTTTCAAAATGTCTCCAATTTTAGAATCTGCTTCGGGCCCAACTAGGTTGAGTCGGGCCCGAACAAGACTTGCCACTAATATTTGTGTCACTTTTCATTCAATGATCTTTCTATTGATACTAATTTTAGTTTGCAAGAGAAAAAAAACAAACACCTGGTGTGTAGGGCAATGGTGGAGAGTAGCCGATCAATAAGCCTTTACGCATATAAACATCCAAATAGTTTATCCCAATCGCAATGTTTTTCATCTTAATTTCTCCGGTTTTTGGTTCTCCTAACTCCACATCATCCAGTTTCATCATCTGTACCATTAACTCATGTACATCAACAATGAAAAAGATACCGGTAATGATATGCAACCCTTTGAGCGGGTTAGACTTCAAGAGCAATAGAAGACCCTTTAAGCGGAATATAAAGGAGAACAAGGAGTTTTAACACTAATCCATGGAAGTCACTAAACTAAAAAAAAGAACTAGATGGTGAGCGTGAGTGAGATTGTCTGCTTTGCTCTCAGGAGGTCACCAATCCTGTAATACTCTCACATTAACATGCTTAACTGTGGGTTTCATCTGCTCTATAGCCAATGCACCTAAATGCGTTGGTGATTTGAGAGACAATGTATTTCTTAAGAACCAATAATCTCTCATGTCCACGTCTGATGTGGAATTTACCTAGGTTGTTACAATCTCCGTCAATTATTAAAAATTACTCGTCGGGATTTCTGTTTTTTTTTTTTTTTTACTATAAAATTTATTTTATACTTTTATTAGCCAAATAAATTAGAAATGTTAAGTCGATATAAGTAGTTTAGGAACCAAGTGCAAATGAAAATATAAATATAAATAAAAAGCTTTACATATATAGTTGTTCTGGTAAAAGGGCATATGTGTAACATCGTGTAATCGAATCAGGTATACCTAATCTCATACGTGTCTCATACCTACAAACTACGACATAATATGATAACTACCTGCATTTTTTGGGTTTCTGGTTTGCTCGTCGGGTTTGGGTTCATTTGGCATCCTTATTTGTGACTAATATAAACGAGAATTAATGCTTTTCAACTAATTACAGAAGGAAGATGAATAAGAATTACCTCAGGGGCTCCATGTTCATGAAGTCTAATTGCTTTAACCATCGTGAATGTTTGCTTAAACTGAATTTGTATAATTTTATAAATGTTGCGAATTGGTGAAGACTCCTTTATACTTGTTGCTAGAACTTCATGGTCTTGGAGGGTCTTTATGGCGTTTTGCAATGTCAATGTCACATCTTAATTATAGTTTTTTTTTTAATGAATATATGGCATCTTTACTACTTGTTAAATGTGTATATAAAATACCATAGATAACATTTAATATTTACAACTAGTTTAAATAAGCTGCTTGCTACTATTAATGGAAGAAATTATGTCCAAATTTATCAAACTTTTTTGTTGTATATGTGATTAATGTCTAGAAGCTAAACATTCCTAAAAAGGCCACAACAGGTTCACTTGTGTGGACTTTATACATTAGAACCTATGTTACCAATTTTTCCATCATTTGAAAATTTATAATTGTTTTTGTCCAATTATTACAATCATTAAATTGAATACATGCCAACATATCACATATGCGAATTTATCAACATTTTATACCATAAAATATTTCTAAAGTTGGAATCAGTCTAGCATGTGAAGCGGTAGAAAAATTCAATGATCCATCTTAGTTTCTAAAACATAGTTGCTACATGCTAGCATCATCTATCATGGATTTTAATGTCACGGTTGTCCTCATATTTTGGAGGAAATCAAAAACTTAGTCTTGAAGATAGACCTAAAACATCTTGAGGGATTAAAGACACAAACCGGGCACATTTGAAGACAACAAACGATATAGCAATAGGTTTTTGTCTTTCTAGGGCAAACTTGGTTTCCTAGTCATCATGAAAGCATATGATACTCACTCGCTCTTTTACAAATTCTGAGGTTAAGGATCTAGCTAATACCAAGAAATAAGCCTAATCTTGAATCATAGCTCTTGTAGTCAACTAGGGCTAGATCTATCATACTTTAGTCTTCAAACAATAACTTACTCTCTATTAGGGCTAGTTTATCATACTTAAGTCTATTATATATGCTACAATTAGCAACGTCGACACTCAAAACAGACTAATCGTGTGCTAAAACCTCCTGCTTTGTTGGCCGTGTGCACATACCTCTATGCGAGAGGACATGGTTTCGACCCCTGCAAACGATCTTTTCCTATTTTGATTTAACAGTGTTTTTCTGTCATCCATTCAATATTTATAAATTTATTTAAAACAAAATCAAATAAAATTTTGGGCCTTTACCGCAATGGTTTGTCCCATCCAATAAGTCACATATCTGAATTCCACTAGCTAGGGCTGCAAACGAACTGAACTTTCAGCGAACAGTCATGAACTGTTCGGCGGGAAGTTCGTTTGTGTTCGTTTGTTTAATAAATGAACGAACACAAACAAAAAATTCCGTTCGTTTAGTTTAACGAACGAACATGAATAGAGGTCACGTTCGTTCGTTTATGTTCGTGAACGTTCGGTAACGTGTTCGTTTATGTTCGATAGTTTATTAAGGTTTTTAATTTTTATATTCTTTTATTTTTATTTATTTTACCCAATAAATAATTTATATGAGGTAAATATAATATATATGAGATCAATAAACATACTTATTGTATCCAAGCTCATTATATGTTTTCACGTTCCAACGTTGATGCCCTTCACCTCCAACGCTCTCTACCATCAACCTCCAATGCCCTTCTCCAGTACTAAGTATGTTTGGACAATTAGGTTATATTTTGGGTGGATCTAGCTAATATCTTAATGTATGTGAATTTGATGCTATTCAAAAGTCAATATATGTCCGTTTGTGTTTGTTTCCGTTCATGAACACTTCTTTTGTTCATGAACACTTGTTTGTATTCATTAATGTCCATTTGTGTTCGTGTGCGTTCATGAACAAAATTAACAAACGAACACGAACATGAGTGTTTTCTTAATAAACGAACACGGACATAAAATCCCGTTCGGTAAGTGTTCATGAACTGTTCGTGAACACATAATTTTCTTAACAAACGAACACGAACAAGGCCTCGTTTGTGTTCGTTCGGTTCGTTTATAGATCTACCACTAGCTGTTATATTGTATTTTCGCCCTTTTTCCCAATGTTTATTTCACTTATATTTACTTATTTTTCATTTTAAATTACATGTCTTAAGTCTTAACTAATAGAATAAAATAATCCAACTATATATGTTTAGGCTTATAAAATGTTGAGTCAGCCTGGATTAGATAACAACACACAACATGTTTCGACCAAAATGGATACAGTGAAAGTGAATCCTCAAAAAAAATATTATTTTGCTTAGGTATAAAGCAGGTTCTAACCACTTGGATTCAACTTTAAATAATAGATTTTTTGGAAGGATTTTATAAGCAAAGCTGACATTAACTCGAGCTAGAGCCTGTAATATTCAATTTAAGTTACAAGAGGATGACAGGTAATATAATTCTTAAAAATGAGTTAATGTCACTAAAAAATATACCAAAAGTTTATATAATTATTTACATTTTGTGATATAAAGGTTTCATGTTTTGTTTTATCGTGTGCATGCGAATATTTGCTAAACATTTTGGGAACTCATTGCAACTCATAAGTCATTACTATAGTTTGCTGACCTGTACTTTTTAACTTCTAATAAAATACCTGTCTACATCACGATAGCCTTACATTATTAGCATGCCGGCCTCGTTATTTTTATTTTGTGATGCCTATAATTGAACATATAAAATTGTGTAAATAGTTAAATGTGCACGACAATGTATATCATGTTTCTTTTAATGTAATAGAATAATGTAGTTAGTACAACAAAAGAACACAAGAAAGAAACTATTTTATATTATTGATAGAGACTTTGATTTTGTGATTTTGTCACAATATGCCGGCTGTTATATGCTATTTATATTGGCATATATGTATACTCATAAATATAATACATTAATATTAATGCTCTTCAACCTATTTGAAGAAAAAAATAAAGTTGTCCTAGGTAAAAAAAAAAAAAAAAAAGAACTTTGAACAGAAATTAACGCATAGGGTACATGACCGACGATATTATGTATTAGGATAAATACGGGTTTTACGTTGATTACATATCAATATCTTTAATAGCGTTTGGTATGAAGGAATCAAAGGTGGAATGGAATGGATCATTCCCATTGAATGAAATTAAACATGTTTGGTTACCATATAGTAATGGAAGGAATGTGATTTCTTCCATTTTAAGAATTTTCATTTCTTAGTAAGGTGGTGTTTTCTTTTCATTCCTTCAAGGAATAGAAAAAAATATATTATTATTATTATTATTATTATTATTATTATTATTATTATTATTATTATTATTATTATTACAACCCACCATCGTTGTCATCATCCAACCACCACCGCCTATTGCCGCCACCCACAACCATTGCTACCATCGTCGTAACCCACCACTGTCACCACCGTCCAACCACCACCTGCGTCACTGCCACCCACTGGCCACTGCCTCCACCATTGTCATCGCCACCCCCCACCCACCGTCACCGCTGCAACCCACCACTGCCGTCGTCGCCCACCCACCATCGTCAGCGCCATCGCCCACAACCACCACCACCGTTGCCGCCGCCGCCACCCACCACTCACCATTGATTTTATATTTTCGTTTTTTCTTATATACCAAATAACACAAAGTAAGAATTCATTCCATTCCCACATGATAACCAAACAAGACATGAAATGGTAATGATCCATTCTATTACCCCTTCCATTCCTTTACCTCTTCCATTCCATTCCCTCTCTCATTCCATTACCCCATACCAAACAGACCCTTTGTATTTTTTGGAAGACTCCCAAAGGACCAATGATGACACATTAGTTGTAAAGTTCGGGGTTAGAGCAAACTCCTTTATAGATTTTTTTTTCACACGAGTTTCTTCAAACTAATCAGTGGTGAAGCTTGACCGAAAATTTCGGAAGAGGGGGGGGGGGGGGTCGGAAGTCACCGGGGATCGGAAATCACAAGTTTCGGGGGGTCGAAACCGTATATACCAAAAAATTTCTATACGAATACTATATAATCAGAACTTCTGAGCGAAAAATCAGGGGGGGGGGGTCCCCGCCCCTTAAGAGCTGCGCCCTTGAAACTAATGTAGGGTGGTGGTGAAACATTTTCTTTGACACTACTAGGGGTAGCGGCGCAACTTGTAGCCTGTTTACCCGCCGCCCACTTGTAAGACTTGTTGGTTATAATGAAGTCGTTTCTTAATTACTACTACAACTAAAGAATATTTTTCATTGGAATTGAACACGTAACCTTTATGTTAGTACATCAACTTAGTTACCACTACACGACAAGCTATAAACTATTATATTAAGGGAAACCTAATATTTTCTAGAATAATCTGAAATAGTGTTCAACTGTAGTTTCAGTTGTATAAAATTAACGTATACTAGTATGGAACCCGTGCGTTGCGACGGGGTCGACAATAAAAGGCAGGAACATAATTCAAACCTTAAAACGATAAAAAATCATATGTAAGTTGTATATATTTATATATAAAAGCACTCGCGCTTAACGGCGGTGAAGTTTCAAACATTAATTAGGATAGTTACATGATATCATGCTACGTTCTATATACATATTAAAAAAA
The DNA here is from genome assembly GCA_030844895.1 of Ambrosia x helenae. Lineage (NCBI taxonomy): Eukaryota > Viridiplantae > Streptophyta > Magnoliopsida > Asterales > Asteraceae > Ambrosia > Ambrosia x helenae. The sequence continues at coordinate 6,057,264 of CM061232.1, forward strand.
TATGTGGATGGGTCTTTAGTTTACACTAAACGGAAGCAGAAATTCTTTTTCAAAATATGTAAAAGTTGTATAAGATAAAAAGGAATTATACTAAAACAATAAAAAAAAACATTTTTGATACGTACAATGTAGTAGAGATTATTAAAACGACGTTTCATAATAAGGTTTACTACGGGCCGTTTTGTTTTTGTTTTCATAGTTTCATTTGTGGATATAGTAAACATATAGTACCTATTTTTGGGCTGTTTCTCAAAGCAATCTTGATCCGGCCCACTTGGATTATGGGTTACAGAAACCGAAACGATCATGTTTGGATTCAAATGTGGGCTTCCAAAACGATTTGTCTAGTCTCTAGAGATGCACAAACCGATTAAGGTTATAACCAAAATTAGTTTTTAAGGGTCAAATTTGGTCAAAACCGGTTTTAGTTAGAGCCTGTTTTTGAGAGGGGAATGAGTTGGTTCACTTTCAGTGCCGATTTAAAACCGGGTTTTAACCAGCTCAGTTCGGGTTTAACCGGTTCCATAGTATAGTTCCCAACCCGACTACAACCCATCGGTTCGGGTTAGTTCCAAACTGGTTTCAATATCGATCTTTGTTCCAGATTACAAACTAGCTCCAATTCCCAAGCCCGTTTTTCTTTTGGTCTGGTTTGCACCTCGCGGTTTAATGTTTGTGCCATTTTAAACCGAATATATAGAAATGAAATCAGTTATAACTGGTTTGAACGACTAAGTTGGTTTAAACATGACCGTGAGTACCATATAGTTCATGAACGTTCGACGGGAAGTTCGTCTTTACGTTTGTTCGTTTAATAAATTATTGAACATGAACAACTTTCGTTCGATAAGTTAAATGAATGAACGTGACCATGAGTCTCGTTCGTTCAATTGTATTGATTAACGTTCGGTAATGTATTCATAAACGTTGTTCATCTTTGTATGTTTATGCTCTTGATGAAAGATTTGTGTACATTCATTTCAACTAAACATTTTATATTCTTTAATTTATCACCCGAACAATTAAAATAAGAAACCCTATCACCACCTTATTTTATGCATTGTTCCACTTTCGATACCCATTATCTATAATCTATAATCTATAATACATTATAAAGGAAGAGTGATGTACCCTTTAGTAATTTTCATAGCCGTCCAACTTAACAAGCAACATGTACAAGATATTTAAGCTTAATTTATAAGGGTATAATAGGTATAAATGTGACAATTAAGACACTTAGGAGGGTATTTTAGACATTTCACCCACCCCATCCATTACAATATCAATACACTTTTACCATACTACCCTCCTTCTTCCATCCATGCCCTCACAAACATCATTTGCGTTTTCCTTCTTCATCATTCAAGAACTCTTTATATCCCTCTCAACTTGTAACCATCCATTCATTAGCACCAAATAAAACCCATTCAATTTCAATAAACCCCAATAAATTGACTGAGTCGTTTGTCTTCTACACATTAGAAAATCAAACAGAGATATAACCCACAATTATATTTATCGACAAGGTATATGCAATTGTAACTGCCAGGTTTGATGCTCAGACTGGAGCTGATAGAGAGGTGCAACGTATTATGATGGAACTGTTAAATCAGGTGAACTAAATAATAGCTCATGAAACGTTCAGTTAACTATCTATTGATATTAATTTATATTTTGAAAGAACTAATTTATGTATATTTCGGAAACAGGACGTTATGATAGACAGGTACTGGATTTCTCATCCTCCATTTTTTAAAATTTTGACAGTTTGTGAAGATTCATTGACCTCACTGTTAGTTTCTTACTTTGATTTTGTAGATTTGATGGCCGTGCTCTTCTTGATTTTATAAGAGATCCTGATTCTAGACGTTTCCGTGTCATTGAGAAGACTGAAGAAGAAGAAGAAGAAGAATTAGAAGAGTTTGTTAGTTTTGAGCGTTACCGGGATTTAATTAAGCATCGACGTAGAGGATGTCGGTACTTCTTTCAGTTTGATGATCATGTTTTCAATTATTCACTTTAAAAAATTAATGTCATCTTAGACATCTACTGTTAGTGACAAGGCAGTCTACAAGAATGACCTGGCAAACTTTTATGAGTCCTTTCCATAAGGTGGTATTATTTCTTATTTCAATGCATATTTTACAAGCCACTGTTGTCCATTAACAGTTAACGATGAGGAAGGTCTACATCATGTTAACCAAGAAATGGAGGCTAAAACCGCTGCTTTACTTGGACTAGACAGGTTTCTCATCCTTCTTCGAATACGTTTAATTAATCTTTGACAAGGGGTAATTTTTAGTTTGAATTTGTGTCTTTGCTTTTACTTAGTTTGGTTTTAATATATTTGGCAGGTCTAAATCAGCGCAAACTCCAGCAAACAAGGGTTCATATTCACAAGTAGGGTTCTCCTATGATGGAGACGTGAAAGACGAAAATCAAGATTCAGATGATGACGACACGATGATGATGACATGGATGAAGAGGATTTCAACAGTGATGATAGCAATGATGAAGGAATGGATATAATTGCCAAAGAATTTGGAGTGAAGAGGTACGGGTGGCTTGTGTACATGGATAAAAAAGCCAAGGAAGAAGAAAGGAGACAAAAAGAAATTGTGAAGGGAGATCCTGCCATTGTATGCATCAATACGTTTTCTAACCTTGATTATCCATTCAAATAAATACTTATTTTTCGCTTAAACTATGTTAGTAGTCAGCACAGCTTGTTCTGACCCGTTTAATCTGTATAAAAAGAATGATTTGATCCGAACAAAACATATTTTGATACGTAAACTGCTATACTTTTAGTAACCATGTTTAACACAAACTATTGAGAATTTTTTTAAGAAAAATCATTGTTTTTGTTTATTTTTTTATTTAATTGTTAATGTTAATTTTAAGATTTTATTGACAATCGGTTCCGGTCTAGAACCGTTTCATGAGAACTGTTTCACCCGGTTCTGGAACCGAACCGTTTAGTAATTATCGGTTCCGGTTCCGGTTCTCATATTTTGGAATAAACGGTTCACGGTTCGGTCCGGTTCGGTTCGGTTCGGTCCGGTTCTGAACCGTTGCACAGCCCTAGATCTGTCAACACATTTGTATATGTCAAGTTTTAATATTTAGGTTGTAATTATTTACAAAGAAGCTGGTTGACGACTCCACTGACCATTAAGGCTATAACCTGATGTGAGTATTTTTCATGCATTGCGTCTTTGTTTAATGAGCCATCTTTACTATATGTCAATACCGATCGGGTTGGCCATTGCAAATTCTCGCCCCACAATGCTTTAATTTTTTTTGTAAGGTTTTATTTGAATCCCGCGGCAACGCGCGGGTAAACCCACTAGTTCACATAAATGAATATATCAACTTAGGCTCCCCTATTATAACTTCAAGTTGCAGCTTTGTCCCTCTGCCATTTGTTTTTAGCCTCCACCGCCTTCACGAGTGTATTTGTGTTCGTAAACCGTACAGAAACACGTTAATTTCCTTAATAAACGAACACATCATAAACCATTCGTTAACACATTATTTCCGTAACTAACGAATAACAACATACTATTTTGTGTTTCGACTAAAAACACATTTGATTTCTCAATTTATAAAAAAAAATTAAAAAAAAATCTCACTAGATCCCTCATTTCAACAAACAGCAGCTCCATTATCCAAAACCATACTAATATCTTAATTTACAAAAAAAAGTTCCATATATTTCTATAATCAAAGGAAATCTTGTAATATGCAGAGAAACCCAGATTATTCAAACTGTGGTAATGATTCTCCCTCAATCTTGACTTGTAATTTCTTCTTGGATCAAGTTGGAGAGATTGTTCTTACCCTCAAATCAGATATGTTAGACTATGGGGTGTGGTTCCCCTTCCCCCTTCTTTCCCCTTGTCCACATCAGCGCCACATCATCTTCCCCTTCTCCTTCCCCTTCTAGGGGAAATGGTTCCCCATTCTTCCCCCTTCCCCTTTCCTTTTTATAAATAATTTTTCTTACATAAAAAAGACAAAAAGAATATATATATAATATTAGATTTCTTGGATTTTGCATCGGGGAGATCGGGGAGAATCTCCCGTGGACACCGATGGCACATCGGGGGGGGGGGGGGGGGGGCGGTGTTCCCCTTCGGGGAAATTGCCACCTCAACCTTCCCGATCACTTCCCCTTCCCATACCCCATAGTCTTATCATGGAAATCAGTGGATTCACTTACAAATGTTAGTGTCTTTGAGGTTAAATTAAGCTTCTTTTTGTAATTTCAAACATAAATTTTAGTTTTCTTTTGTATGATTAATTGTTCATGTTTATTATGGTTTATAATTGTATTAATATATGTAGAATATGAATTTTGTTAGCTGAGCACACTAAGTTAACTTACAGATGTTGTTTAAAGTTTAAACTGTAGTTGTTAATTATGTCGGGTTGACGCTTGACGGTAACTCATTTATCTAAACAAGTCAAACGGGTTGACAGATTGTCGGGGCCGGGTTGTAAAGGAGTTGTAATTAGTTTATAAAGGGGTGGTGAGTTGACCTTAGAAAATGTACTTTTTATATATATATATTTTTTTAGTTTTAAATATGTTGATGGGTCGGTCTGTTTATTTAAATGGGTTAAACATGTCTAACAGAAAATATGACCCATTTATATAAACGAGTCGAATAGGTCTACCTGATGAACACGCCTTTTTTTTTTAAATATGTTAGAATTATTTTTGTGTCGTATCACGAATTATTATTATTATTATTATTATTATTATTATTATTATTATTATTATTTCTACTTCTGTAGTTCTAATTGCATGTTTTGGCAAAGTCAACCTTATTCTTTTGTCCTGATTTTTCTTGGAAATACAGGAGTATAGTTCAAGTTGTTTAGAAATACTATATGCTTCCAAAAGTGATACTTTTATCAAAATTTCTGAGGTTTATGCTGTTGACTTCATCGATTGGGGCTTGCTACATGAAAACCGCCGTGCAAACCCAAGATGCTTTTCGGGTCATTTATCCGAGGTTTGTTTGTCATATCAATGTATTTGGATTACGCTGTAACGGGTCAAAACAAATCATGGTTCAAAGGGGCCATTAGAACTACTCAACATGGGCCAAATTCTGTTGTGAAAGTAAAACCAGAAGTGACTACATGAGCAGGTCTTGTTGTTTGGGTAACGGGTCAAAAACAGGATATGGTTGAAACGTATCATTTTTAATACGAGTCAAAATTTCGTGCCCATTTTTAAATATATTTGTAAATAATTAACACTTTGGTTATGATTACATAAACAATATTATTACAATAGTACTCTTCTATTTCTGTTAGAAACAATTAAAGATGTTCTATGCATTGACAATGCACTTTGATTAGTTTCTTGCATATGTTTCTTGTAGATGTACCGGTTCAACGTGCATGGCGTACAAATGTCAAAGGGTCAACCCTCTCTTTGGACTGCGGTTGTTTACACATTTGGTCATGACAATAAGCAAACATGTGAAACGTGGGTGAATCAAATAAAAACGTTTCTTGGCATGGAAACCGATAGGCCTAAGAATCTTCTGGTATGTCTAATTAGTTATTATTTGCAAATGGTCACTTAAAATGTTGATCACATATGTTTATTTCTTGATTCGAAACCAAAGTGCAAGATAGCTTTCTAGATTTTTATATATCTTGATTAGGTTTTTGTTAATCCAAGGAGTGGAAAAGGTAACGGATGTCAAATTTGGGAAAACGTCGCCACGCTCTTTTCTCAAGCCAATGTAAACACAAAGGTACCACACGAAATTTGTGGGAAAACATATTTTCAACTATTTACATTTACAGTTTGTTGAATCTTGGTAACTTTTGTTTTATAGGTTATTGTAACGGAGCGCGCTGGTCATGCTCTTGATGCAATGACTTCTATTACAAATAGGGAGCTTACTTCATATGATGGGGTTGTTGCTGTTGTAAGCTTTATATATCTAAATCTGGTTTCTTTTGTTACTTTTTAGTATCCATAATTCCTAGAGTGAATGTACGATCGATTTACTTATAAATGGGTTGACTTGGGTTGTGTTTTATCTTAAACGGGTCAAATAAAAACAGCTAAAAGAGGAAACACATTTCTACTCAAATGTTAGAATATGGTTGTATTAATATTGTTTTTGGAAATTATAATTAATGCATCGATTATTTACTAGAAAAATAAAACGTAAAAATGACAAAGTTTTTTATTTTAACTTTTACATCTTATATGATGCGATTCAGGGTGGTGACGGCCTTTTTAATGAGATCCTAAATGGTGTTCTCTTGTCGAGACATAACGCTCCATACCCACCAGTCCCACCGGACCATGGTCAAACCGTTGATAACCATAATGCCATAGTTGACCCTGGTCCAACCGTAACTATGGCTGAATCATTGTCTTCTTTTGAGGATGAGTCGCCTCTCCTGAGTTCGTCACTTGATAAAGCACAAGTCCCAAATATTAGTAAGTTTTTCGAAGTGATTACTTGAAACTTCTGTGATCTGCGTAAATGCCTTGTTTGTTGCCTTGTTAAATCCTCAATTTATAAGTAACAATATATAGGAATGTCCTTTTTGGTCCTTTTTAACAAATTTTTATTATTCAATCTTTGCATAATCTTGTAACCAGACCACGATCCCGATATATCTTTCCCGAATGATCGATTTCGCTTTGGACTTATTCCTTCCGGGTCCACCGACGCTATTGTCATATGGTATTTTTCGCTTCAAATGATTTTCATTTATTTTTCTTTAAACATATAGTTTCAAAATCTTGATATTCTATATTATTGCAGCACAACTGGAGCTCGGGATCCTGTGACATCAGCATTGCAAATTATTATCGGTAAAAGATTACGCCTGGATATAGCTCAGCTTGTAATATGGAAAACATCACAAATATCCAAACACGAGCCTTGTGTACGATATACTGCTTCGTTTGCTGGGTATACTCTCATAGTTTTCGCCTTGTGTGTCGTAATTTCTATATTTGTATCTTTTTTAGTTTAATTTAATGTTACTAGGTATGGATTTTACGGAGATGTTATCACTGAGAGCGAAAAATATAGATGGATGGGGCCAAAAAGATATGATTATGCAGGAACAAAAGTGTTTCTTAGACACAGGTATTTGTAAAACAAAACTGTTCTACAACTGTTTTTCAGGTTGTTATTAATATTCTCAAACCTGACCCATTTGTTTTTTAAGGTCATACGAGGCAGAGGTAGCTTTTATGAAAGTTGAACATGAGAAAACAGATACACAGGCGAACGAAACGAGATTAAAGACGTTTTGGGGTCGTCCAAAGGAGCCCAAAAGGGTCCCATGCCGCGCCAATTGTAACATTTGTAACACCAACCAAACATCAGACCCGCACCAAGAATCAAAGATGGTTACAGTTAAAGGACGGTTTCTTAGTATTGGCGCTGCGGTCATCTCGTGCAGAAATGAAAAGGCACCTGATGGCTTGGTTGCTGATGCACATCTTTCAGACGGGTTCTTGCATCTTATTTTGATCAAAGACTGCCCTCGCGCTTGCTATTTATGGTATTTTTTTTTAATCTCTAACAGCTCAAACGGATAAATTGACACAACCTTCTAACCATTTTATTCTGATTATTATTGACATAATTTAAAAAGAATTGGGATAATGTGTGCATAGTCACCTAAGTATGAATGACATATAGGCACCTCATGCAACTAGCAAGGAAAGGCGGAAGCCCACTAAAGTTTGAGTTTGTGGAACATTATAAGGTACAGATTTCGTTTTCTTTTGTTGTTGAATATAAAATGTCTTATTTGTTGATGTGAAAATGTTATGTTTATTTTTTTTATTTATGTTCAGACCACAACGTTCACATTCACCTCATTTGGGGAGGAGAGCGTGTGGAATGTCGATGGTGAGGTTCTTTTGGCTCACAAACTATCCGCACAAGTCTTTCGCGGTCTTGTTAATGTGTTTGCTTCTGGGCCTCGAACATAGTTTCATCTAATGTGAAATGATTGTATTACCTTTGTATACGTATAGTAAGGTGTAGTAGTAGATACGACATTCTCTAGTGAATCGGATATTGTGGATTTGTGTTATAAAACAAGACCACATATGGTAATATATTTAATTCAATCATCATATTACTATCTCTTATGAATAGTGTCTTCTTTTTTCTTTTTATTGGGTTGTCTTTTATTAAAAGTTTTATTTACACCTCTTGGACTTCAATAAGTTTAACTTTTAAACATAATTTTAGTTTAGTTTTTATTTACATCCCTTGCAATTTAGTTATTTTATTTTTCCTCATACACTTTAGTTTGATTTTTGTTTACACCCTCTACAATTTAGTTGGATGATTTTTTTTCTTTTAAACAGATTTACACTAGCCTTGTACGTTATTATTTTGAAAATTTGTAGCTTATTTTTATTAAGTGACTTTTTATGGGTTTCATTTTATATATCATCATTCAATGCAAGTTATCATTATCTACATTTTCCTTCAAGTGATTTTCTTCACGTTATTTTTAAACCAAAAGGTTTAAACGCTTTATTACGCCTATCTCTAAATAAACCATTATAACGAGTTTTCGTATCTATGTTTAAACTAACCCGGTGTAATACCCGACCGTCGTGCTCTTTTTTACTTACATAACTCTCCATGACCTTCGAATATACCGTCGTCACGTAGTGTTTTGTTGTCACATTCGCAATTTGCTCAATATTATCTACGTTTTGAATCCGTTGTGCAGCACGAGTGGTAAACCACTGGTTCATATCAAAAGTGGTAGTTCCAAATTGTTTTTCAGTGTGTCCAGAAGCGTGTCGGGTCAAGACAGGTTGTGTCATCATCCCACCACCTCCATCATGCCTCACCTCTCTTTCAGACTGGGTGCAGACCCAACCATGAAGAGGAGCGGGGTGGGCTTTGGCTCAGGGTCGGATCTTCTGATGGGCCCAAATTTTTTGTAAAAAAGTTTATGTGTATATTTATGGTAGGGTTCCTGTAGGAAAATTAGTTTGTGTGAGAAGTGTGAGAATGATTAAAAATTGATATGTATGCATCATTTTTTAGACGTATTCATGATGTTTTGGATTGTTTTGCTTAAAAAAAACACTAAATATAACAATTAATATCTGAAAACAATGTATTTTAGGCTTAAAACTTAAAACACTATGTCAAGAACATTTAAGCAGAGTGTTTTAAGTAATTAGTATGGTGTTTTATCTGTAATTTAAATTTAATGACTATAATACATTGGATTATGTTTTAAATTTTTGTATATTGTGTGTTAAGTGTTTTTCAATACAAAACAACCCCAAACATCATTCCAAAAAAAAAAAACATGATGGCTACATGTCAATTCTTAATCCTTCTCACACTTCTCGCACAAACCAATTTTCCTACAGGATCCTCTACATATATATATACACACTAGTATGGTGCCCGCGCGATGCAGCGGGGAACACAAACACTTCTAAGGGTGTGTATTGTTTGGTTCAGTTCGATTATTAGCCTCAACCAAAACGAAAACCAGAGTCATCAGTTTTAGTCCGGTATAGTTAAATTTGATTAATAACAAAAACCATATTTTGGCTAAATTTTGGTGTCTAGAAGTACATGAAATATGGGGATAAAAGCTAAAAATATATGAATATATGAATGGTTCTGTTTCGGTTTTGTTGATTTTAGTGAAATAAGTGTACCAAAAACAATAACCGATTTTAAGTTAATTCGGTTTTTGGTTAATTCATTTTCGATTGCTTTAGGTTCAGTTATTCTATTTTTTGGTTTGGTTTTGTTTAAATGTTCAATTATTGCTCACCCGTAGATATCTATATCTATAATATACTTGACAGAGGCATTTTAAGATACTCAAAAGTTAAAAGTTAATTTTTGTTTATTTAAATAACAGTTCCTCATTTTCCTCTTATTTTAAGCCAACTGGCAACTACCCTTACGAATTGTAAACGACAATAATTTTTTCATACGTTAATACTGTAAAAAAAAAAACTATATCATAAAGAACATGTATTTTATTCTTTATAATTGAGTATACTATAATAATTGTTTTAATTAAAAGTATTGTTATGTTATGTGATTATTAATATCTATAGGTGAAAAATAACTAAACTTTAACTGAAATTGATCAAAAATTGATACGCTATGTGATTAACAACATCCGTTGCCTAACTTTGTGTGGATGAACCTTAGCCTCATTGATGCAATTAACAATAAGTTGTTACAAAATTGTAAATACGGCGTATCAAGCTTTACGTATAAATCTAAAGGAAACTGTTAATAAAAAAATTCTTCTTAAAGTTCCAAAATACCCTGATTAACAATATGTCAAAAAACCTTACAATATGTCACACAAGCTACTTTTCTAAATTAAAAAAATGGTGGGTAATAAACCATATTCTATAAATTACATTACATCTCTCCTAAGTGGCAAGAATAAATGATTCGAAGTTCAAATTTTAAAATTTTAAAACACCTTTTATTTCTTCTGCCACTACAATTCAAAAACCCCTCTATTTAGCTTCAAACCATATTATGATTATAATTTGCTATATACTTTTAATTAAAAAGTTGATTTTTTACGTTATTAACAATATTTAAGGGTGAACAATAATTGAACCCTCAACCAAAATCGAACAAAAAAACATACAAAAACGAACTGAAAATTAACCAAAAACCTAGTTAACCTAATATCGTTTTTTTATACCCTAAGTTAACCAAATTTAACAAACCGAAACTGAACCATTCATATGTTTATAACTTTATACATCCATTATACCTTCATTTCATGTACTTTTAAGCAAAAGTTTTAACCAAAGTTTGGTTTTTGTTATTAACCAAAATTAACTAAACCGAATTAAAAATGACAATCTAACCAAATAAACATAAACCAATTAACTGGTTGGTTAATAACACCGGTAACCGATAATGTCGATTTGTGTTTTAGTTGAGGCTAATAACCGAGTTGTACCGACCCCAACCATGCACCACTAGAAGTGTATGTTTCAGTTTGACTGATTTCAGTTAACTAAGGTTGCAAAAAGAAAACGATAACCAATTTTAAGTTAAATCGGATGTTAGTTAATTCAGTTTTCAATTGATTTTGGTTAAGTTTTGTCTGGTTTTTTGTTTGGCTTAGGTGAACGGTTTAGTTATTGCTCACTCGTAGATATTGTTAAAAACCATGGGGATAGTTTGCTTAAAATAAAGAAAAGAAGTTTATATATAATTTAAATAAGTAAGTTTAAAGGATTAAAGTGCAACTAAGATGAGGTCTCAAAGTGTAAAAGTGTTTGAATGACTATTTTACCGAAAATAAAGTTCTTAACTTTTGAGTATCATAAACTACCATTGCCTCATGCATTATAATATAATATAGATATGAGTATAATTTGCTATATACTATAAATTAAAAAAATTGATTTTTTACGTGATTAACAATATCTAAGGATGAACAATAATTGAACCCTCAACCGAAATCGAACAAAAAACATATAAAAGCGAACCGAAACTTTGATAACCTAATATTGTTTTTTGTACCCTAAGTTAACCAATATTAACAAGCCGAAACTGAACTAGTCATACATTTATACATCTATTATGCCTTCATTTCAAGTACTTATGAGCAAAAGTTTTGACCAAAGTTTGATTTTGGTTATTAACCAAAATTAACTAAACCGAATTAAAAATGACAATCTAACCAAATAGAATGAACCAATTATTTGGTTGGTTAATTAGACCGGTAAACCAATAATGTCGATTTTTGTTTCCGTTGAGGCTAATAACCGAACATTACCGAACCCAAGTCAACTATGCACCATTAGAACAAAAAGAAAACGATAACATATTTTAAGTTAAATCGAATGTTGGTTAATTCAGTTTTCAATTGATTTTGGTCCAGTTTTGTCTGTTGGTGAACGGTTTAGTTATTGCTCGCTCATAGATATTTTTAATCACGTAGCACATAAAAAATTTAGATTAAAAAATAGCAATACTATACTCAAATTAAAGATAACAAAATGCTCATTATTATGATGTATTTTTTCTAGAAAAGTATCAAAATATGAAAAAATATGACTATTTAAAAATCATGGGGATAGTTTGCTTAAAATAAAGAAAATAAGCTTAACTATAATTTAACTAAGTAAAGTTTAAGTGATTAAAGTGTAACTAAGATGGGGGATCAAAGTGTAAAAGTGTTTGAATGACTATTTTACCCCATTTAAAGGTTGTTAATGAAAATAAAGTTCTTAACTTTTGGGTATCATGTGCTATCATCAATAAACGTTATGAAATACTTGTTCCCACCTCTAGTAGGAATTACTTTCAAATCACACACATTGGTGCAGATCAAATCAAGGGAACCGGTGATTCGTTCAACCTTTTTGAATGATGTTCGTGTTTGTTTTGCTTCTACACAAGTTTCACATTTATGGTTTGAGTCAATATCAATATTTGGTATGCTATTCAATTTAGTTAAATGTTGAATATAATTAAAATTCACGTGACCTAGTCTACCATGCCAAACATTAGAAGACTCAAGCAAGTAGGCAGAACTAGCGTTATTCATTCCATTCATCACAGTTGCATTTAACTTAAACATACCATTTAGGGCATAGCCCTTGCCAACATACATTCCACTTTTGGTCAACTAGACCATATCAGACTTTAACACCATTTTGAAACCAAACTTGTTCAACTACTAACCAGACAGACACAAGATTCTTACGAATCTCAAGAACATACAACACATTTGACAAGGTAAGTTCCTTTCCCGACGTCATTTTCAAAATCAGATTTCCTTCCTCTTTGATGTCAGCGGTAGAAGAATTTCCCATAGTTTTTCACCATTTGTAACCTCCATGAAGGTTTTCAAAAAATTCTTATCGAAACATACGTGCTGGGTCGCCCCGGTATCAATCCACCAATCCTTGACATCCGTATCAATTAGGTTGGCTTCAGTGACCATCATGGACAAATCAGAGTTCATAGCAACAAGCTTATCAATCATATTTAGTTGTTGGGCAGTTTCCTTCTTGGGAAGCTTGCACTCACTAGCCCGATGACCTGGTTTGTCACAATTGTAACAAGTTCCTTTGAACTTCTTCTTGCCGACTCCACCTTTAGGTCCATTGTGGGAGCTTTTCACATTGTTTTTCTTAAATCCAGCCCGTTTATTGCCTTTGTTACCCTTTGATGATTGACCATGTTCAATAACATTTGCTTTAGCGGTTTCAGGAACGACATTATTCTTTTGAGCAACTTTGTTGTCTTCTTCAATACGAAGACGCACCACCAAGTCTTCAATTGTCATTTCCTTTCGTTTATGCTTTAGATAATTCTTGAAATCAAGCCAACTTGGTGGTAATTTCTCAATGATGATTGAGACTTGGAATGTCTCGCTAAGTACCATTCCTTCTGCATGGATGTCATGAAGTATGACTTGTAGTTCTTGGAGTTGACTCATAACAGTTTTTGAGTCTACTATAACAAATTCCAAAAACTTAGCCACAACAAATTTCTTTGTGCCTGCATCTTCAGTTTTATATTTGCGTTCTAAAGAGTCCCATAACTCTTTGGCAGTAGCAGCTTTGCAATACACATTATTGAGCGAATCAACCATTCCATTTAGGACATAGTTTTGGCACAAGAAATCCGAATGATTCCAAGCGTGAACCACACTCACAGATTGAGCATCCATTTCCTCATCAACAATCTGAGAGACGGTTTCAGTTAAGAACCTTGCAAGGTTCAATGTTGTCAAGTAGAACAACATCATTTGCTGCCAACGTTTGAAGTTCACCCCGGAGAACTTCTCTGGTTTTTCTGCGTGGCTTGCTACAATAGTAGGCAAAGGTGCCACCAAAGCAATGGTAACAACAACCGAAGGTGTGAATACTGCTAAAACTCTAGACACATCTGAAGTGATGCACTGGACATGGGCTGAGTATTTGCCATAACTGAAAAGAATACAGGAACAGTTAATATCATTCTGTTTAAGTTTGTTAGAAAAACTTACTGAATGCAGTAGAAGAAGTAATAAAAGGATGACTGAAAACCAGGCTTGTGTTTGACACAATTCCCTTAAACAGATTCTTGGTCTGTTCCCAGGGTACACCGGTTCGTAATAGTGATGGTGCACTGCCAGACTCGAACACTTACGTGAAAAGAAGTAGGTACTGAAGTTGTTTATGAACTGTGTTTGTTGCTTTGTTGTATGTTTCATTTGTACATAATCGTTGGCTTATATAGATGATGAAACAATAACTAATGCAATAACGCATATTCTTTATTGCAGTAATAAGTGCATCAGCTGAGAAAGTGGAAAGCCATGAGACACAGAAGCTGAACCATCTATTCTAGAATCCTCTGTTCTAGAAGCCTAGCAGTGGTAAAATCCTCTGCTCTGATCAGTGGTAACATCCTCTAGTCAGTAGTGGATATAATCCTCTGGTCAGTAGCAACATCCTCTCACCAAAGTGAGATAAGCAACATTGAGTACATTTATTCCAATTAGGGGTGTTCAAAAAAATCCGAATCCGAAAAATCCGATAATCCGAATTATTCGAAATTTTGGATAATCCGATTTTCGGATACAAAATTTCGGATTCGGATCCTGATTTTGAAAATTTTCGGATAATCGGATTATCCGAATCCGAATGTTAAAAAAAATATAATATTATATACACTACATAACACAATACACAATCCTAAATCCCTAATCCTCCTAACCCTAAGTCCATACTCCTCAAATCCATAGCAACCACTCCCTCTTCTCTATAATAGCCCTCGTCCACCTCATCTCCGACATTAACTTTTTTTTTTACATTTTTTTGTTCCAATTTCGTTTATCTAACTTCGATTTTTGTTTTTTTAACAGGTTCACATTTTAGACATAAAGGAGAACGTTTTTCTTTTTATTTTTTTAATTTTTCTACTATTTTTTATTAAGTTTCGGATTATCCGTTGGATGATACGAATCCGAATCCGAAATTTGGATAATCCGAATTTCGGATTCGGATCCAAATATTGACTATTCGAAATTTCCGATTATCCGAAATTCGGATTATCCGAATTTAAACACCCCTAATTCCAATACTAGTGTGACTCTCATTCACACATAAATTCTCACAGTTGCATACCCACAAATTTTTTTCTTCTTCAAATTTCATACTAGTCCAGTATAGTATTGAACACGCATATCCCAAATGTTTCTAGTTTTAGGTGTCACTATCGGGCACGGTTTTTTTTTCTACCCCTAAGTAGATACCAACCAAATAACGGCAAAAGTCGTGGGAAAATGATCGGAAGTTTCCTGCGAATTATGAAAACCTTTTTTTTTTAATATATTAAATGTTAGTAGAAATTTCCCAGGTTATTTCACGAAACATCTTTTAATATATTATAAACTTCTGATGTTTTGGTGTTTTCCTAGTAAGATTTCTTACTGGCCTTTATATATAGATATAAAGTTTCTGCCGTTCAAAAAAAAATATATTATAAACTTCTGTGTGGACAAATTTTTCTTAAGGTGGCGTGTATCTTTTGACATGGTGAAAAAACAAAAAAGGATTACCTGCAACATCATATAATTAAACTAATATTAAAAAAAATGAACACAACCTTGATCCAAATTTATTTATACTATTTTATAAAATAATTCGAGGAAGACATCAATATAATTTACCTTATAGATTAAGACGTGCAACACACATTTGGGTGCGTATGATAGTACAAGTATATACAATACTTCTTATTTTGCCCCTTCTCCTAATTATTACATTATTCAATATACTTCTATTTAATACATATTTATTGCATTAGTTATGTATTTTCTATTAAGCGAGGTTTATATTATGGTGTGTGTTAGGTTGTGTGAGGTGTTAAGTGTATATGTGTGTAGTGGTAAGAAGCATGGGTGTGTGAGGATGAAATCGTGTGTTGGTGAAGTTTATAAGGTTAAATCTACGCTGATCACACAGGCACTCGACTAGTGATTTATTATTAATATACATCGATAACTCTTCATAAACTTAAAGACCATATTTTTTTATTTAAAAGTAAGAAAATAAGTAACTTTTGAATACGTAATGAATTTAGAATAGGCTCCCACTATTTGCACAAGGTTAGATTTTATTCACACAACCCTCTACGGCCCTAGTGTAGACATCCTGAACATTATCATTAACCAATGGCGTAGCTTAGTAGGGGCGGGCGGGGGCGGCCGACCCCCCAAATTTTTGCGGAGAAGTTCTGATTATATAGTATTCGTATAGAAAATTTTGGAAATATAGGGTTTCGACCCCCCGAAACTGGTTTTCGACCCCTCGAAACTAGTGACTTCCGACCCCCGGTACCTCCCGACCCCCCGAACCTTCGGGTCAAGCTTCGCCACTGTCATTAACATTAACATTTCGAATAAGAACAAAAACAAAAATAAAAAGAATAAAAATAAATAATATTAATACCTCTACAAGCTCGTCGGGAGTGTACCACTGGGTGTGCGTAGCCCACTCATCTAGGGAATAACCATACTCAACGCCGAGTATGGAAAACTCGACATCCCGCGGTGGGCGGCCCGACGATCCGGCGCCCGGCGATCCACCTCTACGTTCGCATTTATTACACTGACACCCTCTACGGCCCGTAGAGACCTCTACGGCCCGTAAAAGGCTGTGCAAACTTACTTTTTGTTATTGTGTAAATAACATACCTCTTTAGAATATACCTCATTTAAGAGAAGACTTGACTATTCCAAGTCTTTCTATTCCAAGTCTTTCCCAAAGCCTCAATATATATCTCTATTGTTATCCATGGCAATTAAGAAAACCTTCTTTACTAAAGCCTTCCTACTGTTGTATCCTGGTGATACTAACAACTAGTGGTGTGGGTTCAAATCCTGTATTAATATATGTAAAAAAAAAAAAAACTAGAGCCTTTCTTCTATGGCGGATTATGATCAGCAATCGACTCAGTCTGGGGCTATGATCGGGTCTAACGACGACCTTTTAACTGAAATCCTTCGTCGGCTCCCTGTTATTTCTATCCTTCGATTCATATCCGTCTCCAAACACTGGCGGTCGCTTTTAAATCACCATAATTTCACTCTCATGTATGGCAATGGTTCGCTCGCCTTTGGTCTTTTTGTTCGCGATTTCTATATTCCATATGATGTTAAAAACCGAAAAACTTCTTTTCGTGGTCTTGATTTCTATCCAGATCACCGTCGTATCAAAATTGTGCAGTCTTGTAACGGTTTACTTCTTTGTTGTGGCGATCGAGGGCATGAAGGACCTCGTGTTTACTACGTGTTCAATCCCATAACCAAGCAATGCGCGATCATCCCACCGATAATTGGGGGTGCGGATGTTGTTAGAAATGTCCGTTTTATGGGTCTAGCATTTCATCCAACCGATTATGTTCATTACAAGGTTATTTGTATTCATCGCGAAAAAGAATACAATGAGCGATTACATTTACAAATCTACTCGTCCAAAACAAGGAAATGGAAGATTACATCAAATGAATCATTTTGGGTGTCTTATTACTCGCCTTTTAGCGGTGGAGTTTATTGGAACCGAGCGTTTCATTGGGCTCCATCATACACCATGCCGAATTACTTAAAGCTCGATAATGAACGGTTGCAAGAGCTGCCATTGCCATCACCGTTGCCCGCAAGGGTACAATCTTCAAGAGGCTACTTTGAGGGCTACCATGATGGAGTGAGACCCCTTTACTTTGGGGAATCTAAAGGTCATCTACATTTGGTGGACACATGTGATCAGGATAACCATTTACACTTGAATGTGTATGAGATGTTGAGTGATCATTCAGGATGGTTTGTCAAGTACCGCGTCGAGCTTGATCATCTTAAGGGCACTTATCCGGATATAATCCATGTCTTCCAACAACAGTCTAGACCCGCTTATTATAAATTCGAAATCTTGGATGTTGTTAGAGGTAACGACGAAGGCAACGAAGAAGATGAGCTAGAGGATGCATTCATGGTGATCAAAGTTTCGAAAAAGATCATTCGGTACAATATTTTGGACAAGAGTTTTAAGCAGATGTTTGATCTCAGCAACACGTTACATGAAAATATAGGACCCTGGGATGTTCATCGTTATATAGGAAGCATGATTTCTTTCTAAATGCTCTTTAAATTTTTGTGTATTTGTTGATGAATAATGTAAAGTTTATGAATATGTAACAATGTTTAAAAATCATGAACCAATGTATATTTACAAGAACCATATGAGTCTAACACTCTTAACTACAAACTTTTAGTTTGGTGTCTATCATTCGCTTGAGATGCGGGGTATCAATTTAGGCGTTTAGACGTTCATGAACAAAATTAACAAACGAACACAGAGTGTTTTCTTAACAAATGAACATCATCATCATCATACTCAGTTAATCCCACCAATAGCAAAAGCTAAGGTAGGGTCTGAGAAGGGTAAGATGTAGACAACCTTATCTCTACCCCGTGGGAATAGAGAGGCTGCTTCCATTGAGACCCCCGGCTCGATAGTGGTTTTGTATAAATCCTTGGACATAAGACACATAACACTTAGCAACCGGGACAAACCCGATTGGTGCATGCACCCCCTTGTCTTTTGGCTATCAACGTCACCACCTGAAACATGATTAACCGTCCGTCATTTTTAACGTTATTTTAATGAAATTAGTAAAATAACGTTAAAATTAGTGCAACTTTACTTTTGCCCCCCGATGGCCACACATATATACATTATATGTGCACAGCTGTAAGCGAGGCTGCACGAACGAAAAATCTCGTTAAGTAAATGTTCATGAACTGTTCTGAACACGTAATTTCCTTAACAAATGAACACGAACAAGACCTTGTTCGTGTTCGTTCGGTTCGTTAACAAATGAACACGAACAAATGAACACGAACGAAAAATCTCGTTAAGTAAATGTTCATGAACTGTTCTGAACACGTAATTTCCTTAACAAATGAACACGAACAAGACCTTGTTCGTGTTCGTTCGGTTCGTTTGCAGTCATATAAAGTTAAAAAAGAACTATCGTTACACTATACTATTTTTTTTTTTTTTTTTTAAAAAGCTACATAAATCATACAAAAAAACGTTTTAGAAACGTTGACAAGTCCAAGTCAACATTTAACAATCAGAAAGTCATAAAAGCGTTCATAACAAGTTTTATTTCAACAGCTTCCATAGCAATCTATCGCCATAATAAGTACACAACATGTTGATCAAGACACTCAACTCACTCAAAAAATGGTGAACAAAAGAACCAAAACCATCAAAACTGTTACGAGACAAAATGGTTATCAAGAGACTAAGAGCTAAGATTAGAAGATAAAGAAGAATCACAAGAGAAGAAGAGGATTAATCCCAAATCAAAGCTACCATTTTCATTCACGGGTTCACTATATGTATATGAACATATTACATATATAACCCTAGACTACTAGACATTTACCATTTAACCCCTCTATTATTTACTACCTAACATTACTCCCCCCTCAAAAGATTTTTGCCCTCAAAAATCATGATGAGAGAAAAAAAAAATCTAATCAAAACTGTCAAATCTAAACTGTGAAAAGGACCTCATACTTGCTCCATTTATTACATTTTCACAAGCTGCCACAATAAGGTGAAGATCTACTCCTGGAGGGTTAATTTGTCTAAGAACTTTTAGAGTACATAAAACTGATGTGAAGCCTTCCATTTGAGACTTCATGAGCTCTTTTAAAGAACCAAGTCCAGTAAGGAACGATTCATGATATAATGCAACCTCTATAAACAGCCCTTGTAAAGAGATTGGATCAGAATACAAAACTATAGCAGGTTGTTCAGTTTCTTCCTTATTGACTTCAGCCAAATCTTTATCAACAACTTTATTAGAAGAAGTAACATAATTTTGGTGTAGTCGATTTTCCATACATGTCTTAAGTGATAACTCATGTTTTGTAGTTGTATTTTCGGATTTCCACTTGCACCAGTCCTTGACACCTGCTTTATTTAACAACAAGAAAACAACTAGGTTACTAAAAGTAACACTTTCAACCATACAAACACCTTTAGATAATAGTTTGTTTTTTGGCGCAACATAACAAAACAAACACAACCTTTCAGCACCAACTGTTGCTTGTTTATTCTCATCTTTAAAAAACACTAACACATGTAGAAACTTAGCATCATATCTCTTTGAAATAAAATCAGCCTCAATACACTTAGAATAAAGGCGAGTAGAGACTCTATTTCTAGTTTTCGGTATGCAACTAGTGCAGATTGGGCAAACATCGCAATGCGGACTACCTTCTTCACTTAAAGATGCATAGCCATACAAATTCAAGACTGTTTGAACACGACATCTGCATCTTCTTAGGTTCCGAGATGGGTCAATGTACTTTGAACCCAATCTTTCAAAATGGATGTTGAAGTTATGTTTCCATTCCCATTGACCATTGCTAACATGAACGATACGACCCCATTTTGCATCATCTAGTAGTCCTGGTAGTAAAACCTTGTATTTGTTTTGAGGTTCTTTTTTCCTATACTTGAACATCAACTTGCATAACACATGAATGTCATACATCCTCATGTGACAGTTGGAATCTTCAAGTCCCCTTTGATTCACTTTATAGTTGAACAAGGCTGAGTCACTACACTTATCCACTGCCATAGCATTATAATAACCTCCAACATCCATATTTATTACCTTGTGGCTAATCTTATTCCACCTTTTGATCCAATGGCAGTCCACCATCTCATATGACACCTTGTCTCTGATCTCCACATCAATAATTCCAATTATGAAACTCAAATATTGAATTAAAGAGTCCTTTTCATGTTGATTAACATTTTTATCTTTCTTTGACTCATCGGACTTAAAATATTCTTGAATTTTATTGGTATCTATGGTTAGAACCTCATTTTCAGATTTTGTAACATCCACATCCTTTTCATTTACTACTTGTCCGGAATCATTTTTTCTTAAATCACCCAAAAATTCTTTTATTTCTTCACTAATTTCTTTGGGTATTTCAAAAACCACTTCCTTGACGCTTTCTTTACTCAAAGAACACTTTTCATTTACATTTTCTTTTATTCCTTCCTCTACTTTACTCACGCCATCATCTTTTTCACTTTTTATTGAATCGTTACCCATACCAACATTCATTTCATTGTTAAATCCTTGAGGCATTTCATCAAACACCTTGAATGCAACCTTACTATCATATGCATTTCCTTCCACAACATCATTATCAATTACTTGATCTACAATCGTTTCTTGAACAATATTATCACAAGTTTCTTGAATCTTCCCATTCCTAAAACACTCATTATCTTTCATCAATTCCTTAAGAGTGATGTTAATATCAAACTCCAAATCTTTGTTATAAAAAGAAGAAGTGTGATCAAATGGAGAAAAAGAATCTTGCAAGCCATTAGAATCAATTTTTAAAGCCAATGAAATCACATCTTCCACCTTAATACAACTATATTGATGCCATCTAACAAAGATTTTCCTAATTTCCGATTCTAAACCACATATGAACAAGTATATAGCATAGAATTCAGAAATTTCTTCGAAATTTTTTACTTCATTGAACAAAGATTCAAATTCTTCACAATAGTTTTTGACCGTACCTTGTTGCCTCAATTCCATAATCTTTTCCATTACTAATTCTTAGGTGGATCTGTTGCCCTAATTATTTTGTTGATAATGTTCAGAATCTTGATTGTTGTTGTTTCTACGATTGAAACCCTTTTGATACCCTAATTCTTGAATAGTACTGCTCAGAAAATTGCACTCCGATTGTTATTGTCTAACCCACAGTCGAGAGGATTGAAAGCTCTAATACCATTGTTACGAGACAAAATGGTTATCAAGAGACTAAGAGCTAAGATTAGAAGATAAAGAAGAATCACAAGAGAAGAAGAGGATTAATCCCAAATCAAAGCTACCATTTTCATTCACGGGTTCACTATATGTATATGAACATATTACATATATAACCCTAGACTACTAGACATTTACCATTTAACCCCTCTATTATTTACTACCTAACAAAAACCAACTGCTCTGAGGCACTCATGGCTGAGTCCACGGAGTCAGGAGCTATAGTAGGTTCCAATGATGATCTTGTAACCGATATCCTTAGCCGGCTACCCGTTACCTCCATCCTTCGCTTCAAATCCGTTTCCAAACACTGGCATTCGCTTTTAAGTCACCGACGTTTCACCCTCTCGTATGACAATGTTCCAGTGTCCCCTGGTCTATTTCTACGCGAAGTGTACATTCCTTTCAATGTTGAAAACCCAACCCCTCCTCCTTTTCGTCGTCTTAATTTCCACCCTGATCGTTCTGGGATCAAAATCGTGCAATCTTGTAACGGGTTACTGCTTTGTTGTAGTAATCGAAGGAGAGATCTTCCACGTAAATACTACGTGTTTAATCCTACCACCAAGCAATTTGCGGTCATCCCATCGCTTATTGGAGGTTCGGGTGCTACTACAACTATCCGTTTTATGGGTTTGGCATTTCATCGTGCAAATTGCATAAAGTACAAACTTGTTTGTTTTCGTAGTGTAAATCGCTACAGGAATATGTTTCAGATCCAAATCTACTCGTCCGATACAGGAAAATGGAGAATTTCACAAGAATCCTTCTCTTCGTCTGATTTAAGGTGTTCCGGTTTGAATGAAGTAAGGTATGGAGTTTACTGGAATGGAGGAGTGCACTGGATTTCTAGTTCTATTAATATGGTATCCTTTAAGCTTGATATAGAACAGGTGCAAACAACGTTGTTGCCCGAGAGGAAATTCGGGTATCGTGGAGAAAGGCCATATTACTTTGGGGAATCCGGAGGACATCTACATTTAGTAGAGGGTGCGTGCAACAAAAACGCTTTCCACGTTAATGTGTATGAAATATTAAGTGATTATTCGGGGTGGTTTGTCAAATACATAGTGGAGCTTGATGAGCTTCGGACCGCTTACCCTTTTACGGTTTATATTAGCAACCAAGATCCGTTAAAATATGAATATGAAGTCGTTGATGTGGTTAGGGGTGAAGAAGAAGAAGAATCTGTGTTCATGGTGGTGAGTACTCGTGAGAAGGTTATAAGATACAATGTTCTTAGCAAGAGTTTCAAACAAATATTTGATCTGAAATTTGATCTGCCCAGCTGCTATCGGATTTGTACCACAAATTTTCATCGTTATACCCAATACTTATCTTCGTTCTAAAGTCGAATATTGGATCATGAATGTTGGAATATGTTGTGATAAGAAGTTAATAAAGTACAGGGGTGTAAAGTGCCAATTGCTGAAAGATGTAAAGTTTCAGGGGGCAAAGCCGGGCAATTGATAATAACCAGCGACTTTTAACATGCCAATTGGGGTTAAATATCAGCTCGATATGAAAACCCTAATTCATTTAATCTGTTTTCAATTCGTTTTCAATTATGTGTTCTTTTCTTTGTAATCATTTGAGTATTGCTTTCATAATAATAAATTGTTGGTTTCTTCGTTGATTCTTGTGTTAATTGTTTCTTTGAGGCGTTCGTTTATAACAAGTGGTATCAGAGCCTGCTTAGGCTCAATTCAAAGAATCTGTTCGATCAAGAAGACGATTGAAGGTTGCAAGATGGTGTCAACGGTTCGAACTTGAAAAGTTTGATGGGAAGAATGATTTTGGGTTATGGAGAATGAAGATGAAAGCCCTGCTTGTTCATCAAGGTGTTGTTAATGCTTTACTCGGTGAAAACAGGTTACCAATAGGTATGACAGACAAGGAGAAGAAGGATGTCCTAGAGAAAGTACATAGTGCTATAATTCTAAGTCTTGGGGATCGTGTGCTGAGAGAAGTTTCGAAAGAAACTTCGGCAGCAGGGTTCTGGGCAAGATTAGAAGGATTGTACATGACCAAATCATTGGCTAATAGACTTTATTTGAAGAAAAGGTTGTATACATTCCATATGACTTCTGGAAAAACTCTAGAAGATCATACGGATGAAATCAACAAACTGATTCTTGATTTGGAAAACATTTATGTGACCCTTGATGATGAAGATCAAGCCATAATTTTCTTGACATCTCTTCCACATTTATATGAAGACTTTATTGACAATCTCATGTATGGGAAAGATTCTTTGTCAATGGAAGAAGTGTTATCTGCTCTTAATTCAAGAGAGTTTAAAGAAAAGAACTGATGTGAAGGAGGAAAGTGCGGAAGGTATGGTTGGTCTGGTTGTAAGAGGAAGACCAGAACAAAGATCTTTCAAGGGGAAGGGGTTCAGTGGTTCCAATCATAATCGTGGGAAGTCCAAGACAAAGTTCAAGAGGAGGTGTTTCAACTGTAACCCAGAGAAACATCTCAAAAGAGAGTGTCTAGAAAGAAACAAGAAGAAGTATGATTCAGGATCAAAGAGCTGTCACACCACGACAACGGCGGAAACACGTGGCGCGACGGTTCAAAAGCATAAAGTCAAGGTTATTGCTAAACACAAGTAATTTAAGAAAATGGGTCATTTATTATGACGTCAAATCTGTTTCAAACATTACACAAAAGTTAATTGTTTTTAAGATAAACATAGAGGTTTCTCATATATATCCCAAATGCCTTGGGAAATAAAAGTGAAACCCCGCAAAAGTTCGACGTCGCATTGGAGATCCTCCGACCCAGCTCGCCTGATCTTTCTTCATCTAGTTACCTGAAAGATATGTTTTAAAAGTTTCGTCAATATAAATATATTGGTGAGTTCACAGGTTTTTAGTTTCTAAAACTTGAATACTTGGGAATACCATGTTATGACAATATATAGGAGTTGCAAATTCCTATAAATCTACTTGAGACTATAATCAAACCAAGACGTATATAAATAAAATGCCCCGCTCCAAGTCGTACTCGGTTTCCCACGACTTAAGTTCAGAATATTTGCACCCCAGGCATAACCTAATGCACAATCGACGCTATCGATTAGGGGTGGGCCTTGTCAGGCACCAATAGTACTATTCGAATATTCCTCTGGTTTCAATCTCCGAATAAATGATTATAGAGGCGAGGACTCAACCCCGAGTGGCGGTCACACCTCAAGTAATAAACCCGTCAAACATTTCCCTAACATATCTTTCCCCCGGAAAACGTAAAAATAGTTAAAAATGGGGCCGTGAAACTCACCTGAAACTGCGTCTGGCTCAAAAGGTAGATAGCAAGTGGGTGGTCTCGCACCTACAAACGTCCTAGACGTATAAGTCACTATTCCTATAGTGCATGTGCCCTGGCAAGTTGTACACCCAACTCCCGACCACAAGTTATTCCAAATCCCGTTTAATTAAGCGCGTATCCTAGGTTTTGTTGGCGTTACATTACCCATTGTGTTACAAGTTATATATTACTCTTGTTAATATTTCCATAACTTGTATCTTATTATCATCGACTCGACTTCACTTAACATATAATTATTTTCCCATTTAAATAATTATACTTAAGATCGCATCGCTCGATATAATATATATTTCAACCCTCGACCCGACTCACCTTGCCGCACATTTGTTTTCCCATTTAAACAAATATACTAAGATCTTGTCGTTCGATTGTATATTCTTAACGTCCCGTTTCAACTCACCATGCCGTATATTTATTTTCCCATTCAAATAAATATACTAGGATTTCGTTGGTACGGCATACACATATATATATCTTTGTCTTCTCGCCGCGGCTTTCCTTCCCACATATCTACTTTCCCATTAAGTAGATATACTAGAATTTTGCCGAGACGAGCGTACATATATATAAATGTGTAATTTTTCTTGTTAAGTATATACGTTTGTTTAACGTCTTATTTGTTTATGTCATGTGTTTCTCCCACGAATAATTCTCTTAACACTTAGGAAAGTGTTTATTAGTTTTCACCCAATGTATATATATATTTTACTTCTTAAAATATATATTTTTCTTATCTTGCCGCAATGGCATTTTTCTCATGTTTTGTCCGTGTACGGTTTGTTAACGCGTCTTAGTTCGATATCTTAACTCGATTAGTTAATTTTTCCAAGTTTTTCCCAACATGTATTTTATAGAAATATTATCCATATTTCTTCCTATTTTCACATGTTACTTGGATGATTTAAAATACTTATGTATTTTTAATCCAACTTGTTAACTTAACTACAAAAATGTTTCCAACACTTTTATATTCCCATTTATATAAAAGTATTCATTTTTGTATAAGTCTTCCAAGTTTGTTTAATATTTTTATAAAATCTCTATTTTATAAAAATCCTTATGTTAAAACCCTTTATATTTTTATAACTTTCAAAAATACACTTTTATACAAAATACCCAAGTATTTCTACTAGTATTTACAAAAATCATCCTTAGACTTTATTACTTACATTTTTGACACCAAACTTTCCATACTTGTATTTTTGGACTAATAGTTTCTAAAATATCCATTTTAGTCCCTTAACTTTCAAAGTTACAATATTAGTCCCTTAACTTACAAAAGTTGCATTTTTCTACTCTAACTTTCAAGTTAGCATTTTTCACTCAAAATAGTAAACTTTGAAGATTCAACTTTTTATTGGTAAGTTATTTTTGTATTAAAACACTTATGTTAGTCTTGTATTTCATATGGAAGGCTAATTATATGTGTGTTTTATGTATTTGTCCATTTTATCAAAATATCATTCACCTAAGTAAGCTAACTTAGATTTTCCATCTTCTTCATTTATGAACTTCTAACATGTTTTACCACATATTATAACTTAGATGATCATAATAAGATGATTTAAAGTCACTTTTAACATATTCAAGTTCATCCCATAATCTTAACCAAAACATCATCCTACTTAGTCTTACATGTAAACTTTATATATTTTCAAGACTAATACATCATCATCCACAAATCCATGGTTTATTTTCATATCTTTAATCTTCCATTTTACACATGTAAAACCTATTAAAGATTATGTTCAAAACCACTTTTAAACCCTTCATGTACAACTTGCTACTAGGAACACATACATGAATAATAACAATCAAAAACAAGATTAAGAAGCTTACTACTAGCACAAGGCTAGGGAAGACAAAAACCTTGGATTTGAGAGGGGTTTAGTGTGTTCTTCCAAGTGGTTTAGCTCCAAGCTCTTGAAACACACAATAGGGGTTTGGATGATGGATTGTTTTGAGTAATTTGGAGATGTAAAAATTTGAAAGAAATGTGTATGGGGGATGGGGGAAACCTACGGCCAAGGAAGGAAGAAGAAAGAGTGTTTTGCTTTGTTATTCAATCTCCTAACACATGTTATTTATACCCTTATCACATGTAATCTCCCATGGATCTTGTGATTATTACTAAAGATATGAGAGATTTATGAAGTACAAAAATTGATCTTGGATGGGTGTGGGATGGTGATGATGGCCGTGGGTTTTAGGAGAGCCAAAGAGGTGGCTTGTAAATCTTTCTAAAGGGTTGTAATCTTACCTAGCCTTACACTTGATCTTATACAAGACTTAACCATGCATGTGCATACACTTAGGGTATGATTACTAGTTTTGTCTTGGCTTTTAGTGGCCTATGGCCGAAAATTATACAAGAGGGGACAAGACTTGAGCCACTTTTGTACTAGTGTCCACTTACACACTTTATCTTACACATTTGCCTTTACATGCATGCTTTGCCTAAGATTATAGATTATTATTATCAACACAAGTTGCATGGACACATCCTTGGCCTTTAGGCCGGCCCTTAGAGGGGTTTGGGTGGGGTCCACAACTTCAAATGTTTACCCATTGTTTGTTATGTTTAATCCCCCGTCGTTCGGGTGTCGTTCGGGTATTTTTCGGGTTTTAATCACGCGTTATCCGGACATTAAAAATACCTTTAATAACCCTTAAATATAGTCTATTTTAAGCGTTGATTGGTTATTTAGGCCTCTGCCGGGTGAAATTATGAGTTATACGCGTATCGGGTGCGGTACGCGCATTTTATTCGTTACCGGAAGATTTGTACAAGACGTTTTCATTTATGGTTTTGGAGTTCCAAAACTCATTATATCTTATGAAAATACCCTTTATTTTATATCCTGGGTGTCCGGGATCCGTTTCGTTTATTTAATTATTACCGGGTAATTGCCAACGTCCATACCGGATAGCTTATTTGCACATGATCCAATCATGCTTTACCATTAAACGTATGCATTCCTATGCACTATTTGGAATTTGCTATCCCCTAAGGCCTTGATAATTAAATCACACATAATTGCATTTAATTACGTTAATCATATATTAATTAATTTGTACGGAATTACCTTATTTTTGCCGGTTGTTACATTCTCCCCCCGTTAAGAGAATTCCGTCCCGGAATTCACTTCGAGTTCTCCGGTACAGGTGTCTTCTCGAATAGGGCGGGGTATTTTTGCTTCATCCGGTCCAGCCTTTCCCACGTGAACTCCGGTCCACGCTTGGCATTCCAGCGCACTTTGACCAATCTGATCTTGCTGCGCCTTAGTTTTTGGACCTTCCAATCGGTTACCTCGATTGGTTCTTCAACAAAATGTAACTTGTCGTCAATTTGGATTTCTTCCGCAGGAATGATGAGAGTTTCGTCGGATAGGCACTTTTTCAAATTTGACACATGAAACGTGTCGTGTATTCCACTAAGCTCTTGAGGCAACTTGAGCTTGTATGCCACTGTGCCTACCCTGGACAAGACTTCGAACGGTCCAATATATCGTGGGTTCAACTTTCCGCGCTTCCCAAAGCGTGCGACACCTTTCCAAGGTGACACTTTCAGTAGGACCCTGTCTCCGACTTGAAACTCTAAAGGCTTGCGCCTCATATCAGCATAGCTTTTCTGGCGGTCCCGGGCCGCTTTGAGGCGTTCCTTTATCAAAAAGACCTTATCTGTGGTCTCTTGAACAATTTCGGGCCCGGTGAGTTGTTTTTCTCCAACTTCCGCCCAACATAATGGCGATCGGCACTTGCGTCCATATAGAGCTTCAAACGGTGCGGCTTGAATGCTCGTATGATAACTGTTGTTATAAGAAAATTCTACCAATGGCAAGTGCGTATCCCAATTACCTCCGAAATCTATCGCGCATGCCCTTAACATATCCTCCAAGGTCTGGATGGTTCGTTCACTTTGACCATCCGTTTGGGGGTGATATGCGGTGCTCATGTCGAGGCGAGTACCGAGGGCTTCATTTAAACTTTCCCAAAATCTGGAAGTGAAACGACTATCTCGATCGGAGATGATAGAAACAGGTACACCGTGTTTAGATACCACTTCCTTAATGTACAAACGGGTCAGTTTCTCCAACTTGTCCGTCTCGCGAATCGGAAGGAAGTGTGCGGATTTCGTCAATCGATCAACAATTACCCAGATCGTGTCATGGCCACTTGTTGTCTTGGGTAACTTGGTAATGAAATCCATGGTGATTCGTTCCCATTTCCATTCCGGTATTTCCGGTTGCTGGAGCAAACCGGAAGGTCTCTGGTGCTCAGCCTTGACCTTTGCGCAAGTCAAACATCGCGCAACATAGGCTGCTATATCCCTTTTGAAGTTCGGCCACCAATAAAGTTCCTTCAGATCGTGGAACATCTTGTCTGCACCCGGGTGAACCGAATATCTAGAATTGTGAGCTTCGGCCAATACTAGCTCACGCAATCCACCATATACTGGGACCCAAATTCTATTCATGAAATACAGTGTCTGGTCCGCTTTTGGTTCTAGTGAATCAACCATCTTTCGTAACCTTTCATCTTTGACATTCTCGGGTTTGAGGGCGTTAACTTGAGCTCCACGAATTCGTTCAGTCATATTCGTGTGGATAGTCAAACCCAAAGCTCGAACACGCAATGGTTTAACCCGTTCCTTGCGACTCAAGGCGTCAGCTACGACGTTCGCCTTACCGGGATGGTACTTTATCTCACAATCGTAATCGTTTAATAATTCAACCCATCGCCGTTGTCGCATATTCAAATCTTTCTGATCAAAGATGTGTTGTAAACTCTTATGATCAGTGAAAATCGTGCACTTGGTTCCGTACAAATAGTGCCTCCATATCTTGAGAGCGAACACCACTGCACCTAATTCCAAATCATGTGTAGTGTAGTTCTTCTCATGGATCTTCAGTTGCCTGGAAGCATAAGCTATTACTTTTTCTCGCTGCATCAATACACAACCCAAACCTTGATGCGAGGCATCACAGTAAACCACAAAATCTTCCGTACCGTCTGGAAGTGACAGTATCGGAGCGCCACATAACTTGTCTTTTAACAATTGGAATGCTGCCTCTTGCTTTTCCGTCCACTCAAATTTCTTATCCTTTTGGGTTAGCATGGTTAAAGCTTGTGCTATCTTTGAAAAGTTCTCGATGAACCTTCTGTAATAACCCGCAAGGCCTAGAAATTGTCGTACTTCGGTAGGGGTTCGAGGGGCTTCCCAATTTTTAATTGCCTCGATCTTGGCGGGATCAACGTGTATGCCTTTCTCGTTTACCACGTGGCCTAAAAAGTGAACTTCCCGAATCCAAAAGTCACATTTTGAGAATTTAGCATAGAGCTTCTCTTTGCGTAATACTTCAAGAATTAACCGAAGGTGATTCTCGTGGTCTTCTTTCGTACGTGAATAGATCAAAATGTCGTCAATGAAGACAATGACGAATTTGTCCAGGTATGGCTTACACACGCGGTTCATTAGGTCCATGAAAACCGCTGGTGCGTTGGTCAAGCCGAACGGCATTACCAAAAATTCATAGTGTCCATACCGGGTTCTGAAGGCCGTTTTTGGTACATCTTCTTCTTGTATACGCAACTGGTGATAGCCTGACCTCAAATCGATCTTGGAGTAATAGCTGGAACCTTGGAGCTGATCAAATAAATCGTCGATCCTGGGGAGAGGATAGCGATTCTTGATGGTTAGCTTGTTCAGCTCTCGGTAGTCGATGCACATGCGAAATGTGCCATCCTTCTTCTTCACAAATAAGACAGGAGCTCCCCAAGGCGAGAAACTCGGTCTTATAAATCCTTTGTCCAATAATTCTTGTAGCTGGCTGGACAGTTCCTGCATCTCTGATGGAGCTAGGCGGTATGGCGATCGTGCCACAGGAGCTGCTCCGGGAACGAGGTCGATGCGGAACTCGACTTGTCGAGGTGGCGGTAACCCCGGCAAATCTTCTGGAAATACATCCGGAAAATCTCTGGCGACTGGAATATCTTCCAACTTTCGCTCGTCGGCCTTCTTGTCCACTACGTGTGCCAAGAACGCGACAAGCCCTTTCCTTAGACACTTACGAGCCTTCATGCTCGAAATAATCCTTAGTGGCGTCCCGTGTCTTTCCCCTTGGATTGAGAGAGTTTCACCGCTTGCGAGGGGAACTTGAATAACTTTATTGTTGCAAACCACAATGGCACGGTGCTCGGACAACCAATCCATGCCGACAACGATGTCAAAACTTCCCAATACGACCGGCAAAAGATCAATCCCAAACTCGTTCCCACAGAGTTCTAATTTACAATCTTTTGCTACCTCTCTCGTTTCAATAGTTTTACCATTAGCCAGTTCTATAGAGTAGGGTGTATCTAGTTTGCTAGTTTTTAAACCAAGTAGTCTTGTAAACTCAATGGATACGAAGCTAAAGTCGGCTCCGGTATCAAATAATACAGAAGCATAATGACCATTTAGAGGAAACGTACCAGTGACCACAGTGGGGTCTTGCCGTGCATCACCGGCTCCAATCACAAATGCCCGGCCGCGGGCCTGATTGTTGATCTTGGGGCAATCCTTCTTCCAATGATCTAATGACCCGCATGCAAAGCATGGTCTAGCCCCTCCATTCTTTGGTGCTCCAGAACGGCACTCTTCAGTCTTGTGCCCTGTACGGTGGCACTTCCCGCAAGTTAACCCATTGTTTCTTCCCTGATTTCCCTGCTTGTTACCGTTACCACGTCCCGTGGCGACATATCCCTTTCCCTTCTTGCTCGAGCTACCCGACGCTCGGTCCCTTTTTCCTTCATCCCTTTTTCTTTTCCCAAACCTTGGCCTGTTACCCTGATCATTAGTCACAACAGCTGAACTTGATCCCTGATTCTTGGCCTCAACACTGCTTGCCTCAGAAATTTTTAATCCTGAAACTTGGCGGATTAGGGTACCCATGCGGATAGCATCTTCAGTGAGGCTTAGTGCCAGATCAATCGCCTCGCGCATGGTCGTGGTCTTGGAAGAGGTGACCATGCTGCGAATCTGTGGTGCTAACCCGAATAAGTAACGTTCCACCTTGTTCTTTTCCGGTGTAACCAGACGAGGTACCAGTCGTGCGAGATCATGAAATCTAGACGTATACCCAGCAACGTCTGCTCCTACCATGGTGAGGTTCCAGAACTCGGTTTCCAATTTCTGCACTTCGCTTGCCGGGCGGTATTCGGCAGTCATAAGTTCCTTTAGTGCCGCCCATGATAGAGAGTATGCAACATCATCTCCTAGAGACTGTACTTGGCCATTCCACCAA
Source organism: Ambrosia x helenae (assembly GCA_030844895.1). Classification (NCBI taxonomy): domain Eukaryota; kingdom Viridiplantae; phylum Streptophyta; class Magnoliopsida; order Asterales; family Asteraceae; genus Ambrosia; species Ambrosia x helenae. Next base: position 6,089,803 of record CM061232.1, read on the forward strand.
GTTAGTGCCTGATCTAGGAACAGGTTGGTGGAATACATGACAGACTGTCGAGGGGTACACCCGCTGATGCGGATAACTGCCTCGGTCTTTTCAAACCATTTGACCAGGCCTATGGAACCTTCAGTGCCGCTGAAGTTTATCGGCTTGCAGTCCAAGAACGCCTTGAAAGTGCAGCCGCGCTCTCCCGAGGCTGTCCCTGTAATAGTGATGTAGTATGTTATTATGGAATAGGAGTTTTTGAAATATTCTCCCATTACTTTTTCATTTATTCTTAAACCTCTTACCAGTGGGGGAGGTCTCTCTTCGCTCGCTCCCTGTCCTGTCATGGGAGTGTTCAGAGCGTGCGGCTTCATGCTCAGCGATGGCGCGAGCTATGCGTTCAGATATCATGGTTTCGAGCTCGGCCGGTGTTGCGGGCAGTCCGTCTGCTCCGCTATTGCTTCTAGTGGCCGGTGCCATTTCTCTTCAATAATAATTATCAAAGGTTAATTTGGCAAACATTTATACAATACAAAGCATAAATAACAAACCAAAGCATGAACGCAATAATCAACACCATGTCATCACACAACATACCAACACATCACACAAAAATAAATAGTAATCAACACAACATCACCACACAAATATACAAACCACAACATATGGAGTAAGCAATAATAATCATAGACAACAACATATTTCACCATAATAATAAGATTTTTCATTAATTTCAATAATACCAGTACAATGCTTGTTCATAATACAAAATGGAGAATACATTTCTCATACAATACATTGCTTTTGAAATAAATAAAACATCATATCATATGCCGTAATATCCGTACGGCTAGGCAAAATGCAGACGAGCGTCATAACCCGTGCTGTACTACCATACTGCTGCTAATATGTACATAAGCTGGTGGGTCTTCTGTGCATCCCCGATACATCCTACTGTGGCGGTGGCGGTGGATACTGATACTGCGGCGCGTGCGTACTGATCGTCATACTGATCTTCATGATACGCTCGTACAAGAAATGTCGATGCGCAAAGTGCGCATCTCCTGTGATACCGCACTGAACGTCCAGGCTCAGCAACTCCTCCGCGTAATGCGCCAAAGCATCCCGCGCATCTATCATCCTCGTCCACATCAGACGTGTCTGATGCTCCACCTGTGTTACGGTGCGCTGCACCGTATCAACGAGCGTCTGAAAATCCCGCTCTAAAGTGATGGCAGTGGACCATGCTGGTCCAGACAAGGGTGTCGTCCTGGGTGGCTGGGATGGTCCGGGTATATCTGGGTGTGTGGATGGGAATGGCCCGAAGGGGGCTGGTACTGGTATGTGTGGCAGTAATGGAGTGAAACCTGGTGGCCTGATGGAAAAGTGGGGTGGCATCATATAAGGGTCCCCTGCACCTAGAGGGTATGGTGCAGGTGTCATGCTGGGAATGGTGGGGATGGGTAAAGTCATGGCTATGGTGGGTGGTGGCATAGGCTCGGCTAGTGGGGCTACTAACGGCTCCGAAACAGTGGCCCACTCTGGGGTGGACACCACTACAGGGGGTGTGGGAGGGCTCGCAGTGGCGAATGCCTCCATGCCTGCCCTATGTAGCTCAGAGCTACGGGCGGGACTACCCTCAAGTACAAGTGCCGCTGGGGCTGGCTCCTCCTGGGGTATGGGCTCGAGTGGTGCTGGTGGGGCTACGGGGTCGGCTGGGGCGTCCTCTAGCATTGGAGCCACTGGCTCCTCCTGATCAGCCGGAATCTCGGGCACCAACATGTGCTCCACCGAACCTACTGACTCGTCGTCAGAATCATCGGATATCCACCCGTTCTGTCCACGGGCGATAGGCAGGAGTCTCATGCCTGCAGGTACGTGGATGTGGGGTAAGGGTGCTGGCTCGTGCTCCACGTGAGCCTGTCGGTCGAATGGAGACTCTGCCGCATCCGACTGGGCTGGAACTGGTCGCGACGGACCGGCACAGCCGTCAGGGAAGTCCCTGATGGCTCGAATGGGGTGTACGGCCACAGGTGCGGCCGGTACAATGGGCAGTGGCGCGTCAATCACGGCCGGTGCCCAGTGGGGGTCCTCGCTGGGGTCTGACTCGTCTGAGCTATCGTCGCCTGCTCCGTCGGCGGCGACGCCCATCTCTACGTCCTCATCTCCCGAGGAGAGCACTACCAACTCTACTGGCTCTGGTGGTGGTGCCGGGATGATCTGCAAGCTACTGTCGATACTCGGCGCGATACTTCCTGCGTTCGACATTCCTGGCAAAAGAACCGTACATATATATATGATTTATTTAAATTAGACAGTTATGGCGTACTCTATAGTAACCTTCCTAACTTCTAATTTTCACGTTACATCATAACAATACCCATGGCTGGCTTGGTCGGAATCTCCTCATGCCCAATGCTTCTTGAAAATTACTTTTAAAATATCTTTATATATTTTCTTTTGAAAACTTTATCTTTAGAACCAAATCCGGTTATAGTCTAGTTTTTAAAGAAAATACTCTAGTTCGCTATTACCTTGGCTCTGATACCACGTTCTGTCACACCACGACAACGGCGGAAACACGTGGCGCGACGGTTCAAAAGCATAAAGTCAAGGTTATTGCTAAACACAAGTAATTTAAGAAAATGGGTCATTTATTATGACGTCAAATCTGTTTCAAACATTACACAAAAGTTAATTGTTTTTAAGATAAACATAGAGGTTTCTCATATATATCCCAAATGCCTTGGGAAATAAAAGTGAAACCCCGCAAAAGTTCGACGTCGCATTGGAGATCCTCCGACCCAGCTCGCCTGATCTTTCTTCATCTAGTTACCTGAAAGATATGTTTTAAAAGTTTCGTCAATATAAATATATTGGTGAGTTCACAGGTTTTTAGTTTCTAAAACTTGAATACTTGGGAATACCATGTTATGACAATATATAGGAGTTGCAAATTCCTATAAATCTACTTGAGACTATAATCAAACCAAGACGTATATAAATAAAATGCCCCGCTCCAAGTCGTACTCGGTTTCCCACGACTTAAGTTCAGAATATTTGCACCCCAGGCATAACCTAATGCACAATCGACGCTATCGATTAGGGGTGGGCCTTGTCAGGCACCAATAGTACTATTCGAATATTCCTCTGGTTTCAATCTCCGAATAAATGATTATAGAGGCGAGGACTCAACCCCGAGTGGCGGTCACACCTCAAGTAATAAACCCGTCAAACATTTCCCTAACATATCTTTCCCCCGGAAAACGTAAAAATAGTTAAAAATGGGGCCGTGAAACTCACCTGAAACTGCGTCTGGCTCAAAAGGTAGATAGCAAGTGGGTGGTCTCGCACCTACAAACGTCCTAGACGTATAAGTCACTATTCCTATAGTGCATGTGCCCTGGCAAGTTGTACACCCAACTCCCGACCACAAGTTATTCCAAATCCCGTTTAATTAAGCGCGTATCCTAGGTTTTGTTGGCGTTACATTACCCATTGTGTTACAAGTTATATATTACTCTTGTTAATATTTCCATAACTTGTATCTTATTATCATCGACTCGACTTCACTTAACATATAATTATTTTCTCATTTAAATAATTATACTTAAGATCGCATCGCTCGATATAATATATATTTCAACCCTCGACCCGACTCACCTTGCCGCACATTTGTTTTCCCATTTAAACAAATATACTAAGATCTTGTCGTTCGATTGTATATTCTTAACGTCCCGTTTCAACTCACCATGCCGTATATTTATTTTCCCATTCAAATAAATATACTAGGATTTCGTTGGTACGGCATACACATATATATATCTTTGTCTTCTCGCCGCGGCTTTCCTTCCCACATATCTACTTTCCCATTAAGTAGATATACTAGAATTTTGCCGAGACGAGCGTACATATATATAAATGTGTAATTTTTCTTGTTAAGTATATACGTTTGTTTAACGTCTTATTTGTTTATGTCATGTGTTTCTCCCACGAATAATTCTCTTAACACTTAGGAAAGTGTTTATTAGTTTTCACCCAATGTATATATATATTTTACTTCTTAAAATATATATTTTTCTTATCTTGCCGCAATGGCATTTTTCTCATGTTTTGTCCGTGTACGGTTTGTTAACGCGTCTTAGTTCGATATCTTAACTCGATTAGTTAATTTTTCCAAGTTTTTCCCAACATGTATTTTATAGAAATATTATCCATATTTCTTCCTATTTTCACATGTTACTTGGATGATTTAAAATACTTATGTATTTTTAATCCAACTTGTTAACTTAACTACAAAAATGTTTCCAACACTTTTATATTCCCATTTATATAAAAGTATTCATTTTTGTATAAGTCTTCCAAGTTTGTTTAATATTTTTATAAAATCTCTATTTTATAAAAATCCTTATGTTAAAACCCTTTATATTTTTATAACTTTCAAAAATACACTTTTATACAAAATACCCAAGTATTTCTACTAGTATTTACAAAAATCATCCTTAGACTTTATTACTTACATTTTTGACACCAAACTTTCCATACTTGTATTTTTGGACTAATAGTTTCTAAAATATCCATTTTAGTCCCTTAACTTTCAAAGTTACAATATTAGTCCCTTAACTTACAAAAGTTGCATTTTTCTACTCTAACTTTCAAGTTAGCATTTTTCACTCAAAATAGTAAACTTTGAAGATTCAACTTTTTATTGGTAAGTTATTTTTGTATTAAAACACTTATGTTAGTCTTGTATTTCATATGGAAGGCTAATTATATGTGTGTTTTATGTATTTGTCCATTTTATCAAAATATCATTCACCTAAGTAAGCTAACTTAGATTTTCCATCTTCTTCATTTATGAACTTCTAACATGTTTTACCACATATTATAACTTAGATGATCATAATAAGATGATTTAAAGTCACTTTTAACATATTCAAGTTCATCCCATAATCTTAACCAAAACATCATCCTACTTAGTCTTACATGTAAACTTTATATATTTTCAAGACTAATACATCATCATCCACAAATCCATGGTTTATTTTCATATCTTTAATCTTCCATTTTACACATGTAAAACCTATTAAAGATTATGTTCAAAACCACTTTTAAACCCTTCATGTACAACTTGCTACTAGGAACACATACATGAATAATAACAATCAAAAACAAGATTAAGAAGCTTACTACTAGCACAAGGCTAGGGAAGACAAAAACCTTGGATTTGAGAGGGGTTTAGTGTGTTCTTCCAAGTGGTTTAGCTCCAAGCTCTTGAAACACACAATAGGGGTTTGGATGATGGATTGTTTTGAGTAATTTGGAGATGTAAAAATTTGAAAGAAATGTGTATGGGGGATGGGGGAAACCTACGGCCAAGGAAGGAAGAAGAAAGAGTGTTTTGCTTTGTTATTCAATCTCCTAACACATGTTATTTATACCCTTATCACATGTAATCTCCCATGGATCTTGTGATTATTACTAAAGATATGAGAGATTTATGAAGTACAAAAATTGATCTTGGATGGGTGTGGGATGGTGATGATGGCCGTGGGTTTTAGGAGAGCCAAAGAGGTGGCTTGTAAATCTTTCTAAAGGGTTGTAATCTTACCTAGCCTTACACTTGATCTTATACAAGACTTAACCATGCATGTGCATACACTTAGGGTATGATTACTAGTTTTGTCTTGGCTTTTAGTGGCCTATGGCCGAAAATTATACAAGAGGGACAAGACTTGAGCCACTTTTGTACTAGTGTCCACTTACACACTTTATCTTACACATTTGCCTTTACATGCATGCTTTGCCTAAGATTATAGATTATTATTATCAACACAAGTTGCATGGACACATCCTTGGCCTTTAGGCCGGCCCTTAGAGGGGTTTGGGTGGGGTCCACAACTTCAAATGTTTACCCATTGTTTGTTATGTTTAATCCCCCGTCGTTCGGGTGTCGTTCGGGTATTTTTCGGGTTTTAATCACGCGTTATCCGGACATTAAAAATACCTTTAATAACCCTTAAATATAGTCTATTTTAAGCGTTGATTGGTTATTTAGGCCTCTGCCGGGTGAAATTATGAGTTATACGCGTATCGGGTGCGGTACGCGCATTTTATTCGTTACCGGAAGATTTGTACAAGACGTTTTCATTTATGGTTTTGGAGTTCCAAAACTCATTATATCTTATGAAAATACCCTTTATTTTATATCCTGGGTGTCCGGGATCCGTTTCGTTTATTTAATTATTACCGGGTAATTGCCAACGTCCATACCGGATAGCTTATTTGCACATGATCCAATCATGCTTTACCATTAAACGTATGCATTCCTATGCACTATTTGGAATTTGCTATCCCCTAAGGCCTTGATAATTAAATCACACATAATTGCATTTAATTACGTTAATCATATATTAATTAATTTGTACGGAATTACCTTATTTTTGCCGGTTGTTACAAGAGCCAATGTAGTTCTCCTCAAGATAGTTCACAAGATGGGTATGATAGTGCTGATTTCTTGGTTGTAACAAATCAAGAAGGTGTTGTAGTCAGTATATGGATTCTTGATTCAGGGTGCTCATTTCATATGACTCATCATAGAGAGTACTTTATAGATTTCAAGAGTGGAGATCTTGGAACTGTTAAGTTGGGAGATGTTCAACCTTGTAGAATTGCAGGATATGGATCCATTAAGTTGAGCCTGGATAATGGATCAACTGTGATTCTGGAAAGTGTAAGGTATGTTCCTGAGTTAACCAAGAACCTGATTTCTTTGGGTACTTTTGAGAGTCAAGGGTATTCAGTAAGTCTAAAGAATGGGAAAGCCAAGGTTGTAAAGGGGTCAATGGTGGTTTTATCAGGATCTAGACAAAGCAATAATGTCTATTATCTTGATGGCCATGTGAAAAAGGAAAGTACTTCACTTATTGTTGAGTCTAAAGACAGTGAGTTCATGTTATGGCTTAAGAGACTTGACCATATCAGTGGACAGGGTTTAACTGAAATATGCAAACAGCAAGTTATAGATGGTTTGCAGAAAAGTGAGTTGGAAATATGTGAAAATTAAGTGATGGGAAAGGAAAAGCTCATAGGGTGAATTTCTCAAAAGGTGTTCATTCAACTAAAAGACGTCTAGATTATATTCATGCTGATTTGTGGAGTCCATCAAAAAATATAGCTCTAGGTGGAGGTGTTTATTTTCTGTCCATTGTAGATGATTTTTAAAGAAGAATTTGGGTACATGTTTTGAAACATAAACATGCGACATGTGCCAAGTTCAAAGAGTGGAAGGCATTGGTGGAAAATCAGTCTGGAAAGAATATAAAGAAAATAAGAACTGATAATGGTCTAGAATTCTGTAATTAGGAATTCTCTCAATTATGTAAAGAAGAAGGTGACATTTGTCAGTTCCAGGCACTCCTCAGCAAAATGGATTTGTTGAAAGGATGAACAGAACATTGCTGAACAAAGTAAGATGTATGCTATACAGTTCAGGGTTACCTAAAAGATTTTGGGGAGAAGCAGTGTCTACTGCTGCTTATCTGATCAACAGATCACCTTCATCAGCAATTAATATGAAGGTTCCCATGGAGATGTGGTCAGGTGCCAAAACTGAATAAAGTAATTTGAAAGTTTTTGGTTCATTAGCTTATGCCCATGTTAAAGATGATAAACTAGACCCTAGAGCTCAAAAGTGTATTATGTTGGGATATCCTGAGTGATGGGATTGGGTACTAAACCGACAAGTGGTCATACCCAAACCCGGTCTTAAGAGCTACGCGGAAGGAAGCCATGTGCGGACATTGGCATATGCATGTTATGCACGGTCAACATCCATGCACTAAGATTAGGGTTTAAGGTAATGGTGGCATACGTCCACCTCTATATAAGGGATCATATCCTTAATGGTGAGGACACTTTTTTCTAACCCAAAGAGTAATCACTGATAGTATTCCCATTCACCCACGTTTTTGTTATAAACTACTACCATGTGTAGTCGTCTCCTTACTTAAATTCTTTTACTGTTTGCAGGCCAGTCCAATCTATAAACCACTAGTGAAGGATTATCTCTGTGGAATAGAATAGTCTCATCATCCCTACAAGGATGTTAGACTATTTGTGTCTTCATTGGCGCCATCACTATCGGTTCTCTCATCTTTCAAACTAGCAACTATGGATTCGTCGACTGGTGCAAACCAGAACACCGTTGATGTTGATGCCACAATCGATGACAAGATTTATGTTGTTGCACCAAACACTGTGACAAAGAATGTTACTCAGAAGCAGCCACACATACCGTTCCAGTTCATCCCACTTAGAGGTGGGGCATCGAACGGGAGAAAGAAACAAAATGATCAATCTCCGATAGATCAGGATGAATGGTTGGCCAGACAGAATGCCAAGACCATAGCCGAATACCAAAAGATGGTCCTTGAAAAGGCTAAACTAGATACAAAGAAGGCTTTGAGTTTTGATACCCTAAAGGGTGATCAAGATTCACCTCCAGAAAAAAAAAAATGACCGTCGTCCAACAGGGCCTCGTCAGGCGGTACGTGGTGGAGATTATGGTAGAAATACTTGCGATCAGGACCACGTCAACCTAGACGAGGAGCCTGACGGCTATGAATCTGAAGATGAAGTTCAACATGAATCTAACCGTAAACAATGTTCAAAGTCGGTTGCTAGCAACCATGCACGCCCGGACAATGATCTGTACAAGCCTTATCGGCCCAAAACTTTTGCAAAAAGGTCAAAGTTCTGCGCACGCATAACTTTGTCTCCAATGCCTCAAGAATGCAAGATCCCAAGCACTATTGGGAAATATGATGGTTTACGTGATCCAGATGATCATTTACATGCTTTCGACTACGCAGGAAGTTCCAAACTCTGGCCCGTGCAGGCCTGGTGTCATCAGTTTGTTCAAACACTAACAGAGGCAGCTAGGGTTTGGTATGAAAGTTTGCCCGTCGGGAGCCTGGTGGATTTTGATGATTTGATCAAGAAGTTCAAGAATCATTTTTTTGCATCTCCAGAAACACAAGAAAGACAAGGCACACTTGTGTACACGTAATGAGAATGAATCACTGGAAGATTACATAGTTCTGTTCAATAAGGAAGCTCTCCAAATGGGATGTGAATAAGAACTTACCCGTGCAGCATTCATACATGGTGTAAGAAATGATGACTTAATGAAGTGTCTTACTGGTAAAGACGGTGTGCCTACTGCCTGGGATGAGGTATATAAAGCCGCGAAGGTTTACGCGTCTTCAGAGCGTTCTTTTCACCGTAACAAAAATATGCACCATAACAACAACCACAACGGTCCCAGCAACAAGGGAAAGGGGAAGCAGTCTGTATGGTCCAGAATTTCTGGCGCAGCAGACGAAGGTAAATGTTCCTCTGCGCAGGATGCGCGCAATTATCTGAACTCTAAGGGCTCGTGTGATCAGAAAGGGCACCATAGAAAGAACTATGACTCGACCCCGTTGTCCAAGAAACCTTACGAAGTCTTGAAGACAGAGCAGATTCAGTTCCCAAAGTCGCGGGAATTGAGTCGTGAAAGAAGGAATGTTGATAATTCTAAGTATTGTTAGTATCATGAAGATTATGGGCACTTAACAGACAACTGCTACAGCCTTAAGATGGAAATCGAAAACACAATCAAGTCTGGACAGTTAGCCTATCTAGTGAAGAACATGTGGAAGAAGCCAAGAGAACATGCGGACGAAGGCGAGCCCTCCCAGAAAAAGATCCACAATCTAAAAGCCATCTTCTGCATCCCATTCAATCACCAAATCTCTTATCTGCTTGAATACATCAATGTTATGCAGTCTCGCCACCAATGGTCTTCCATGACATTCGCTAAACTCGTTAATATTATCCGGAATGATAACAAGTTCAGCGTCTCTATTCTCATCTTTAACCCATGTTAGCACTTCTATGAAAGAATTAACATTCTTATCAGCGCGAATACCATGCCCTCCTTCGTTATCTACTCATACTTCCTTCTTCTCACATGTAGCCTCCGACTTCATCTTGATATCTTCATATAATGGTTTCTGAAAGTCTTCTCTTGTGTATTTAGCAACATTAGTTCGAAGTTTATAACTGCCCATCCATACTTTCTCATAGATCTTTCAAGTTCTTCTTTTTTCCTGATGTTGTGGAATGTAACAAAACCAAATTTCCTTCCGTATTTCTCTTTTTCTAGCAATATAAATCTTGGTAATCTCTCCGCATCCTTTCAAAATGTCTTCCAAGTTTTTTCCACTACACTTATCCGGTAAGTTTGTAATGAAATAATTGATTGAATCTTCGTGTCTTTGAGTCTCGGAATGTTTGTCGTGTCGCCAGAAGGAGTCGCCCATCTTCGCCAAATTCACTTAATTAACCATTTTACATACAAATTAAATAATAAAGGGATGATTTGTGATCTAACTTGGGAACTTACACTTGAAATATGGCTTTTGGATTAACACGTTACCCGAAAATAATTATTGTATGTTGTAGAGATTTAATTTTCCATTCCAAAATCATTATTTCTAAATTAAGATTCATTTGTGTTAATAGGTGTTAAATTTTTTAAATTGGGCTTGCATTAAAAGACACCCCAAATTAATTATTATTGGGACATCTCCTCTCTGTCAAAATTATTTTTCCTTCAAATTTTAAGAGTTGGTAAGCACATCACATCCAATACATACTTTAAATACAGAAAATTTATGGGCCCTGGGACCGGACCTGAAGGGTGCGGAGCTTTGTTATGGGTGTGTACCGTTGGCCGTTAAAAAAAATACATAAATTTATAATATTGTTTTAATCGGAATAAATTTATTCATTTAAAATTAATTAAAATTTTAAATTACAACAGTTCTTATTATACAAAAAAAAAATATTAGAATGGTTGACTAAGTAAGGTCAACAAAAAGAAAGTCTTAAAGCTTAACAAGTTCTATTTGTTTAGCTTTCATGGCAAGCTTTCACCAAGACAACTCAACTTAAATACACATATTCTTCAAGTAACTCAAATCACTCCAAAAATGGTGACCAAAAGATCCAAACTCAACAAAACCTGCTTCTCAGAGGCTCTCATGGCAAGGTCCACACAATCTGGACCTATAGTTGGTTCCAACTATTATCTTTTAACATAAATCCTTCTTCGGCTCCCCGTTACCTCCATCCTTCGCTTCAAATCCGTATCCAAACACTGGCAGTCAATATTGAGTCACCGACGTTTCACCCTCTTGTATGACATTGTTCCGGTTTCTCCTGGTCTTTTTCTTCGCGATTTGTATATTCCATTTGATGTTGAAAACCCGACCCCTCCTCCTTTTCGTAGTCTTAATTTCTACCCTGATCCTTGTGGTATAAAAATCGTGCAATCTTGTAACGGGTTACTTCTTTGTTGTAGTAATAAAGCAAAGGAACATGCACGTAAATACTACGTGTTTAATCCCACTACTAAGCAATTTGCAACCATCCCTTCGATCATAGGTGGTTTAGATGCTAGTAAAACCATCCAATTCATGGGTTTAGCTTTTCATCAAGTAGACTGTGCTCATTACAAAGTTATTTGTTTTCGTAAAGTAAATCCTAATGGAAATTCGTTTCAAATCCAAATCTACTCGTCGGATACAAGGAAATGGAGAGTTTCACATGACTCGTCTTATTTGAGGTCTTTTAGTGATGGAGTTTACTGGAATGGAGCTTTGCATTGGATTCCCTATGGTTTTAACCTTGTATACTTTAAGCTCGATGTGGAGCAATTGCATACAATGTTGTTGCCAGAGAGGACATCTTGGTCTCGTGGAGGGAGGCGACACTATTTAGGCGAATCTGGAGGCCATTTGCATTTGTTGGACGGCGAGAACCCTCGACGCGTAATTGTGTATGAATTGTTGAGCGATTAATCGGGGTGGTTTGTCAAATACCGAGTGGAGCTTGATGGGCTTCTAGCCGCTTATCCTTTTACTGTCTATAGCCGCTAATTGGGTCCGGTAAAATATGAATTTGAAGTAATTGATGTTGTGGTTAGGGGTGAAGAAGAAGAATGTACGTTCATGGTGATGAAGGCTCGTGAGAAGATCATTATGTACAATGTTGTTAACGGGAGTTTCAAACAAATATTTGATTTGCCAGGAAACTATCGAAGACTTTGGACCACGAAATTATTTCATCGTTACATCCAAATCATATCTCCTTTCAAATGTAAAAATCTTGGATCTGAATATCATTGTTGTAAAATAAAAAAATAAGTGATTATTCTGTTGGAAAATCAGGCCATTTGATCAAACACAAGATACATGCACTAGTACAGAAATGAATTATTGGTGCTATGGATATTTTTTAATGGTGCGGCCCAATAGACCAAGCGCATCTTCATAATAAAAGTGAATTTAATGATGCTGAATGATTTATTTGTTGGTTCTACATAGAATTAATTATTAATTGGTGCTATATGTTTTTTTCAAGGTGCGGTCAACAATATAAAATTCAAGGTGTCAACCATAATATCTATTCTTCTTATTTTTTTATGTTTATTGATGTAAAATTTCTATTTTTTTTTATTGTTATGTATTAATTGAACTACATTATATGACAAGAGTTTTCCGGATAGACAAATTCGATATGCAGTTATAAAATGTGTGTTACGATGTATCATGAAAATTAATGTACTATAATATGAAAAAACAACAATTTTAATTATGATGTGAATAAAAATAAAAATATATATTAAAGGGGGAATTTATGTTTGGATGAGCAAGAGAGCCAGAAACAACCAGTGCAGAGCGTGATTGAGACAATGATTTTTAAGGTGGTGTTTTTTATAGAAACGGTTGATTTTAACCTAATCTGCCCTAGATGAATTTGATAAGATGTATGATGTTGTGTTCTTTATTCGTCGCCATTATTAATGTGTATCCGCAATAAAGAACACAACATCATACATCTTATCTAATTCATCTATTTTAGGGCTAAATTGCATTTCTTATTGTTTTTTAAAATAAACGTTGCCCCTCCATTGCAGATAAGCAGAAACACTATATTTTAATCTGCAATCTATCCTTTGTATGATTACTCTTTTGTATTAGGCGAATCTGGAGGCCATTTGCGTTTGGTGGACGACGAGAACCCTCTACGCATTATTGTGTATGAATTGTTGAGCGATTATTCGGGGTGGTTTGTCAAATATCGAGTGAAGCTTGATGGGCTTCTAGCCGCTTACCCTTTTACGGTCTATAGCCGCCAATTGGGTCCGGTAAAATATGAATTTGAAGTAATTGATGTTGTGGTTAGGGGTGAAGAAGAAGAATGTACGTTCATGGTGATGAGGGCTCGTGAGAAGATCATTATGTACAATGTTGTTAACGGGAGTTTCAAACAAATATTTGATTTGCCAGGCAACTATCGAAGACTTTGGACCACGAAATTATTTCATCGTTACATCCAAATCATATCTCCTTTCTAATGTAAAAATCTTGGATCTAAATATCATTTTTGTAAAATAAAAAAATAAGTGATTATTCTGTTGGAAAATCAGGCCATTTGATCAAAGACAAGATACATGCACTAGTACAGAAATGAATTATTGGTGCTATGGATATTTTTTAATGGTGCGGCCCAATAGACCAAGCGCATCTTCATACTAAAAGTGAATTTAATGATGCTGAATGATTTATTTGTTGGTTCTACATAGAATTAATTATTAATTGGTGCTATATGTTTTTTTCAAGGTGCGGTCAACAATATAAAATTCAAGGTGTCAACCATAATATCTATTCTTCTTATTTATTTATGTTTATTGATGTAAAATTTCTGTTTTATTTATTGTTATGTATTAATTGAACTACATTATATCACAAGAGTTTTCCGGATAGACAAATTCGATATGCAGTGATAAAATGTATGTTACGATGTATCATGAAAATTTATGTACTATAATATGAAAAAACAACAATTTTAATTATGATGTGAATAAAAATAAAAATATATATTAAAGGGGGAATGTATGTTTGGATGAGCAAGAGAGCCAGAAACAACCAGTGCAGAGTGTGATTGAGACAATGATTTTTAAGGTGGTGTTTTTTTTAGAAACGGGTGATTTTAGCCTAATCTGCCCTAGATGAATTAGATAAGATGTATGATGTTGTGTTCTTTATTCGTCGCTATTATTAATGTGTATCCACAATAAAGAACACAACATCATACATCTTATCTAATTCATCTATTTTAGGGCTAAATTGCATTTCTTATTGTTTTTTAAAATAAACGTTGCCCCTCCATTGCAGATAAACAGATACACTATATTTTAATCTGCAATCTATCCTTTGTATGATTACTCTTTTGTATTAGCCGAATCTGGAGGCCATTTGCATTTGGTGGACGACGAGAACCCTCTACGCATTATTGTGTATGAATTGTTGAGCGATTATTCGGGGTGGTTTGTCAAATATCGAGTGGAGCTTGATTGGCTTCTAGCCGCTTACCCTTTTACGGTCTATAGCCGCCAATTGGGTCCGGTAAAATATGAATTTGAAGTAATTCATGTTGTGGTTAGGGGTGAAGAAGAAGAATGTACGTTCATGATGATGAGGGCTCGTGAGAAGATCATTATGTACAATGTTGTTAACGGGAGTTTAAACAAATATTTGATTTGCCAGGCAACTATCGAAGACGTTGGACCACGAAATTATTTCATCGTTACATCCAAATCATATCTCCTTTCTAATGTAAAAATCTTGGATCTGAATATCATTGTTGTAAAATAAAAAAATAAGTGATTATTCTGTTGGAAAATCAGGCCATTTGATCAAAGACAAGATACATGCACTAGTACAGAAATGAATTATTGGTGCTATGGATATTTTTTAATGGTGCGGCCCAATAGACCAACCGCATCTTCATAATAAAAGTGAATTTAATGATGCTGAATGATTTATTTGTTGGTTCTACATAGAATTAATTATTAATTGGTGCTATATGTTTTTTCTTTCAAGGTGCGGTCAACAATATAAAATTCAAGGTGTCAACCATAATATCTATTCTTCTTATTTATTTATGTTTATTGATGTAAAATTTCTGTTTTATTTATTGTTATGTATTAATTGAACTACATTATATGACAAGAGTTTTCCGGATAGACAAATTCAATATGCAGTGATAAAATCTGTGTTACGATGTATCATGAAAATTAAGGTACTATAATATGAAAAAACAACAATTTTAATTATGATGTGAATAAAAATAAAAATATATATTAAAAGGGGAATGTATGTTTGGATGAGCAAGAGAGCCAGAAACAACGAGTGCAGAGCGTGATTAAGACAATGATTTTTAAGGTGGTGTTTTTTTTAGAAACGGGTGATTTTAACCTAATCTGCCCTAGATGAATTAGAGAAGATATATGATGTTGTGTTCTTTATTCGTCGCCATTATTAATGTGTATCCACAATAAAGAACACCACATCATATATCTTATCTAATTCATCTATTTTAGGGCTAAATTGCATTTCTTATTGTTTTTTAAAATAAACGTTGCCCCTCCATTGCAGATAAGCAGACTGCAATCTATCCTTTGTATGATTACTCTTTTGTATTAGGCGAATCTGGAGGCCATTTTCATTTGGTGGACGACCAGAACCCTCAACGCATTATTGTGTATGAATTGTTGAGCGATTATTCGGGGTGGTTTGTCAAATATCGAGTGGAGCTTGATGGTCTTCTAGCCGCTTACACTTTTACGGTCTATAGCCGCCAATTGGGTCCGGTAAAATATGAATTTGAAGTAATTCATGTTGTGATTAGGGGTGAAGAAGAAGAATGTACGTTCATGGTGATGAGGGCTCGTGAGAAGATCATTATGTACAATGTTGTTAACGGGAGTTTCAAACAAATATTTGATTTGCCAGGCAACTATCGAAGACTTTGGACCACGAAATTATTTCATCGTTACATCCAAATCATATCTCCTTTCTAATGTAAAAATCTTGGATCTGAATATCATTGTTGTAAAATAAAAAAATAAGTGATTATTCTGTTTGAAAATCAGACCATTTGATCAAAGACAAGATACATGCACTAGTACAGAAATGAATTATTGGTGCTATGGATATTTTTTTATGGTGTGGCCCAATAGACCAACCACATCTTCATAGTAAAAGTGAATTTAATGATGTTGAATGATTTATTTGTTGGTTCTACATAGAATTAATTATTAATTGGTGCTATATGTATTTTTTTCAAGGTGCGGTCAACAATATAAAATTCAAGGTGTCAACCATAATATCTATTCTTCTTATTTTTTTTATGTGTATTGATGTAAAATTTCTGTTTTATTTATTGTTATGTATTAATTGAACTACATTATATGACAAGAGTTTTCCGGGTAGACAAATTCGATATGCAGTGATAAAATGTGTGTTACGATGTATCATGAAAATTAATGTACTATAATATGAAAAAACAACAATTTTAATTATGATGTGAATAAAAATAAAATATATATTAAAGGGGGAATGTATGTTTGGATGAGCAAGAGAGCCAGAAACAACCAATGCAGAGCGTGATTGAGACAATGATTTTTAAGGTGGTGTTTTTTTTTTAGAAACGGTTGATTTTAACCTAATCTGCCCTAGATGAATTTGATAAGATGTATGATGTTGTGTTCTTTATTCGTCGCCATTATTAATGTGTATCCACAATAAAGAACACAACATCATACATCTTATCTAATTCATCTATTTTAGGGCTAAATTGCATTTCTTATTGTTTTTTAAAATAAACGTTGCCCCTCCATTGCAGATAAGCAGAAACACTATATTTTAATCTGCAATCTATCCTTTGTATTATTACTCTTTTGTATTAGGCGAATCTGGAGGCCATTTGCATTTGGTGGACGACGAGAACCCTCTACGCATTATTGTGTATGAATTGTTGAGCGATTATCGGGGTGGTTTGTCAAATATCGAGTGGAGCTTGATGGGCTTCTAGCCGCTTACCCTTTTACTGTCTATAGCCGCCAATTGGGTCCGGTAAAATATGAATTTGAAGTAATTGATGTTGTGGTTAGGGGTGAAGAAGAAGAATGTACGTTCATGGTGATGAGGGCTCGTGAGAAGATCATTATGTACAATGTTGTTAACGGGAGTTTCAAACAAATATTTGATTTGCCAGGCAACTATCGAAGACTTTGGACCATGAAATTATTTCAACGTTACATCCAAATCATATCTCCTTTCTAATGTAAAAATCTTCGATCTGAATATCATTGTTGTAAAATAAAAAAAATAAGTGATTATTCTGTTGGAAAATCAGGCCATTTGATCAAAGACAAGATACATGCACTAGTACAGAAATGAATTATTGGTGCTATGGATATTTTTTAATGGTGCGGCCCAATAGACCAACCGCATCTTCATAATAAAAGTGAATTTAATGATGCTGAATGATTTATTTGTTGGTTCTACATAGAATTAATTATTAATTGGTGCTATATGTTTTTTTTTCAAGGTGCGGTCAACAATATAAAATTCAAGGTGTCAACCATAATATCTATTCTTCTTATTTTTTTATGTTTATTGATGTAAAATTTCTGTTTTATTTATTGTTATGTATTAATTGAACTACATTATATGACAAGAGTTTTCCGGATAGACAAATTCGATATATAGTGATAAAATGTGTGTTACGATGTATCATGAAAATTTATGTACTATAATATGAAAAAACAACAATTTTAATTATGATGTGAATAAAAATAAAAATATATATTAAAGGGGGAATTTATGTTTGGATGAGCAAGAGAGCCAGAAACAACCAGTGCAGAGCGTGATTGAGACAATGATTTTTAAGGTGGTGTTTTTTAGAAACGGTTGATTTTAACCTAATCTGCCCTAGATGAATTTGATAAGATGTATGATGTTGTGTTCTTTATCCGTCGCCATTATTAATGTGTATCCACAATAAAGAACACAACATCATACATCTTATCTAATTCATCTATTTTACGGCTAAATTGCATTTCTTATTGTTTTTTAAAATAAACGTTGCCCCTCCATTGCAGATAAGCAGAAACACTATATTTTAATCTGCAATCTATCCTTTGTATGATTACTCTTTTGTATTAGGCGAATCTGGAGGCCATTTGCATTTGGTGGACGACGAGAACCCTCTACGCATTATTGTGTATGAATTGTTGAGCGATTATTCGGGGTGGTTTGTCAAATATCGAGTGAAGCTTGATGGGCTTCTAGCCGCTTACCCTTTTACGGTCTATAGCCGCCAATTGGGTCCGGTAAAATATGAATTTGAAGTAATTGATGTTGTGGTTAGGGGTGAAGAAGAAGAATGTACGTTCATGGTGATGAGGGCTCGTGAGAAGATCATTATGTACAATGTTGTTAACGGGAGTTTCGAACAAATTTTTGATTTGCCAGGCAACTATCGAAGACTTTGGACCACGAAATTATTTCATCGTTACATCCAAATCATATCTCCTTTCTAATGTAAAAACCTTGGATCTGAATATCATTGTTGTAAAATAAAAAAATAAGTGATTATTCTCTTGGAAAATCAGGCCATTTGATCAAAGACAAGATACATGCACTAGTACAGAAATGAATTATTGGTGCTATGGATATTTTTTAATGGTGCGGCCCAATAGACCAACCGCATCTTCATAATAAAAGTGAATTTAATGATGCTGAATGATTTATTTGTTGGTTCTATATAGAATTAATTAATAATTGGTGCTATATGTTTTTTTTCAAGGTGCGGTCAACAATATAAAATTCAAGGTGTCAACCATAATATCTATTCTTCTTATTTTTTTATGTTTATTGATGTAAAATTTATGTTTTATTTATTGTTATGTATTAATTGAACTACATTATATGACAAGAGTTTTCCGGATAGACAAATTCGATATGCAGTGATAAAATGTGTGTTACGATGTATCATGAAAATTAATGTACTATAATATGAAAAAACAACAATTTTAATTATGATGTGAATAAAAATAAAAATATATATTAAAGGGGGAATTTATGTTTGGATGAGCAAGAGAGCCAGAAACAACCAGTGCAGAGCGTGATTGAGACAATGATTTTTAAGGTGGTGTTTTTTTAGAAACGGTTAATTTTAACCTAATCTGCCCTAGATGAATTTGATAAGATGTATGATGTTGTGTTCTTTATTCGTCGCCATTATTAATGTGTATCCACAATAAAGAACACAACATCATACATCTTATCTAATTCATCTATTTTACGGCTAAATTGCATTTCTTATTGTTTTCTAAAATAAACGTTGCCCCTCCATTGCAGATAAGCAGAAACACTATATTTTAATCTGCAATCTATCCTTTGTATGATTACTCTTTTGTATTAGGCGAATCTGGAGGCCATTTGCATTTGGTGGACGACGAGAACCCTCTACGCATTATTGTGTATGAATTGTTGAGCGATTATTCGGGGTGGTTTGTCAAATATCGAGTGAAGCTTGATGGGCTTCTAGCCGCTTACCCTTTTACGGTCTATAGCCGCCAATTGGGTCCGGTAAAATATGAATTTGAAGTAATTGATGTTGTGGTTAGGGGTGAAGAAGAAGAATGTACGTTCATGGTGATGAGGGCTCGTGAGAAGATCATTATGTACAATGTTGTTAACGGGAGTTTCAAACAAATATTTGATTTGCCAGGCAACTATCGAAGACTTTGGACCACGAAATTATTTCATCGTTACATCCAAATCATATCTCCTTTCTAATGTAAAAATCTTGGATCTGATTATCATTGTTGTAAAATAAAAAAATAAGTGATTATTCTGTTGGAAAATCAGGCCATTTGATCAAAGACAAGATACATGCACTAGTACAGAAATGAATTATTGGTGCTATGGATATTTTTTAATGGTGCGGCCCAATAGACCAACCGCATCTTCATAATAAAAGTGAATTTAATGATGTTGAATGATTTATTTGTTGGTTCTACATAGAATTAATTATTAATTGGTGCTATATGTTTTTTTTTCAAGGTGCGGTCAACAATATAAAATTCAAGGTGTCAACCATAATATCTATTCTTCTTATTTATTTATGTTTATTGATGTAAAATTTCTGTTTTATTTATTGTTATGTATTAATTGAACTACATTATATGACAAGAGTTTTCCGGATAGACAAATTCGATATGCAATGATAAAATGTGTGTTACGATGTATCATGAAAATTAATGTACTATAATATGAAAAAACAACAATTTTAATTATGATGTAAAATTTTTGTTTTATTTATTGTTATGTATTAATTGACATTGAACGAATTCGGTCGACTATTTTTATTATCAACCAAAACACACCAAATACAACAGATTCAACCATCTATATATACTAATAACATACTAATTCTAACCCAACTCAAACTCTATTTAAACACCGAATTAAAACCAATTAGATAAAGTTATATAATTGAACCAATAATTATCCTTAATTATTACAAAGGCTCAATAAATAATTCAACAAGAATTATCTATACCCCGTCTTGATCTTTAATCCTCTAATTCAAGATTAACACCTTCTTTCTCCCCTTAATCTTGAATTAGACCCGTTTCTTCACATCCGCACCGTTATCGACAACTTCAGTTCCTTGACCAAGTCAACATCTCTCTCTTCCCACGTCACCAGAACTACACCGTTCTTGACCACCGTTCAAAAAAAAAAAAAAAAAAAAAAAAGCTCCCTGCTTCTTCTGTTTTCTTCTTTCCTTGCTTGACATGACAAGATTCAAAGCACTCCGCTATGACAAATCTTCTTCCGTTTGTCTATCCGCAAATTCTGATCAGGGACAGCTGCCAAAAGAATAACCTACTTAGAGCAAATACCTTCGTCATCAGTGAGATAATCTGACACCCCATGTCCGTATTCCAGTTTGGATCGTCTGTGTCAACCGAGAGAGCCTGAAAATCTTGACCAATATTTGTGGGCTGAAGCAGGTCAAAGTCGGTGATGTGAGCCTATAGAGCAGCCCGTGAGGAGGAGCCCGATTTGTTGTTGTTGGACTTTTTTTGTTAAACGACTACCACTGGTTCGACTGCCATGGGCCGACACAACCGGACTGGGTTGGGTAGAGGCAGGGGTGGGGCCCAACCGGCATTAGGCCCAGTCCACCAAGAAGGATAAGCCCACGGAGAAGGGGGTCCCATTATCAATTACGGCTGTTGTCATTGGGTTGGCCCGAGGTATTAAAATGTCAAGAAGATGAGTTGGGCCGAGTGTTGTTGTTGTGCTGATTCTGGCGCTGATTAAATTTGGGCCTCTAGTTGCTAGTTGAGGGCTGTTGGGTGTTGTTCGGCCTAGTGCGAAAAGATTCACTGCGAGGTGGGTTTTCATTTGAAGGTGGGGTCGAATCTGGGACAGTAGTGACGACAACCGAAGGAATCAGACAGGCATGTTGTGTTCGTTCTTCTGCATCCAGGATGTTAATGGCGTCCTCCCAAGGTGGGAGAGATTGATGAAGTTGGGCAGCAAAGTTGTCATATTCGGGAGGAAGGCCTCTAACAAGTTGGATAATGAGTTGGCTTTCAAAAACGGGTTGATCAACATTAGCAAGTTGGGCAACAAGTTCTCTCGGTTTTTGATAGTACTCATCAAGGGACGGCATAGATTTCAATGTAACATTGGTGAAGGCTTTCTCAAGGGCGGCTACACGCGGACCTTTGTTATTGAGAAAAATCCTCTTTAACTTATTCCAGGTTAGGGTTGTGTTTTCGGTGTCCAGGATGCGGAGCAAGTAGTCATCAGAATGGGTTGCATAGATCCATTGCAACATGATGGCATCAATTTCCATCCAGGTTGTGTAGTTCGGATCGTCTTCAGGCGGTGACAAGGTATATCGATGTGATTAAGAACCTTGTAGCCACGAGCATTAACTTGAAAAGGTTTAACCCATGCAGAGTAGGTAACCTTGGTTCCATCCAGAACGTGAACTTTGTTTTGGATGTTCGTGACCGTGTATACGGGGTATAGAGATGCGGCTGGGTTTTTGCCGGTGCTTGAACCAGGAGTTTGACTCTTATCGGCCATGACCGAGAGGAAGAGTGAAGGCTGTGATGGGAAGCCGAAGCCCGGGAGATGAGACCATAACCTCGAAAACGAAAAGGAAGGTTAGAAAAAGGGTACAAAATAGATTGCTCTAATACCATGTAAATTATCAAAAGAGTGAATGAATTCTCATTAGGCACAAGCTAGAATATATGCAAGTTGTAACCCTAACTAACCTTACACAAAACAAAACAAAGAAACACAATCATCTAAACATAAAAGGAGATATGCACAATAAATACAAAATATATTCCTTGGAGACTATATCGACTAATAGTTATACTTGAAACTAAATTATGTGTTCCCAAGTGGACACTCTGATAGTGTGGTCTATTCCACAACCAAAAGACTTCAAATGGTGTAGGATGTAAGATGTCAATCATGTCATAGTATTTATCCTAGAAAATCTGAGTATTATAGTTAAAAATACAGAAATTGAGGAAGACGACGAAGACAAACTAACTTATAATTAATTGGGTCATTCGTTATGCTTGGGCTCAAGAAATATCTAGGCTTAAATTTTCTGAGTTTTATAACCATTTTTATAAGAAAGCCCAGCAGGCTTGTAAATAGTTAACGAGCCGAGTCAAGTTGAACTGAGCGGATCTTTGCTCGTGTTTGGTTCGTTTACAAACCAACCCGAGATGAGCGGCTCTTTTACAACCGAGGCGAAAAGCAAGCGAGCATTTTTCGAGCGCGAACTTTTTGGAGCGAGCGTCGAGCGAGCAACGAGCAGAGACTATTTTTAGACAACCATAAAATTGGGATGTGTTCTTCAATATTTTCGTTGTCCCGTGACAACTAAGGTCGAACTGTCTGATGATAACTTTAATATTGAGATCCAAATGTCTGATGATGAGATTTACGTTGAGGCAATGTGCATTCTGGAGAGAACAGTTGTGGCGTAAGGCTATATCAAGCGATGATTAGCGACGAACGAATAATAACAAAAAGAAGTCAAAGCTGTCACTTCACGACTTAAAGTTTTAGTATTAAACACAGTGTTAAATTTTTAGTTGATTAAAAGGTCTAGTTATATTATATTTGCATATATTAGCCAAATGTTATGTATAAAGCTATACACATTAATGTGATTTGTGTGTGTGTGTATATAAATAAATAAATAATAATTTATTGGAGCCGAGCGGACCTTTGCTCGTGCATGGCTCGTTTACAAACCAAACAGAGCCGATCAACTCAATTTTTAGAATTTTGAGACAAGTTTGGCCGAAAATTCTAATTTTTTAACCGAATTCAAATGTTCTAACCCGAATTCCGTCTTAACTGCAACTAGGCGCTTTTTCTATGCTACGCCTTGCCTCAACGCCTAGTGCCCGTGGGAAAATGAGTCTCGGCTGTGAGTGCGGCTCGCCCAGCCCTAGTTGTGACCCTGGTTAACCCTATGAACCAGAGTCACAATAGGTTGCGTGTCCAAGAGGAAGCTAAACCATAAAAATTGGGATTGGACAATTCACAATACTATTAGACTCTCCATTGTGGCCCGTGAGCCACTTGCCACGAGCTATAACCTTATCCACGTGGCTAACGAGTACCACGACACCCCCACGTGAAAGCGTGCGTGAGCGATCGTACGTGAGCCACAACCTTGTCCACGTGGCTAGCGAGTACCACGACACCCCCACGTAAAAGCCTGCGCGAGCAACCGTATGTGAGCCAGCTCGCGTTCGTTAGCAGGCGATTTAAATTTAAAATTTTTTAAAATTTAATTTTCACCTAAATAACATTTATTACCCACAAAATATTTACCTATTTATATTAACTTCTTCACAATTCTCAAACCCTAAACCCTAAACCCTCAATCTTCAAAACCAACTTCAATCATGATGCAGTGGACCGAGGAGTAAGAACTAACACTGATCATCGCGTACAACCAAGTGCACGGTGACGGTGCTTCATCAAGCAGGGGGTCTCGTAGCCGGGACCACGGTGGCACAAGGTCCTAGCCGAGTTTGGTACCCTTGTCGGGGGTACCAACCGTACTTATGACTCCATCTCTCACAAGTACACGGATTTGAAGTCGAAGTCTAGATCGAAACTTCGAAATCGCCTACAAAAAGGTGAAGAGAGATCTCCCCAGGGGAAAAAGGAGACGTGTTCTTCGCCTTTACCCACGTGAAGTACCTCTCAGAAATTGGGCACAACTTTCACCACGTTTTGACTTGGCAAATTTCACGCTCAACCTCCACCTCTAAATAGCGTCAGGTTTACTTTAAATACAGAAAATCCTTTAAATAGTTTTACTCAAGCATAAAATAATCCATTTAATTAAATTATATAAACTTTTTCAGTTAC
Source organism: Ambrosia x helenae (assembly GCA_030844895.1). Classification (NCBI taxonomy): domain Eukaryota; kingdom Viridiplantae; phylum Streptophyta; class Magnoliopsida; order Asterales; family Asteraceae; genus Ambrosia; species Ambrosia x helenae. Next base: position 6,114,189 of record CM061232.1, read on the forward strand.
AATAATTCATGTTATATATAAAAAAAAGATTATTAAAACTGTTTGACTAATTTAGGTCAACTACAAGAAAGTCTTAAAGCTTTCATAACAAGTTTTATTTTCATCAACTAACATGACAAGCTTTCACCATGACAACCCAACTTAAATACACCTATTCTTCATGCCCCTCAAATCATTCCAAAAATAATGAACAAAAGTGTTAGAAGTTAATCTTGATTCATAATTATTGAACATGTGTTATTTGTTTTATGTACATATGTTAGGTTTATTATCCTAAGTCTAGAAACAATATATGTGATCGGGTATGTCACATATTAGTGAATGGTTGTGTTGGTTCAAGTCAAGGGTCACACCGGTTTGTGTATGCACCGGTTAGTTTGTATAAATAGGGTCAAAACATTATGTTTTAGTGTGTTGAAAGATAAAGTTTCTAAAACTTCCTTTCATAACTTCCCTCCATATTTTTCCTCCTTCTAAACATTCATTCGCACATCATCATCAACAAACCGATTCATCCAGATTTCTATATTTCAAACATGGCATCAGAGCCAACGATCAAGACCTGTGGTATATTCGATGTAGATAGAAACGAAGCAGTCAAGAAGATGGGGACAGAAGGCGGTTACGGGTATGGGCCGCTAATCCCTAGTCTAGTGTATGATCATGAGAATCATAGATGGAAGGCCAAGAAGGCGAACCAAGAAAGCATAGGAGACTCTCTCAATATGCAATTATCTTCGTTTAACATCGGATCAAGTAGTAGTGTGTCCGTGAGGGATACCGAAGCAAAGAAGAAAAGCACACAAAGGGAATTCAATCGGCAAATCAGAAAAGAAAAGGAAGTGGCCGATTACCCCTCTACCATGTGTTGTAGTAAGTGCAAAGAACCCTTTCATTATAGGCGTAATTGTCCTAAGAAAATTGGTAAAACCGAGTTTATGGTTAAGGGTAGTGATGAAAAGGGTTGGGATGATTTGTGGTTTGTTGGTTTGACTCGCCAAGAACACGGTTGTGGCAACAAGAATTTGTTTATTGTATTGAACAATTCATTTGGTATAGAGGATTGCCCAAAAGGTTATAGAAACGAATATTTCCGTGGTAAAGGATGTGTGGCGATTACTAGTTGTGGAAGAGAACACAAGATTCAAAACGTGTTCTATATACCCACACTTAGAAAGAATATATTGAGTGTTGAGAAATTGACACAAGAGGGATTTGAGATAGAATTTGAAGGCGATGTTTGTTACATCAAGAAGCCTATTATCCAAGAAGTTAGAAGGATTATACTATGTCGCATATGTGAATCGGATGACCATTTCACATTTAAGTGCCCCGCATTTGATCAAAGTGATAAGAAAGAAAAGAATAAGAGCCGTAGCATGGGAGAACCAATCGGCCGAACCAAAACAGAAAAATTCGAAGGTTCAAAGGATAAAGGGAAGCGGGTTAGATTTGAAGGCGACAAGATGGAGGGTATAACGAATGAAGACAAAGAAAGAGCGTCCATTTTCAAGCATTTTGACGACTATTCCATCAACAAAGATCAATATGAAGGTGTTATGGAAAGAGGTCCGGTTATGTATCTAACCGAAGGGTCCGAATTGCAAGATTGCATTGTGTTTATGGATATGATTCACATCACTAGCACGGTTGAGAGATACAAGAGAAGGTTCGAGTTGGAGTTTGAAAGAACCGTAGATTGGTTTGTAAAAGATTTTTTTCATATAACAAGAAAAGCACCAATCCCACCAAGAGACGAAACGGGTTATCCAATAAGTTTGTTGGATCTTTACAAAACGGTACAAGTATTTGGTGGTTATGAGAAGGTAACAAGTGATGGAAATTGGACGGTAGTGGCTATGTCAATGGGATATGGAAGAGGTTTGCCAAGCCTAGTGTCAAAGGAAGATATTACAATAAATTTGAGGCAAACTTATGTTCGTTATTTGGAGATGCTAGAGGGGTATCATCTCAAGTACAAGGGAAGAGAGTTGGTAGTGGAGATCAATGAAGAAGCAATGGAGGATTACAAGAAGAAAGAAGCCGAATGGGAAGACTCGGCATTGCCCCCGAAGAAGCGCTCAAGATACTCATCAAGTGAAGAATAAAAACCAAGTGGAAGAATCAAGATTAGGGGGGAGATTGTTAGAAGTTAATCTTGATTCATTATTATTGAACATGTGTTATTTGTTTTATGTACATATGTTAGGTTTATTATCCTAAGTCTAGAAACAATATATGTGATCGGTATGTCACATATTAGTGAATGGTTGTGTTGGTTCAAGTCAAGGGTCACACCGGTTTGTGTATGCACCGGTTAGTTTGTATAAATAGGGTCAAAACATTATGTTTTAGTGTGTTGAAAGATAAAGTTTCTAAAACTTCCTTTCATAACTTCCCTCCATATTTTTCCTCCTTCTAAACATACATTCGCACATCATCATCAACAAACCGATTCATCCAGATTTCTATATTTCAAACAAAAAGAGCCAAAGTTAACGAAATCTGCTTCTCGGAGGCAGAGATCACAGAATCTGGAGCTATAGTTGGTTCCAACGATGATCTTTTAACCGAAATCCTCCGTAGGCTACCCATTACCTCCATCCTCCGCTTCAAATGCGTTTCCAAACACTGGCATTCGCTTTTGTATAATATTAATGTTCTTGTTTCTCTTGGTCTTTTTCTTCACGATTTGTATATTCCCTTCGATGCTGAAAACCCAACCCCTCCTCCTTTTCGTCGTCTTAATTTCCACCCTGATCGTTCTGGGATCAAAATCGTGCAATCTTGTAACGGGTTACTGCTTTGTTGTAGTAACCGAAGGATAGAACTTCCACGTAAATACTACGTGTTTAATCCCACCACCAAGCAATTTGCGGTCATCCCATCGCTTATTGGAGGTTCGGGTGCTAGTAAAACAATCCGTTTTATGTGTCTAGCATTTCACCCAACTGATTGTGCGCGTTACAAAATCGTTTGTTTTCTTAACGTAAAGCGTTATGGGAAGCTTTTCCAGATCCAAATATACTCGTCCGATACAGGGAAATGGAAGATACTACAAGAATCCATCTCTTCATCTGATTTTATGTCTTTTAGTTATGGAGTAAACTATGGGGTTTACTTGAATGGAGCGGTACATTGGATTCCCCATGGTTTTAATATGGTATACTTTAAGCTCGATGTAGAGCGTTTGCATACAATGTTGTTGCCAACCAGGCCATCTTGGTCTGGTATACGTTACTTCGGGGAGTCTGGAGGCCATTTGCATTTAGTGAAGGGTGTGCGCAACGAAAACCCTCTACACCTTTTTGTGTATGAAATGTTGAGCGATTATTCGGGGTGGTTTGTCAAATACCGAGTGGAGCTTGATGAGCTTCCGCCGCATATATACCCTTATACGGCCTATAGCAGCCAAGGTCCATCAAAATATCTCTTTAGAGTTGCTGATGTGGTTAAGGGTGAAGAAGAAGAATCTACATTCATGGTGTTGAGGACTGGGGACAAGATTATAAGATACAATGTCCATAGCAAGAGTTTCAAACAGCTATTTGATCTACCCAACATCTATCAAAGATACTATTGTACTGATTATCATCGTTATACCCGATACTTATCTTCATTCTAAAGTTCAAAACTCGGAGAATGAACTGATCATTAATATGACTACTGTTGTAACCTGTTTGAAGGTTAGTCTAAAGCAAATAAAAATGGGGAATTGGAATTAAACTTGTGGTTTATTTATATATTTATTTATTTATTTTGAGTTTCTTTGTTGTAAAATAAGATGTAACTAGCAGAGTTGGTACTTTGCGAATATAAAATGGATTAGGCCAAGCGTTATATAATGTATTAGCAATATGAAAACGTGTCTTTTTATACCTATCCCATTTAACTCAATATGATTGTGGTTAGATAATTAAATAGTCGAAGCGATTGCGCCGTGATTCTAATTAAACAAATGCATTCTTATGCATCCTATGGGGAATTTGCTATTCTCTAAAGGCCATATTAATATAATTAATATAAAATTGCACTTTATTAAGTTAATCACACATAATTAATTAGTACGAAATTACCATATTTTTGCCGGTTGTCACAGAGTATCTTCTCCACAGTTATATCTTCTCACCATATGACCTTTGTTGGCTAACTATGCTCATCACTCTAGAGAAATAATCACCAACTGATTCATTTTCTTTCATGTAGAGAGGTTCTCAAAGTCCATTCTTAGACCTTGTAACTTGATAGACTTTACTTGAGTATAACCTTGGAACTCCATTCTCAAGATCTCCCAAGTTTCCTTGGCTGATGAAGCAACTGCAATTTGAGAGAATAATTGATCATGCACTGCATGTTGAATAACAACCATTGCATGTGCATCCTTCTTCCCACTTGCCTTCATCTTTCCTTGATCAATTCTGCTTCATTCACACTGTTTTCCACCATCTTCCGTAGATCTCTTAATCTTAGAATTGTTTTGATCCAAATGCTCCAATACTCATACCCTTCTCCCTTGAAAATAGGAATCGGAGCAAGAGTCATTGAAAGAGCATTCATTTGTTCGGCCATGAAAGATGATAATAATCTAATCAAGTAATTAACCATGAAAGACCTTCACTCTCTTTGCAGTGAAGGGCTTCGCGAATGGTTGCAGCTATCGTGTGTGTGGGTTCAGGTGCTGGTATCAGCCCTTCTGACCGAGCAAATTGTATGGCCCCTGCACGCATTAATTCACCGAATTAAAACCAACTTGAAGTTTTCTTAGAAAGGGGCACAAATCAAGTCCATAAACACAATGTAACACCCCAACCGATGGCGGAAACATCGGGATGTCACGTATTGATGATTGTTCAGTAGCTCATGGTAAATAATAAATTTCAATAAATGATTTAAATAAATTACATACAATTGTTCTAAGAATTTTGTACATCAAAATGAAAAATACTAGCTACGCATCTTCAAGCAATAACTCTAATCTTCAAGCAAGCTATAACCTGAAACATGTTAAGTTTGAAAATATTTTGGGTCAACAAAAGTTGGTGAGAATTACATAGGTTTTGATAATCGTATAAAAAGGTTGTGCAATTCATGTGTCATGGCAAGTCTAGTCCATATGTGAAAACATACTAGAAGTAAATCGAGTGCATAATCAACCCTTGTGACTGTTATAATGTGGTACATCCCATACGCTCATGGTTCACTCGAATAGGTTATGCGATAACAAACACCCACGCTACCTTTGTAGGAGGCACGTATCCGGGTGGGATTGTCAGTCCAATAGATCTATCAATGTATACCGTCGGCTGATCAATGTTAATGATTATGCTAGAATTGTGCTTACCCTAGTCATGTTCAAGACATAATGCAACATAGAAAAACACATAGACACATTGATGATTGAATTGCATATATAATGTTGTAACATGTTTCACCCCAAAAATGGTGATAAATAGAAAAGGGGCTATGTAAAACTCACCTTAGCAAAATGTTATGTCTCGTGAAAAAAAATAGAATAATGTGTTGTGAATGTATGCGAGGCGAATCCCAAAGACTCAACAACGTAGCTAGTCCAAATTGAAGAAAACGAAAAAAGAAAGAATATCAAGCTTCCAATTCGCCAATTGCAAGAGCTTATAATCAAAGCTTCAAATGTAGAAGTAATATACTCTAGAAGAAAGGTATGAGGGAGAGTTTAATCGAATTGAAATAATCGATTTAGAGGTGCAAAGTGTAATGGGTCATAGGTGGGTTTTTATACTAGTTTTGGATTCAATTAGCCATTAAAATTGGTCAACACCATAAAGTAAGGTTTTATGATGAATTGACTATTTGACTAAGACTTTGACTGTTTGACTAAGACTTTGACTAGGACTTTGACCAGGACTTTGACTATGGCTTTATTTAAAAAAAAAAATTCTTGACAAGTGTATGTGTAAAAAAAAAAGAATTTAGATCATATTATTATTATTATTATTATTATTATTATTATTATTATTATATATACATTTATATATATAAGTTGTGAGTTAGGAAAATAAAGACTTAGGCACATTTGTATAATATTAATGATAAAGATGTAAATAAAAAAAGGGCTTTTATGTATTAAAATTTGGGGAAAAATTTTGCGATGTTACACACAATTTAACATGTGAATATTGATATACCTTGAAAGCACTCAATCTGTGCAATTGCAATTGCTTCCATGAAATCCAATTCATAGATATGTGAAATAAGTGGCGCCATACCATGATAACGCAATCCCCCTAAACAAAGTTGTAAACTTTATCATTCGAGTTAAGCTCTATTCTTAATGATATCAAAAGTTACATAAAAAAAGCTACCAGAATGAATAGGGTCAGGAATGAAATCATGACCAAGTGTATGCATCTTCATCAATGGAGTCAATTGAGCCGTATCTCCATAATCATACACATAAACACCTCTTGTCAACGAATGGCAAGCGGTAGGCTCGACAGCTCTTATAAGAGGATTAATTTTTCCTTTAAGTTTTTCCCGGATAAAAGGGAAGTAGAGCCCTGCAAAATTTGACCCGCCACCAGTACATCCAATAATTACATCAGGAGTCTCACCTAAAGTTTCCATCTACTTAATACACTCTTCCCCAATAACAGTCTGGTGTAACAAAACATGATTCAAAACACTTCCTAAACAGTACTTAGTATCCTCATTGTTAGCTGCTGCCTCCACAGCCTCAGAAATTTCAATTCCTAAACTACCCGAGCATGATGGATCCATTTTGAGAATTCTCTGACCCGATTAAGTTATGTCAGATGGAGAAGGGTGAACTATGGCTCCCCATGTTTGCATCATTAGTTTCATGTATGGTTTTTGATCATAAGAAGCGCAAACTTGCCACACCTAAGTTCCAAAAATGAAATCATACAATGATACAAACATTTATACATGGTAACTTTCTGTCATTATGTATTATCAAATGGGCTTCAAGACATTTGAATGCAACTTACTTCACAATTGAGACCAAATAAACTGGTAGCAAATGCTAAGGAACTCCCCCATTGGCCCGCGCTAGTCTTGGTGACAATGTTCTTGACACCCTGTTGTGCATTGTACCAAACCTGAGGGACAACAGTGTTTGGTTTGGGAGAGCTGGTCGAGCTCACACCTTTATACTTGTAATAAATCATTGCAGGTGTACCTAGTAATTTCTCCAACCTCTTGGCTCTGAATCAAACCAAAACCAATATGTTTATGACCAAATGAATATATTTTACAAAATCCCATGTTAGAAAAGCAAACATTGACTTCTAAAAAATAAAAAATAAAAAATAAATTCCTATCTTTATTTTAAAATCAGTAAACCCTATAAACAAGATTCAACAAAAATGCAAACATTAGCTTCAACAACTAATTAAATCCAATATTTTTACTCAAAAATAGTAAAAAAAAAAAACCCTATGAACAAGATTCATCTACAACAAATCAAAACCAATAGCTCCTTGTGAGAACAATAATTTTCCAGAAACTGATTGTGTTGTATTTATATGGTATATGTGTGTGTGCATGGGTGGGTTACCTGAATCATATACCATACACACTGCCACGCTTCTTTTGAGAAGATGGGGGCCATCATTTCGACCCACCTAAGTTAACATATCAAATTGTTCCACGTATCAAAAGAAATGATTTGATGCTAATGGCGTCAAATGAATTGAAACTTGAAAGAATCTTTTACTGCCTGTACATAAAGGATCTGTATTGTTTCTATAGCAGTTCTTTTTGGAGCGATTCATTTGTTCAATCCTCCTGATACCGTGATATCAGATTACAGCCAATAGACAAGTTAGACTTTTGAGATCAACCATGATAGTTAACCTTTTGAAACTTAAAAGTCAAACAAGCTTCAAGATTATTTGTTTACCTGTGTACTGTTGACCCTTTTTCTAGTGTTGTCATTTCTTGATGAACCTTTGATTTATCAGGATCGAGTGCAGGTTGTGAGATATGAAGCCCTTCGTTTCTGATTATCAACACATATATGCATCATTAATATTACCAAAACAAGATTGAATTCCTCTGAGATTTACTGTTGACATTTGAACAAATGAAACATTCACATAGATGAATAACCTTCGGACATCAAAATTGTGGACACATGTGAACATTGGTTATTTGCTTGCTTATTCATTGCAGTTTATTCTTATTTACTTACTTTTTTGGATAAGAAGATCTCATAATCAATCTAAAGAATCAAAAAATCTATCACACAAAGCAAGCCCCATAAAAAAAACATTAACAAAGAACCGACTTACGATAACCATAGGACAATGGTGGCGGTTGAATCCCCATTTATACCTCTCAATCGTCTTGTATTTTCTCAGGAAATCCTCTTTGAATACTTATAACCCTCATCATCCCCTGTTTCTTCCGAATTCAACCACTGGTGGCTGATTATTATTATTTACAACAAAAGAAAAATTGATAGATAGCAATAGTTTAATAACAAATTTGGATGGAAAAAGAATTAACGAATTTACAATTCATTAGAATAATAACGATAGATTGTAAAATAAAAAAAATACATCTGGATGGAAACTACAATTGAAACATGGATTTAATGCTACAGTTGATGTTGATTGCAGAAATTCAAACGATTTCAATCAATGGGACTCAATGGTTTCATTCAATCCAATTCATTGGGTGGTGATGATTTTATAACCGAAAGAGGGATATCCAATAGTCTGTCTGAGAAGAGAGCACGTAAAAGATTGAATTAAGGGTAGAATTGTAAATTTGTTTTGATATTGTGAGGAATGAGGTGGGTGAAATGTCTATATTACCCTTCTAAGTGTCTTAATTGTCACAACTATCCCCATAATACCCCTAAATTTCTTGCTTAAATATGTTGTACATGTTACTTGTAAAATTGTACGGAAATAAAAATTACCATGCTAACCAACACTCTTCCTTAATAAGATAATATAGATTTACCACTAAAGCTATTATAAGTTCACAACTTTTAAAATCTAAATAAACAGCCCAAAATAAAATCTCAAATCACCCGAATAAGGTATTAGCTACTATTTCATTACGAAGAATCAAAGAATAAAACATTATTAGTTAAGCTTAACCTTGCTTCTAAGATCATCTTGACAAGTAACAAAATCATGATCAAGATTTTGGTCTTCACGATCCGATATCTTGTAGCTTCTTGCAAATGTAGTTTATATCGGGCCTAAAAGAAGGCAAAGGCGAACAACATGCTATTGCAAGATGATACAATTTCAAAATGTCTTCTTCACGAACTGGGCCAAATATATGATGATCCAAGATTGACTTCGATCTGAAATCTTGATTAGGGTTTGGTTTCTGATTTGCTTCTTTACCCGTAAGTAATTCAAGTAAGATCACTCCGAAATTGAAGATGTCAGTTTCAACACTTGTATCATTTGTTTTAATCAACTCTGGTGGTTTGTAACCTTCAACCGCAGCATCTTCAATCATTTCTTGAATCGTAGATGGATTTAAGATCATATATAGACCAAAATCAGACACAAACGGTATATGATTTCGGCCTAAAAGTATGTTTTTTGACTTTAGATTTCCATGTATAATTGGTTTTTCAAGGCTTGTATGGAGATGGTTTAATCCTCTAGCAATGCCACTTGATATCCTTAAAATTACACTCCATTTTTGAGACTCACCATTTCCATCTGCCCAATTGAAAGTCAAACAAGAAAACCATAAAGAAAGAATAATGTACATCAAAAGTAGCATAAAATACTATATTGCCAATGGTTTATGTGCAATTCCTAACCCATTATAAGGTTACGGGGATTATCATTTCTAAATCTTTTGTCAACATGATATGTTTAAATTTTTATTTTTTTAACTCATCTAATTAAATGAATCGATCCATAAAGCCTTTAAAATTTAAAAATTAAAAGTAAATAAGTGATCAATTTAACCTATATATAATTAATTTGATTACAACTCGTTTGATTTTGTTTAAATTGATTTTCTTGTTTAATTAAATAATTCAAACTGTCAACCCTTTTAAAGTAAGAACATAAAAAAACATAACATTTTTATAGTCAACCGACTAACCTGTAGAACTTATCAACGGCCACCAACCCATTTATGAGACATATAACCCTTTACTATTTGATTACAACCTGTTTAGATTGATATATTTAACCTGTTTAATTGAACGACTTGACACATCGACCGTTTTAAAACTATAATTAAAAGTTAAAAAAAAAACATTTTTTATACAGTTAACCCACCAATTAGTTTACTCATCTACAACCACCAACCAAAATATGACTCATTTACAAATTACATTTGTCCATCCATTTGACTCTATTTAGATTGACGTGTTTAACTTGTTTAATAAAACAACTGAATCTTTTAAAATTAGAATAAAAGGTAAAAAAAAAAAAAAAAGAATCATCTACTACCACTTACCCGTTTATGACCCATTTAACTCGTTTATAAATTCATTACAGGTTGTCAATACGTTTTACTCACTTAGATAAAGGGGTTACACACTTTAATGTGTCGGTGTTAAGTTTGATATCTTTGACACAAATAAATATATGGGTTGTGTCCGTGGTCATCAATGGAACCCACACCCATACCCGACATGATTTTACAAATTATCATCAAAAGTGAAGGAAAAGAGAGAAGCACCTCTAATGAATTCTGCAAGATTCCCTCTCCTATAGAAAGGATGAACCAAAAGCTTTTCACCTCTAGGACCAACATAAAACCCACAAAGAGGAACCAAGTTAGGATGCCTAACACTCCCCAGAAGTTGAACCGCATCCATAACATCTTGTACCTTCCTAGTACAAGCTGGCCTCAAAAACCTCAACACCACAAATGTATTACTTCTAACCAAATTAGCTCTATACAAAGTCCCATAACTTGATTTACCAATCACCTCACCAGGAGCATCCAACACATCAAAACAAGTGAGATCTTCACCACCTTCAAACCTTATCAACTCCTCCTTTATTATCTCCTTTTCTACAACTTCAAAGCTTGACTCTTCATCCCATGATTCATTTCTTGAACACCATGTTCTTCTACAGATGCATATTAAGGTTACAGTAATGAACAATGCAAAAGTAGTTGATGATAATGCCACCATTAGCATGATCTTATGTGTATCCTCCATGTGATGTACTTCACTAGAATCTTGATTAAATGGTTGAAGAAATGAAGGATTTTTATTAGTTTGTTGAGTGTAATGATGTTAAGGAAGTGGGGCTGGTAAGAAAAGTGTATTTATGAGATCAACAAAATTAGAAGCCAGTGTTGGCTGTTTGTTTTGAGGGGATTAATGTTTCCATGTAATGTCTCAAAGGATACAACGAAATAATGAATTTATGATCTAAGTAATTAAAATGAACAGAAATAATTGAAGTAATGATTTTGATGGTTTAGCATGATATTAGAAAACAGTTTTTTATATAAATAAAGGGAAAAATTATTCTACATAGTGTAATAAAAATGAAAAGAGTGAGAAGGATACAAAAAACACAATAGATTACGAAATATGACACAAAGAGCCACAAAATATAACACATTGCCGAAAAATATAACACAATGCTAAAGAAAAGAAACACAATGATGAAAATAAGAAAAAAGAAACAATGCTACTGAAGAAACACCAATATAACAAGTGTAATAAAGAGCACAAAGAAGATATATTTGTATTAACAATGTCTGGACGATTACAAGTACTCTATTACAATTGCTATAGTATTTCCACTATAATCAGTCTTTCTCAGCTATCATAAAATTCTCTAAGTGTGTATTTGTGTGTGTAATAGAATGATCCTTCTCCTCAGGGGAGAGGGGGTATTTATAGGCCCATGGGTTGTCCTGTGATTGGCTGATTCGGGAATGACAGCTGTCCTGCGCGGGTCCCACACGATTGTCAACCGTTGGAGCTCAGGCGTTGTCTTTCTTTAATAGGTCCACGTGTTTTGCAATCGTCCTTTCTGTTCTTTCTTTGTACCTCGTATCTACAGGTGATCGTGGAGCAGGGAATAATGGCCTCTGATTGACTACATGTCCCTTTCATTGTCGGATCACAACTGGCATATCCTAGGTATCGTGTGCAGGCTTCTAGAAGTTTTAGTCAGCGTCCCTGCTGACGTGTTGTGGAGATGTGGGGTCGTGCGCACGCGCGGGTACATATTTCTTCATCTACATAAAATACACAATGATATAACGTAAATTCTAAAAACTACAAGTTAACAATCCAAAAAAAAAGCGCAAACCTAAAAACTAAGATCGTAAGGTTCGATAAGACGGTTCCAATGCCACTTGAATGAGTTCAATCGGAGTCCGTTTACCCTTCCTACGACTTCCTATATATATTTTGCCGTGTATTTGATTCTAACCCATAAATAAATATGTCATACATGATTAAAAGAAATTGATATATTTTTCTATAAATAATGTATTAGTTTCGTTTTGTGGTCTTTATAAATCATGTTCGGTTGACGGTTTGAATCGTTGATCCGAACATAACCACATACTTATATCGTGTTAATAACATAGGGTTATGACAAATACACAATGAAAAAAAACAAGAAGTTGTAGGAAGGGTATAAAAGGGATTCTCATTGAACTCATTCAAGCGACATTAAAACCGTCTTATCGAACTCTACGATCTTAGTTTTTACGTTTTTGTTTTTTTTATTTGGAGTTTTAGCTTATGGTTTTTAGAATTTGTGTTGTATCATTATGTCTTTTTATGCGGCATTGTGTTTTTTTCATTTTCGTCATCGTATCCTTTTTGTGACTCAATGTATCTGTTTTTTTTGGCATTCTGTTATATTTCTTGTCATCATGCTATATTTTGCGACCCATTGTGTTATATATATTTTGTGATCCATTGTGTTTTTTGTATATTCTCACCCTTCTCCTTTATATTACACTGTGTAAGATAACCTGACACCAAAAAATAACCCTAAATCAAACATACTTAAAATTAAAATTGTGCAAGGAGTACCCGGCTCATTTAACCCACTTATCACCATAACGACTCAACAAGACGACGTATTGTAAATAAGTTGTAATCAATGTGTAACATGTTAAACATGTCACAAACCGTTTGTGTGTTGAAATAAATGAGTTGTTGAATTCAACAGATTAACCACGTTAACTCCAAAAATATCATCTTTATCAAACGAGTTAGATATGACAACTCATAACTTGATTATGTTAACATTCTCTTCCTGTTCTGTTTTGAATCATACTAGGAATTGAAACTCATATTAGGGTCGGTGGGGTGGTCATCACACCCTCACATCCAATCATATTGTGCCACTTCATTCTATCACATTTCATCACTAAAGTCATGGGGTGGTCATCACACCCATCACTAAACTTTTTTTAAATAAAATAAAAACAATACATTAAATAAAATGAAAACTTACATTAAATAAAATAAAAACATTACATTAAATAAAATAAAAAACGTTACTAGAAAATATAATACCTAATGTAATTTTGGGAGTAACATTCGTCATGCTAAAACATGTGGAAAATCATTGTCGACCTTGGAAGTATACTCGATGTGAGCATAGTTTACCTGCATATCTTCTGTTTCGCTGGGGAAATTATTTGTCATTTTCTTAAAAAAAATGAAGGTTTTACACTTTGATTCGAGATCCCCGTACTTGTGAGAGATTGAATCACAACTACGTTGTGTTCCCTCGACAAGTGCACTAAACTCGGCTAAAACTTTATTCCACGATGGAGCGTTCCTCCGACCATGACCACTGCTCGTTGATGCACTAGTGCTGTGTACGTTGTTGTATGCGATCACTAGCACAAGTTCCTCCTCTTGTGTCCAAGAAACCATTGTTGAAATTGTGAATGTGAATGAGGATGAGAAGAATTTTGTGATTTTTTTTGTGTATAGGAGAAGAATTAGATGAGAATGTGGGTGTAAGAAATTGTGTATATATATATATATATATATATATATATATAGGGTAGGGATCCTAAGAGAACCAACCACTATTTGAGAACTGAGAGAACCATTCTGAGCCACACATTTCATATAAAGGCAAAAAAAAAAAAAAAAAATTTTTTTTTTTTTTTTTTTTGCTTTAATCGCACATTTTTATGTAAGGAAAAAAAAATTTTTTTTTTTTTGAATTTTTTTTTCATTTATACATATGTGTATATGACAATTATACATATGTGTATATAGCAATTATACATATATGTATATAGCATTTTTCAGCTATACATATGTGTATATTTCAGTTATACATATGTGTATATAGCATTATACATATGTGTATAATGCAATTATACACATGTGTATACTGAAAAAAAAATACAAAAAAAATAAAAAAAAAAAATTTCCTTACATATAAAGCAGCGATTTTTGCAAAAAAAAAAAAAAAAAAAAAAAAAAAAAAAAAAAAAAAAAAAAATTTGCCTTAGAGAAATGTGTGGCCCAGAATGGTTCTCTAGTTCTCAATTTGGGAAAAGGTTCTCATTTGAACCAAATCCTATATATATATATATATAGGTAGGTAAAAAAATTTGAACGGTCAAATGACCATTGTCTCACAACGGCTAGCGAATCGATGGCGAGACCCTCGCGATGGCTGTCACGAATTCTTGTTGTCACGGCCGTGATAAATTGATGGGGGTTGTTGTCGTAATGATCACGGCCATCACGGGGTGACCATTACAGATCACCTTGCCCACTTTTATGAATGTTTGATTATTGACTAAAATAGCGTGATATACTTATCTATACATATAATAAACCAAAGCCATTTTAATGACATGACACTTAAAGAGACATTCTCTTTCTTGAGTGTGCCATGTGTCATCCCATGTGGCATTGAGATATTTTAGGAAAAAATAATTTAAAAACAAAATTAGATTTTTCACCCTTATGTTTCCTTCCATAATTTTTAAACGCTGCTATCTTTAATATACGAGATTTTTTAAAGAAAAAAATTACACCAAATTAACGAACGTTTTATTATCTTTCTAACGAGTACCATAGTGCTATATAAAAAACGGAGAAATTTTTTTGTGGGGTTTTGTTCATACAGGAAAAAAAACACAAAGTGTTCAGATAAATCATTAATCATGTATAGACAAGTCACTAATTGTGTTTAAATCAGTAAATATGATTTTTTTTCAACCAGAGCCGAATAGGTTAATAGAGTTATACGTTGCTTTAAGTAAGGTATCAATATTAGTATGTTAGAGTTGTATATTTGTTTAGTCTTTAGGATAGGTGTTAATATTAGAGTTCCATTAAAGTTCTACATTATTTTAGGTTAGGTGTTAGCATTGGAGTTATACATTGTTAATTTGTTTTAGGTTAGATATTAATATTAGAGTTATATATCGGTCTATTTCATATGTACAATTGATGTATCATATTAAATTTCTCAACCCGGGACGCTTCCGGGGTATAATCTAGTTATAACATAAAAAATTTAAAAAAAAAAAAAAAAAACCCTTACCCCCCGTTATTAACAAGTGTGAGATGTAACAAAAGTATTGGATTTCTTTTAGCAACCTAAAATAAAAATATTGTATTTGTAGGCTTGTAGACAAAAATTGGACGTTACTTTATAGAAAAAATTATTGGGTCTAGGATTGGTAGTTGCAAAGCTACAATTAATATATCAATTTATGGGGTTGTTGGATGAAAAGGAGAACTCACAAGTCACGACTAATGCAATTGGACCCATATCACCATTATATTGTTTCACTTGGTATTATGAAATGGAAATTTATTGCATGCAGTCTTAAAAATGTTCTGTGTTGTAGAATATGAAGGGTATAAATTATGAAATAATCAATTAAATTTTGTCATATTCCTTGGATGTAGTGCCGTCCATTTTTATCCGAAACCTAAAACCCGATCCGAATCTGAAGCCATCCGAACCGGAATTAGAGAATACCCAAAAAAACCCGAACCCGGATAACTCAAACCCAAACAACCAGAACCTTAAATGGATCAGTTATCGGTCACTTTTTCGCAACAAAAAACCCGAACAACCCGACCCATAAAACCTGAAATCCGAAACCTGAATAAAATCCCGAACATTTAATGCTTTTTTTTATAGATGTGATTAAGATTAGAGTCTTTGGCATGTTAAACATCAAGTTTTAGGACTTTTAAACACTATTATATCATGTTGTCAAATAATGTTTGTCTTTTAATAATATTTTTAAGTAACATTAATTTTAATGATATTTTACAAAAGAAAAAAAGAAGGTTTTTTCACGTTACATCTAAACCTGAAAACCGAATAACCCGGCCCCAACAAACCCGGACCCGAATAACCCCAACCCGATCAACCCGACCTGAAAAACCCGAACCCGAAAAAATAACCCGAAGAACATCCCTACTTGGATGTTGGTATATATAAGATGTAGATATGATATTTTTTTTTTAACACGCTTAATTTTATTAGGAAAGATTAATGTAAAAAGGAGGTTAGCGTAAAAAGGAATAAGAGGCTAACACATGTCCTTAGCCAAAAGGGTATTATTATCCATCACCATAATTGTTGACTTTTTTCAAGTTTCATCCTAATTTTTAAAATAGCCATGACTTTTTCATACGACATTATTTTTTTATTTAAAAAAAAAAAACTAAACCATAAAAACAAGTTTTTTATCCTCTTTTATTTGCAATTCCTATTGCTATACTTTTTAAAAAAATTATTGGGTTGATAACTTGCGTTTTGTTGAGGGTATACCTGCGTTTTAGAAACGCAAGTTATGCCTGATAAGACAACATGATAAAACGACCTGATAAAACGCAAGTTATAAATGTTAAAACGCAAGTTATACATGCTAAAAATCAAGTTCTATATGATAAAACGCAAGTATACCTGATAAAACGTAAGTTATACATGATAAAAAGATGCAAGTTATATATGATAAAACGCAAGTTATACATGATAAAATGCAAATAATACTTGATAAAAAAGATGCAAGTTATATCTAATAAAAAACGCAAGTTATCAACCCAGCAATTTTTTTTATATGGTATGCAAATGAAAGATGATAAAAGGCTTGTTTTTATAGTGTATTTTTTAAAAAAAAATAATGTCGTATGAAAAAATTATGGACGTTTAAAAAATAGGGGTGGAATTCAACAATCGTAAGTTATACCTATTTTGTCTTTCTCCTTCTCTTTTGAAAAATCCAACGCATATATTCACCATTTTAATTCTATTTATTGATTTATTTAGATCAAAAGCCTCAAAATCCCTCTTATTAATTTTAGGTTAAGGTTTTTTTACCCTAAACTTTCTCAATTTGATTTACTACATATCTTGATATCAAGTTTTTGTCATTACTTTTCATCTATGTGACCTAAAAATACGTTAGTTTTAAACAAAAATATAGGGAAAAAACAAAGTTATAAATATTACACATATCTTTTACCCAAAAAAAAAACAACTTTTTAGTTTTGCCGATAAAGGGCTAACCGAGTACCTTTCTTTTTGCATATGATATGTCTAGAGAAGTGCCAGGACACTGAGAACAACCTTCACAACCAGTTTGATTATTACTCCTGAACTGTTTTCATTTGGATTGAGCACACAACTAATCAGATTGAGTGCTCTTAATTTGTCTTCGGTTGGGTTGGCCGGTTATGGTGTCAATGTTTGAACGGGCTAAGTGGGTCGTGGTTGAACAAGATTCTCAAAGGTTATTATGTATGTCGTTTATGTATGTTTAAAAATACAACTTTCACCTTTGTCTTTAAAAAGTCTCAAAACTAACCTATAACTTCAATTTTAGTTGTAATTACAGAACTTTATCACTAACTCCACTAAATAACTTGTTAACTCCGCTCACATGCTTTATGTGAGGGTATAATGGTCATTTCACCATTCACTATCTTCTCCCCTTTCCTTTCTATATAGACCTCTCCACCTTCATCGTCAGCGTACCCCTCTCTGGTTTTTATTCTCTGAATGGATTGTTAATATTCGGAATGAGATTATGTATGTCCGGAGATTGAACGAAGCTCCGGAATATTGGTCAAAGCTTGACTGGATATCATCATCATCCTCGTCGTCGTTTAAAAAGGCATAAATGTACGTCAACTATAGATTTTAATATTACAATTACAAGAAGTTAAATTATTAACAACTTCTAAGATTTTTCGCTTCATATCTAAATCTATGATCTAATGAGCATCAAATCACACCCATGTTAACCTGCATCTACATGAGCTGGTTCTTTCTCCTAGTTCCCAATTAAAGATTATATAAAACAACAACAATACAAAGAAACAAAGTTAGTTACCGGTATCTCCGGTGATGATTTACTTGAAGAGGTAAGCAAAAGACATGGCTACTCAGATCTCCGGAAAATTTCAATAAAAAAAAGTAGAAACGCAGAATTAAAGAGATCAACGATTAATACCGATTCTGAAACCTCAAAAACTCAATACCGATACCGTATGTTTTCAACATAGGAATCTGATTTTGGGGAAGAATGAAAAAAAAAATCTCAATTTTTTTTTATAAAATTAAATAACTAATGACTATGTAATTACCTCCGAAAGAAAATGAACCACTTGTTTGATTAAAGAATTATGATAATCATAATTATATTAATAATAAGTTTAAGATATTAGTCGGTCCTATAGTTTATTGGATATTTTACAATAAGTTCGAAGACAGAAGGGTGAAATGACCATTATAGCCTCAAATGTTTTGCATGTGAGAGGAGTTGATCAAGTTTTTTAACGGAGTTAGTGATAAAGATCTGTAATTGTAATAAAAATTGAAATTATAGGTTAGTTCTGAGATTTTTTAAAGACAAAGGTGAAAGTTGTATTTTTTTTACATATATAATGATTGATTTATGTAATTGTCTTATTTTTATTCTTCTAAAGTCTTGTTTAGTGATTTATTTACTACCTAATTATCCTTATATTTATTTTGGATCTCCTATTTTGTTAACATTCCAAACACACATGAACAATAAAGTGGTTACATATTTTGTTTTGATCAATCTATATGGTTTCTAAATTGTTAGTGACGTCAACTAGTTATTTATAGTTATACCAGCCCGATTTATAGACGAGTGATCACCACTCCTCTATTTATGACTACACCAGTCCAGGGGCACTCGTGTTTCTTGACACCATATGTGCTTAGCCACTAGTTTCTGAAGCTCCATAGTGCCGAATAACGTTATGGCAAGCAAGTACACAAAGGGAGCGGCCATAGGCTCATAAATGATCAAATGGAGCTTGCAAAACGGTTGGTAGTTATGTATGATTAAAAGTTATAAAAAAAGCTTGATGGCAATAAGGACATCACATGCTAAAATTCTAATTTTTGACACAAGGGTACATGTGTAATAATGTTACTCATTAGGATGCATCTAATCATACCTGCCATGTTTGTTAATCATATTTTCATATAAAGGTAAATGACGCCATAAATTACAAGACATGAATATACAAAAACCAGAACAAAATATCATGGGTTCTTGGTTTCATACATTTTGTGATATCACATTTTAGGTATGTGACAGCCTCCTATTAATATGTGATGTAAGACAGGATGTATACTTCCCAATTTATGGGTGTATGATTCCTAAATGCTATCACATTATTATCTATGATGTTCCCAATGAGCAATCCAAAGTTCAAATCCTCTACATGGCGTAAACACCTATGTCTCTGTCCTAAAAAATCTGAAATTGTTACTTGGAAAAAAAAAAGGGCAGTGTCTATGGTAATATCAAAAATGATAGTTTAGGAATCATACATCTTCTTAGGGCACAAGGGGCGCTCAACTGAAAGTGTTTTCACTTTACTGATTTTTACCAATCCTGCACTGCCACATCAGTTCACTGATTTCCTTTACTGAAACATTTTTTTGTAGGCAACACTCCACTGATTCTTTACCCAACTATCAATTATTTTCATAATAATAATAATAATAATAATAATAATAATAATAATAATAATAATAACAATAACAACAACAACGTTTACAAATTGAAGGTCCATGTGAGTCTTTTAGATAGTGGATAAAAACAATGATTCATCAATTTTCTTAGGTCAAAGACTTTGATTTGGGGAAATTGGGGGAATCAACAAGAGAGAGAGAGAGAGAGAGAGAGAGAGAGAGAGAGAGAGAGAGAGAGAGAGAGAGAGAGAGAGAGAGAGAGAGAGAGAGAGAGAGAGAGAGAGAGAGAGAGAGAGAGAGAGAGAGAGAGAGAGAGAACCAGCACGGTAACTAGAACCCGAATTTGGTTCACGGGACCACTACCAGCATGAGTGGTGGCGATGTTACCGTGCTGGTAGTGAGGTACTCGTGACCAAATCTAGTAGCGCCCCTTCCCCCTTATTAGGATTCATACACCTTATTAAGCCCTATTGTAAAGTCGAGTTTAGATCTGTCATCCCATTTTTTATTTAAAATAGCTATTGTTAAAATTATTTATATAAAAGGCCCGGTCTATTTCACCCCCCCCCCCCACCTTCTATTTTTACCCCCCTCAAAGCGCCTCGCTTAGGCCTAAGCGAGGCGCTTTGCTCCCATTTCGAGGAGGTCAGTACGAGGTCAGAAAAAACTGAAATTTTAAAAGCGAAGCGCCTCGCTTAGGCCTAAGCGAGGCACTTCGAATCTAACTTTATTTTTTGGTAGTTTTTTGGTGTTTTAAATTTTAAAAGCGAAGCGCCTCGCTTAGGCCTAAGCTAGGTGCTTTACCCCCAAAGCACCTCTCTTACCTAGCTTTGGCCCTTTTATTTAAAAAAATATATATTGTTTTAATTAAATTTAAATGGGTTTACTTAATTAAAAAAATATTTTAATTCATTTTTAATTGTTTTAACTAGTTTCCAATCAAAGAAAAATTAGTTTGGCGTGTTTCGGTTCGTTTATTGCTCGTTTGTAGTTTTCAGAACATACAACCGAGAATGAACAACTTTCATAAATATATGTACGTAACACATGAAGTGTGCAATCAATACCATGTTTTACCAAATTTCAAATTTTACATCTCTAATCGATATACTAGACTTCCAGACATTGTTTAACACGTTTTGGTTCGTTTAGTTGCTCGTTTCAGAGCAAACAACCGAGTATGAACAACTTTCATAAATCAATGTACGTAGCACATGAAGAGTGCAACCAATACCATATCTTATCAAATTTCAAATTTTACATCTTTAATCGATATACTGGACTTTCGGACCTTGTTTGACGCGGTTTGGTTCGTTTAATTGCTCGTTTGTGCTTTTCAGAACAAACAACGGTGAATGAACAACTTTCATAAATAATAATATAACTTTTAAAGTCATGTGCTTTACCCCCAATTAAACTATCGTTACCTGATCAGGTCCGGTAACAAACCGTACCGGTTTCAAACTGACCGCCCGGTAACGAACCGTATCGGTTTCGAACTGACCGGCCCGTTATCCACCTGGACCGTATCGAACTGATCAGGTCCGGTAACAAACCGTATCGGTTTCGAACTGACCGGACCGTTATCCACCCGGATCGTATCGACCTGATCAGGTCCGGTAACGAACCGTACCGGTTTCGAACTACCGCCCGGTAACGAACTGTATCGATTTCAAACTGACCGGCCCGTTATCCACCCGGATCAAATCAACCTGATCAGGCCCGGATATGAACCTTACCGGTTTCGAACTGACCGGCCCGTTATCCACCCAGATTGTATCGACCCGATCAGGTCCGGTAACGAACCGTACCGGTTTTGAACTGACCGGACCGTTATCCACCCGGATCGTATCGACCTGATTAGGTCCGGTAACGAACCGTACCGGTTTCGAACTAACCGCCCGGTAACGAACTGTATCGATTTCGAACTGACCGGCCCGTTATCCACCCAGATTGTATCGACCCGATCAGGTCCGGTAACGAACCGTACCGGTTTTCGAACTGACCGGCCCGTTATCCACACAGATTGTATCGACCAATCAGGTCCGGTAACGAACCGTACCGGTTTCGAACTGACCGGCCCGTTATCCACACAGATTGTATCGACCGATCGGGTCCGGTAACGAACCGTACCGGTTTTGAACTGACCGGCCCGTTATCCACCCGGACCGTATCGACCTGATCAGGTCCGGTAACGAACCGTACCGGTTTCGAACTGACCTCCCGGTAACGAACTGTATCGGTTTTGAACTGACCGGCCCGTTATCCACCCGGATCGTATCGACCTGATAAGGCCCAGATACGAACCGTACCGGTTTTGTACTGACCGGCCCGTTATCCACCCAGATTGTATCGACCCGATCAGGTTCGGTAACTAACCGTACCGGTTTTGAACTGACCGGCCCGTTATCCACCCGGATCGTATCAACCTGATCAGGCCCGGATACGAACCGTACCGGTTTCGAACTGACCGGCCCGTTATCCACCCAGATTTTATCGACCCGATCAGGTCCGGTAACGAACCGTATCGGTTTTGAACTGACCGGCCCGTTATCCACCCGGACCGTATCGACCTGATCAGGTCCGGTAACGAACCGTACCGGTTTCGAACTGACCGCCCGGTAACGAACTGTATCGGTTTCGAACTGACCGACCCGTTATCCACCCGGATCGTATCGACCTGATAAGGCCCGGATACGAACTGTATCGGTTTCAAACTGACCGGCCCGTTATCCACCCAGATTGTATCGACCCGATCAGGTCCAGTAACGAACTGTACCGGTTTTGAACTGACCGACCCGTTATTCACCCAGATCGTATCGATCCGATCAGGTCCGGTAACGAACCGTACTTGAAGATTGGATTCGGTGCAATCAGAATCTGAATATTATATTACAATAATATTACGTTGAGCATCATCAATCTGGTATTAGTGGTTGGAAACTGTGATGACAAGGCTGGTGTGTGTTGAAACAAGGTATGGATATGGAGAACATGGAATGAGATGATTTCGATTTTCGTACAAAGATTCCATAAGTAAAAGTCAGTTGTTATCGGAGAGATAGCTGTCAACGATCAAGGCAACATACTTGAAATCAATGGGAGGTAAACAATTCCTGCTCATCTTGATGAATATCTTCATCAATCTCCTTGATCTACGCATAAGTGTGAGAGTCGATCCGACTGTTGATTTCTTTTTGCAACCGGTACAACGAACTCTGAAGGTTTGCGCGTTAGCGCCGATCCGATTGTTAAAAGTATCAAGACTATGAAATTAGTAAAACAACTTTTCAGTTGTTATCGGAGAGATAGCTGTCAACGATGAAGGCAACCTGATAAAGGCTGAACACGAGTGTAATCAAACAAGGTGCTATGAAAACCACCAACGATCAATTATAATATAGTCCGGAAGTCAAGCATATAAATTAAACATGCAAAAATTATGTTCTGAAAAATATGGGTATATCGAATGTATAGTCGGAGGATCACGTACAATGATTCATCAAAGTTGTACAAAGCTGGATGTTTCTACTAAAAAAACCCAAACGAGCAATAAACAAAGCGAAACGCCTCAAACAAATTTTCTTGACTTGGAAACAACTTAAAAGAACTAAAAATGAATTAAAATTATTTTTTGGTCAATAACAGATAATTTTAAATAATTAAAAGAAATTCATTTTAAAAAAAAAAGGCCAAAGCGCCTAGCTTTGGCCAAAGCTAGGGGCTTAAACGCCTAGCTTTGGCCAAAGCTAGGCGCTTGAGTGGTTTGATTAGACCACAGGCGCCTAGCTTTGACCAAAGCTAGGCGCTTTGGTTTTTTTTTTAAATGAATTTCTTTTAATTCTTTAAAATTATCTGTTATTGACCAAAAAATAATTTTAATTCATTTTTAGTTCTTTTAAGTTGTTTCCAAGCCAAGAAAATTTGTTTGAGGCGTTTCGCTTCGTTTATTGCTCGTTTGGGTTTTCAGTAGAAACATCCAGCTTTGTACAACTTTGATGAATCATTGTACGTGGTCCTCCGACTAAACCTAACACACAACAATTTGTTTTAATTCATTTTTAAGTGTTTTTAATTACTTTTCAATAAATGAAGGTCCTCACATTTTAGTAACATTTTAGATTACATGGGATTTAGAACAACCACATGTCAAGAAATGATAATTTTCAAATATTGCAGATCAGGGTGTTACCAAGCATGTCAAGAAATGATAATTTTCAAATATTGCAGATCAAGGTGTTACCAAGCATGTCAAGAAATGATAATTTTCAAATATTACACTCGTGTTCAGCCTTTATTAGGTTGCCTTCATCGTTGACAGCTATCTCTTCGATAACAACTGAATTTTACTTGCTTGCCTGAAAAGTTGTTTTACTAATTTCATAGTCTTGATACTTCAAGGTACCATGTATCGTATCGACCCGATCAGTTTCGGTAACGAACCGTACCGGTTTTGAACTGACCGCCGGTAACGAACGTACCGGTTTCGAACTGACCGGTCCGTTATCCACCCAGACTGTATCGACCCGATCAGGTCTGGTAACGAACCGTACCGGTTTCAAACTGACCGCCCGGTAACGAACCGTACCAGTTTCGAACTGACCGGCCCGTTATCCACCCGGAAATGTATCAACCCAATCAGGTCCGGTAACGAATCGCACCGGTTTTGAACTGACCGCCCGGTAATGAACAGTACCGGTTTTGAACTGACCGGCTCGTTATCCACCTGGACCGTATCGACCCGATCAGGTCCGGTAACGAACCGTACCAGTTTCGCACTGACCGGCCCATTATCCACCCGTTGAGGTGCTTAAGAAACGAGCAATTTGACGAACCAAACTGCGTCAAACAAGGTCCGAAAATCCAGTATATCGTTTAGAGATGTAACATTTGAAATTTGATAAGACATGGTATTGATTGCACTCTTTATGTGCTACGTATATTCATTTATGAAAGTTGTTCATACTCGGTTGTTTGCTCTGAAACGAGCAATTAAAAGAACCAAAACGCGTTAAACAATGTCCGAAAGTCTAGTATATCGATTAGAGATGTAAAATCTGAAATTTGGTAATACATGGTATTGATTGCACACTTCATGTGTTACATACATATATTTATGAAAGTTGTTCATTCTCGGTTGTTTGTTCTGAAAATCACAAACGAGCAATAAATGAACCGAAACACGCCAAACTAATTTTTATTTGATTGGAAACAAGTTAAAACAATTAAAAATGAATTAAAATATTTTTTTAATTAAGTAAAACCATTTAAATCTAATTAAAACAATATATTTTTTTTAATAAAAGGGCCAAAGCACCTAGCTTTAGCCAAAGAGAGGTGCTTTGGGGGTAAATCTAGAAAACATGTCCAGATTTATCCCCCGTAGAAAAAAGGGGCCAAAGCGCCTCGCTTTGGCCTAAGCGAGGCGCTTTGAAGTTGCTTTTTGCTTTTCCCGATAAAGCAGTCAACCTAGTACTACGATTTGACCCAAAGCGCCTCGCTTTGGGCAAAGCGGGGCGCTTTAAAGGGAGGTTGAAATAGAACCCGGGGGGTGTAAATAGAATGGTCCATATAAAAAACATAAATCAAATAGGCAAAAAATATAAAAAAAAATTATACTGGTAGCTATATTCATCATGATAATAATACGGCAGATTAGAATGCTACGTTACATCAATCCAAACAACAATCTTTCAACCTCAATCCATACAACAATCTTTCAACCTCAATCTTATAAGATAGAACCAACATATATATTCCTCTGGAGACGTCTTCTTTTGACAGTATGACTCGAACTCTTCACTGCGATCTCTACTCTCCAGCTCAACCACCACAATCAAACTTCTTAATTTAAATTGAGGACACAAATAAAGGCGTAAATTATGCTAATCATTGATTTACACGTTATTAATCAAAATAGGAAAGTCTTGAAGATTGACGAAATTGAGGAAACTGTTGACTGATGAAATCAAGGTCTTAAATCAAGGAACCCGCCTCGTTGATATCTTTTCGTCGCCTGCTTATGGGCCTCGTAACTCCAAGCATAGCCCAAGTTATGCCCGTTTAAAGTTTAGGCCATTTCTGCCGTGTTTTCCCTCATCTAGCTGCGCCATGTACGAGTCTGCCAGTTTTTGGACCCGCTCCTCATCACATAAAATGAGGAATGAGACATATGATATACTTTTTATGGTCATATGTACAAATATACGGTTTAATGTGTCGATATATGAAAGTGAAAGTTCAAGTTCAAGTCTTGATGAGCAAATAAATGATACAAATTTGTAAAAATTACATAATGAGTTAGGAGATTAACTCACTTCATAGTGTGTTTTTTACATCATATTTCAGGTTAATTTGATAATATAGCAATCAACTTTAAAACTTTAATTATTCTTATGAAAGTCTAATCTATTCTCTCTCCCTTTAATTTTTGATATTAACTAGTAATATACCTCGTGTGCGATGAGCTGTGAACTTGTTGCAAATATCAAATGGATTAGTCCAAGCGTTATGTCATATGTTAACTTTTATGAAAATGCATGTTTCGGCATACTTTGATCAACTCAATGTAACCTATATAAGCATTGCGGTTGAATCAAAACGTAAAGTATATCTAATTTATATTTTACGGTTATAACGTAACATCCTAAAAAAAACATAAGCATGTATAAAGAAATGTTTGGTATGTATAATCTAGTGGGCATATTATAGCTTTAAAGAAGTTGAAACCACACAAGGAAAAACAAAACATATTTACATCAAGAGACAACCATAAGCGTTATGCAGTGTGATCAAAGTTGGGAGATGTAAACATCAACTACTATGGTTTTTAGTATAGATATAATAACAACAACTTTACCCCCTTCTAATGTTGCGAGGGTTGAAACATAGAGTAACTCGAATTCATACCGTCGGATGAAAATTTATTATATTTAACCTGGGTTGGTTTGAAACAAAACTTACGTCGAAACGTAGACCAACTGAAAACGTACATAAATTAAATAAGCACGAAAAGTTATTGTATTTGAGCTGACTCGTTTTTTTTTTTAAACTTACTTCAAAGCGTAAACCAACTAAAATTTATACTGACACGTACATAAAAATTCGCTTGTAAAAGGGCAAGTTTTTAAAGTACCGGAACAAAAGGGGTAAACTTGAAACCTTAAAAACTCAAGGAGGCCAACGACAAATTAGTTCTTTAAAATTGATATTAGCACACGAATGTTATTTAAGAAAATAATAGGTTAAAACATATATTATATACGGTACATATATAAAGTTGGAGCATTATAAACTTTAGTGACTAATTTGTAAAATTTGTAAAATGGAGTAATAGTCAAGGGAGTAAGATTGTCATTTTGTAAAATTTTAAGAGGAGGTAAACCATGAGACTGAAATTACAATTTTGTGACAGTTTAGGGGGTAAGCAAGCCAATGGATAACCCACCGACTTTCTTTAAGATAGTATACAATATTATTTTTCTTGCTTTTTTGTTTTTGTTTAGTTTTATAATTGTTACTAGTTCTTGTTTACAAATCAACACAGAAAATCTTAGAACCCAAATGTATAATTAAGTTCAATTGAAAATGTACAAAAACATATGATTCATTGATTCACAACAAATTTACACTTTAATATGAGATCTCAATTACTTTGGCCTTACAATAATAATCACAGTATCACCTTACAACAAACAAATGATCTAATGGTAAAAAGAAGTATTTACATGATTAGTCTAGGACTTATGTTCATATTAAGACTTTAGTGCGTATTTATTGGAAACTACATCACTGCTCTTAAGTTATACATAAACGTAACATGGTTGATCCTTAGCAAAAGATGAAGTTGTCTATTTCAGGATAACCTTGTCTACGATCAGGGACCACCCATATTACGTTTGTGCATAACTTCAAACCAATGGTGTAATTTGCATTAAATATGCATCAAAGTAGTAATATAAATATATCATAGGGAATAACCGTGTAATTAACTTAAAAAATGTTATAACAATCAAGATATGAAATACATAGGGTTTGAAAGCTTGAATGATCTCATAGATACATATGAACCAATTAAATCACTCCATTGATCGCCCAAATTTCCGATGATTCGAAATCCCTCTTCCACAATCTCTTTTCTTTTGTCTGATTTGAATGCTACCGCGCGTTTTTTCCATCATCTTCAGCTCCCCTATACAAATTTGAGTATTAGTTTCAATTCAATAAAAATGAATAAAAATTAAAAAATCGTGAGATATAATACTAATTACCTCAAAATGAGTCGATCCCAGTTCTCAAATCCGACCTTGGTCAAATTCTTTATGGTAATGCTCCTTTTGTTTTCAGCCCGTCCCGTTAACAAAAACATTTTAAACCCTAACTTTGAAACTTGTTCGTACAGCTTCAAACTAGGTTTTATTGCTTGTGCCATTCCTTCAAAGACCCAATTGTCAAATTGAATATGGTCGAAAATCTCTGACCTGGTGAAGAAGAATTCTATGTATCAGTCCAAAAGTTTATAACTTCATATAACCAAATTTGTAAATATCAAATACACCTAGTTCTAATACATTTTTGTAAAAACAATTTCTGGATTTTCTAGAATACATACGCTATACATGTGCCCTACAAGATTCTAACTCCTAACATTTTGATTATGGTATAACACTTAACCATCAAAAAATGTGCTTAAGGGCATTTCATATTTATATTTATAGTTTTAGACCAGGGTTCGCAATTCAAAAATAGGGGACGGTGCAGCTTATTGCCTGTCTACCTTCTATTTTGCTGTAACTTGACAAGTTTTAGAAATGAAATTCCATAAAAATAGGAAAACTAAAAATACTTTACCATTATATGTCTTTACCACTCTACTGATATTTGTTTTTGTTTAATCACACATAAAAGGTGTAAACGAACACAATCTCATGAGATCGGCACATTAAAAGCTTGAATAAATGCGAGTTTAAACAAACCCATAAGCTGATACTCTACAACCCAACCAATTAGTTTTACTTGAGAGTTACCCATATTTATCCAACTCTTTTCACTATGCTACCTAACCACACATATTCATATTTGATAAAATCACAAACATCATTTTATAATCACAATCACCATCGACTTATAGTCTATCGTATAATATCCAAGAATAACACATAAACATAAATCTTACCCGTAACCATGGTGAGAATAATAAGCTAGATTAGAAAGCAAAGTTTCATCAACATCAAAGACCCAAGCATCCATTCCATCACCTTTCAACTCAACACTCTTTGCGAATTCGGCTGCTTCATTAGACACAATTTCTAGATCAATCTCGTACGACCCACCCAACATATATTCCTTCACGTAATCAACACACTCCGCTGGAACCGTCTTCCAAGGACTCACATCCTTCGCCTCAACCGCAACTCTCCAACTCTTACACCGTAATCTAACTTCTTCTATCAAATCATCGCTTCGCGGTTCCAAGTTTTTGGGAAGTTTAAGCATCATAGGCCTTGAAAGTAAGTGAGGATTTGTGTCCAAATGTTCTTCACATAAAGCTAGTGAAATTATACACAAAAATAGAACAATTCTTAATAAAACCATGGCTATGAAATCAAATTATCAGAGAATATTATGAATTATGAAATTAGATGTTAGAAATGCTACTTGCGTGTTCGAGTAGTTTATTTAATAAGGTGAGTTAGGACTTAGGAGATTAATAGCTTGTTGAGCAAGGAAATTGAGGATTAATATATTGCTAAACCTATATACCGTCCATTTATACGCGTATTTGCTTTTAAAAATATAAAAAATAAAAGTTAAACGCGTTATGAGTCTAGAACCAACAAGTCAACAACATGAATAAGCATAGGTACACAAGAAAACCAAATAATCAAATCATACTCGATAAAACTAAAAAACAAAACCAATGGTTTGATGCCTGATTTTTTTAAGCTGATTTTTATGGTTTGATTATAGTTATCAAAGCATAGTCACGTAACATTTGTTTAAAAGCTTCTACTATTGGTTCAATCATTTTTAGACCGTCATGCACAGGCGGATTTAGCATATTGGAGGGGTAGCCCACACTACTTCTCAACCCAAGTACATTTTTAGCGCAAAAATTTTTGTTCTCTTTTGTTCATGTATTGTCTACGTTGAACAAAACTTTTTAGCCCATTCAACCGCTCAACTTTTCTTCTAGGTATGCCAATGTCTTCTTGGACAGACAAGTATTTGATGTGTGGAACAAATCGGCTATAAAAAATACCATTGTGATTTGTGAATAGGTTTATATCTTAATTTAAGTTGTTTTATCGCATGTGTTAATATCGGCACGCTATCAGAAGACACTGAAAAACTTTTGTTTTCAAATTTAAACGTTCTAATAACATTGTTAAGAAAGATAAAATAAATTCACCACGTATCAAATTGTACCCAATGCGTTTTAAACACAAATATACGAGTCCGGTGAACCTAATGGAGCATACCACAAGTTAACACGTACTAGTTTGTAAGTTTTCAAACATATATATTTTTTTCTTTTTTAGCATTTTTTTACATTTCAAAACAATATCTTCTAATAATAGCAAGACTTACATATTAATAATAACATGGTTTTAGAGTTCTTTGAATAAGTCGAGTTAAACATTCCTTATCGAAGAGTTTGAATGACAAGCTCTCTTAATCAATCACGAATTTTGTCATTTCCTCCCGAACGGCATCAACGTGTAATTCGTGCTTAAAATACTTCACAATCCTTACCCAAACATGTATTCGTTATTTCTGTTTTCAATTTTGTTCTAATTTTGTTTGTCTTTGTTTTGATGTCTTGTTGCTGTTGGGCCATAGGCCAATTGTCTTGGGCCTTTCTTTTTATTTGAAGTTTCAGAGTCCTAATTTCTAGAACCCATTGTTGTAGTCTGCCTTTCGGTATGTTTGGTAAAACTAACTGTGGCTGATAGCTGATAGTTGATGGCTGAAATCTGGTAACTAGTAGCTGTAGCTGGAACGTGGTAGCTATAGTTTTTAAATATATGTTGGTATTGGTATTTGGCAGAGTAGCTAAATTTTTTAATAAAATGTATAAAATGACCAAAATGGACATTAACAAAAAGCTTGTATGTATGTTTTTTTTATGATAGAATGGGTATTTATGTCATTTACTCATTTAAAGTTTGTAACTACTAGGAGCTTTTTCTTAAACGCTAGTAGTAATAGCTTTTCAATATAAAGTTTTTTCTCATAATCTAAAAGTTTCAAACTCCTTCAATCAAACAAGACTTTTTATTGATTAGTAGTTTTTTCTTAAAAGCTTGAAGTTTAAAGCTCCTAAAAGCTCATTACCAAACATACCATTTGTCTCCAAGACTTCAAATTGCCCAAATGTCAAAGATATTCATTCTAAGGAGTTGGTATGATTGCTAGTTTCAAGGATCAAATAGGGACTCCTCAATCACTCGTTGAATATCCCTCATAGAGAAGCCATGCACTAATAGAAAAGTGACATTTGCAACAAAATTTTCTTACGGAAAAAAATGCGTCACAAATTTTAATAAAGTTGCTACTCATTTGTAACGACAAAAAAAAACTATAATTTTTTTAGCAAATTTGTGACACAATATATCTACAAATACTTAAGAGATTGCGTAGAAAATGGGACACAAATTTCCTACACCATGTTTTCGTAGGAAATGCGTTGAAAATTGTGTTACAAATGTGTAGAAAGTGATTTCCGACGAGGTTTTTTCTAACATCAAAGTTTTGTTGCAAATGCGTCACAAATTTGTAGATGCATCACAACCAAAAGGACATTGTTGACTTGATGAAACCATTTAAAAACTTTTTGGAACGCAACATGCTACAAACCCAACAACTAGAAAGCGACAAAACAGACGCACCCGCTGCAACGTGCGGGCATTCACACTAGTTTAGTTATTGTTATAGTAGATATGTACATAACAACCTTTTTTTATGATAATTATATAAATATTTTATTAAATAAATTATTTTATCAAAATTAGATAATTATTTTACTAACTAAATTTTATGTTTATTTAAATAATAGTATAGTTTGGGTTTGTGAG
This sequence comes from Ambrosia x helenae, assembly GCA_030844895.1. Lineage (NCBI taxonomy): Eukaryota > Viridiplantae > Streptophyta > Magnoliopsida > Asterales > Asteraceae > Ambrosia > Ambrosia x helenae. The sequence continues at coordinate 6,146,203 of CM061232.1, forward strand.
TCTAGTAAAAAACAATATATGAAACTCGGGTAGTAGCTCGTTTAATCTCGACTTGTCAAGCTTTTAACAAACCTTCCCGAATAACTTACGAACGGTTAGACTCGTTAAGTCTTTACCTTTTAGGCTTTTACACTCGGTAAATGACTAGATGGGTGGGTAAGAATAATTGACAAGAATAGTGATGGTTAAGGATACCAAACTAAAACCGCTAACATGGTTTCACATGTCAAAAACTAGTCAAGTGATGGTTTTGTCATCTTTTTACAACTTGGTGACTTATGAGACAACGCACATATTGCGGTACACACCAAGTGGGTAAAGGTGGGGGCATTGCTTTTAATATCAAAATACCAACTTGTTTTTGAAGTATGTCTTCTTATTTTAGTTGGTTTCCTCCTAAGGAAAGGGTAATTTGGGTATTAAACATAATGGTAATTGGTAAATTCAAGTTTCCGGTAACATGTTAAGGGCAGAAGGGCTCGTCTTGAAATGGGTCATTCTAGAAAAGGTATTTTAGTATGTGCTAGAATTTGTTTTTATGGTGACTAGTATGACGAATGACAGCCAAAGGCATTATAGCCCAGCGATATCTTGGTGGTGGGATAAGACTTAGAGACTATAAGGTCCTGGGTTCGAATCTCACAAGGGGTTTTTCTCATAATTATGCGTTTCCTCCTAAATTGGTGACTTGGTGGTGGAATATGATCGTGTGGTAACACTGGTGGCACGATGATACTCCAGTGTTAACACTGTGGGAGGGGGAGGGGGGGTGTTCCCCTTCAGGAAAGGCTCCAAGTCAGCACTCCTTTGTCTATCCCGATCCATACCCCATAGTCCAAGTTCCAATTATCAATCGTTAAAAGAAACCATTAAAATTGAGCAGTTAACCGAAACGAATGAAAACCGCAATAAATATTGCTTATACACTTGTTTATATGACTGAGGGGACAATTTGACAAGGAAGTTTGACTTTGTTTACATAACAATTTTATTTTAGTAATCGGTCGACATCCTTTCATAAACATAATAATTCATAGATCAAGAAAAGTTCATGATATGATAGTGACACTAATAAAAAAAAGTATTGTTTTCCGATCCTTTCAAATAAAATAGAAAAAAGAGAGTATTTTATGAGATAAAAGCTTATATAAATATATTATCTATGAATGACATGACCTCATGTCATCACTCATAATCTTCTTTCTGTTCGTATGTTAACTGGAGTGGACATAAATACAACCAATGTGGCCCTCTACACACCCACTCAGGCTGTTGCTCCGGCCATCGCTAAACAGCAACAATACAGTTATGTATGTGCGCAAATTGTAATTAATAGGCAGGTTAAATGAACTAACATTATTTAATTAATATTGTTAGGTGTGTTTAAAGAATGATCACGTACAAGTCACCGTATTTGATATGTACTAGTTTATCCTCGGGGGATTTTCGGGATAAAACAAATCTAACATGAAGTGATAAAATTTGTGTATCGTAAAAACAGTTTTCAGAAAAAAAAAATGTACATAATTAACACTCAATAACTAATAAAACCTACTTTTAATTCTTCGTGTACACTTTTTTTTTTATTTTTCTAGTTAACACTATATATGAAAGGTATATGTTAGATATATATACATATTATTGATTAAACTTGTATGTGTATCAATATGTACATGCTTTCAAAGCTTATTTTTTTTAACATTACACGATCCAAATAGCCATGCACATTACATACTTAAATAGCAATGATCTGTTGTCAACTTTGTTGCTATAAAATAAAAGAAATTAGATTCTTACCAAACTGACTACATCTATGAATATATATGTAGTTTGCGGGTTCTTATATTTAATAGTAGGTTCAAAATCTTATATATTATCTTAACATGATTAGTGACTTGTCTAGACATGATTAATGAATTATCTGAACACATTGTGTGTTTTTTTTCTGAATGAACAAAACCTACAAAAAAAGTCGCTTTTTTTTTTCGTTTTTTTTATAAAAGTTACTAACTATTTTCTCTACTCATACATAATTTAAGTATCTATTTCAATAATCACCACATGTCAGTTGATTTCAAAGTACATACGTTAAAAACGATCTAAAAGACGTGCACAGTTAGGTGATTAATTATCACTTATCAGCTAGAGATTTAAATGCTGTCTACGAATTATAGACTATATGTAACTCGCTTATGAACCTTTTTGGTAAATGTTCCTAACAACACCAATCAAAATTAGGGGTCTAAACGAGCTAAGCCCGAGCTTGATTGGGCTCGAGCTCGGCTCGTCATACTTTTACGAAGCTCGAGCTTGATAACTTTTCTTAAAAGATTGCCAATTAATTATCTGGATAGTTTGGTAAAAGGTTTTGAAATTCTTTGGGATATTTGTAGATCAAGTACATAAATATTTAGATTTGTCCTCCACAAAATCTTTTTATATCCGACTTCAAAAGCGTTTAAACGTTTGTGAGATATTTTTTGGATTTTTCAAACGCGAATTCTCCTTTAAATCGTAACTCAATTGTTGACCCACTTCAAGGCATTCTAATCCTTCAACTTGATATAATGATATTAGGGGCTGGTTGACTTGGATGGAGGTTAAGTTTTGGGAAAATGGCCAAAATAGCCCCTTGACCGGGTGTTTTGCGTAAATGGCCCCCTCCACCGTCTTTGGAGAGACGGGACACGGTTTCCAAAAGGGCTGAACCGTCTCCCGAGATCCTTTGGATTCCAACCAGTAGAAACCCAACACGTGGCGGTTACGATCCCGATATCTTCCACCCGGCTCCCGTGGCGGCTTGAGACGTGACAGCGCCGCAAAGCCGTCTCCGGTGGGGTCCATGAGACGGTTCACCAACGGCTCAAGTTAAGCCGTCTTCGGCTCGGCTTATAATAAAATAATATATCCTATCCCACCGGAGACGGCTCCTGAGCCGGTTCGGGTACGAAAAAGCCGTCTCCGGTGACGTCTTTTAAAATTTATGAACCGTCTCCTGAGACGTCAGCGGGTACGAAAAAGCCGTCTCCGGTGACGTCTTTTAAAATTTATGAACCGTCTCCTGAGACGTCAGCGGGTACGAAAAAGACGGCTTCCCGTACCGTCTTTTTACTGTTTCTGAACCGACTCGATGCCGGACGTCGTACATCGACGGAGACGTTTTCGGTGATGTGACGTGCATGACGAACCGTTTGTTATAAAATTAGTAAATTTTGTAACAATTTTGTTTGAATTTTTTCTTGTATTCCTTATTTTTCTTTCAAAGTGTTAAAAAAAAGTTGTGTTTTTAAAAATGGTTAGTTTTATAATCTATAGTGGAGGCAGGTGGGAAGTTGTCAACGGTCGAATGGAATACGTTGTTGATAGTAGCTGTAAAAGACGTGGTTTTGAAATTGATTCAAATATCTCGTATCTTAGTTTTTTAAATGTAGTTTCCGATGTGTGTGAGATTCCAAACATTTCAAGGTTATCTTATAAAATGTCAGCTTTTGATGATGCAATCGACATTTTTAATGATCGTGATGTATCTTTTCTTTTTAAAGTTGCTTTGCAAAACCCCCATGAAGTATTGAAGTTGTATGTTGTAGATGAACCAGGTGTGGGTTCGTCTAGTAATGCTCATTTAAACGACGTACCTTCAAATGATTCAAAAGTCCCTGATCTAAATTTGTCTATAGAAAATTTTGATCATTACACACCATATGGGTGTTTTGGAAATTTGGATGATGAGAAAGCTGAAAAAGAAGAATTTTATGGAAAGCCAAGTTCTGAATTGTTTTCAGATATAACCAAAAGCTCTTTAGTTTTTTCGGAAGGTTCCGTATTTCGTAACAAAGATGAATTGAAATTGCAGTTAGGAAATTTTTGTTTGTCTGAACGTTTTTCCTATAAAGTCGACAGGTCATCTAAAACGAGGTATGAAATTTCATGTGTAGTTGATGATTGTGATTGGCAATTTAGGTCACGTTCTGTCCCAACTTCAGACACGTTTTTTGTTACATTTTTTAACAACAACCACACATGTTCTAAAACTCAAACACATCCCCATCTTCGTCAAGCTAACCCGCAAGTAATTGGTAGCATACTGAAGCACCAATTGCGAGATACTAGACGTGTTTATCGTGGAAACGAAATAGTACAAGATTTTCGAGAAAGATTTAAGGTTGATATATCATATACTCAAGCTTGGCGGGGGAAGTGTCATGCACTTGAGCTTTTGCAAGGAAGTAGCAAACAATCGTTTTCTGAGCTTCCGTTCTACTGCTATAATTTGCGAAATGCAAATCCAGGGACTGTTACTGAGATTAAAACTGATGAAGACAATCGTTTTGAAATGCTTTTTATTGCCATTGGTGCAACGGTCAGTAAAATATTTTTACCTATTTTCATACCAACTTAAATAAATTATTGATGTTTTGGTTTACTGAAGTCTAAAATTTATCTGTTTTTCATTTTATTAAACAGATTCGGAGTTTTCTTCTGTCTTTAAGACCGGTCATTATTATAGACGCGGCACACTTAAAAGGTGAGTTTAAGGGAACGTTATTCCTTGCTGTTGGCATGGATGGTAACAACCAAATTTTACCCGTTGGATATGGTATCGGCAAATCCGAGGACGGTGAGAGTTGGACGTGGTTCTTATCGAAACTTAAAGAGTGTATCGGTGAGCACCCGGATTTGGCGATCATATCTGACAGAGCCAACTCAATAGATTTGGCAGTTCGGACGGTTTTTCCTAATGCATTTCACGGGTTGTGCTGTCGACATTTGATGGTGAACTTAAAGATACCAAAAAGCAAAAAGAAGGATTTAGAGACATTGTGGTGGAACACTTGTAAAGCTTACCGGGTGTCTGATTTTGAAGAAAGTTTTAACGCGCTGTGTGCAGCCCTACCACGGGTTAGGAATACTCTATTGAGTATCGGTTTACATAAGTGGTCAAGAGCACACTGTTCGGGGAAACGATATCATTATATGACATCTAACAGTGCAGAGTCAATCAACGCCTTATCTAAGGACGAACGAAAAGTTCCAATCACCCATTTGGTTGAATTTTTTAGACAAAAACTTCAACAATGGTATTACGAACGCCGAAATGAGGCTATTCAAAATAAACACGTACTGACTCCTTTCGCGGTAAAAAAAATTATTAAAAAGATTGAATATTCTAGAACGTGGAAGGCTTATGGCGTTGGGGTTAACACTTTTCAAGTTCTAGACGGTGGGAAAAATGGTTTTGTTGATCTGTCTAATGAAACATGCAGTTGTTGTGTTCCCCAGATATTTGGTTTCCCATGTGGCCACATGATTGCAGTATCAAAATTACTGAAGGAACAGGACTGCAGTCATTATACGTCACCTTGGTATAGCAACCAGTTATACAAAACAACATATGAAGAGGCCATTTATCCTTTACCCCACAGGTCTGAATGGGAGACGCCAGAGTGTTTGATTCCTCTACAACCACCACATATCACAAAACGACAGTCGGGACGTCCTCGTGAAAATAAACGAATTTTATCGAGAGGCGAGGAACCTACGCCTGTATATTGCAGTCGTTGTAGAACTCACGGTCATCATCGTGACCGATGTTCAGCTCCTGTTGCCTCACGATCAAAATCTGCTAGGCGTGGTTCAAAGAAAGAAAATCATCATCAAACACCGTCCCCCACTTTCGTTGAAGCAGATGACTTTGCAGAATATGTAATTCATAATACTTGTTCGACTGTTAACCTTGCTGATTTTTAGTGGTGCTATTTACTTTAATTTATTTACTTAACAATGTTTATAACATAAAACTTACAAATAACTTCGATATATCAAGTTTTACATCAATACATAAACTAGGTAGATAAATATTTAAATATTTGACGGTGCAAAACGACCAGCATAAATTTCATCTGCCATGAAACGTCTGAATCTCATGCAAGCATCATGTAGGCTGCCTTCTCTCCAAGTCAATGTAATGTTTTGAACAAGATTTCTCAGCAACATACAAACGATTACCCCTGAATGTCGACCAATGCGACTATTGGTGACAGGCCAGACAACATCCCCCGAAAATTGTAATGATTCAACTTCGTTTCTACCAGACTTTTGCCAGTACGTTATAGCCCCTAGAAACCATATGAAAGCAGATTCAAATTCTATAAGAATTTGATGAATTTTTCTATGACTGCAAAAAGTATCGCCGCAATCTATGGGACTACAGTTATTTGGGAAATACACTGTTACTTGTAGTAATTTCATGTCAACTTGTAGAACAAACCAGTTTTCATCGTCTATCGAGGCTGGTATATATACCTGAAAATTACAGTCCAAAACGAAATGTAGATTTTATACAGCACGATAAAAAGGTATAAAATATACAAAAAAAACAGTATTCTACCATATCAACTTCCCAAAGAGGTGGATATATTCTTCTCGAGCCGTTTGCGTAGCAATAAGCATGGTGATCTTGTTCAATAATTAGGTTATAGAAATTAGGGGGAAGAACAGTCCAAAGACCATAACTGTGATACCTCGAAAATTCAGGTTCTCACTTTAACTAAACTCTAGTTACATTTCCTTGCATTATACTTAACTAGGGTTAGTTAGATAAGACATACGTGCATGGTTGTGAGTCAATGTGTGATTGCATGATTAGTGAACCTCGGACGTTGGTGAAAAATAAACTTATGTGAAAACCATACGTGATTATGCGAACCTAAACCGAACACGTTAATAGAAATCATTAAAAGTGGAGCATGAGGTTGATTAGGGTCTTAATGCATGGGGTTACACTTGTTACGGTCCGAAATAACGAAAACGTCGAAGGATAACGCGTCGGGAGACGAAACGAGAAAAGAGCGCGCCACCCGGACCTGTGAGCGGCCGCTCACAGGCACCGAGCGGCCGCTCGAAATGACCTGACGGGTCTAAACCGCCTTAAACTTATATTTAAGCATCCTAAACTCCCATGCAACCCCCATACTCAACCCTAATCGCCCCCTTACTGCCTCACACGAATATTTCACTCAAACAACCTCTGCTAAGGCTCAAGATCATCAATTGGGAGGCTCCAAGGCGCGCGATTGATCTATTGAGAGAGCTAAGGGTATATCTTACGATTTCTTATGCTTTTATCTTGTGTTTTCATTAATAAAAATCATATAATAAGTTTGTCCAGGTCTGAATGAGTTTATAAAACATTAAAGCATGAATCTTTTTGAAGATTAAATGGATTAAACATACTCATAAACGCTTAGTAACATCGTAGGATACTTGTTGCGCAAGTAATTGGTGTTTTGATTCTTAAAGCTTTGATCTTGACATGTTTAATCATAGAATCTGATAAAATAGGTATTAGGAATGTTTTGTGTTGATGATTGGTGAATGTTAATAGTTGTTGTGCACACGGTAGGCGATTAAAGTATGATTTAGGCGAAACTAAAATCTGGACAGAATGGTTAGTCAAACTTGTAGGAGCTGTAACACGGCTCTAACATAATAATTTTAGGGTTTTCTTGGCATGGTTAGGTCACACCTGGTCTTAGCTTTTCATAATGAGTAAAATCATGTGTTTTGGACGTAGGATGAGTCGTTTTTGGAATTTTAATTGATTAAGGGTCATATCAGATTTTCGGATTTGTAAATTGGGCTAACTTTAAATGGCCATAACTTGAGATTTACAAGGAGTTAGGTTATGAAATTTTTACAGTAGGTCAATACTGGAAAAATAGAGCTTTTCCAAGTGGATTCATCTCGTTTGGATGAATACACAATTTTTAAGAATTTTCCTACTAAACTGACCTGTTGTGGAAATTTTCGGAACACTGCTGTGTTGTACGAATTTTTATAATTTTTGTGTTTGGAATTAAGACAAAAAAAAAATAGGTATTGACAAGTGAATCCCAAAGATAATTCAGTAAAAATTTGGGAGGATAACTCACTGGTTTACTATTTTAAATAAATTCGTTTTGATGGCGCACAATCTGTCCTGAAAACACAGATTGTGTATTATGTGCTTATGTGATTACTTGAGGTCTTAGGTGATCTAAAATTGACATATAACGGAAGTACACATGTTTACGACACATAAGGGCTGTAGAAACTAATTATAACCAACTCATTCACCAACGAGTCCGTAGGGTTTACTATTGCATGTAGAATCACTAGGCGTCGCATACACACTTTTGAACATTAAAACGCCTTGGACAAACGAGTTATATGGTGTAATGATGTTACGCCTATACTCACGTAGTGACACTGTTATTAGGGTGTCGGTAGCATATAATACTTGCTGTTCGGATTCTTTGCTTACGCGATAAGGTGAGTTTCACTACTCTTTTCTCAAAAGCATGCGTCTCGGGTTGAGACAACTTACTTAACGTTTCTAGTCCGGTTTGGGACTACTTTTACACATCCCGGGTTTGGGGTGCATGGTTCACGTGGTGAATCTATTTTTACTAATTCATATATATGTCCTTGATGAACTAAACCACACACATCTTTTAAGTCCTTCAAAATACCGAATCAATTGCCGGTTGGGCAAGCGGGTTAATTAGTTGATAGCGCTATTAGGTCTAACAAACCTCACATCGTGCTGGGGGCACGGATGTGAACTATTAGCTTCAAACATAATCATTGTCGATGGACAATGATGCAAGGCATCTTTATCCCAGTTATGGGAACTTGTTCATTAGTAGTTCGGTATTCGCCGGTTTTAGTTATCATGAGTGGGCTAGCTACCCCTGACATTTGAATTAGCTATTTACTTGTGGCCAAGGAGGCCGACGTTCTTACGTACTGTTATGTGGTCTGGAAGACCGACGTTTTCATTTGGTTACATGGTTTGGGAAACCTACGCTTTTACTTACCCACCTACTTTACTCAGTGAACTCACCAACATTGTTTGTTGACCCACGATTTACATGCTTTTGCAGGTAGTTAGCTTCCGGTGCCAGGATTAGAAAGCACTGTACACTTCACTGCATTTGGGCTCTCGGGCATACACATAAATCATATATATTATGCTTTCGTATGGTTTTAATTTGGGTGCGTTGTTTTGCGCATGGTTTTAAAAGGTTTAAATTTGGTTTACGCTTCCGCAGCTTAACTAAACTTGGTTTTTGAAAACGAACTAAATGGTTTGGGCATTTAGAGTTCGTTCCTGTGACTTATGGCTATGGGATCCTGGTATGTCACGCGCCTCGCGGTATAAACCCCGCAGTGGAAATTTGAGGGTGTGACAGATTGGTATCAGAGCCATTGGTTATAGTGAACTAGGACTGCATGTTGAGTCTAGTCTATAATCATCATAGCATAAGTACACTCACAACTTATATGCACAACTAGCTCTTAGCTACATATATCTACAACATATGATTTCGGGAGATATGTTATCTCCTAGTTCTAGACTTAATTCTTAACACGTCAATGGTGGGGACCTAGGGTTACACCAGGTGGCGCATTACTGGGAGTAATATCCTAACTAACCTCATGGACGAGGAGACAACAATAGTACAAGGGAGGGAGCCCTTGCGAGCGTTATGGCGCACGTACACAGGAAGCTGCACGATGCGCATGACGTGGTACCATTAAATCAACTATGAAGGAATTCGAATGCTGAGACAATTAGTTTCTGTTCCTTGCTACTTGATCTTTCTTACCCCCATTCGAAACTCAGACGGGACTGGGTTACGCATATAGAACTTATTTCTTACTTTAGTACCTTACGCCTAGTATGAGCGGGCGGACGTATGACTGCATATCCCTGTTACTCATAAGTATATGGTAGATTCATGGGAACACATTAGATCGGGACTTGTTACACACACTCTTGGGGAGTTACGTAAAGCCTGCGATGTAATGCAACATCACAAGGGAGGATGAAACCTACTAATGGCTGATAGCCACGATTGGAGGAACGAGTGGTACAGCTTACCACTAAACTGGTTCACATAGGACTAGAGAAGGAGATTGTACGTGATGAGAACCATATAACACTGACATCGCAAAAGAGGAAGGATAAGAGATGGAAGGGGAACCTGAGCAGGACGAGCACATGGAAAGTGACGATGAAGGCTCTACTATCTAGACAGAGCATGGCGACGATTGGCTCTTACCTTTTCTTACCTATCTTTTCTTTCATTTTCCTTTGCTAACTTAGATAAGACTGAGTTCTTATGATCAACGATAGGGTGGTTGAGGCCCTCGCATCATTCCAAGCTAGTAAAGATCTATTTTGCTAAATCATTCTTTTCCCCTGACTTCCACATTTGAACTTTCTTATACCTTGAACGCACATTGTATTTCCAAGCCTTTTATTGGTTGTAAACCTCGATAACTCCAACGGAACTGAAGGAGACCGTCTGATTGCTTCGGTAGTATAAGTCTTTGCTCTGTGCATTTGCCCCCAGGCAGGATGAGGTAATGTATGCCACATGCACACTCGATGAGTTACAGATACTTGGGTGGAGAATGTAACCTCATGACGAAATTTAGAAACTTGTTACCTAAAGACGGATGGGTCTGAAATCGACGCCTACACTACCAAGCTACAGGAGTTAACTACTACATGCTCATACATATTTAACCTACATTACAAACGGATCGAGCTTCACACCAAAGGGGTTATCCCACAGGTTCGTAGCATGGCTACTACGGCTCACCTACCCAGAATATAACAAACCTTTCACCTGGCTCACAAACTCACCGACGAGGCTGTTGAGCATGGTACTTTTCCGAAGCAGGTGCTTCATCTTCTACTTTTGGTGATAACAAGAGAACGTGGGATAGTATGCGGTATAAGTCCTTCAACAATAACCACAACAGTAACAACAACAATGGGGCTCGTGGAGGAGCATTTGTGATGGGCTCTGGGGAGGCCAGGTCTGATAACAACAGCGTGACGGATACGTGTTCCTTAAACGCCACTCTCGCTTCTGTTTTATATGATGCTGGTGCAGACTATAGTTTTGTGTCATCAAAACTTAGCAAACAACTAGGGATAGTTCCTACACTTCTTGATACCCCGTACTTTATAGAGTTAGCTGATGGGAAGCCTGTTAAGGTAACCCACATCCATCGTGACAGTAAGCTCGAACTAGATGGACAGTTGTTTGCCATCGACCTCTTACCTATCACCCTAGGAAGCTTTGATCTCGTGGTTGGCATGGACTGGTTGTCCAAGCAACACGCTGAAATTCTATGTCAAGAGAAGATTGTTCATATCCCTCTCCCTAGTGGAGAATTCTTATCTGTCCAGGGTGATCCTGGTGGTGCCATGATGGGCATCATCTCTTTCCTGAAAGCCTAGAAGTGTATTCGGAAGGGCTACCCAGCCATATTGGCTAACATTTCTGATACTCGAGCTGAAGTTGAAACAAAAATTGAGGATATCCCTGTAGTTCAGGATTTTCCAGATGTCTTCCCAGAGGAATTACCTGGACTTCCACCTGTTCAACAAGTGGAATTTCAAATTGACCGTGCACCAGGAGCCGCCCCAGTTGCGCGTGCACCATACCGCCTTGCACCAGGCGAACTTCAAGAACTATCCACCCAACTCCAAGAGCTATTGGACAGGGTTTTCATTAGACCTCGTTCTTCACCTTAGGGAACTCCAGTCTTATTTGTTAAGAAAAAGGATGGGAGTTTCCGTATGTGTATCGATTACCGGGAATTGAACCCTTTACCTCGTATTGATGATTTATTCAACCAGCTCCAGGGGTCGAGTTTCTATTCCAAGATTGACTTGAGGTCGGGGTATCACCAACTGAGAGTCCGAGAGGAGGATGTGCCAAAGACAGCCTTTCGAACTCGTTATGGGCACTATGAATTTTTGGTAATGCCCTTCGGGCTGACCAATGCACCAGCTGTGTTCATGGACCTCATGAACCGGGTGTGCAAACCCTATCTAGACAAATTTGTCATAGTGTTCATAAACGATATTCTGATCTATTCCAAGAATAGGGAAGAGCACGAGCAACACCTACGACTGATCTTGGAACTTCTGAAAAGTGAGCAGCTATATGCAAAATTCTCCAAGTGCGACTTCTGGATTCGTGAGGTCCAATTCTTGGGTCATGTGGTGAACGAGGCAGTAATACAGGTCGATCCCGCTAAGATTGATGCGATTAAAAGATGGGAGGCCCCTAAGACTCCCACGGAGGTCCGACAATTCCTTGGCCTTGCAGGTTATTATCGCAGATTCATTCAGGGATTCTCAAAAATCGCTCAACCCCTCACTGCTTTGACACAGAAGGGGATTACCTACAAGTGGGAAGATGCCCAAGAAGCTGCTTTTCAATTACTAAAGACTAAACTTTGTAGTGCTCCAATATTATCACTACCTGAGGGTACGGAGGACTTTGTGGTGTACTGTGATGCATCTATCCAAGGGCTAGGGTGTGTTTTGATGCAACGTGAGAAGGTGATCGCTTATGCTTCACGACAACTAAAAGTTCACGAGAAGAATTATCCCACTCACGACTTGGAACTGGGAGCGGTTGTCTTCGCTCTCAAAATTTGGAGGCACTACCTCTACGGGACAGAGTGCACGATTTCACAGATCATAAAAGTCTCCAGCATATATTCGACCAGAGGGTGCTAAGCATACGACAACGCCGATGGGTCAGACTCCTGAATGGTTATGACTGTGCCATCAAGTAACATTCAGGGAAGGCTAATGTAGTAGCAGATGCCCTGAGTCGTAAGGAAACAAAACCCAAACGAGTGCGAGCCTTGCAATTTACCCTACAATCTAATCTTCATGTTAAGATACGTAAAGCCCAGGGCGTGGCTTTGAAAGGGAAAACATCGGGCTTGAAACCTTGCACGGTGCTGATAAGCACCTGGAATGGAGGACATAGGGTCTTCAGCACTTCATGAATCAAGTCTGGATTCCACGTGTTGGAGATCTCAGACAACTAGTGCTCGATGGGGCACACACCCCTCGTTATTCGGTACATCCTAGTTCGGATAAAATGTACCGAGATCTCAAACTCTTTACTGGTGACCAAACATGAAAGCTGAGAAAGTCACTTATGTTAGTAAGTGCTTAACGTGTGCCAAGGTCAGGATTGAATATCAGAAACCTTCGGGCCCACTTCAACAACCGGAAAATCCCATGTGGAGATGGGATGGTATTTCCATGGACTTTATCACCAAACTTCCTAAAACGCCCAGCGGGCACGATATGATTTGGATCATTATTGACCGTTTGACCAAATTAGCGCATTTCATGGCAATTAGAGAGGCGGACATGTTGGAACGTCTAGCCGCTTTTGTATTACGAAAATTACCTCTAGGCATGGGATGCCTACTTCTATCATATCGGATCACGACGCGCAATCTACTTCCCATTTTTGGACTACTCTCCAAAACACTTTGGGGACTCCCTTAGATATGAGCACAGCCTATCACCCTCAGACGGATGGACAGAGTGAACGTACCATCCAAACATTGGAGGATCTACTACGAGCGTGCGTGGTGGATTTTTGCAACAGTTGGGATAAGCACTTGCCTTTGATTGAATTCTCGTATAACAACAGCTACCACACTCCGATACAGCGTGCGCCTTTTGAGGCACTTATGGACGCAAGTGTAGGTCTCCCATCTGCTGGACTGAAGTTGGGGATAGCCAGCTAACAGGTCCCGAACTCGTGCACGAGACTTCTGAGAAGATAGTGCAAACCAGAAACAGGAGGGCTGCTGCTCGTGATCGACAGAAAAGCTACGCGGACAAACGTAGAAAACCTTTGGAGTTTCAGGTTGGGGACAAGGTTTTGTTAAAGGTGTCACCTTGGAAAGGGTGTGACACGCTTTGGAAAACGGGGGAAGATGAACCCGTAAAACGTTAGACCATTCGAGATGGTTGATGGGATTGGTCTGGTAGCTTACAGGTTAAACCTGCTTAACAAACTTGGTAGGATACACGATGTATCCCACATATCGTACCGAATCTATAGAAATGCCTGTTGGATACAACACTGATGGTGCCACTGGAGGAGATCCAGGTGGACGATCGGCTACGGTTCATGGAAGAACCAGTGGAGATTCTTAAGCGGGGCGTCAAGAAACTCAAACAGAACACTATACCTATTAACGTACAATGGAATTCCCGTCTAGGACCGGAATACACGTGGGAGCGCAGAGATCAGATGCGGCTCAAATATCCACACCTCTTTTCTGAACCTGAACCTGTGCATAGATCAAATGCCGAACATAAAGCAGCTCGCTCAAAGTGAATTTCGGGGCGAAATTCCTTTCAACTTGGGGATGATGTGACATCCGGAAACCAAGCATACATTTTTAGCTGGCTTTACTGTTTACTTGCTGAATTTCGGGACGAAATTCTTTTCAACTTGGGGATGATGTGATACCTCGAAAATTCAGGTTCTCACTTTAACTAAACTCTAGTTACATTTCCTTGCATTATACTTAACTAGGGTTAGTTAGATAAGACATACGTGCATGGTTGTGAGTCAATGTGTGATTGCATGATTAGTGAACCTCGGACGTTGGTGAAAAATAAACTTATGTGAAAACCATACGTGATTATGCGAACCTAAACCGAACACGTTAATAGAAATCATTAAAAGTGGAGCATGAGGTTGATTAGGGTCTTAATGCATGGGGTTACACTTGTTACGGTCCGAAATAACGAAAACGTCGAAGGATAACGCGTCGGGAGACGAAACGAGAAAAGAGCGCGCCACCCGGACCTGTGAGCGGCCGCTCACAGGCACCGAGCGGCCGCTCGAAATGACCTGACGGGTCTAAACCGCCTTAAACTTATATTTAAGCATCCTAAACTCCCATGCAACCCCCATACTCAACCCTAATCGCCCCCTTACTGCCCCACACGAATATTTCACTCAAACAACCTCTGCTAAGGCTCAAGATCATCAATTGGGAGGCTCCAAGGCGCGCGATTGATCGATTGAGAGAGCTAAGGGTATATCTTACGATTTCTTATGCTTTTATCTTGTGTTTTCATTAATAAAAATCATATAATAAGTTTGTCCAGGTCTGAATGAGTTTATAAAACATTAAAGCATGAATCTTTTTGAAGATTAAATGGATTAAACATACTCATAAACGCTTAGTAACATCGTAGGATACTTGTTGCGCAAGTAATTGGTGTTTTGATTCTTAAAGCTTTGATCTTGACATGTTTAATCATAGAATCTGATAAAATAGGTATTAGGAATGTTTTGTGTTGATGATTGGTGAATGTTAATAGTTTTTGTGCACACGGTAGGCGATTAAAGTATGATTTAGGCGAAACTAAAATCTGGACAGAATGGTTAGTCAAACTTGTAGGAGCTGTAACACGGCTCTAACATAATAATTTTAGGGTTTTCTTGGCATGGTTAGGTCACACCTGGTCTTAGCTTTTCATAATGGGTAAAATCATGTGTTTTGGACGTAGGATGAGTCGTTTTTGGAATTTTAATTGATTAGGGGTCATATCAGATTTTCGGATTTGTAAATTGGGCTAACTTTAAATGGCCATAACTTGAGATTTACAAGGAGTTAGGTTATGAAATTTTTACAGTAGGTCAATACTGGAAAAATAGAGCTTTTCCAAGTGGATTCATCTCGTTTGGATGAATACACAATTTTTAAGAATTTTCCTACTAAACTGACCTGTTGTGGAAATTTTCTGAACACTGCTGTGTTGTACGAATTTTTATAATTTTTGTGTTTGGAATTAAGACAAAACAAAAATAGGTATTGCCAAGTGAATCCCAAAGAAAATTCAGTAAAAATTTGGGAGGATAACTCACTGGTTTACTATTTTAAATAAATTCGTTTTGATGGCGCACAATCTGTCCTGAAAACACAGATTGTGTATTATGTGCTTATGTGATTACTTGAGGTCTTAGGTGATCTAAAATTGACATATA
Source organism: Ambrosia x helenae (assembly GCA_030844895.1). Classification (NCBI taxonomy): domain Eukaryota; kingdom Viridiplantae; phylum Streptophyta; class Magnoliopsida; order Asterales; family Asteraceae; genus Ambrosia; species Ambrosia x helenae. The sequence goes on from CM061232.1 coordinate 6,162,096, forward strand.
ACGGAAGTACACATGTTTACGACACATAAGGGCTGTAGAAACTAATTATAACCAACTCATTCACCAACGAGTCCGTAGGGTTTACTATTGCATGTAGAATCACTAGGCGTCGCATACACACTTTTGAACATTAAAACGCCTTGGACAAACGAGTTATATGGTGTAATGATGTTACGCCTATACTCACGTAGTGACACTGTTATTAGGGTGTCGGTAGCATATAATACTTGCTGTTCGGATTCTTTGCTTACGCGATAAGGTGAGTTTCACTACTCTTTTCTCAAAAGCATGCGTCTCGGGTTGAGACAACTTACTTAACGTTTCTAGTCCGGTTTGGGACTACTTTTACACATCCCGGGTTTGGGGTGCATGGTTCACGTGGTGAATCTATTTTTACTAATTCATATATATGTCCTTGATGAACTAAACCAAACACATCTTTTAAGTCCTTCAAAATACCGAATCAATTGCCGGTTGGGCAAGCGGGTTAATTAGTTGATAGCGCTATTAGGTCTAACAAACCTCACATCGTGCTGGGGCACGGATGTGAACTATTAGCTTCAAACATAATCATTGTCGATGGACAATGATGCAAGGCATCTTTATCCCAGTTATGGGAACTTGTTCATTAGTAGTTCGGTATTCGCCGGTTTTAGTTATCATGAGTGGGCTAGCTACCCCTGACATTTGAATTAGCTATTTACTTGTGGCCAAGGAGGCCGACGTTCTTACGTACTGTTATGTGGTCTGGAAGACCGACGTTTTCATTTGGTTACATGGTTTGGGAAACCTACGCTTTTACTTACTCACCTACTTTACTCAGTGAACTCACCAACATTGTTTGTTGACCCACGATTTACATGCTTTTGCAGGTAGTTAGCTTCCGGTGCCAGGATTAGAAAGCACTGTACACTTCACTGCATTTGGGCTCTCGGGCATACACATAAATTATATATATTATGCTTTCGTATGGTTTTAATTTGGGTGCGTTGTTTTGCGCATGGTTTTAAAAGGTTTAAATTTGGTTTACGCTTCCGCAGCTTAACTAAACTTGGTTTTTGAAAACGAACTAAATGGTTTGGGCATTTAGAGTTCGTTCCTGTGACTTATGGCTATGGGATCCTGGTATGTCACGCGCCTCGCGGTATAAACCCCGCAGTGGAAATTTGAGGGTGTGACAGATTGGTATCAGAGCCATTGGTTATAGTGAACTAGGACTGCATGTTGAGTCTAGTCTATAATCATCATAGCATAAGTACACTCACAACTTAAGTGCACAACTAGCTATTAGCTACATATATCTACAACATATGATTTCGGGAGATATGTTATCTCCTAGTTCTAGACTTAATTCTTAACACGTCAATGGTGGGAACCTAGGGTTACACCAGGTGGCGCATTACTGGGAGTAATATCCTAACTAACCTCATGGACGAGGAGACAACAATAGTACAAGGGAGGGAGCCCTTGCGAGCGTTATGGCGCACGTACACAGGAAGCTGCACGATGCGCATGACGTGGTACCATTAAATCAACTATGAAGGAATTCGAATGCTGAGACAATTAGTTTCTGTTCCTTGCTACTTGATCTTTCTTACCCCCATTCGAAACTCAGACGGGACTGGGTTACGCATATAGAACTTATTTCTTACTTTAGTACCTTACGCCTAGTATGAGCGGGCGGACGTATGACTGCATATCCCTGTTACTCATAAGTATATGGTAGATTCATGGGAACACATTAGATCGGGACTTGTTACACACACTCTTGGGGAGTTACGTAAAGCCTGCGATGTAATGCAACATCACAAGGGAGGATGAAACCTACTAATGGCTGATAGCCACGATTGGAGGAACGAGTGGTACAGCTTACCACTAAACTGGTTCACATAGGACTAGAGAAGGAGATTGTACGTGATGAGAACCATATAACACTGACATCGCAAAAGAGGAAGGATAAGAGATGGAAGGGGAACCTGAGCAGGACGAGCACATGGAAAGTGACGATGAAGGCTCTACTATCTAGACAGAGCATGGCGACGATTGGCTCTTACCTTTTCTTACCTATCTTTTCTTTCATTTTCCTTTGCTAACTTAGATAAGACTGAGTTCTTATGATCAACGATAGGGTGGTTGAGGCCCTCGCATCTTTCCAAGCTAGTAAAGATCTATTTTGCTAAATCATTCTTTTCCCCTGACTTCCACATTTGAACTTTCTTATACCTTGAACGCACATTGTATTTCCAAGCCTTTTATTGGTTGTAAACCTCGATAACTCCAACGGAACTGAAGGAGACCGTCTGATTGCTTCGGTAGTATAAGTCTTTGCTCTGTGCATTTGCCCCCAGGCAGGATGAGGTAATGTATGCCACATGCACACTCGATGAGTTACAGATACTTGGGTGGAGAATGTAACCTCATGACGAAATTTAGAAACTTGTTACCTAAAGACGGATGGGTCTGAAATCGACGCCTACACTACCAAGCTACAGGAGTTAGCTACTACATGCTCATACATATTTAACCTACATTACAAACGGATCGAGCTTCACACCAAAGGGGTTATCCCACAGGTTCGTAGCATGGCTACTACGGCTCACCTACCCAGAATATAACAAACCTTTCACCTGGCTCACAAACTCACCGACGAGGCTGTTGAGCATGGTACTTTTCCGAAGCAGGGTGCTTCATCTTCTACTTTTGGTGATAACAAGAGAACGTGGGATAGTATGCGGTATAAGTCCTTCAACAATAACCACAACAGTAACAACAACAATGGGGCTCGTGGAGGAGCATTTGTGATGGGCTCTGGGGAGGCCAGGACTGATAACAACAGCGTGACGGATACGTGTTCCTTAAACGCCACTCTCGCTTCTGTTTTATATGATGCTGGTGCAGACTATAGTTTTGTGTCATCAAAACTTAGCAAACAACTAGGGATAGTTCCTACACTTCTTGATACCCCGTACTTTATAGAGTTAGCTGATGGGAAGCCTGTTAAGGTAACCCACATCCATCGTGACTGTAAGCTCGAACTAGATGGACAGTTGTTTGCCATCGACCTCTTACCTATCACCCTAGGAAGCTTTGATCTCGTGGTTGGCATGGACTGGTTGTCCAAGCAACACGCTGAAATTCTCTGTCAAGAGAAGATTGTTCGTATCCCTCTCCCTAGTGGAGAATTCTTATCTGTCCAGGGTGATCCTGGTGGTGCCATGATGGGCATCATCTCTTTCCTGAAAGCCTAGAAGTGTATTCGGAAGGGCTACCCAGCCATATTGGCTAACATTTCTGATACTCGAGCTGAAGTTGAAACAAAAATTGAGGATATCCCTGTAGTTCAGGATTTTCCAGATGTCTTCCCAGAGGAATTACCTGGACTTCCACCTGTTCAACAAGTGGAATTTCAAATTGACCGTGCACCAGGAGCCGCCCCAGTTGCGCGTGCACCATACCGCCTTGCACCAGGCGAACTTCAAGAACTATCCACCCAACTCCAAGAGCTATTGGACAGGGTTTTCATTAGACCTCGTTCTTCACCTTAGGGAACTCCAGTCTTATTTGTTAAGAAAAAGGATGGGAGTTTCCGTATGTGTATCGATTACCGGGAATTGAACCCTTTACCTCGTATTGATGATTTATTCAACCAGCTCCAGGGGTCGAGTTTCTATTCCAAGATTGACTTGAGGTCGGGGTATCACCAACTGAGAGTCCGAGAGGAGGATGTGCCAAAGACAGCCTTTCGAACTCGTTATGGGCACTATGAATTTTTGGTAATGCCCTTCGGGCTGACCAATGCACCAGCTGTGTTCATGGACCTCATGAACCGGGTGTGCAAACCCTATCTAGACAAATTTGTCATAGTGTTCATAAACGATATTCTGATCTATTCCAAGAGTAGGGAAGAGCACGAGCAACACCTACGACTGATCTTGGAACTTCTGAAAAGTGAGCAGCTATATGCAAAATTCTCCAAGTGCGACTTCTGGATTCGTGAGGTCCAATTCTTGGGTCATGTGGTGAACGAGGCAGTAATACAGGTCGATCCCGCTAAGATTGATGCGATTAAAAGATGGGAGGCCCCTAAGACTCCCACGGAGGTCCGACAATTCCTTGGCCTTGCAGGTTATTATCGCAGATTCATTCAGGGATTCTCAAAAATCGCTCAACCCCTCACTGCTTTGACACAGAAGGGGATTACCTACAAGTGGGAAGATGCCCAAGAAGCTGCTTTTCAATTACTAAAGACTAAACTTTGCAGTGCTCCAATATTATCACTACCTGAGAGTACGGAGGACTTTGTGGTGTACTGTGATGCATCTATCCAAGGGCTAGGGTGTGTTTTGATGCAACGCGAGAAGGTGATCGCTTATGCTTCACGACAACTAAAAGTTCACGAGAAGAATTATCCCACTCACGACTTGGAACTGGGAGCGGTGTCTTCGCTCTCAAAATTTGGAGGCACTACCTCTACGGGACAGAGTGCACGATTTCACAGATCATAAAAGTCTCCAGCATATATTCGACCAGAGGGTGCTAAGCATACGACAACGCCGATGGGTCAGACTCCTGAATGGTTATGACTGTGCCATCAAGTAACATTCAGGGAAGGCTAATGTAGTAGCAGATGCCCTGAGTCGTAAGGAAACAAAACCCAAACGAGTGCGAGCCTTGCAATTTACCCTACAATCTAATCTTCATGTTAAGATACGTAAAGCCCAGGGCGTGGCTTTGAAAGGGAAAACATCGGGCTTGAAACCTTGCACGGTGCTGATAAGCACCTGGAATGGAGGACATAGGGTCTTCAGCACTTCATGAATCAAGTCTGGATTCCACGTGTTGGAGATCTCAGACAACTAGTGCTCGATGGGGCACACACCCCTCGTTATTCGGTACATCCTAGTTCGGATAAAATGTACCGAGATCTCAAACTCTTTACTGGTGACCAAACATGAAAGCTGAGAAAGTCACTTATGTTAGTAAGTGCTTAACGTGTGCCAAGGTCAGGATTGAATATCAGAAACCTTCGGGCCCACTTCAACAACCGGAAAATCCCATGTGGAGATGGGATGGTATTTCCATGGACTTTATCACCAAACTTCCTAAAACGCCCAGCGGGCACGATATGATTTGGATCATTATTGACCGTTTGACCAAATTAGCGCATTTCATGGCAATTAGAGAGGCGGACATGTTGGAACGTCTAGCCGCTTTTGTATTACGAAAATTACCTCTAGGCATGGGATGCCTACTTCTATCATATCGGATCACGACGCGCGATCTACTTCCCATTTTTGGACTACTCTCCAAAACACTTTGGGGACTCCCTTAGATATGAGCACAGCCTATCACCCTCAGACGGATGGACAGAGTGAACGTACCATCCAAACATTGGAGGATCTACTACGAGCGTGCGTGGTGGATTTTTGCAACAGTTGGGATAAGCACTTGCCTTTGATTGAATTCTCGTATAACAACAGCTACCACACTCCGATACAGCGTGCGCCTTTTGAGGCACTTATGGACGCAAGTGTAGGTCTCCCATCTGCTGGACTGAAGTTGGGGATAGCCAGCTAACAGGTCCCGAACTCGTGCACGAGACTTCTGAGAAGATAGTGCAAACCAGAAACAGGAGGGCTGCTGCTCGTGATCGACAGAAAAGCTACGCGGACAAACGTAGAAAACCTTTGGAGTTTCAGGTTGGGGACAAGGTTTTGTTAAAGGTGTCACCTTGGAAAGGGTGTGACACGCTTTGGAAAACGGGGGAAGATGAACCCGTAAAACGTTAGACCATTCGAGATGGTTGATGGGATTGGTCTGGTAGCTTACAGGTTAAACCTGCTTAACAAACTTGGTAGGATACACGATGTATCCCACATATCGTACCGAATCTATAGAAATGCCTGTTGGATACAACACTGATGGTGCCACTGGAGGAGATCCAGGTGGACGATCGGCTACGGTTCATGGAAGAACCAGTGGAGATTCTTAAGCGGGGCGTCAAGAAACTCAAACAGAACACTATACCTATTAACGTACAATGGAATTCCCGTCTAGGACCGGAATACACGTGGGAGCGCAGAGATCAGATGCGGCTCAAATATCCACACCTCTTTTTCTGAACCTGAACCTGTGCATAGATCAAATGCCGAACATAAAGCAGCTCGCTCAAAGTGAATTTCGGGGCGAAATTCCTTTCAACTTGGGGATGATGTGACATCCGGAAACCAAGCATACATTTTTAGCTGGCTTTACTGTTTACTTGCTGAATTTCGGGACGAAATTCTTTTCAACTTGGGGATGATGTGATACCTCGAAAATTCAGGTTCTCACTTTAACTAAACTCTAGTTACATTTCCTTGCATTATACTTAACTAGGGTTAGTTAGATAAGACATACGTGCATGGTTGTGAGTCAATGTGTGATTGCATGATTAGTGAACCTCGGACGTTGGTGAAAAATAAACTTATGTGAAAACCATACGTGATTATGCGAACCTAAACCGAACACGTTAATAGAAATCATTAAAAGTGGAGCATGAGGTTGATTAGGGTCTTAATGCATGGGGTTACACTTGTTACGGTCCGAAATAACGAAAACGTCGAAGGATAACGCGTCGGGAGACGAAACGAGAAAAGAGCGCGCCACCCGGACCTGTGAGCGGCCGCTCACAGGCACCGAGCGGCCGCTCGAAATGACCTGACGGGTCTAAACCGCCTTAAACTTATATTTAAGCATCCTAAACTCCCATGCAACCCCCATACTCAACCCTAATCGCCCCCTTACTGCCTCACACGAATATTTCAATCAAACAACCTCTGCTAAGGCTCAAGATCATCAATTGGGAGGCTCCAAGGCGCGCGATTGATCGATTGAGAGAGCTAAGGGTATATCTTACGATTTCTTATGCTTTTATCTTGTGTTTTCATTAATAAAAATCATATAATAAGTTTGTCCAGGTCTGAATGAGTTTATAAAACATTAAAGCATGAATCTTTTTGAAGATTAAATGGATTAAACATACTCATAAACGCTTAGTAACATCGTAGGATACTTGTTGCGCAAGTAATTGGTGTTTTGATTCTTAAAGCTTTGATCTTGACATGTTTAATCATAGAATCTGATAAAATAGGTATTAGGAATGTTTTGTGTTGATGATTGGTGAATGTTAATAGTTGTTGTGCACACGGTAGGCGATTAAAGTATGATTTAGGCGAAACTAAAATCTGGACAGAATGGTTAGTCAAACTTGTAGGAGCTGTAACACGGCTCTAACATAATAATTTTAGGGTTTTCTTGGCATGGTTAGGTCACACCTGGTCTTAGCTTTTCATAATGAGTAAAATCATGTGTTTTGGACGTAGGATGAGTCGTTTTTGGAATTTTAATTGATTAAGGGTCATATCAGATTTTCGGATTTGTAAATTGGGCTAACTTTAAATGGCCATAACTTGAGATTTACAAGGAGTTAGGTTATGAAATTTTTACAGTAGGTCAATACTGGAAAAATAGAGCTTTTCCAAGTGGATTCATCTCGTTTGGATGAATACACAATTTTTAAGAATTTTCCTACTAAACTGACCTGTTGTGGAAATTTTCGGAACACTGCTGTGTTGTACGAATTTTTATAATTTTTGTGTTTGGAATTAAGACAAAACAAAAATAGGTATTGCCAAGTGAATCCCAAAGATAATTCAGTAAAAATTTGGGAGGATAACTCACTGGTTTACTATTTTAAATAAATTCGTTTTGATGGCGCACAATCTGTCCTGAAAACACAGATTGTGTATTATGTGCTTATGTGATTACTTGAGGTCTTAGGTGATCTAAAATTGACATATAACGGAAGTACACATGTTTACGACACATAAGGGCTGTAGAAACTAATTATAACCAACTCATTCACCAACGAGTCCGTAGGGTTTACTATTGCATGTAGAATCACTAGGCGTCGCATACACACTTTTGAACATTAAAACGCCTTGGACAAACGAGTTATATGGTGTAATGATGTTACGCCTATACTCACGTAGTGACACTGTTATTAGGGTGTCGGTAGCATATAATACTTGCTGTTCGGATTCTTTGCTTACGCGATAAGGTGAGTTTCACTACTCTTTTCTCAAAAGCATGCGTCTCGGGTTGAGACAACTTACTTAACGTTTCTAGTCCGGTTTGGGACTACTTTTACACATCCCGGGTTTGGGGTGCATGGTTCACGTGGTGAATCTATTTTTACTAATTCATATATATGTCCTTGATGAACTAAACCACACACATCTTTTAAGTCCTTCAAAATACCGAATCAATTGCCGGTTGGGCAAGCGGGTTAATTAGTTGATAGCGCTATTAGGTCTAACAAACCTCACATCGTGCTGGGGGCACGGATGTGAACTATTAGCTTCAAACATAATCATTGTCGATGGACAATGATGCAAGGCATCTTTATCCCAGTTATGGGAACTTGTTCATTAGTAGTTCGGTATTCGCCGGTTTTAGTTATCATGAGTGGGCTAGCTACCCCTGACATTTGAATTAGCTATTTACTTGTGGCCAAGGAGGCCGACGTTCTTACGTACTGTTATGTGGTCTGGAAGACCGACGTTTTCATTTGGTTACATGGTTTGGGAAACCTACGCTTTTACTTACCCACCTACTTTACTCAGTGAACTCACCAACATTGTTTGTTGACCCACGATTTACATGCTTTTGCAGGTAGTTAGCTTCCGGTGCCAGGATTAGAAAGCACTGTACACTTCACTGCATTTGGGCTCTCGGGCATACACATAAATTATATATATTATGCTTTCGTATGGTTTTAATTTGGGTGCGTTGTTTTGCGCATGGTTTTAAAAGGTTTAAATTTGGTTTACGCTTCCGCAGCTTAACTAAACTTGGTTTTTGAAAACGAACTAAATGGTTTGGGCATTTAGAGTTCGTTCATGTGACTTATGGCTATGGGATCCTGGTATGTCACGCGCCTCGCGGTATAAACCCCGTAGTGGAAATTTGAGGGTGTGACAATAACTACATGTTGTTGGTCTTCTTTGTCGTTCAATGTCCCTTAACGACATCAATTTGTTGCACCATGCACGAACATGCTGTAAATAAATGTTAATAAAATCACAAAAAAATTATCATATCATATAACGTATAACGTAACAGTCATAGTATTTACCGTTTTTTGAATATATCCGCTTCCACAGTACCCTAAAATACCACCCCACCACTCTTTGTTTAATGGTGTACGCCCCATATAGGTTGTATAGCAACATGTGCTATCACCATCGTAGTAAAACTCAAGAACATTTGGAGCCCAAAAACTTGATTGGTTATGTGGATTAACCCAAATTGTGTTCTCTACGGGAGCAGGAATGTTAGTCATTATGCTATTTCATCTGCATGTGAAATGAGCTTCTATATAAGGACCTAGGTTGATAGGTGTACCAATATCGGGTGGAATTTGCAATTTTTGCCAAACGTCAAGGACTAAATTGGCAAATAACTATTTCGTTTTTTATAAATATACCTACCACCAACCGTTCATCATCAATTGTGTAGAGGTTTATATACCATCACCATGTCTCAGTCATCATCTTCATCTTCAAGGTCTTCATCTAGACGATTTAGCAGGTCAAGAGAAATATGTTCATGCGGTGCAACTACACGTATACTTATCTCGAGAACTGATGCAAACCCGGATAGAGACTTCGTGTGTTGCGTAAGTATTAAATTTTAATATTTATCGTGTGCTTTTAATGATCATCAAATAACTGTTTATTTTTTTTAAACCACAGACTGCTGGTTGTGGATTTATTAGGTGGGTAGAAGCGTCAGAATGTTTCAGGTGCAAAAAAATCGTTCCGGGGTTGAGGCAATCGTTAGACGAGCAACAAGCTTTGGCTAGAAAATACCGTTTGCAGGCCAGATTGTTGAAGTTACTTTTGGTAGTTAGTTGGGTTTTGTTTGCATATCTACTAATGTAACACAAGAGGAGTAGTAATAATAATGACATTAGTAATATTAATTTAACAATTTCAGTTCGTCTTCATCGGGAGTCTGTCTATTATCTACCGTATCAGGTTCCGGCAAAACGTTCCTATAAAATTCAAAGGCCATCCTGTGCCGCATTTTTAAAGCTGTTTCTTGGGTGTTTTCATGTTTATTATATAGAGGTTCGTTTTTAATCAACCTCTCAATAAATATGCACACCCAAACCCCACAATCACCAAGATCTCCGGACTGTTGGGGTACATCTTTAGGCTCTACGACCTCGAAAGGAGGGGCGTATATGTACGGGTTTACGGATTCGTAGTAATTATTGGATCTTAGCCAAAGCTCAAATGCATAATTAGCATTGCATATGACCTCTCTTTTGGCCTTCTCCGCGCCCCTCAAACCAAGTAAACTGCAAAATATAGAAAAAACATTATCAAAATTAACACTATTACCTAATGAAAACCGGCATTAAAATGAATAGGTTCAACATTTACCTGTCGTAGATGGTAAACGTTCGTTGGCGCAGGTTAAAAACTCCGAGGATCCAATGTTGTAAGCTTATATTCAACACAACATATACCTATTAAAACGCAAATAGTTTGAAACAAAATGTTAAAAACAAATCATAATATGTTCAACAAACAAAACCATGATTTAAATTTGAAAAACAACCTCGTCAACATCAGCGATTTTTGGAAACGGTTCGAATGACCCATCAAACAAATCTTTAAAAGGCTGGTTATTAGTACGGCTAAATAAACCCCCCACAAAATATGGAGGAAGGATGCTCCAACGGGAGGTTGAGCTCCAAAGAGTCTCGTAGAGATGGTGTGTCCATCCATATATGTGCTATAATAAATAATTTGAATATTCAATATTAAACTGCGGTAAATATATTAATTAAATTAAACATAGTTAATAAAAGTAACAAATATTTAAAAATTATTACCTCGCTGCCTAACCAACCGAGTGAATCATCATCGCCGAAAAGATCTTCCCAAAAGCCATCCGGGAATATATTTCCCCCAAATAGTGCACAAGTTCTATGTTTATCCTTTTGTTTTGGATACCATTTTTTTATTAGTTTTATGTTTTCGTTTTCATCGTCTGATTTGAACTTCTTCTTTTTTGCACCTTTTATTGTTGTAAATGGGGAAAGCATACACGAGGATGGCTTTGTTGACCTTTGAGACCGTCTCAACTGTTAAAGTGACAAAAGTGAACCAATTATTTTGAATTTAAATGCTAAACTATGAAGGAAAAAAATAAAATAAAACATACAGGCTTTTTTAGGCCGTCGGTGTCTGGTCTATATACATCACCCGAGCAAAACATTTCATCAACATTTTCATTGTGATGCGAGCTCGTCGGGCCTTCTTCACCAGTCGGTTGGGATTTACGTACCTAAGATTTAAAAATGTTAATTATTTTAAACTTTTCAACAAATTAATACGGATTAATAATAATCATACGACAACTTTACCTCAGGCAGTAAACCTTTCAACTTGTTATTATAAAAGTTTTCCAACCTATCATCCATCAACGCTTTAAATTGCTCTATTAAATCATCGTTGATAGTGTAGGTTGTCGGAACAGTTTCCGACTTTCTTTTTTTGGCCGTCGAATCAACAGGCTCATCACCGTAAACCGTATGCAGATCATCGAAATTTATATCATCCGCTCCCGTATTATCAAAATTTACATAGGCAGACGGATGAAACTCGGCCGGCTTATTAAAGCACCCTTGAGCCCGGTTCCTTTGTCCTCGTAAAAAATGGGCACTATCAGTGTACCAGGCACAGCGCAGCTCAACGTCATTCGGAAGTAGAAACCTAAACGGCTTAAACCCTTCAAGCTGAAGCACAACAATTTTTTTTTAAATTTTATCACTTATATTTAGCTTTTCAAAAAAAAATTCGGTAGAAAATGATTTCAAAAGATTACCATAGAATTTACGGTGATCTTACGATCAATGGTGTTCCTATGCATTTTTTTTCCCGGACCCCAGGAAAGAACTCTGGGGATTGCATCACCAACAAAAAAATGTGGATCGGTTTTAAATTCTGGAAATATCTCAAATATCCAGATCCGCAAGTTTTTAAACAAAATTTAGAAATATCAACAATATTTGTTAAAATTAATAATTAAAAGTAAATAATTCATAAAAACTAATACCTTGAAAACCCAATTACAAGATTTTAAACTGAAGCCCTTTGTACCCTGCTTTTGAATCAGGTGCATGTTATTGATATTTTTAACCAAATCTTCCCAAAAATAACTTCCCCATGGAAATGCATTCAACGCTTCAAAGTCATCAACAAGATCGAGGACTAGATCATCCACGGTAGCGCTATTTTGGGTACCCTTAAACACCGATTCAATTAATACCAGGATACAAATACGGACAACATCATCCTCCTCATAATCGATCCAGTCACCGTTGAAAATATCAAGCACACGTTGATAAGATACCTTACTCACTTCATGGAATATTCGTCTTTTAAACGATGTTGGGGATTGTGCGAGTTCCCAACCATCGTGACGGCCAAATCTTAGGCCCGTTATCAGACAAAACTGTTGTGGAGTGAATAGAAGACTGTTAGGACCGATTTGATAAAAAAAAGCCGTCGATACTAGGCAGTCCCGTCTCAATCTGATGTTGTGCCACTAAGAGTAACAAATTACTTTCGCAAACATGGCTCATAACATCCAGAAAGTGACCGAAGACGGTCTCCCTAAAACGCGTCTTCATTGCCTCGGACATTCTAGTATTCATTTCTGTTACTTTGTTCCAGGCACTTCGGACTTTTATTTCGGTATCAGACTAAAAAAAAGGTTATAAAAAAATTTTTAGTAACAAACAAGGTAAATGAAAAATGATAAAAATACTTGACTGAAAAATGGTAGCAAACGCTTACCGCAGGAGGTAAGCTCCGAGGAGGATTCGGCTGTTGTGGGTGCCGAAAAAACTCTTCGTACTGTTCCTCTTGTAGTATTTGATGTGGGTTCGTCGGGTCGACAAAGTCACTCGGATTAAACATGGTCAAACGGGTTTGGTCAACCTCGATTAACGGACAACAAAAAAACAAACAAAATTAAAAATTAATCGACGGTCGACGGTGAGCACGTTCGTGGTGGACCACATGACCAAAAATATGTCGGGTGGTCCCGTTTGTGTTGCGTCGTTTTCAATGAAAAAAAAAATTTTAAAACTTTAAAAAGGAACGTTAATATTACCTTTTTAATTATAAATGACCGTCGTCTGATAATTTGACCGGAGTCCTAGCAAACCGTTCGCCGGAAAATAGATGATAAACAAGAAAACCGGTAAAAGAGCGTTCCGGTCAACGTAGCGTCTTTCGGTGGAGAGACTTTCACCGAAAGTTTACTTTTACCCCCAAAAGGTAAACCCTAGTGGGACCGGGCTGCATGGGCCGGGTCCGGTTCCCAAGCCGTCTCAGGAGACGGTTTGACCAAGACGGGTTCGGTTCCCAAAGCCTCTCAGTCAACCCTCTGACAAAGACGGGTCCCGGTTCCCAACCCGTCTTTTGAGCCGTTACCCGGAACGATCTGCTGAGCCGGTTCCGGTTCCCAACACGTCTTTTGAGACGGTACATGGAAAGAACTGCTGAGCCGGTTTCGGTTCCCAACCCGTCTCACAAGCCGGGTCCGGTCCCCAACGCTAACCCGTCTGACGAGACGGTTCCCAATACTCACCCGTCTGACGAGACATTTTGTAGGCCCCTAATCAATTAAAAATTTAAAAAACAAAAAATTAAAAATTTAAATAAGGGACCCTTTAAATAAATAATTTATATTTAAAATCATCTTTATATAAGTAGTTGTAAACGTAAAATATTTTGTCGTTAAAAAAGGTTGTTGGAGAAGTATCGCTCAAGAAAATGTCTGACGGCCGTGATAAAAATATAGCTCCAGAAGAATACTTTTCTCAACCAGAGAAACATTCATCGAGTTGGATACTAAAAAAATGGAGGCGTCCGAAGGAACCTGAAATTACCAAAGAAAGAGAATTTATCAGTAATCGACAAAGCTTACACGGAAACGTTATCGGCAAATGGGCTATACCGGACGATGAGAATGATAATTGGGCAACTAATGTTGTTGACTTCTACAATAAAGGCGACGCACCGTTTTGTTATTCTGCTGTTTTTTCAAGAAGTATTGAGCTTGACAAAAATTTTTGGGGAATTTTGTTGGGCTATCGTTCTAACGGCTACCTCACACCAACAGTAATAACTTAAATTTTAATGTTTTTTTTTATTTTTTTTTACTGAAATTGTGATTCAATTATTTTTCAGCATGTTGAAGGATGGGTTGGAAGACTGATGAACTGGAGGAGTAGAAAGCTACAAAAAAATGCTTCGCTAAATATGCGGTGGACAATTCTTCCACCAGAATTTTATAATTCGTTATTAGAATCTGTACCAAAAAACTTGGCCAACTATTGCAATGGCAAATTCAAACCGTTTCCTTCATTTTTCGACGTTGATTTTGTTTTTTTCCCCGTTCAGCTTGAAAATAGGGAATGGTTATTGGTGCGACTAGAGTTGGTGACGCAAGAACTTGTTATGTATGCTTGCGAAGACCTTCGTATCAGAGACAAATACAGAACCATTGTTCACCCAAAGCTGACGAAGATACAAGTTTATTTAGGAGCTTTACTAGTGAACATAAGATTCTGGAAGAAAACAGGTAATCCAGAAAAATGTATAACTTTCAATCTTAACGAAGACTATGTTGCACCACATAACTCCCTGTCTGGTAATGAAGCGGTATATCTTTGTATGCTGATGGAGCATTTGGTTACTGATAAACCAATTACTACGAACGGTGATCTAAAACAAACATGTTCATCTTACAGACGATTCATGGCTGAAAAAATGTATTTCTGGAGGTGCTTACCACGTCCAAACAATTCTTAATAAAATGTTCTTATTTAGGAAGTTTATTTATTTTTTTAATTGTCCTTATTTATTTTTATTACCTACCATATTAAATATTTAATTAAATTAAATTATTTCACACTATAAATACCCGCCAAATTAACAAATTCTTCACTACATCACATATTTTTCTTACAAAACATCAATCAAACCAAGTAAAATGTCTTCATGGACCGACGAGGAGATCCTTGGGGTTACACTGGCATGGCGAAATGTTGCCGAAAACACCCGAGTTTCAAACACCAGTCAAGAAATTCGTGCAACTCCATTTTGGAGTAGAGTATTTTTCGAGTTTCGAACACTTGTCGGCGATCAGACAAACCGTACGACACAAGATGTTATAGAAAAGTTTCACAACGTCAAGGCGGAGTGCACCGTATTCGAAGGGTTCTTCAACTCCAACAAAGAGGAGTCGCCAAACGAGTCCGAGGAAGGGCTCATAGAATTGGCGAAAATCGACTACTTTTTGGACTACGACGAAGAATTCGAATACCTTTCCGCGTGGCATTTGTTACGTGATTATATTTAAATTTAGGTTTTATTAAAAATAATGTTATGTAATGTTCTTTTTTTAATGTATGTTTTATTATTAATAAAGTGTTTTAATTTATTTAGTGTTTTAAAAAATGTTGTAATTTTTACTATGAAATCTATTGATATTCCCTATTGAATGCTTAACCCACCCGCATATGTCCTTCCTATATAAAGCCAGTAGACGGTTTGACATTACAGACCGTCAGTACACCGTCACAGATAAGAAACCCAAACCCAAAATCACAATGGCACCGAAACCGTGGACAGAAGAAGAAGAAATTGCCCTGTGCACTGCTTGGATAACTGTTAAAGAAAACCCACCACGTCGAGGGTCAATTTGGCCGCTCGTTCTCAACGAGTTCAAAGTTTTGGTTGGAGGTTCAAGCAGGTCAACGGAGTCTCTCAACCGGAAGTGGACGGACTTGCAAAACAAGTGCCGTCTCTTCGAGGGGTTTTATCAAACCGCTATCCGTGAACTCCCACAAGACACTGCGGACCATGAAAAACTTGAACATGCCAAGATTGAGCACGAGTTTTCGGGCCGACCACCCTTTACTCATTTGTCGGCGTGGCAGATGATTCGTGATGTCGCCGGGGCTTTGGATTAGTTTTTTTTTTCTTACTTTTAATGCTCCTTTTATTTTAAGTCATAATAAAAAAAATGTTTATTTTAAGTTTATATTGTTTAAAGGGAGTGTTTTGTTTAACACCAAAAAGTAGAGAACACATGACCTTAAACAAACTTAACATAAACAAATAATAATAGGAATCCAATAAAAATACAACTAAAGTATTAAAACAATTACAATATACAAACAATTATAATTCACGAAGTGGTTCAACACGTCAAACACCGAGACATTTCCGTTGCTTGGAACGCCAAGATATATTTTCGCAGTGTACTTTATACCCACTGTCCAGTTTCATCTTCATCACCCTAAATACGTACATAAATATATGTACGGACAGATGCTTACCAACGGCCCGGACAAGTCAAAGAACAAACTCTCCTAAATATCACATCCGACCGTCTTGTACATGTAAAAGACGGATGATCCAGAAGAACATGATAGAGATTTAGGAAAAGGATGAACTTGCCAACAAAGTAGACTACAACATCGTCGATGCAAATTACACGGGTTAACCCACGTGTAGATGCAACAACAATCCAAGTAGTATTATGTAGATGTAACAGCAATCCAACTGAAGCCTTTTTCGCTTTACTTCTCACTAACTCCGACCGAAACCTATCCATCACTTCAACCTTTCGCTCCAAATGTATTACCAAGTGGTTGGAGGTCAACTTGAGGCTAAAGAAAATGGGTGAAAGGATTTTTAAGGCCAAAGAAAATGGGTGAAAAACTTCGGATCAGAAGCTTTCCATAGAATGGGATTAGATAAATCCCAAAGGCTTAGGTTTAAAAAGTGCAATAATTTTAACCGAAAAAATATTCGGCTATTCTGAAACTCAAAAACACGTCGATTAATCAAACTAAATTTGAAAAAAACATTTGAGAAGATTTTGTTTGATTTGGTAAAATATTTTGGCTTGGTAAAATATCTAAACGGGCTTGAAACAAACATTTGAGAAGATTTGGTTTGATTTAGATGTGTTTTTTTTTCAACCAAACCCACATATTTATACCCAAACAAAATTTGAAAAAAAAAAAAATAAATTAATTAATGGGGCTGAAGACGGTTCAGCCAAAAGGGATTCGGCTAAGCCGAGCCGAAGACGGCTTAACTTGAGCCGTTGGTGAACCGTCTCATGGACCCCACCGGAGACGGCTTTGCGGCGCTGTCACGTCTCAAGCCGCCACGGGAGCCGGGTGGCAGATATCGGGATCGTAACCGCCACGTGTTGGGTTTCTATTGGTTGGAATCCAAAGGATCTCGGGAGACGGTTCAGCCCTTTTGGAAACCGTGTCCCGTCTCTCCAAAGACGGTGGAGGGGGCCATTTACGCAAAACGCTCGGTCAAGGGGCTATTTTGGCCATTTTCCCTTAAGTTTTTCAGTTAAGCCTATTTGAAATTACTAAAATACCCCTTTTAAAAAAACAAAAATAAAAGATATCATAATCTATCTTTTTCTATCTCTGTGTGTCTGCCTCTCAACCCCAACTGCCACCACCATCTTAACCCCAACCACCACCACCAACACCAATAATCTAGCACCACCACCTTCCCCCAACTTTATTATCATTATTATTATTATTATTATTATTATTATTATTATTATTATTATTATTATTTCCAAACTGTAAATGTTGAACCTTAATCTGAGCTTTGTTCACGAAGAACCAACAACTTCAATCAGAGGAGAAGTAGAGGAATCAGGTACATCAAACTCATCAGTTGTAAACACAGAAGCTTGCAGTTCCAGTAATGTTGGCGACGACGATTCCGTCTCTGTAGCCGACAGCTTCCATTGCTTCAACTTCGACATATTAAAGGTTGGAGACACCCGTGGGAATAGTGACAGGGATGGATTTGGTCAATATGGTTATGAACATAGATGGGTTTGGTCGGATCTGGTTATGAACGGGGATGGGTTTGGTCGGATCGGAGGTGGAGCTGGAAGGTTTGGGGGTTTTGTTGTGGAAGGTTTGGGGGTGGTGGCTGGGGAAAGATGGTGGTGCTAAATGATTGGTGGTGGTGGTGGTGATTGGTGGAGGAGGAGGGGGTGATGTTTGTTGTTGGGGAGGTGGTGGTGGATGTCTAAGTAAAATATAGAGTAAATTGCCAAAATGGCCCCTCAGGTTTGGCCCAAAATGCTTGTTTGGTCAGTTATCTTTTTTTTGTGCCAAAAGCACCCCTCACAGATCGAAAATTGCCAAAATGGCTCATATTTAACTGAGTTTCTAACTGAGGATGGAAAGTCAGTTAAATATCAGGGGCATTTTCGTCATTTCATCTCTAAACGTTTTAAAACCCCTTTTAATCCATCTGAACTTCATCTTCTCCAACACTAACCCTCTTGATGCCACCACACCCTTTTGTCTTATAAAAACAACACCCACACGTACTTTTCTGTATCAGACACACATGGTAGAGAGAGAAAGAGAGGGTGAACTAGAGAGAGAATGAGACCGGTGGTCTCCTCCACCTCCGGCGAAGCTCCGGCCACCACCACTGCCGCCATGAAGCCAAATCAGAACCCATACCCATCACCCCGATAACCTTATATCCAAAAATAAGAAGCCAAATCAGAACCCATACCCTCCGCCGCCATGAAGCCTAATCAGAAGCCAAACCCTCCGCCGCCGCCGTCTGATAACACCACCACAATCTCCACCGTACACCACCCAAATCTGAACAGGAACCCTAGATCCCAACCGCTGCCGCCACCGTCGCTGTCTCTTCCTCTCTCTCCCCATGAATCGAGTGGAGTGTGGTAGGTGGTGGTGTGGTTGTAGGGTTTGGCTGCCGGAGCACCGCCGGAGGCGGAGTTAGGGATTATGATGATGAATGATGACAGAGAAGGTTACCTCTTGTTTAGGAGTGGTGATGATGAACAGGTTGTTGTCTCCGACGACTCTGCAACTCCGGTCACCATCTCCGGTGACCTGGTTACCTCTTGTTTAGGAGTCGTGATGATGAACAGGTTGTTGTTGATAATCCTTGTGCTTGTGCTTAAGATCTGGTTGAAAGTTTTAGGTAAACGTAAGTTTAAGTTTAAGTTTGTGTATTATAATAATTGGTGATGTATATCTGATTTGGAATCTAGATTTGGTTTTGATATTCTGATTGAATATGGTAATCGAAGGGTTAGTTACTATAGTTTAGTAAAACTTTAATTGAATTGGAGTAATAAATAATAATGTTGAAGGTGAAGTTGTTGAAGATGAAATAGAGGGGGAAGAAGAACACAAGGGCCATTTATATGGAGAAGATGAAGTACAGAGTGAAAGGACGAAATTACCCCTCAGACTTAACTGACTTTCCATCCTCAGTTAGAAACTCAGTTAAATATGGGCCATTTTGGCAATTTTCGATCTGTGAGGGTGCTTTTGGCACAAAAAAAAGATAACTGACCAAATAAGCATTTTGGGCCAAACCTGAGGGGCCATTTTGGCAATTTACTCTAAAATATATATAAAAGATTAAATTGCTTGGTTGGTTCTTTTCAAAAAAAAATTGTTTGGTTGGTCCCTGTGGGTAGTTTGGTTATTTTACATTACTTAACTGGAAATTTTTAACGAATTTAGCTGGTAAGGACCAAAATGTTATAAAATGTCAACGTTAGGGACTATTGAAAATAGATGGGGGCATATGTGCAATTTATGCAAACCACAGGGACCATCCGTGCAGTTTACTCTAAAATAAAATAAATTAGATTCTTACCAAACTGACTAAATCTGTGAATATATATATATGTAGTTTGCGGGTTCTTATATTTAATAGTAGATACAAAAGCTCATATAATATCTTAACATCATTAGTGATAGACATATTTAATAAATTATCTGAACACATTGTGTGTGTGGGTTTTTTTTCTGAATGAACAAAACCTACTAGAAAAGTCGTTTTTTTTTTCGTTTTTTTATAAAAGTTACTAACTATTTTCTCTATTCATACATAATTTAAGTATCTATTTCAATAATCACCACATGTCAGTTGATTTCAGAGTACATACGTTAAAAACGATCTAAAAGACGTGCATGGTTATGTGATTAATTATCATTTATCAGCTAGAGATTTAAATGGTGTCTAAGAATCATTGACTATATGTAACTCGCTTATGAACATTTTTGGTCAATGTTCCTAACAACACCAATCAAAATTAGGGGTCTAAACGAGCTAGGCCCGAGCTTGACTCGAGCTTCATAACTTTTCTTAAAAGATTGCCAATTAATTATCTGGATAGTTTGGTAAAAGGTTTTGAAATTCTTTGGGATATTTGTAGATCAAGTACATAACTATTTAGATTTGTCCTCCTCGAAATCGTTTTATATCTGGCTTCAAAAGTGTTTAAACG
Source organism: Ambrosia x helenae (assembly GCA_030844895.1). NCBI lineage: Eukaryota > Viridiplantae > Streptophyta > Magnoliopsida > Asterales > Asteraceae > Ambrosia > Ambrosia x helenae. The sequence goes on from CM061232.1 coordinate 6,182,571, forward strand.
TTTGTGAGATATTTTTGGATTTTTCAAACGCGAATTCTCCTTTAAATCGTAACTCAATTGTTGACCCACTTCAAGGCATTCTAATCCTTCAACTTGATATAAATATATAATGACTAGATTATACCCCGGGAGCGTCCCGGGTTGAGAAATTTAATATGATACATCAATTTTACATATGAAATAAACTGATGTATAACTTTAATATTAATATCTATCCTAAAACAAATTAACAATGTACAACTCAAATGGTAACACCTAACCTAAAAGAATGTAGAACTTTAATGTAACTATAATATTAACACATATCTTAAAGACTAAACAAATGTACAACTCTATCATACTAATATTGATACCTAACTTAAAACAACGTATAACTCTTTTAACCTATTCGGCTCTGATTGAAAAAAAAAATATTTACTGATTTAAACATAATTAGTGACTTGTCTATACATGATTAATGATATACCTGAACACTTTGTGTTTTTTTTCCTGTATGAACAAAACCCACAAAAAAATTTCTCCGTTTTTATATAGCACTATGGTACTCGTTGGAAAGATAATAAAACGCTCGTTAATTTGGTGCAATTTTTTTCTTTAAAAAATCTCCTATATTAAATATATTAACGTTTAAAAATTATGAGAGGAAACATGAGGGTGAAAAATCCAATTTTGTTTTTAAATTATTTTTTTCCTAAAATATCTCAATGCCAATGGGATGACACATGGCACACTCAAGGAAGAGAATGCCTCTTTGAGTGTCATGTCATTAAAATGGCTTTGGTTTATTATATGTATAGATAGATATAGATAGATATTAGACTTTTGCTAAAGTACTTGAACTTTGTAATCGCTAGCTAGCGTAACATGCATCACTTTGTATTCACCAACACATTTATGGTGTAACATACGCTTGGAAAAGGATGAATATGACTTACACTTAGTGAAGCCTTGAACATGGGCGGTTCTTCACTAGGGCCAGACTGGGCCTTTGCCCACCCAGTTTTTCGTTTCGTAGTGTCAATTTTACCGATAATTTTCGAAAATTTTTATATGTATTGAGTCCGACCCTACCAGATTAAGTTCGGCTATACCAGGTTTTTTGTTCAAGATCCGCCACTGGCCTTGATAAACCATCGTAACATCAGTGTGTTAAAACACAAAATAGACTGTTACACACAAAGAAGCTTTGATAAACCAATCGTAACATAGGTTTATAGCCTTAGGGTCATTGTGACTCACAATTGATGAATTATCAATGAAATTGTGGCTAGTGGCATTGTGACTGACACTTCAAAGTAATACTATTGAAATTGTGGTTACTTGTTAGTATTATTGTTCCAAAGCTTTGGTTTAGTAAAAGCTATATATGTAGATCACCAAGTTAATATTTCTATAACAATTCATCACCAAATCGATACATTAATATTTCTATCTTATCTATAACAATTCATCACCAAATCGATACATTAGTATGACCAAATTTATTTAATAACAATTTACAACAAAGTACATCATCATCATACTCAGTTAATCCCACCTATAGCAAAGCTAAGGTAGGGTCTGAGATGGGTAAGATGTAGACAGCCTTACCTCTACCCCTAAGAATAGAGAGGTTGCTTCCAGTGAGACCCCCGGCTCGATGTGGTTTGGTATCAAGCCTTGGACATAAGGCACAAAACACTTAGCAATCGGGACAAACCCGATTAGTGCATGTACCCCTTTGTCTTTTGGCTATCAACGCCACCACATGATGCATGATTAACCGTCCGTCGTTTTTAACGTTATTTTCACGAAATTAGTAAAATAACATTAAAACTAGTGCAACTTTACTTTTACTCCCCGAGGGCCACACATATTTACAACAAAGTACAAAATACTTAAAATCACAATTCACAACAACATAAGTAAATAAAATGATATTATTAGTAACACTGTCATTACAATAAACTTTAATTCCAAAACTATCATAGAAAAGAACAACACTATCATACTTAATAAGATTATACATTAGTAAACAAACAAGCCAAAATTCAGAACCATAAAGAACAAAAGAAATTAATAAATAAAATGAATAATAACCAAAATATTTCCCTTCCTATATATACGTCACATTTGGTCTTACTCTTTCCAAATTTAGTAAACGCCGTTAAAAGCCAGTTAGCTGACAATGCAACCAGACGAAAACTTTATATCAGGATAAGGTGATAACGGCGGCACTTCGAATATCCCCTTGCCGTTACCGTCACCAATATCCCAAACGGCCGTCCAACTTGACGGCGTTAACGGGCCCACACCCCCATCCGTCTTAACGGCGTCATACTCCTCCGTTTTCGGCTTTTTTAATTCTTTACATGGTTCAATAACATCCGGTTCGGTCTCTCTAATAACTCTTTTTCGTCCAATACTCGTAACCACGGGCACTTCGGCCTGCGAACACCCGATTTCCAACGGGAAATTTAATATTGCCTTACTACCACGAAGCTTAAACGCGGCACGGTCGTACGCTTTAGCAGCTTGTACGGCCGTGTCAAACGTTCCTAGCCAAACCCGTGTCCCTTTTTTATTAGGGTCACGGATTTCGGCCGCGAACTTCCCCCACGGCCGTTGTCTTACTCCTCTAAAATGCCTTCTCTCCTCAACCTCCTCCTCTACCTTCACCAGTGGCGATACTGAAGATATCGCCACTGGTGGAGGGAAGGGGATTGAGATGTTTATAGAGGGTTTTCGTTCTTTTAAACCGTTACGCTTACTCTCTACGCTCTCGCCACAACCATTAACCGATGATGAAGACGAATTACTTTGTGAAATTTGAGGGATGGGTGGGTATGTTTGAAGGAAAGATGTGTCGTCTATGAGAAGGTGTTGACGGATGAGGTCTAGGGTTGAATATTCTTGATTGGAAGACATTGTATGTTTATGATGACTTACTTAACCTTGTGTCAGGACGTACAGGCCAAGGGACAGTGTCAGGTAGACAGTTTCTATAAGGGAAATGGAATTGAGTAGTTGAATTTGAAGTGGAAAATGAGGAGTGATTTGAGAAATATTTATAGTATAGAATTAGAAGGTAAAAAGGTGTTAGGGAGGATGGTTCGGGGATGAAAGAAGGAAGGATCGATACAAAGTAGAAAGTGAAGTGAAGTTGGCTTTATTGTTGGTTTGTCATTTTATTCAACACTTGCTTTGTTATCACCCCATGCAACTTGCTTCATATAATTACGTGCTTATCCATCACACCTAGCACTTACTAGAAAACAATAAATGGTTTGGGTTAGAACATGCTATTAATTTTTTATTTTTTTAAAGAAACATTATCTATAAGGCTATATAATAGGTTCTGAATAAGAAGATAGTAATTTTCAATTAATTTTAAGACACATAAAAACATTATTTCTGCATTTGGTACAAGTGTTAATGCATAAATAATTTCTCGTTTATAATATTGTCCCTCTACATTTTAGCATTTAATAATGTAGTGTAATAAATGACAAACAATAATGTAGTGTTATTACATCTAGCATTTATATTTATAATGCAATAGTATTTTATAAAAGCTTGTAAAAAACTTATTAACTTAGACTAAAAATAATACATAAAAATTTGACTAACATATTCAAATTCAAATAAAAGAAATAGGCATCGCCCATTTGTGACTGACTAGGTCATTAGGAAAACCAAAGTAATTGTCAAACAAGAATACATGATGACTTTTAGTTTAAAAGTACAACAATTAAATAACTTATTAACTTATACTAAAAATAATACATAAAAAATTGACTAACATATTCAAACTCAAATAAAAAAGATAGGCATCGTCCTATTCGTGACTGACTCGGTCTTTAGCTAAACCAAAATAATTGTCAAACAAGAATACATATAATAAAAGTTTACGGTTAAAAATTACAATCAGACAAATGTTGTGTAAATCAAGAGCAACATCATGGCTATTGTGTTAATCAAGAGCAACCTCATGGTTTCTTTGATCAAATGTCATGGTTTCTTTGATCCGTACATACAACACAAACTTCTCCTTCACACCTTTGTGTGTATCATTAGACGAAACAATCGCCAACATGAGAAATGGCATATATACGTTCGGAGCATATTCGGGAATATACCACAAAATCGACCATTTAGTACTACGGGATGGCAAGCCCATCCCACACGCCATTCTTTATTTTTTTTATGGCTTCATTTAAAGTGTTTAGCTACTTTTTTTCCAGTGACTGAAATCTTGTCTTCTGATTCAAGTTTTCAGTATTCTCCCGCATCAATTTTTAATTTTTATTCGTGCTTTCAATATCAAAGAACTTCCACTAAAATAATTGTCACACAAGAATACATGATGACTTTTAGTTTAAAATTGTTATTTATGTAATAAAAGTTTACGGGTGCAGCCCCGCCGCAACGCGCAGGTTCCTGCTAGTTTTAGTAATGGGTGAGAATGAGTTTTGAAAATAACGGGTACGTGTCCATTTTTAGAAGATATTACCATTTCTATCCATTATTAATCTAGTTATGCATTACAAGTAATAAGAGGGTGTTTGGGATTGATTATTCAAAACAGATTATGCGTTTTGAAAAAGCAGGGATGTAGCTGCTTATAGATTATTGCGTTTTAGTAGCCTAAAAAACTGATTATCTGCCTTTTCAAAACGCAATCCTAAACACTAAAAATTGATTGTCTGTATTTTCAAAACGCAATAATCTAAAAATCAGGTTCAAAATGCAATCCCAAACACCCTCTAAGTAATATTTGCACTAATTTAACTAGTATAATTTCTTTTGTAGTCCTTTATGTGTGTGTATATAAAAAAAATTATGTGTGCGTATATAAGAAAAATAAAATGCATAACTTAAATTCGATTTTCAAATCAAAATGAAAAAAAAAAATCGTATTCCAATCGAAATTCGATTACTGGATTCATGTCGAACTAGAATATTGAAAAATAGAACTCAAACCTTGAATTTGTATTTAATTTGAATATAATTTTGAGTTTTTCGAGTCCGAATTAAATAAAAAAACCCAATAAAAAGAGACTGGGGAGTAGCACCACTTATACCAACAAATATCATGTAGGTATATCCATGATGTTATACGGCAGTTTTAAATAAAAAGTTTGGTCATATCGAAGACCGTTGTGATGCTCTCATTCAAAACTAGTGTTGTAACTGAGTTAAACTACGTTAGGTTGGGCTCAAGCTTGAACTTTAAAGAGATAAATCAACTTGACTTGTTTATTTATTAAGCTTAAAAGTTGTTGGGGTTTAAAAGGGAGGTTTGGAGTTTAAGCTCATAAGAGGCAAAAAAAAAATATGTATTTAAAAAGGGGTGTAATAAAAGAGCGTAAAAAGGTGTAACAAATGAGGGAGGAAATTTGCCGTTCAAAAAAAAAAAAAAACCTTGACTTGTTTATTGTTGAAAAGTTAAACTTGTCGTAAAAAAGTTCAAACCAGTTCAAGACCAATCGAGCCAACCTGTTAATATTTTTCTATTATAATTCTTTTTTACAATTATTAAAACAAAAAAAAATAACATACACGTAATTAGAAGTTGTGTGTTTTATTTATTTATTTTTTAGTAAAGAGACCTGACGAGGTATGTCCCGGCTCGGTCAAGCCGGTCAACACCCGACGTTGTTTATGCTAATATATATTATTTATTATTAACCTAATTATAGTGAAGCCCATCGTAATGTAGCTTGTATTAAGTTTACTGGGCTGAGGGTTTTGTAGAGGCAACCCCCTAACTGGGCTTGGTGCCAATGGGCTATGTGCCCATATAGTTAGGGGTCTGTGATGATGGCCCATTAGTTCCCTATTTAAGAGGTTCACCTCTAACCCTAGGGAACAGGTTGGAGCCTAACACGCTTTTTGTGTCTGTGATGGGAGGAAACTCCTGGCAGTCGCCTCCTTCCCTCTTTCTTTTCCTTTTTTCTTGTTGCAGATCTGGATCTGGGAGACGAAGAAGACGATGTGTGGTTCTGTTCTTCTTCATCATAGCTGGAATATCTACCTATACCGGTACATGTTTCTTCAAGACCCAAATAGTTTATGCGGTATGTAAACAAGTGAAATAGTCAATATATTTACACAAATTTAAAATGTTTTTTTAACAAATTTAGGGTTATACCTAAAGCATCTTTCAATTTAAAAAACGCATATATCATACATAAAAGTTATAAAGTTAAAACTTTAAACATGTTAGTTTTAATCACATGGACTATTTGTAACTAACAAAAAGACTACTTTTATAGACCTTAATAAATTACATCAATTATTAATATAATTTAGTCTACATAATAACATATATTATTTCTATATAATTATCATGATAATAGTAATTACACCGTATATCTTTTCTTTCAATCATTGGCTTGTAATAATAAACCAAAATTACTATCGGTGTCTCTCAAGGGCTGCAAACAAACTGAACTTTCAGCAAACAGTTCATAAACTGTTTGGCGAGAAGTTCGTTTGTGTTTGTTCGTTTAATAAACAAACGAACATGAACAGAGGCCGCGTTCGTTCGTTTATGTTTGTTAACGTTCAGTAATGTGTTCGTTTATGTTCGATAGTTTAATAACGTTTTTAATTTTTATAATTTGTCTTAATATTATTTTATTTTTATTTCATCATCATTATCATACTCAGTTAATCCCACCTATAGCAAAGCTAAGGTAGGGTCTGAGAAGGGTAAGATGTAGACAGCTTTACCTCTACCCCTAAGAATATAGAGGCTGCTTCCAGTGAGACCCCCGGCTCGATGTGGTTTGGTATCAACCCTTGGACATAAGGCACAGAACATTTAGCAATCGGGACAAACTCGATCGGTGCATGTACCCCTTTATTTTTATTTATTTAACCCAAATAAATAAATAAACATATATGTATGTGAATTCGATTTTATTAGAAAGTTAATATATGTACGTTTGTGTTTGTTTCCGTTCATGAACACTTCTTTGTGTTCAAAGTGTTCATGAACACTTGTTTATGTTCATGAATGTCAGTTTGTGTTCATGTATGTTCATGAACAAAATTAACAAACAAACACGAACATGATTGTTTTCTTAACAAAATAACACGAACAGAAAATCTCGTTCGGTAAGTGTTCATGAACTGTTCGTAAACACATATTTTCCTTAACAAACGAACACGAACAAAGCTTTGTTCGTGTTCGTTCGGTTCGTTTGCAGCCCTATGTCTCTCCATATGATGTTAACTTACATAGCATACTTTTGAAAATGTTGAGATATTTACTAGAAAAACATTTTGCATTTGAATAACTTAGTGTTACACATTTTTTAAAATATAAGGGGGGCGGGTCGCCTGACATATTTTCAACTTCACTGATTTATACTCATCATGCATTGTCACATCACTTCACTGAAACACAGTTTTGGAGGCAACACTACCCTGAACCGCCCAACTTTTAAAAAACAAAAAACCTCACAAACAAAAACTCATTCACCGTTTGCTAGTACCCGTGAAACCTATCAGCAAACCACTATCTGTGTCACTCGGGGCAGTGTTACCGTGCCGATAGAGTGTACCAACACCGTTTGCTAGTAGTGCATGTCCCCCAAGTTTACCAAGTGGTTACCCTCACAAATATCTTTTAATTTTAAAGTTAAAGTCGAGTTACAATACTCAATAGGGATGGCAACGGGTTGGGTATGGGTCGGGTTTGACTAATACCATACCCATACCCGGTTATAAAATCTCATATCATACCCGTCACATTACCCGTCGGGTTTTTATCGGGTATTACCCGTCGGGTATAGAGCATACCCGCGGGTATCGGGTATACCCGTTGGTATTTACATGTATATATATATATATATATATATATATATATTTTATAGTCTTATGTTTTAAGAAATCTAGAGTATATGAAATTGTAATAAGTATCATATATATTATCATCACCATAATAATCTTTGAAACATTTAATATGTAAATATATATTATAGTATGAATTTTGAAAACTATTTATATATTTCATAGCATATAAATATAAATAATAATGTTATTAGAATATATATTTTAGACGAAAAAGTTTATTCTTCAAATAATGAATCTATTAGAATGAAACATTATTAAAAAAAGTTAAGAAAAGATATATATATATATATATAAAACTTAAAAGTATTCGGGTATATATTTCGGGTAAACGGGTATTTACTTTCGGGTAATCGGGTCAGGTATCACCTAATACCATACCCGTCCCATACCCGCGAAATATTTTTTTTACAATACCAAACTCGTCCCATACCCGTCGGGTATCGGGTATACCCGTACCAAATGCTTCGGATTTCGGGTATACCCGTCGGGCTCGGGTTTTTTTGCCATCCCTAATACTCAAGAAGCTCTAGCTTGTATGACCTGTTACCTGTTAAGTGGGTCAGCCAATAAATTCGCATGGAAACAAAAAGCGCATAGTTGCAAGACAAGTTGTTCTCCAAGGTCCCATTTCATAACCATATGTTTCATCTCTTTTTTTCAGGACAATTCTAGATATATATTTTGTATTCAAGTTTATTTTTACATGAGTTAATCGAATTTACATAGTTTACAAATAAAAATAAGTTTTTCTAAACAAAGCTTTTAATAATCATTTATCAAGACGATTCAGTTGAATGCAGATTTGTGTGTGTTTTTTTTATGTACTAGGATTTACCAGCGCGTTGCAGCAGGATCTACAAATGGGTTGCAATACAACATTATAATACTTAGGTTTTTATCGTAAGTTACGCAAAAAGAATAGAAATGTGCACACTATGTTTTAACAAGTATACGTAGAAACAAAAGAAAAGAAATGTGCACCGCCAGTTATAACTGATTGCAGTTCACCACAAAAACCATGTACTCAAGTGTTCATGTAATAGACGTGTCCAATCTGACCCAGCAGCTAAAAAAAATGCCCAATGTAGCCAGTGAGCCGAACCATCCCGTCCACTTTGCCGCTGGGTATACATATATATATATATATATGAAAAGGGTTTATAATATAAATATTATTATGGCACATGATAGCTAAAAATTCCCAAAACACAAGTAGAATGCAAGTGTGCAGCCATATCGGGGTGATTGTTTTGAATGGTTGAAAATCGACAATATAAGTATGTATTATAAGAGAAATGAAAATTGTCAGGTGTTAAAACATTGTGTTCATATAATTAATGCTTTTGGATTATTATTTGATTTTTTTTTTTTGAACGGCCAACGAATCAATTCCGAGCACTCTCGGGCACCCTTTTGGCGAATCAGGTACTCGAGAGTACCCGGGCCACCAATTGCCACCAATTCCCGGGAAAACCCAACCACTCACCCGCCCGAAGGCACGACGGTGAAATAGTCGGTAAAACCGGTCGGGATCAACCATTTTGCTGTGTGGTGGTGAAGAATTAGTGATTTTGGAGGTTGAGTATGGTCACTTGTTTGACTGTTTGTGACCACTTTTTTTACTGCGAGGCTGTATATATGGTGATGGAGGAGGTGATTCTGTGGTGCCACGTGTCAAAAGAGGTGTTTTGACCAATTTGGTTGTGACACGTGGTAGTGTTTTAGTGCCCGAATGTTGGTTGGGTTCGTAAGTCGAAGTATTTAGTTTTTAAGGTTAATGAATCTATTAGTGGCACATAGGTTTAACCCAACGACTCATTATTAATGGGTGTTAGAAAATGATAAAAGAAATTAGAATTGTAATTGAATTGAATTGAATTTGATATTTAATTTGGTCAAAAGACACATAATTTGATAGAGAGCTAGAAAAATGATAAAAGAAATTAGAATTTGTGACGGAAAATAATCATGTTTGTGTTTTAAATTGTTAAACTTAAAAATATGATGATGGTGGGGTATCATATCGGATTTAGCTTAAAAATTATTCAACTGGTTAAACCGAGTTGAATTAGGTGGTTTAACCGAGTTGGCTAGTTTCCCTCCCATGGGAAACTTTAGGCCCTCAACCAACTAGGCTACAAGTGTTGGACGGATTATTATTTGATTACATGCTAACTTTAGGATTATCTTTTAATATGTAATCATGCATTTTTAGATTATCTTTTTTTTTTTAATTGATGCAATTTATAGAATTACAGAGTTAACTAGCCAACTCGGTTAAACCACCTAATTCAACTCGGTTTAACCAGTTGAATAATTTTTAAGCTAAATCCGATATGATACCCCACCATCATCATATTTTTAAGTTTAACAATTTAAAACACAAACATGATTATTTTCCGTCACAAATTCTAATTTCTTTTATCATTTTTCTAGCTCTCTATCAAATTATGTGTCTTTTGACCAAATTAAATATCAAATTCAATTCAATTCAATTACAATTCTAATTTCTTTTATCATTTTCTAACACCCATTAATAATGAGTCGTTGGGTTAAACCTATGTGCCACTAATAGATTCATTAACCTTAAAAACTAAATACTTCGACTTACGAACCCAACCAACATTCGGGCACTAAAACACTACCACGTGTCACAACCAAATTGGTCAAAACACCTCTTTTGACACGTGGCACCACAGAATCACCTCCTCCATCACCATATATACAGCCTCGCAGTAAAAAAAGTGGTCACAAACAGTCAAACAAGTGACCATACTCAACCTCCAAAATCACTAATTCTTCACCACCACACAGCAAAATGGTTGAGGTCCACAGCCGACAAGAAACGCCGCATTCGCCCACACCTCGGTCCCACCAGATGATGAAAGCAGCCACGGCTGCGACCGCTGGTGGTTCGTTACTTGTTATGTCAGGCCTGATGCTTACAGGGACCATACTTGCACTGGCTATGGCGACTCCTGTCCTGTTGATATTCAGCCCGGTTATTGTCCCTGCAGTCGTTACAGTTTTGCTGTTGGCCACTGGGTTTTTGGCAGCAGGCGGATTTGTCGTGGCCGCGGTTGTGGTGTTATCATGGATGTACAAGTACATAAAGCGGGGCGGTGCAGAGTCAATGGACCAGAATAAGCAGACGCTGGCTCATAAGGCTCGAGAGATGGCCAAGGCTGCAAGCAAGTGAGAGCCTCCAGATACAGATGCCTCATCCTTGAGGGTCTTTAAGTTGTTTCTTAATAAGAAAAATATATATAACAATAATGTACTGATATAAAGTATAAAATATAAATAATAAATCTATCGAAATTGGATTAAAAAAAATAATGTGTCATATGGAATGGAGCAAATAGCAGAAATAAACCAAACATATATAACGGCTTACACTGAGGTTACATTTGAGTTGAAGTAGGATGAATGTTTTGGTAATGTTCCAGTATCAAGTTACAAGTGTTCATGGCTTGTTGGTCAAGGAGACCATGATTCCATAATTTAATCATGAATAATCTCCAGCACCTGCCAATTTACCACAAACATATATAAATCAATAACTCCAACTAGGTAAGGAGTTGGCTAAAAAGTTCATTTTTCATAAAAAGTGTAAGAAATCTATGTAGGCACTGTGTTTTAAATTTTAGGAGAAAGTTTTATATTCTTTTGGTATTGTGTTATATAGAAAAACAATAAAATTAACAATTTAAAACACAATCGAATGTATTCTAAGTATTAAATCTAAAACACCATGCGAAGAAATATAATCAGTGTGTTATAAAGATAATCAGCGTGTTTTACAATTTAATGCATAGAATCCATTTGATTGTGTTTTAAATTGTTACTTTTGTTGCTTTTCTATATAATACAATACCAAAAGAGTATAAAACATTTATCCTAAAATTTAAAACACAATGCGTACATAGACTTCTTACACTTCTTAGGAAAAATAGACTTTTTACACAAACCCTACCCACTCCAACTATATACACATACTAATATATAACAAGATTAAATAAGTAGTGAGAAACGATTCTGATCAGTCGATCAATTTTAATAGTTAATTGCGGTGATGACAAGGTCGTAAATAACATAAGGTCAAATATTTTTTAACTTTTTTTAATAATCTAGTTCCACCATTAATAAAACGCGGATAACTTTTACATACTTCATCAATTTTTTAAAATAAATTATACTAAAATCAAGAATTTATTATTTTTAATTTGAGTAAAGTATTGTGCACGAAAAGACCACTTCATACAGGAACTAGCCTCTCTGTATATATCTATAGAGTAAAGATCAAATACATATAGTTTTTTTGTAAGAACTGTGAGAATCAAAGGGGGTAAAAAAAATTTATTTTTTTTTTAGAATTTTTTTTCCCATGTGCTTAAACATTCTTTCTAGATGAATAATACAAAAAAAAAAAAAAAAAAAAATTTTTTAGTGTAATTACGTCATTAAGGTAAATACATTAGTTTACACTAGAGTAATTATGTAATTACTCTACACGTAATTACTCTACACCAAATTTATTTTTTTTAATTTTTTTTTAATTTTTTTTTTAGTTTTCAATACTATAATACATATTTAACAATATGGGGAAAAAAAATTTGAAAAAAAAAAATACCCTCCTTTGATTCTCACAGTTCTTACCAAAAAAGCTATTTGTACCGGATCTTTCCCCTATATCTATATATATACACACACACACATATAATTAAATACAGACGGATACCAGAGAAGTGATGGGTTCTGTACAAAGTTCTGTCCATGCAACTTTGAAAATGCCTCGCATGCCCACGGAGTATGTCCATCTGCCAGCACCCTGATACATAAGAAAATCCACCGTTTTTTAATTATTAATCTATAACCAGTTTATGGATAATTAAAAGGGGCGTTTTTTAGTATGACACGTCAAGTAGTTGAAACAGTGTATAAGAAAATCTATTTTGATTCAATAGATGGAAGTCTCTAGTACTGTCTAGGGGTGCACAAAACAGGTTTTTGGCCCAAACCAGTTTGGGTTGAACCGGGTTGGATTTGGTCAAAGAAAGTCAAACTTGGTTTTTCCCAACTGACATGTTCCATCATCAATTTAACTAAACAGGTCATGCTGGGGTTGACCTGATTAGCTCGTTCCCATCAGCCCATTTAATTAAGCACATCAAACTGCCAGCCCGTTTATTCTTGTATAACCCATTTATTATATGGTTCAGTTACTCGACTTTGAGTGTTTACAGGTAAGGGTCGATGACAAGGATAAATATATGGTTTGGGCTCAACGATGCATCCCACCAAAGTCGAAAGTAGTCAAAAGTGTTTTTTAAAAGTAGAACCTCTTAAATCAATATTCTCTAAAGACCATTTTAGGCCCGCTTACAGTTGTGCGCATATAATGTATATATGTGTGGCCCTCGGGGGGCAAAAGTAAAGTTGCACTAATTTTAACGTTATTTTACTAATTTCGTGAAAATAACGTTAAAAACGACGGATGGTTAATCATTCATCATGTGGTGGCGTTGATAGCCGAAAGACAAGGGGTTACATGCACCAATCGGGCTTCTACCGATTGCTAGGTGTTATGTGCCTTATGTCCAAGGCTTGATACAAAACCACTATCGAGCCGAGGGTCTCACTGGAAGCAGTCTCTCTATTCCCATAGGGTTGAGGTAAGGTTGTCTACATCTTACCCTCCTCAGACCCTACCTTAGCTTTGCTATTGGTGGGATTAACTGAGTATGATGATGATGATGATGAATTTAGAAGATTACGCTATTCCTGAAATAATGACTTACCGTTGTTTTCGGACGAAGGAATTCCATAGATGCATCAAGTGCTTCTCATCGTTGGTGACATCAACAAAGTCATCAAGCATCTGAAAAGTATGTAAGCTACCCGTCAACACATAATTTATAAAATCAGACCAACATCCACTTCTTGGATCTGTATTTTTGTTGGAATGCCAGGTCAATCATGCATTTTAACATTAGAACTAATTCACCATCACAAATACACCCCAAGAGTGTGTGTGTGTGTGTGTGTGCGCGCGTGTGATGAAAGCAGTTGTGTTTTTAGATCGTACCCTTCTGTCTTCAAGATCAGCAACATTGTCATCAACTTCATCTTCACTATCTTGCTCTGCAAAAACTTGCTCCACAGCCATTGGCTGAAGTGTCATCGAAACAGAATCTTACATTCAATTATTTGATGATGCATTGCATTTACAACAATTATACGTGAGTGTCCTGACAAGTTTTTACCTCTAGCCATGAAATATGCCAAATTATTTTGCATATCTACTTTATATTCACGTACCATAAAGCATTTTACATTGTGTATATATGCAAATTATGTTGAGTGGGGCCGTGTGCGCTTTTGTATATACTTTATTTTCTTCGACAGTGGGTCCAATTTGTATATTCCAAGACATTCATTCTAATACGCAAACATAAGTGGATACACGAATTTCTTTTACATATTCATGGCTATAGAAGTAAAATCTTGTTTGAAGTGAAAACTGTTGTGTGTGTGGGTGTGTGTGTATACATCAATTATTATTGATGTATCTTGTAATTTTCCAACATATTCTCATGTTTCCCTGGTCCTAACAATAATAACTTACAAGCATAAGCTATGACAATAATGACTAATACACAACCACACACAGTCACGAAGCTTGAGGTTTTTTTTTCGGGGGGGGGGGGGGGGGGGGGGGCAAAATTAAAACGGTGGGAGCCGGACCCAATACGTATTTTCGGGCGAAAATGCGTAAATTTACACTACGAAGCAAAAAAACAGCGGGGGGCGGGGATGCAACTATCCTTCGCCCATGTCCACACATGAAGACGATAACACAGCCATATATGATAAACTAAGAACATGTTATGTGGTAACCTGAGCTCTATGTGAGTGAAAGAACTGCCGTTTCTGCAAGAGTGTTCGGCTGCAAATAAAAAAAAGAAAGAGAGAGATAAGGGGTTTGCATGCATAAAATAAAGTACCTTTGATATCATACGAACTATTTTACTTGTGAACAGAGTGATTCGAATCATGTTGCATCTGTAACCGGTCAAATAGGTAAATCAGAAAAATAGCTTATTTAAAAAAATAAAAGTGTTTTAGGTAGCCTAAACAAAAAAAGTACCCATTGGCCAACCCACCTCGCTCGCCCATTTTGATACCTCTAAATCTACCAAATAATCTACAGCCCAAGGCGGAATAGAAATGAAAAAAAAAAAATCATAGGCAGAATATAAATGAAACTAAAAAGATAAAAGAAAATCATACTTTCTAGGGTCAGACCGTTCAACAGATAACTTTCTTATCTTTGCAAACTGCAGCATAGAAGGTGGTGCAAGGGTGCTAGTTCCAGGTCCGGATTGTACGGAATCTGGTTCAGCAAATGAAACACCAGTACCACTTGATATACATGTTGTATTAGGACTACTAGTATCACATTTTGCACCATCTGTTATCAAACAATTCTAAATGAAAATGATCCTTTTTAACGGAAAAGAATTATGATTAAAACAATAGTTATCTATCGAATACCTGAATCTAAGATATTTGAATCCACGTGATTAGCATTTTGAATTTGACTCTTTCTTTTCCGGCGTCTTACGGGCTTATGGCTGTATAAAAGTAGGTTAGACCTATATTAGTGAACAAACTACTTTTTATTTAAAAATGAAACCATACACGTCCTAAAGTATCATAATTTACCAAAATGAAAATGTCTGTTTTCTTGGATCAATGCCATCACCAGCAATCTGAGTAGCAAATGAAATAGAAAAAGTGTAAACAAAAGAAACACAAAATTTCAATCAAATACAAATTGAAATGAACTACAAACAGAATAACTATATTCAGTGTATGGTGAGGACATGACAATATGAGCATCAAAAACAAATTAGCATAACTTGATAAATGAAATATAAAGGTGATTAGGTGAAAATTTCGATCCATTAATTTATAAACGGGTTAGTTCAGTTAATGCTTACATCTCTAACTAGTTAAATGGATCGAACGGGTGCAAAGTGTATATTCCGTTCATAAAACCTTCTACATCAACTTTTTTTTCAAAAAAAAAAAAACAGGTTATTCAATGAAAAAAAACTATTATTATAATACAACGTTTTAGTCATACTTTAAACATTAGTTATTCATCAAGAATAGGTCACTTGTTTGGGACAAATCTGTCAGGTTAAACAGACCAATACCAAAAATTACCCATTTTCACATGTTACCACTAAAACAACCCACTATAACCCAAATTATTAGTTTAGCACCTTTATTAAAAAAACAACCATCTCTGTGTGCAAATAAATAGGAACATGAGCATCAGAGCATGTGATGTCCACAAAACATAGAAGTAGTTTAGATTTTAATTGTAATAAATAAAAGAGATTATGAGCAACAATTACTATCCTATTCAAGCAACATCAGGATGATGATCCATGTCTTACCTCAGAATTACGTGTATCAGCCTTCACAGATACACTCACAACTTGGTAATCCTCATTTACCTAACAAATAATCGAAGTATGACGGTAAATATTCTGGTTGAAAATTGCAACATGGTAGTAAAAGATTTATGTAAATTACCAACCCAGAACTCAAAGTGAAATAGATCATGAGATGAAGTCAAGTGAAATCTTAGACCCTGAAAACAATCAATATGAATATAAAATTATCACATTACACAAAAATCAAATGTATACTAATAAATGATATTAAAATAAAGTCAGAACTATGTCTACCTTATAACTGGCACATCTCACCAAACAGAATGGACAGGAAAATTCTTCAGTGACTGCAAATTTGGAACAATTAATTAAGTTTAAGAAGACATCAAGTAACACCATATAAGCATATGTTAAAGTAAAGATGGTGGGGCTTCTCTGGAGTAGGGTATTTTTTTTTTTTAGCCTTGGAAAACTGCAACCAAATACCCTTCCATAAAACTTGCACTATCTGGGGGTCAAAACTTCATAAAAATGTTCATATATAAGAGCATTCCCAACCCATTCTCTATCCTCATCCTCATCTTCAAAATATAGGGAAAGCATAAATTCCATTCCCTATATTATACCCTACCCTCAAATTTTAGAGATATAAATTTAGAGGTATAGTGAATCTCTATATATAGAGATTCAATATTCACATCTCCAAAAATTAAGGATTGTACCTCAAGCATTTCGGTTTGTAGATTGTACCTCAAGAATGGAAGAAAGTGAAAGAAACAATAAAAAAAAATACAAAGATAGAGATGGAAAGTGGGATGTGAGAGGTTTTTAGATTATAAACAAAATTCGGAGATAAATTTAGGGAATGGTGATTTTTACTTAAGCTATAGGGATAAGGATAGAAAATGGGATGTGAATACTTGTGAAATAACTAAAACTCTTGCAGGCAAGAATTCTTTTCACAAAGTATTAAATACATGATATTATTTAATGCAGGAAGCAAAACGCATGCAAAGCTGAAAAATTTTAAGTTTTTGTTTTGTAAAATAGGTATGCGGAGAGGCCACCTGGGAATTAAAGTTATTTATTTAATGAATCTACCATGGTGATAAAAGTGGAACCAATAAATTCCCAATACCTTCAGTCCTCTGTAACATATCGTTGTAATACTTGTAGTTGAAAATGACATTTCCAGTTCTCAACCTGATAGCAAAGGCAACAAAAGTTTAAATTACAATTCCAAAAACAACAGAAGGTTAAGTTGGAAAAAAAAAATCAAAAGAACCAAAAAGAAACAAACATGTAGTGATAGATCACTGCATATGAATCACTATTCTAATATAGAAACATATAAAAATAAAAGAAACTAAAAGACCCAAACCACCCAAAGAAAACAATTACATTAACATAATATGCTATATGCTGATACGAACACAGAGCTGCTGGGTCAGAATGGGTCAGACCAGACCCAGTTATTGCTGGATAGAGGGAAACAGGATGGAGGGAAAGTATTCGAAAATTTAGGGTCTATTTGGTATGGGGTAATAGAATGGACAAGGGAATGGAATGGAATGGACGAAGTAAAGGAATGGAATGGATCATTACCATTCCATGTCTTGTTTGGTTGCCATGTGGGAATGAAATAAATCATTACTTTATGTTGTTTCTGCATTTTTCATTTGTCTTGCTATTTTATACCTCTCGAATCGGGCCGACTATCGCGTTTGTCTTGTTTTTATCTAATCAGAATTTCCGTATCTATCATATGCATATATCAAGTAATGTGGGGTCATAAAATCAAAAACAGCATATGATAATCTGCAACTTCCTCATGGGAAAGTCACTCAAATGACTTGAAACTTTAATCGCATGAAATTAAGCAGTTCTGTATGTAGTATTGTCATGAAGACATCAAATTAATCAGCATCAGTAAATTTCATCTTAAAATAATAAATATTTAATTAACAACCTAACAAAGATTCTAAAGAATATAACTGTGTTGTAGAAGAATATTTTGCTTAGTATATCATGGTAAAGAAAGGTGCATGCATGTAGAACAAGGATGCTAAACTTATACAACTAAAATACTCTGTCGCAATCAATTTACCATATTGTTAAAGCTGGGAATGCGAACCTGCTTCACTTTTCAATTTTTATAGAGTATTATAGTCCACTTTCTGATTCATTTTTGGGAGTTACACGTATAACATTGAGTTATATTGTTAGATGTCATCTAGTTAAAACAAACATGGACACTATGAAAACTACAAAATAACTTCACCTACAAAGAACAGAGAAGAAATGCATACTTAAAAAAATAACGTGTTGCAAAAAAGAAATTATAACTACCTCATAATACGCGGCAGAGAATTATCTGGTATATCACTGAATGAATACAAATCATAAGCAGATATGTCTTTTGCCCCAAGCTCCTCTGCAGAAACGATAACTGGGACCTGCTGTAATATACTCTTTGGCACCATAAAATGAACTTGTGAGCAATAAGAATACATATATTATAAATATTAACCAGGGAGCTTACAGGAAAACGTACCACAGCTTCTGAATTATGCGGAAACTGAAAAGACACACATTTTTCATCATCCAAACCACTCAACTGCACACACACACACACAATAAATAAATAAATAATAACCAGTGATGAAATAAAAAAACATGAGTCCAGCAATAACGTATATCTTTCAGATGATACTTTTAGAAATACACACTAGACAAGAAGCATTAAAGCCTCATAATGTCTCATTTTAACTATTGCTAAGCAGATAATTTAGTTTTTCGACTGTTACAGAAAGAATACCTTCATATAGCAGGATCGCATGCTAACACTTGACATCATCTCAGCTCTCTCCCCTAAACTTGATTTTGGAGATCTTTCAAAATGGAGTTTATCCATCGGGATCTGACCCAATAAACAGTAACCTCCAACATTTGCTGTCAGAATGTACATACAGGAAAACATATAAAAGAAACAGATCTGTGGAAAGGAACTAATATCACTGTATTAAAAGCAAAATAAACTTTAAAATAATATAATATCCAAAAGCACACGTACATGAAGAAGAAAACATGCGATCCTTAGTTAGATCAATGTCTTGACTATTTGTAATATCAACTGTAAAGTAGATAGAACTTGTTAACAGACTTAAACAAACAGAATACCGAAAGGTCTATAAATGCAACCAAATGTCATACCACAGCTCACCACCAACATGGCAAGAGAGCCAGATTTGATCTCTGCTGATAACTTGTTAATTTCTGGAAGAATAAATTTGGCTTGAGCACAGCTCAAAGGTTCTACTCCATTAAGAGCCGTCAATTTACTAGCCTTGATGAAGTGATAAACAGCTGTACGCTAACAAAAATAAAACACTTTTTTTCTAAATAACAAAATAAACATATGAGAAGTGCCTAAGAAAAGAATTCATACAAAAGTAGAACCATAGAACTACCTCCATGTTAGTGGTAGAAAGTGGCCTTGCCAGTAATATGTACAAAGGAAAAAGGCTCTGAGTATGCATTTCGTCATTAATAGCTCCAGATATGGATACTGAAACTTGAATCCTGGAATGAACAACAGAGGCAAAAAAAATGTATCAAATTTTAGGCCATGGACCATCACCAGACCTTATAGCCTAATTCTGGAATACAATTAATGTTGAGTTGTGTAGTCTGAGGTCCACTGCATGATGGCACTATGGCAGGACTCTAGAGTGTAGCGCCTATGTTGGGGTCATGCCCGACAGAAAGGGCAGAGATCAAGCGGGAGCCATCCCTTGTGGGGTCCTTCATGAGTTCATGTGCACTGACAAAAAATGAATTATGGGCTTGGCCTCTTATAAAATTTTAGGCCTGGTTTTCTAGTCAGTTTGCAAGTCTTGGAGAGCAAGTTGTTATTTAGTTAATCCTATTTTCACCTCTATACAGTAAACCTCTGTACCAAAAAATAATATAAATACTCTCTAGTTCGGTTGAAGTAGTCCGGTCTCCGGTCACATTGATCGAACGAACCACGTTAATTCATGGTGTTCTTTTCTTTCTTGCACGTTTTTTGTGTATTCCCACTGTTTTGTGAGTGTACGAGCGTGTGAGATTAAACGATGATTCTCCAACAATTATTGCCATTACAGCACAACATACGGATACCTACTTGTAAACACGTTTAGTCCAAGGCCTAAGTGAAGGTCTATCAGAATATTGAGAACGTAATCAATGATGATGTTAAAAATTCAATTGAAATTTGTGTGGTATCATTCTTGCCTTCTCTTGTTCTTCGCTTGTAGTTTGTAGTGCAAGCATCTTTGTAGAAATAATGGCTGCACGAATTTATATCATCACTTTAAAATTCAAGGCTTAACATATATAAAGGATATCATTAAATATTTGCAGCAGGAATAAAATGTGACTGGTATAAAAGCTAACATTGCTAGTAAGTTATTATATCAAGTGTCGCAGTCTCCAATCTAAAATTACCAAACAAACCCTAAAAGACGGTAAATACGTATATAACGGAGAAATTATGCCAAATTAAGCAGGTTACATTTTTTATCGCCCGGCGTTGAAGAATGTTGTACAATTCTACAGGCTTGCAGTAAACCGAAAAACTTTCTTCAGCTGCATTTTGTTCTTCCTGAGACAACTGAACATGAGGTTCTCGGCGGCACATCGGATTGGCACCTCTGGAGTAACTGCAATTGCAAACAGAATTCCTGTTCCATGAAATTGCTTAAGATAGATTTATATCAATAATCATACATTATCCACACAAAGGCAATGAATCATACATGGCTTCTCGAGAAACTAAACCGATGCCAGGCATTCTTTTTAAAAACGGTCCAATCGCAAACTCATAGCTATCTGTTCTTATTCAAGGAGAGCCATTATTATTGTTCCTAACAGACCTGCATTTTACAAACCTAATAATTAGTCCATTTAAAATCAAACACTTTACGAGCAAACAAACGTAATCAGTAACATCTCACTCATCGGCTCGTCGCATAGCTATTGATAAGGTCCAGCCAAGGTCATCATTTTACACTACAAAAAACATAGTAATTAAAAATTGCTTGTAAAATTCGATAATATAAGCTAATATAAACTAATTCCTAAAAATAATGATAATATAAGCATATAATTCTATAAAAAAATTAAGGAACTGTTTGATAATCAGTGAAGCAAATAAACAAGCAATAATCGTGTAATTAAAGAGAAAAATTAATATTAACATTAACATCGAGAATTAAAAGGATAGGGAATAATCGATTATAGCTATAGCTACAATTACCTTGGATGATGATGATGATAAGCATAAGAAGTAAGGAACCCTAATTTGGTTGTAGTAAAGTGAAGTCAAAGAGTATGATTTGATTATTATTTAGTAACAATGTCAATGATTTTCGTTGTGATATAGCGGTGAATATTACGACTGTATTGCGCTCATGAGTTTCTAATAATAACAAAATCAATTAATAAATTTTTATTATTTTCTTTTTATTTTTTTTATTGGCGTAGTTTACCGGGTAAGTCGCTTGCCAACGAACCTACCCATCACGGTTCGATCCCCTGTGCATACAGGCTTTTTAACCCCTTGCCCGAAAGCTTCGTATGTTTTGTATACCACGTGAATCGAACTTGAGACCTCCCGAGCAAAAACCCCGCTATTGTTTTTACTGAAAATTATTTTATTTAAGAAAACATAAAAACTATTATGCTAAAAGATGTATTTGCAAAATAAGCAAGTTTGTCAAATGCACTACATTTTCCTAAACTGCTTAATATAAAGAGAATTTTAGAAGTGTAGTATTTGACTATTTTCATGTCATATCCGGTGTATGATATGAAATGTATTTAGTTTTAACTTGCGTAATAGCAGGTTTGTGTTTGGTTTAATATGCCATGTTAAATGATACCCAAGTAAAATTACAATTAGATTTGGAAAATTGTCATTACATGACTATATTGATATTTTATAAGAAAAAAAATGTTTGGTTTTTTTTTTCTCTAACTAGAATAGAACTTTTATTTAAATAGAACTTTCAATTCCTTAAAATTGGGATTATTTAATTTCAATTCCCCTAAAATAAAAAACTAAATTTTTAGATCAGATGATTTTTTTAAATGTGAGTTTGATGTAAATCTTCTTATTGTTTTAATTACCATACTATTTAACAGGTCATACCGTCATGGATTCAAGTACCACAAGGAGTAAAAATTTACCGTTAAAAAAAGTCTGACAACGATAATACAACCCAATCAAGAATAAAGTAAGAGAGAAATAGACTCGCCCGAAAAGACCAGAATCCAAATGGTATGTTATTTAAAAGAAATATATGTCTAAATGCTTCATATCTGAACATTTAAACAAATACTAATTCTGGTTGCGGTGACTTTAGAACTGCAGCCAAAAACATGAATAAAGAATAACAAACCAGACACTAGCAGCAAACAATTCTTGCAAATTTGTACAACCAATTTTAAAATTAAATTCTTTAAGTAATAAAAACTATGATAGCTTTTATAGGGGAATTATATGAAAATAAAATAGCAAAAACTTGAAAGACAGTTGATTCATGGTGATTCTTTATATTAAACGGCAGCAAGAATGGTATTCTAAGATGAGCAGCAACCACCGCTCTGCCCAACAGGTTGACCCTTGAGCTGCACGGACGGTGGCCTCATGTTGTTTGATCCAGGCTGACTTGCCATCCTGCAACAAACGATGATTTCCCCATTTAGACAAATAATAATCAGTCAAGTCTAGAAAAGAGGGTCCGCTTAAAGAAAAATACCAATTTGGTCACAATTTAGAGATGGCAAGATGGGTCAGGTGGGCGGGCTGGGTAATGGGTCATAATTCATAAATGGGTTCGGGTTGAGTGAACTGGTGAAGTCATTCTTAATCTTTAGTAGGGATGGGTTGATCCATTTTTCAATTTATCTTATAAATAATTAGTGTGATAGTTATGATTACAATATCGATGTTATGGTAACTTATCAAAAAGATTTGATAAAAATAAAGCATGCATGAGACAGAATTTAGGATGTTTACATAATAAACAAAGCATAACTTTTTTGATAAAAACCCGTTGGACGTGATTGTTCCCTTTTTAGATTTTCGTTTTGAGCCATTTATAAAACAATGCCAATAACAAGCTGTTTATTAGAAAAAAAACAGGTCTGAATTGCCAAATCTACTGTAAATCTTCTTTGAAGATGTTGAGGTGTTCAACGGTTTTTCCCTAAAAATCTTAAAAAGGATATTCATAAATTCAAATACAAGATGCTTGACAGGAGTAATAAACTGATGAAAGGCACAAAAACTGTGAAATTGCCGAGAAATATGGAGTACCTGGTTTTGATGTCAGCAGACATGGCCATGAAAGCCTGCTCAACATTGGTGGCATCTTTGGCACTAGTTTCCATAAATGGAATGCCAATGCTATCAGCAAATTGCTAAAAGAAAAGAACACAAGAATTAGCCTCCTTTTTAACAATCCTCTATCCATCCAAACGAATACAAAACAAGCAAGATAGAGTGAAAAATTAGACATGTCAGACTCGTTTTCCATAAATGGAATGTCAATGCGGACGCATCAAACGTTTTTTTTCAAACCATGAAAGTAAAAGGTAACATTCAGTTCAAGATGTGACATGTGTTTGCCCGAAATACTTTGTCCAAAAATTTTAACTTTTTTTATGAATAAATAGTGTCGGCTAGGAGTACAAAAACTGTATCATTTGATTTATCATTTGATTGTTGATCCAAAATTTCAAAACAAAATGATTTAGGAGGTTTTATGCATTACTAATACACTTTGAGAGACTTTCTACTTATTCGAACTGTTTGACATGTTTCCTTTTAAGATAACTTTGTAAATCTAACCCTTTTGATGATAAAACATAACTCAAATTGACCCGTTTATAAGTAAACAATAGAAGTTAAGGAAAGAAAAAAAAAAAGTTAAATGTGTACCTTAGCGGTGTCATAGGACACAGCTCTACTTTCTGTAAGGTCACATTTGTTTCCAACAAGAAGTTTATTCACATTTTCACTTGCATAACGGTCAATTTCACTCAACCATTGCTTAACATTGTTGAAACTTTCTAGGTCAGTAACATCGTAAACTATCTGCAGAAAAGAACCAGAAAAAATACTTTAGTTGACCAAAAAAAGTCAGCCTTTATATTTTCTTTTATCAGTTTATAATAATCTGTTTTCCAAAAGAGATTTAGGTCTTAAAGAGAGCTAGGAACTGGAAAGCGTACGATAATGCCATGTGCCCCACGGTAGTAGCTACTAGTAATTGTCCTGAACCTTTCTTGTCCAGCTGTGTCCCACTAATTGGTTCAAAGAGGAGAATAATTAATTGACAAGAATAATTAAAATAAATGTTCACTTAAAAAAAACTCACAATTTGAAGCTTAATGGTTTTCCCATCCTGCTCAACGGTGCGGATTTTCTGCAGGGTAGATGAGAAAATAAAACATTCATCATAAAAAACACGATAGCTTTAAATGTGCTTTTATTGCCGAACAAACTAAATATTAGAAAATAATAAGTTCTTACAAAGTCCACGCCAATTGTGCTGATGTAGCTGTCAATATATGAGTCATCCTGTATGAAAGAGACAAAAGTATTAGAAAATACGGCATTCTGAAAGAGGTGAAAAATGGGCAGGCAGTTCAAAAACAGGTTTGGATTGGATCAAGTCATTTTTAGGACAAGTCAAAACATGCCATTCCAGATTTTTACCCCCCCCCCCCCCCCCCCCAAAAAAAAAAAAAAAAAGAAGAAGAAAAGAACAGCTTTTGACTCTTTTAATTCCTTTTAAATAACTACGAGTTAGTTGTTTCAGATTCAGAAACAATATTATTACAACAATAAACGAGTTAGTAAATGTGTCTATATTGCCACCTCTATGTACTAAACAAGAAACAACTTATCTATTTCCACAATTGGTTTACATTTTAACAGATTGTTCAAGATACCAACAACATATCCAATTGACACATGTATGAACAGGCAAGGAACCATCTTAAATGGATATTATTCAAAAGAAGCTAAATTGTCTTACAGCAAATCTAAGAAGGAGACAAGATTTGCCAACTCCCGAGTCCCCAATCAGCAAAAGCTTGAACAAGTAATCACTGCAATAGACATAGCAAGAAATACATTCAAGATAAAAGGACCAGATGTTCTTGAACAATGTTAAAAAGATTTATAATAACCATAATATTTCTTAAAACTATGCATATAACAACTAAAAGTTGCACGCCCAAAACTTCATTAATCCCAACTATAGGACATTGATAAGAAAATCGCACAAGTAGCAAGTTTCCTTGTGCTGTTATACCTCTATATACATGTCAGAAAAAATTACATATATAGCCATGAAATACAGGACGCATATCTACTTTTACTCGCCCTGTCGCACATAAATGTTTAATCCCACAAGGCAGGCATAAAATCCTGTCATGCACAATGGGGGACACTTGTGTGTAATCAACAAATGTGCATTATGTGGTAGATGCATAAAAAATTCAACACATGACATAGACACGCAGAATAGACGTTTTCTTTGCATATCCGAGGTGGAAATGGCAATACTAAACTCATGTTTGCTAACTAAGGCATGAAGTTTAGACAATGAGCATCATTAATCCATAACTCATTCAAATACAGTCACATGTAGAGAGAGGTCGTCATCGGTGGTTTTTTATCGATGGCGATGATCTAAACATATCCAAGTTCTATCAAAAGATCAATTGATGTACTGTGGTTGGTTCCTAATGTATGGAGTATGGACCAACTCCTCATACAAGTTGTGTTGTGCAACATTCCCAACTTACCGAAAGGTGAGAGCATGATTGATGACACCTGATAAAAAGGGTGGGGTCTAGCCCACTTTGGTGCCTGTATCGCTGGTTTGAATTCAGCTGACTCACTTCAATGATGGTGGCCAATCGTTCTCTTCATGTTTCAATTTATCACCATGTGGACAACACATCAATGTTGTTTGTTATACATGTTTTCTTGATAGAGAAAGGCATTGGTAGAAAATGTCGGAAATAAATCAATAATCAATATACGAACTATATAGGTTGGTACATACACCTAGTAAAGAGCGAACTTTTAACAACTCGCTCGGCTTATAATACAACCCTATGAAGCAGAATTATAAAAGAAATAAAAAACAAGAGCCCATATAAAAGGATTGTTGTGTTTATATTAGGGTGCACTCCAGCCATCTCCCTCCTCTCCTATCATTTTCTAACCGTCTACCAGCCTTCTCCAGCCATATCCTAGCCTTTTCCCTCTCTTCACTCTTGCATAACAGTCGCCCCAAATAAAAGGTGGGAAAATGCATGCATCAAACGATGTGACACCTCAGGCGAAAACCATCGTCTCATGACCACCTTGTGGAGACATTGTGCATGACCTCCAACCATGCACCACCTCAGTCGCCTCACGCATAAGGCATTGAGGCGTTATATTTAAAACCAAGCATCCAATACACGTCATGTAGTGCTATCAAAGTTGCGTTAGTTTTGTTAAAACCGATGGTTAAAATATTTGCGGAAAAAGTGAAAAACAACTTGCAGACATTTTCAACTTAACATAAAGCGACGGCATTTGACCTTTGACAATAAGTACAACATTAAAACTTGCTAATACCTACCTAAAAAGCTAACTTATGATGGAATGAAGATGTCATGTAATGCTCATCAATTCCACATCCCCTCAACAATGTATCATACAAAATCAACAAATATAATCGTCAAGAAAAATTATCCTCATTAAATTCAATTTTTAAAATAATTACAGCAAAATATAAAATTGTTGATACATCGTTTATTTATGTATTAAGCATCTCAATTCATATACAAAATTTCATACATAATTTACATAGTTAACATGATTTTCTCTACGTTTAATTAATTAATTACACCATTTTCAACAAATCTGGTGTCATTTTGAATCAGATTTCAAAATAGATCCAATCAAGATGAATCAAATCAATACAATTTTGTTAACAATTAACATAATAATAATAATAATAATAATAATAATAATAATAATAATAATAAGATCTAACAGACGAAATAAAACGTATGTACAAAACATTAGATAATGACAGAAACCGAAACTTACTATTCGTGATTCATGATATAAACAATTTGAAGGTATATAACGAGGCAGACTGATCTAACGGTGACGGTAAGATGGATCTTTAACGGGACACGGAGAGCAAAGGAGGATTAGAGCGGCTTGATTATTATTATTAATATTATTATTATTATTGTTGTTGAATGTATGGAATGAATGAGAGGTAAGGAGGATGATATTGACGGAGAGAAGTTAACAACCGACAGATGAAATGTAACAAACAGGTGTTTTCTGATTTTAACCTTTATATCCTTCCTACCTTTTCGTTTGGAAGTTTTCCTCTTTCCACTTGTTTTCCTTCCATTTTTATTTTTATTATTTATTATTTTTTTAAAATAAACAAACTTCATCAAGAGAAAGAGCGCCACTCGTGAAGCATTTGGGTACCCCTCTATCGTACCAATTGCCAAACACTACCTAGATTACCCGTACACCACCACTCGAGAATCCGTCTCATCGACGACACAAGCAGTGAAGAATCTAGGTACCCCTGTATTTCTCTCTCTTTCCTCTGCATACACTTTTGCAGAAGTGAGAAAGAACCCAGAAATAGTACCCGAAACTAGTGACTGTACCACTAGCGGCAGCATTATCGTGAGGGTACCTCCGCCTAAATCGGGTGATGGCCTGAGGCTAGTAAGGGTATTATCGTGGTTAAATAGGTTATAGTAGGTTTATATTTGTATTTATACATACAAAGTGAGGAATGTGTTTAAATAAACCTATTTAACCATACAAACACATTCCTCACTTTAAAATTCATCAACAAACTTACCATTTTTATCATTTATACGAAATGGAAGATCAAGTTCATCATTATCTTCGTCATCATGTTATATGGACCCGAGGCTTCTAACGTCTTCATCTGACGTAGAAGCGCAACAAATAATATCATCGCTTATGAAAGTCATTAAAGCTATCAGCAACACCAACAAGAGTGAGGGTTCATATCCGAAAAGGAGAAAATATGTAATAAGTGATCGAGTCACCGCACATGAGTTGTTTGTAAGTGATTATTTTGTGCCTAATCCAACATATAACGATATGTGTTTTAGGCGGCGTTTTCGTATGAGCTGAAATTTATTTTTTAAGTTTGTAAATGATTTAGAATCTAGCTTTGATTTTTTTTTTTCAACAAAAAACCGATGCGCGGGGTATTTTGGGATTTAGACCCTTTCAAAAAAGTCACGGCCGCGATTAGGCAATTGGCTTATGACACTAGTTCTGACATAATGGATGACTATTTAAAAATGTCGGAACAAGTGGCGAGGGATATTATTCATTATTTTTGTGAGTGTATGATTACACTATACCTAGAAAATTATTTGAGAAAGCCAACGTTTGGAGACATGCAACAAAATTTGGATGCTCATACCGATTACCATGGTTTCCCCCGGATGAACGGTAGTCTAGATTGTATGAAATGAGAGTGAGAATTATGTCCAAGCGCATGGCACGACCAACACTAGTGGGTATCATAGAAAACCGGCTATGATGCTTGAAGCGGTTGCATCACAAGATCTTTGGAATGGCCGGTTCAAATAGTGATCTAAATATACTTAACCTATCACTCATTTTCAACGACTACATAAACGGTGTTCGGCCAAAGGCCACTTTTAGTGTAAATGGGGTAGAGTACAAATACGAATATTTTCTAACGGATGGAATTTACCCTGAATATGACGTGTGTGTAAAATCATTTACAACCAACAGCACGACGGACGATAAGAGAACAAAGTTTAACGGAGCTCAAATGGCATCAAGAAAAGATGTGGAACGAGCTTCTGGTGTCTTGCAAAAACGATGGATGATTTTGAAGGTACCTTGTAGGATTATGGAAAAAAATATAGGGTAAGAAACGTGATGTACACATGCCTTATATTACACAACATGATATTGGAGAATGACGGGAAAACAATTTGCAAATACGAGGAGGAAACGCCACCGGATTATCTAGACATTGGTGATGAAGCGAGAGATTTAAATAAACAAGATATTTTTAACAGCCAAACGCATCACAACTTTCGAGCGGATTTGGTTGAACACATTTGGAATCTTCCTCGATACAACGCTAATGATATTTTTATGTGTTATTTGGTTTTATTACTTTTTTTTTTTGGGTTTTATGTAATATAAATGTTTTTTATTTAATGTTAATAAAAAGAAAAAATAAACAAAAATGCATAACCCAAGGCTCACCACCCACGGCAGCTCCACGCCGCCACCACCCCACGGATTTTACAAAAAAAAAGAGAGTTTCATTGAGATTATGAACGAGCCATCCTGAGCCACTACCCGCTACCCACATAACAAGTCTGAAACACCTCGCTATAAAAGCCAACCACACCGTGTAGCCCTAGCCAATGATCTCCAGCTCAGCTAGTTTGAGGTAGGGTGGGTTTTCTCTTAGGGGTTCCCATCCTGGGGGGGGGGGGGGGGTCACAGGTTCAATCCATGCACACCATAAAAAAATTCCCCATGACGGTTTGAACTTAGGCAAGGAGGACACCGGTGCGTGGGTAGGGATTCGAACTTGGAACCAATAGGTTAGGGTTGTATAAGGATTCCCATTGATCTAAACCTTTAAAAAAAAAAAAAAAAAAAAAGCCTTGTGATTGTGCAAGGTATCGGTAATTAAAGCTTGAAGGGATATAATCTCAAAACATATATGGAATAATATTACTAATATCAGATGATTTTAAAATCACAAGCCCAAAGGTTTCACTTTGTGGATTCAGGGTCCAGGGTGTAGGCAATATTTATTGATTGTTGTCCATGAGTTTTGCAAGTGCGATTGGTATTTGTTAATTGTTATAGGATGACTATCATTGGTCCATTCTCAATGTTAGTGATGTGGTTGGATCTATTGGGCCAAATAATCCTTGTAACCTCTATATGTGGAATAATGAATACTAGATATTTGCCCGCGTTGACACGCAGTTCAACAACGTACGATTATTTGGAGTATTATAACGTATAAGAAAAATAAAGTAGAAAAATTTTATTAAAATTTAAAAGCAACGAATACACATTTATTCAAATATCGCTGAAAATTTCCTTATAAACCACATTTTTTGTTTTAGTCATCACTTTCCCACCAGCATCAAGTATAAGTAACTTCACGCCTGCCCTGCTTTTAACTCTTGACAATGCGACATAAAGCTGGCCATGTGAGAATACAGGGTTTCTTAAATACAATCCAACCTGAATAAGGCGACTTAAATGGTATGTGTTAAAAATAGACTTACGGCATATTCAACAATAAGAAAGTAATAAAAATAAAAACAAGAAACTAACTACCACCTAAATTTCACAATTTAATTTGACACGTCTGAGAAGATAAGCATTACCCATATCGACCCGCTAAAAAAGCTTCGAGCACATTTTATTCTATTTGACACATTTGAAAAGGCAAACATTACCCAAATCGACCCGTTAAGAAAAGGGAAGATTGCCCCAATTCACCTATGGCCTATGTATAAGTAAAAGGAACATCAATCTAATCAAAACACCATAAACACACTGTTGGCGACTTTTACCCTATTTGACCCATTGGAAAAGTTGAACATTACCCAAATCGACCAATTTATAAGTAAACAAACATGAACCTACACCACTAAAACAACATTTTAACCGACTATTACCTTATTTGACCCGTTTATAGGAAGGAACATTATCTAAAGTGACCCATGTATAAGTAAAAGGAGCATTACTCAATAATTTTAACCGACTATTACCTTATAGATGCTATTTATACGCTAAAAATAGTAATGTGACAAATCAAATAATTCAGCATTTATTTTGTGTTTAAATGTCTTTAATTTTAAAAACTGGATTTTTTTTTTAAATTTTGATTTTGAATGTTTAAAAATAAATTTATAAATGTATTTATATATGATTAATAATTTTATGTTTAAAGGTTATTAATTAAATGGTAATCATAATTATTAACATTAGATGTTTCCAATATTGTGTAACTCACGATAAATGCTAATTATACGCTAAAAATAGTAATGTGACAAATCAAAGAATTAAGCATTTATTTAGTGTTTAAATGTCTTTAAATTTAAAAACCATATTCATTTTTAAATTTTGATTTTGAATGTTTGAAAATAAAGTAATTCAATTGAAAATAGACGTATTAATTGTGATGAAAAAAATTCAAATTTAACTTTGTTTATAAATGTATTTATATTTATATATGATTAATAATTTTGTGTTTAAATGTTATTAATGAAATGGTAATCATAATTATTAACATTAGATGTTTCCAATATGGTGTAAATCATGATAAATGCTATTTATATGCTAAAAATAGTAATGTGACAAATCAAATAATTAAGCATTTATTTGGTGTTTAAATGTCTTTAATTTTAAAAACCGTTTTTTTTTTTTAAATTTTGATTTAAAATGTGTAAAAATAAATTTATAAATGTATTTATATATGATTAATAATTTTGTGTTTAAAAGTTATTAATGAAATGGTAATCATAATTATTAACATTAGATGTTTCCAATATTGTGTAACTCATGATAAATGTCAATTATACGCTAAAAATAGTAACGTGACAAATCAAAGAATTAAGCATTTATTTTGTGTTTAAATGACTTTAATTTTAAAAACCGTAATTTTTTTAAAATTTTGATTTTGAATGTTTGAAAATAAAGTAATTCAATTGAAAATAGACGTATTAAGTGTGATGAAAAAAATTCAAATTTAACTTTGTTTATAAATGTATTTATATTTATATATGATTAATAATTTTGTGTTTAAATGTTATTAATGAAATGGTAATCATAATTATTAACATTAGATGTTTCCAATATTGTGTAAATCATGATAAATGCTAATTATACGCTAAAAATAGTAATGTGACAAATCAAAGAATTAAGCATTTATTTTGTGTTTAAATGTCTTTAATTTTAAAAATCGTTTTTTTTTAAATTTTGATTTTGAATGTTTAAAAGTAAATTTATAAATGTATTTATATTTGATTAATAATTTTGTGTTTAAAGGTTATTAATGATATGGTAATTATAATTATTAACATTAGATGTTTCCAATATTGTATAAATCATGATAAATATCAAAATGCAAGAATTGTTAACACTAAAGAGCAAAATCATGTACCTTCTGTTGATATTTTGGATCTCCAATCCTTTGTGCCCGTGCAACAATAAACTCCAATTGGTCTATGCAAGAATCTGCAGAGTACTATTACCCTGAGCAAACAGCCTCCACCGTTGCTCACTGGTGCAACACAATCGTTATACACCTGCAAACGCCATAAAAAAGTATTAAAAAACAAATCAGAATTTAAAAAATGTATTAAAATTAGTGTAATAACTTTACAAACCAATTCCACCATCAATTCCATTCAACAACTTTCCAAACCAAGATTCATAATTATAGCAATTATAGTTAATACATTTGACTATGCAGTTAATACATTTGACTATGACTATATGGAAAGTGTACAACTAATTGTGCTATTAACTTTCCTATAATACAATCAATCAATCTCTTACCAAAAAACTCAACCCTTCCTTTTAACATCCAAGACTTTTCAAACCACCATTTATAACAATTAATTCTTATAATTATCCTTCCAAACTTTAAGCCATCAACTTAGGAAACAAATAAAATGCTAATAAATGAGACCCGAATCAACAAACAGGACCCGGACCCGAATAGCTTTCCTAAGCGGATTAATCACTAAAAAATATCCAACATTCTTTTACCTTTCATCTAATATTATGATCCTCAAGAACACCTCGAAGAACATATGAACATTCAACCTCACCCGAAGACAAACATCATCGAGCCAACATAATATCATGAAGAAATATATAATACACGGGAAATTTTCGTGTTTTTGCTACTGAGAAAACATGAAGGATCATATCACAAATCTGAAAATTATTAAAATCTCATAATTTTTGAAAACAACAAACATAATACCTAATCATTGAAAACAAATAACAATACCTAAACACTGAAACTGATCATATCACAAATCTGAAAATTATTAAAATCTCATAATTTTTGAAAACAACAAACATAATACCTAATCATTGAAAACAAATAACAATACCTAAACACTGAAACTTAAAAGTCACAATATAATCTCATAGTTATAAATAAGAAAGATGAAACCTAAAGCCCCAAATCTGAAAAATTATTAAAAACCATCAACAATACAAAAAAAAGTTTAATATTAGAATCTGAATGAAATATTAGAATCTAAATAGGCGACGATCAGAGAAAAAAGAAAGACCGCCGATCATTCATCGCTTAAATTTGAAAATAATTACAAAAAACAACAATATATAAGAGGAATCGTATGAACAAAGTAGAAACAATGATTACCTTGAATGAGAGATAGAAGAAGATGAATGATCGGCGATGGAAACATAGAAAGAAACAGAGAAACATAAAAATCGATTAAATCTGAAAATAATTATAAGAAACAACAATATGTAACAGAAATCGTATGAAAAACAAAGAAGAAATCGTTACCTTGAATGATAGAGACGAAGAAGATGAACGATGGTGATGGAAGGTTTTGATCGGATGGAGATACACGATCGTAGAGAAGAGAGAGTTATTCTCGTGTGAGAGAATGAGAGAAAATGATGAGAGAGAATGAGGGTAATTGATTGAGTAGGTTAATTATATTAGGAAACTATTAAGTGATAATTGTTACCATATGTATATATTATTACTCCATTTTTTATTTTTTTAAAAAGAACAATTTTATAAATTATGAGAAGAGGACACATGGCACAATATGGGAAGAGAGAGGAATTGAGGTGCGATATGGGAGTGTCAAGTGTCCTCATAGAGTTTGTTTTATTAGATGTATAGATGATGGATAAATTAGACCGAAGGCTGACTTGAATAAACTTGTCATGTGATTACTTGTTTACTTTTACTAGTGTATATGATTGTCTTCGGTTTGATGTTAGTATTCATAGTAATATAAATAGGCATGGTTTTGTCGACGTGTATTGGGTGGGTTGGCTTTCACATCAATACATATATTAGATTGGTAGTACTAAATGTGTAGATGATCACTTAATTCGACGCCATCACGTTCCACATATCGCTGCATCACGATGTTGAATGCCACTAAACAACCCCTTAGAATTTGATTTTGGGGCCATAAATGTGAACAACTAGGGGCGTTTTCATTACACTTTATGTTGAGGTTGAATCATCACCACTACTATAAGAATTAACCGGTGTCGAAAATAACGTACAAAAAATGTGATTAGTAAGCATAGGTTGGTGATGGGAGATGACCATGAGGGAAAGAGGAAAATGAGGGTTGGGTTGTTTGTCTTTAAATTTCATATAAAAAGTCAACGTAAAAAATTCACAAGCGAGTAACTTTTTTAAAGTTAGAACAAAATAAATCATTTATGGTATTCACCAGCTGATGGGATTGGGTGCTCATCACTGCGCAAAGCATACCCAAACCCGGAATACAATATCGCGGAGAGGCTTCTCAAGCGCAAAGTAAACTTCGCCAGCAAGCAAAGCACTAACGGCTATCCTGTAATTACGGAGCAATGCCCGCGCGCGTAAGCGGTAAAAGCGGTAATCGTTCCATGTTTCCTTATTTATGGGTATCTCTTAACTACTTTACTAATATATTCCTTGGGTGGTGGAGACAACCCTAATGGGGCCTGGCCCATTACGATTAGGGTTTTGGGTAATGGTGGCATACGTCCATCTCTATATAAAGGATCATATCCTTAATAGAGAGGACACTTTTTGCTAACCCTAAGAGCTATCATACTTGATAGTATCCTCATTCACCCACGTTTTTGTTATAAACTACTACCTTGTGTAGTCGTCTCCCTACCCACTTGATCTTTATTTGCAGGTTACTCCAATCCAGGAAGTGCTAGTGAAGGATCAATCTTGTGGTTGCATCTAGGCTGTCATCCCTATAAGGAGGTTAGGCTATTTGTTTCTTCATTGGCGCCATCCCTTACGGTCTACCAATCTTTCAAACTAGTGCAAATGGATTCTGGAACCGAACAACGTGCCGACCCCATCAATGTTGATGATGGAGTTCAAGCGCATCAAGACACAGGAGCACCAACGACGGTGACTAAGAATGTGAATCAGAAACAGGCTACCACAAACTTTCAAATGTTTGCATCAAGAAAGTCGGCGTTAGCAGCGAAAAAGAAAACAGCCGAAGAGCCTGTGGAAGACCTGGAAGAATGGCTGGCTCAAGAAAATGCTAAGACTATAGCAGAGTACCAGAGGAAATTGATAGCAAAGGCCAGGTTGGAAGCAAGAAAAACTTTAAACTTTGACACTGAAGACAACTCTCAAAACGAAGAACAACCTGCTTTTCGTCATACAGCTAAACCCCGCCAGGCGGTACGTGGTGGAGAACGTGGTAAGACTACTCACGTTCAGGACCACGTCAACCTGACTGGGGAACCTGACGGTTATGAATCTGAGAATGAGATCAATTCCGATCCAACTTGGAAGCCGCGTAATAAGTCTGTAGCCAGCAATCAGACTAACCCAGACGATGATCTTCACAAGCCGTATCGTCCAAAATCGTTTGCGGAAAGATCCAAATTTTGTGCAAGAATTGCGCTGGCACCCATACCAGTCGAATGTAAGCTGCCGAACACGATCGGAAAATATGATGGCTTGCGCGATCCAGATGATCACTTGCACGCATTTGACTGCGCAGGCAGTTCTAAGCCATGGCCGGTTCAAGCTTGGTGCCATCTGTTTGTTCAAACCCTAACAGGCGCGGAAAGAGTATGGTACGAAAGTTTACCGGTAGGAAGTCTTGTCGACTTTGATGATTTGATAAAGAAATTCAAGAATCATTTCTCCCACCTGAGGAAGCACAAGAAAGACAAGGCTCAGATTCTGTTATGTTCCCGGAAAGATAATGAGAGCCTGGAAGATTATATTGTCCGATATAACAAAGAAGCCCTACAATTGGGGTGTGGTGAAGAACTTACCAGGGCCGCATTCATTCATGGAGTGCGAAACGATGATCTCATGAGATGCTTGACTGGGAAAGAAGGTGTACCTGAAGCATGGGATGAGCTGATAGAGGCAGCAAAGGTATATGCGTCGTCGGAACGCTCGTTTACACGCTCGAAAAACTTTTATCACAACAATAATCAAGGTGCAAACACGCACGACAAAGGAAAGGGAAAACAGTCTGTGTGGTCTAGAATTTCGGGTACCGCAGAGGAAGGGAAATACTCCTCGGGGCAAGATGCGCGGCAATTCCTCAATAGCAAGCACGCACGTGATTCGAAACCGCCAAGCAAGAAAAATTATGATTGGACCCCACTGTCCAAAACACCTTCGGAAGTTTTGAAGACTGAACAAATCTAGTTCCCCAAGCCTAGGGAGCTAAGCAAAGATAGAAGAAATGTGGACACGTCAAGGTATTGTGACTACCATGAAGATTACGGCCATCTGACAGACAATTGCTACAGTCTAAAGATGGAGATCGAGAATGCAATCAAGTCAGGCCAACTCTCCCATTTAGTAAAAAACATGCGGAAGAAGTCCAGGGACTCGCAGGGGGAAGCCGATGCCAATAACAAGAGGATCAAAAACCTTAACGCGCACCATGTGCAGCGCTCCGGACGCCACAACTGTTACATAACTCACAACAGGAGTCAAAAGAAGAGATCTTACTCCATTATTCAAGATGATTCCTGGAAGGAAACACCTGTCGTTATGCCGCGCGTTAAGGGAGGTGCGTCTTCCACAACGCCACTGATCATCACCGGAGTCATTGGGCACTACCGCACAAGGTATATGTTCCTCGATAACGGGAGTAGTACCGACATCATGTACCAACAGTGTTTTGATCAGTTAGACGCGGACGACAAAGCAAAGCTCGTTCCAACTACGGAGCCAATATTCGGATTCATCCATGAGGTGATCCTCCCATTGGGCATACTCACACTCCCCGTCACATGGACGGACGGACAACTCTCTCGCACGGAGGTTTGTGACTTCATGGTTTTACCAGTGAGTTCCTTGCACG
This sequence comes from Ambrosia x helenae, assembly GCA_030844895.1. Lineage (NCBI taxonomy): Eukaryota > Viridiplantae > Streptophyta > Magnoliopsida > Asterales > Asteraceae > Ambrosia > Ambrosia x helenae. The sequence goes on from CM061232.1 coordinate 6,220,127, forward strand.
ATGTCCTCATAGGAAGAGAGGGTTTGGCAAAGTTTAATTGTAACGCGTCCACACCGCACCAGATGGTCGGTTTCCCAACGCGCGGAGGAGTGGCTTTCATACGGGGAAACAAGCATTGCCATGCAACAGACACATGCAAGCCCCCTAAGATAATGAAGCCGGCAAACCGCACTGATCCCGAAAAATGGGTTATTAACCCTAAATTCCCAGATCAGACGGTTGTCATAGGCCCAGTAATCTCAGACACCATACGTGCGCACTTGAAGCAGTTATTAACCAAGAACATGGATGTCTTTGCTTTTCAACCTGCGGACATGGTGGGCGTTCCACGCCATATTGCGGAACATCGGCTCAACGTTTACAAGTCTGTCGAACCAATCGTCCAGAAAAAACGCAGTATGGGGCCAGAGAAAACAAGGGCCATGAACGAACAAGTTGCTGAATTATTAGACGCAGGCATCCTGCGAAGAACAAGATACCAAACTTGGGTTGCTAACCCGGTCATGGTAGCGAAATCCAATGGGGGCTGGCGGATGTGCGTGGTTATAAAGACATAAATAAGGCATGCCCGAAAGACTGTTATCCACTACCCGAGATAGACTTAAAGGTAGACTCACTGGCATCATTTCGGTTCACGTGTTTTCTTGATGCCTATAAAGGGTATCATCAAATCCAACTGGCAAAGGAGGATGAAGACAAGACATCCTTCCGCACAGATACGGGGACTTATTGCTATACCAAAATGCCATTCGGATTGAAAAACGCGGGTGCTACATATCAGCGTTTAATGGACACCGTGTTCAGCAAACAAATCGGAGTCAATCTCGAAGTATACGTAGATGATTTGGTTATCAAAAGCACGGAAGAAGACCAAATGCTTGTGGATATCCAAAAAACCTTTGATCAACTCCGCACAGTCCGAATGAAACTTAATCCGAGCAAGTGTTCCTTTGGAATGGAGGAAGGCAAATTTCTAGGGGTGGTTGTTACTAAAGATGGTTTCCGCGCGAACCCCGATAAAGTACAGGCAATTGAACGCATGCCATCTCCATCCTCGGTCCGGGAAGTTCAGACACTCATGGGGCGCCTAGTAGCCCTCAATCGTTTTCTGTCAAATTATGCCTCCAAGTCATTCCCTTTTGTGAATACATTGAAAAGTTGCCTCAAGAAATCGAATTTCGCTTGGACAGATGAGGCTGAGGCAGCCTTTAAGGAAATGAAAGAATGTTTAAGTCACTTGCCTACGCTCACAGCGCCACTTCCAAAGGAGCCATTAACGTTATACTTATCGGTAACGGACAAGGCAATAGGTGTTGTTCTCTTGGTTGATCGAAAAGGTGTTCAAACCCAAGTTTATTATGTCAGCAGAACTTTGCTCGACGCAGAAACTCGATACTCCATGATGGAAAAGCTGGTGTTGGCATTAGTTCACGCATCACGAAGGCTGCGGAGATACTTCCAAGGACACCCCATCATCGTCCTCACAGACTTCCGTATTAATGATATTTTGCGCAAGCCAGAATTATCAGGCCGCCTGGCTAAGTGGGCCATTGAGCTGGGCGAGCACTCAATTGAGTATAAGTCCAGAACATCCTTCAAAGGGCAGATACTCGCAGACTTCGCCGCGGAGGTCCCCACCGAAAGCATCACTGAATGCCAACAAGCACACGTCACTTCTCCCACTCCCGAACCAGCGGAGAAATGGGAGCTATATACAGATGGGGCATGCAATGAGGACGGCGCAGGAGCAGGCTTGCGCCTAATCACTCCGGAGGGGAAGGATTTCACATACGCAATCCGGCTTGATTTCCCGACAACAAATAATGAAGCGGAGTATGAAGCGTTGCTCGCGGGATTGCGCATCGCAAAAAAGATGGGTGTACATCACTTGGAAGCCCACGTCGATTCTCAACTGGTAGCAAACCACATCGACGGCTCATACGAAGCGCGTGAAGCATCGATGATATTGTACTTAGAGCAAGTTAAAGTCCTCATGCGTGATTTTGAATACTGCAAGGTTAACCACATCAAGCGAAGCCAAAATAAGCCCGCCGACGCGTTAAGTAAGATGGCATCGACAGTTTTTGACCATCTGGCGAAAGATGTGCGGGTGGAGGTGTTGAATCATCCATCCGTGCCCCAGAAGCAAGTTAATGTTGTCCAAACCGGGAAGACATCTTGGACAACTCCCATCAAAGCTTATCTCATGCATGGGACACTCCCAGAGAACAAGGCAGAAGCTCGAAAGCTCCAGAACAAGGCACTGCATTATCAAGTCATAGACGGAACATTATATCGGCGCTCATATTTAGGGCCGTTGCTGCGGTGTGTTGACTCCGCAGAAGCAACGTACCTTATCAGGGATATCCATGAAAGGTCATGCGGGTTACACGCTGGCCCAAGGATGGTTGTGGCTAAAATAATGAACGCGGGATACTACTGGCCCGGAATGCACATGGATGCCATGACAGAGCTGCGCAAATGCAAGTCTTGCCAGCGCCACGCGCCAGGAACTTTGCGGCCCAAGAACAACTTGATACCCGTTACCACGGCTTGGCCATTTCAAAAGTGGGCCATTGACCTTGTGGGCCCTTTCCCCACAGCTCCCGGAAACGTCAAATACTTGGTGGTGGCAATTGATTACTTCACCAAATGGGTGGAAGCAAAAACCTTAGCGTCAATTGATGGAAAAAAGCATCAAGAAGTTTATTTGGGAATTCATCATTTGTCGTTTTGGCTTACCGATGGAGGTCGTAAGTGATAATGGCACGCAGTTCGCAGACCAACACTTACAAGAATGGCTCTCTTCCATGGGTATCAGTCAGATATTCACCTCGGTAGCGCACCCACAAGGTAACGGGCAAGTCGAGCGCGCAAACAGAAGCATAGTGGAAGGCATAAAAACCAGGCTTGGTACAAAGCGCACTGGTTGGGTTGACGAGCTCCCCCATGTCCTATGGGCTCACCGCACACTGTCCAAGACAAGCAACGGAGAAACACCGTTTAGCCTCACGTATGGGACAGAGGCTGTCATACCCGCAGAAATGCATTGCGCATCGCCAAGGATCTTACTGGCAAATCATCGAGTCAATGACACAGAGTTAAAGCTCAATCTGGATCTGCTAGAAGAACGCAGAGATATGGCCGTTATTAAAGAAGCCAATTACAAGCGGCAGCTGGAACGATACTATAATGCTAAGGTTAAGGCAGAGGCTTTCCGCGTAGGGGATTATGTTTTTCGCAACAATGAAGCATCCAACGCGGAGAAGCCAGGCAAGCTCGCGCCAAACTGGGAAGGGCCATACAAGGCGCAAGAAGTATTGGGGAAGGGCGCTTATGTTCTAGAGCGTTTGGATGGTACCCCAATCCCGCGCACATGGAACGCAGCCCAGTTGCGCATTTGTTACCTATAGGGAATTATTTCATGATTGTAATAAATAGCCTATGGCTACGTTCGTTTCAATTTCAATAAAGGAAAATTTCATTTTACTTTGTACTATTTCAATATCGATTACATGCAATGACAACCATGATCAAAAAGCATTACAGTCAGTTACGAAGCATCAACAAGCTGCAAAAAACAACACGACAAGCTGATACTACATACATGCCACTAACCAAAAAAGAGACATACAAAAAGCAAAAGGGGTGGCCTAATCAGTACAATATATGCATCATTAATTACTTAGCAAACAAAGGATAACCATCCCTGCTACGCAGCATGCTGCCAGCCAGTGGATGTTCGACGAAGCCTAAGTTTGGGAATCTTTGGCATATCACTGAGCTCATCCAACTTCTTCATCTTCACCGGAGCAGCAGACGGTCCTTCCTGATTCACTTGATCTCCAGTCAGCAAGAGATAACCGCAATAGGTGGCCAGCTGGTGCATGGGAGTAGGAGGAACTTTGATCACAGGAGGATGATCAGATAACATTAACATCCCGTGGAGTGCTTCAACTTCAATGTTGGTAATTTTTAAAGGAGAAGCCATTGGAATAAGAAGTGAGGAAAAGGAAAGTATTGTATTTGGATGGTAAACAATAGTTAACCTTTTATAGAAGAAAAAGGGCAGCCCATTAATTGCCATTAATGGTTAATACTCGAGTAGGGAGGCTAACCGTCACATCAGTCACCTGAAGCGCCGTCAATACTGTCAGACGACGTCAGCACACAGGGACAAGTGGCATCCGTTTCAATGGTGACGTCATACAATCATTATGACAAATTTAATTATCACACAAATTCAAGTTAAGCACAAAAATCCAAACAAAGTACAGAATACAAAAGGGCAGATAATTGTTCAAGAAAGCAAAACAAGTCTAAACAATAAAGGAAGACAGCGAACATCACTCATAGTCTATAAGATCTATGTACGTGTCCACTTCAGCTTCTTCATGCACTGCGCCAGAGCTTGCACCAGCAGCGGATGACTCTCCTCCTCCCTGCGCCGCAGCTCTCCGCGCCTCTTCCTCCCTGCGTTCTTTCTCCTCCATCTCCGCGCCAAGGCGGTCAGACTCTTCGAAGTAGCTACGAAGCTGCCCAATAGGATCTTCCGTTCTCAAGCATTGGTCCACCACATCAAAGACATCAAATGTAAGGGTCTCAAACTCTTGCTGCGCAGCAACGGCTTCATCCTCATATGGCTTACCAAAATGTTCTCCATCTTCGAGCGCTAAACCAGCAGCATGATGATGATAGCCTTCAGCAAATCCCTGTTGCACACCACTACGCATGGATGTGGCTCCAATCTTCGCCACCGCATCGCCAAATTTGGGCTCATTCCATATGCGCTTGAAAACCTATAGATCACACATGAACCAGTAACGTTACAAACACATAGCAGAAACATAAGACCTAAGTTACGAATAATCTCACCCCTTGAAGACCATGCTGCATCATCCAAGACAATCGCTCTTGGGCAGCTCGAGAAGTTTGCACGGCAGTTTGGAGCTCATTTTGAGTCTGTTGAAGGTTCACGTCCAATTGCACGCGCGAAGAATCCAACAAAGCATTTGTCTCTTCAAGCTGTGCCTTCTCATTAGCAAGCCCCTTAACCTGTCCTTCCAACTCGGACATCCGCGTTGTGGCAGTTACAAGGGCTTCATGCTGTTCCTTCAACTTCATCACAGTGTCGGCCAACTCAGCCTGTTTAGCATCAAGAGCTTTCTGCTTCTCTTCCGCCTCGAGCACCACTCGGGCAAGTTCATTCTTCACCTTCTCAACGGCCTTCCCCCTACGCTCAAGGTCTAGGTTGGTGCGCTCACAAGATTCTTTCCACTGCTTGGCAGCTTCAGCTTTCTCCGTCTTCAACTTTTGGATCTCACCTTCAGCTGCTCGAAGTTGACCCCTCAATTGCTCAACTTCCGAGCGAGAATCCACGCGGGAGCGCTGGAACTCCTCCTCCCTTTTTCTCTGTGCATCCTCTGCACTCCTCAGAGCTTGCCAAGATCGCTGGAACTCTTCTTCTTGCCTCATGATCGACCCATAGTTACTAAAGCAGAGCGCTAGGTTCAAGCTCATATCAGACATCAATGAACGACGATCTATGCCATCCTGGTAGTCTCGTTCGCTAGGCGGCACAGCGTAGGCAATGAACTCCTCCGCGACAAGCGGATTGGTAAACCGAGTCGTCTGCTTAATGTCCCATCGGGGTTGATAAGGTCTGTTTGGGTCATAGTCTGGGGGAGCTATTCTTCCCCTACCTCCACTTGTTCTCCCTGATCCTTGCAGTGTCTCAGTTGCACTCCTTTTAGGGGTTGAGGCCGATGACATCACACCCGCAGACGTCTTCTCCGCATGCACCTCTGTAGTAACAAGTACACTCGGTGCAGGAGGCTGATCAAGCTGAATACCTCCCTCCTCATGACAAACGTCAGTGGACACGTTTGTAACATCAACATCCACAGATGACGGCTCCACCAGTGGACGTTTCCCAGTTTTCTTGCTTGCCTCAGGAGTCAACGTCACTCCTTCAACTTGACCAGCTGACTGCGCCCCCAAACCAGACAAATTCGTCCCTTCCGCGTTTTCGGGGACGGGCTCACTAACCTCTTTCACACTCACAGCCGGTTTCTTCACAGTCCCTTGTTGAACAGGACCCTTACCTGAAAAATCAAACAAAGGAAATCAATTAACTTAGGCTCTCTATCAATAAGGGAGATAACGACATCTAACCGGGTAGCTCACCAGAAGCTTGCTTAACAGATTTTATAAACAGGGGTTGACGTTTGGGCGGAGGCTTAACAACCAATTTCACTCCGCTCGGCATAGCATTCGTTTCCCCTCCAGTAGCCGGATCCGCACCCACACTTGACGGTGCCACTTTTACGCTCTCCGAAGTTGGCTTCGGGACTTGCACTTGTGTCTGGGCAAGTTCGTCAAGGCGTTTCTGATACAACTCAGTTGATACTCCAACGGAATCATCTGGAGAAGTAGGCCCGCTGGTACGTTGGCGCTTAACCTCCTCATCGGATTCCGTCGCCTCATCATCTCCTTTAGACGCTGCGGAGCTCGAGGCCACCTTTTTCCCCTTGCGCGACTCTTTGCGCTGGCGTTTCGGCCCAGTTCCTACATTACATGACAACGAAGTCAGAGGTTATCACCATTCAAATAACTACAAACAAGCTTACCTGTACATGCCAACTTTTTACGACTTGGGGAGGTCTCTCCCTGGCCAACACCAGGTCTCTTCACGGAGTGGATTCCTGCGCTTGAAACAAAGGGCACGCTGGATCAGAGTAAGAAATACGCGAATCACACCGCACCCTTCTTGGCGCAGGAACAGTCCGTTACCATGACCGTCATCACCGACACACAACAACAAAGAGAAGAGAATACCTGTACGCGCATAATGGCGTGGAGCATCTTTGAGTTGAGGCATCAAGAAATTGCGCTCCAATCGCTCCATGACTGTAGGCGCACCAGGGTGTAGAGCTATGTAACTTAGTTTAGCAGCACCACGAGCATCAAACAAATCAAACTTCGTCATCCCTACAAAGACAGAAATATAAGGAGAACATACCACATTGAAGTAAACTAATAAGCGAAAAGGGAATAGACATGTTACTTACTGGCATCAGCCGCGGTAGGCTCACGACCCTCCGGGTTCCCCAAACGGCTGAGACCTAACATTACAAGCACTCCCTCAGGGCATTTCTCCATAGACAGAGGGGTAGCATGGGCGCACAGGGTTTCATACCAAGGTTGGCTTTTGTAATATTTCATCGGAGGGAACTCCGCAATCCGCTCCTTCACCCCAACGCTCATCCATTGTAGAGCAACAGGGATTACCCCCCTATGGATGTAGAAAAATTTCTCCTTCCAGTCGTACATCGACTTTGGACTTTCCGAGACAACCTGAGTCCGATTCCGTCGCGGTGCTACACTATACCACCCGGGGCCCCCACGAGCCTCTTCCAGAACGTAGAACACGTTCAGCATGTCAAAGGTCGGTTCCAAGTCTAATGATCGGCATGTCGCCTCGAAATGCACCAGTCTTGATAACCCAAAAGTAGTCATCTGTGTGGGATGAACCCCATATTTCATAAAGGCACTAACCAGGAACTTCGTAATTGGAAGACGGAAGCAACACCGAGTGAAAAACGCTTCATACAATGTAATCTTGCCAGGGGAAGCTTCCAACGCCGTTTTATCGGCGGCCGGTAATTCCGGCTCCCAGGCGGCTTCAATCCCGTACTGGTCAAGAAAGGTGGAAAACGAAGAGGCATCCACTTGATAACGGTGGTGGTAATACCTTTCTCGGTCTTCTCGGTCACTTTGGATTGGTCGGCAACACCGGAAGTTTCTTGAGACATTTTTTAGGGAAGATGGAAGAAGAGAAATTAGGTCAAGAAGGGGGTGGGAAATGTGTCAGTTGAGAAAACTTTGAAATGCCTTTATACTGTGTGCAATAACTGCCAGTGACGTCAGCCTGGGTAAGTGGAAACGACTTTCCACACGACACGTGGCATTGAATAGCGAAATAGGCGGCACACGCGCTAAGCACGCGCTTTCACGCGACTGACGCAGCCGTCTGCCATAACTGATGGGATGCTCACTGACACAGGCATAGCTTGTGGCAGACGCCACCCACCACGTCTTGCTCAGAAATAGACAACTGTCCTCCACCAACGGAGCTCGTCCGCGGTTGCGGAGAATTTACGTCAAATTAAGTACCGTTCTCCGCAATCCGCGTTAACGACACTCCGAGTTCTCATTAACCCGGACAAATCCTCCACCAACACCTTATTTCCGCTACCAAAACAGAATGAGCTATTATCAGAGCCTCAATACTATGAGTCCACCATCCACCCTCCTCTCTCATACACTCGAGAAAAGGGTACACACTGGACTGGGGGGACTTGATGGGATTGGGTGCTCATCACTGCGCAAAGCATACCCAAACCCGGAATACAATATCGCGGAGAGGCTTCTCAAGCGCAAAGTAAACTTCGCCAGCAAGCAAAGCACTAACGGCTATCCTGTAATTACGGAGCAATGCCCGCGCGCGTAAGCGGTAAAAGCGGTAATCGTTCTATGTTTCCTTATTTATGGGTATCTCTTAACTACTTTACTAATATATTCCTTGGGTAGTGGAGACAACCCTAATGGGGCCTGGCCCATTACGATTAGGGTTTTGGGTAATGGTGGCATACGTCCATCTCTATATAAAGGATCATATCCTTAATAGAGAGGACACTTTTTGCTAACCCTAAGAGCTATCATACTTGATAGTATCCTCATTCACCCACGTTTTTGTTATAAACTACTACCTTGTGTAGTCGTCTCCCTACCCACTTGATCTTTATTTGCAGGTTACTCCAATCCAGGAAGTGCTAGTGAAGGATCAATCTTGTGGTTGCATCTAGGCTATCATCCCTATAAGGAGGTTAGGCTATTTGTTTCTTCACCAGCGATAAAAGAAAATATATCGTTGTTACTATAATAAACATTTATGTCACACTCGTCTAACATACGTAATTAATCTAACCAGTAATCTAATATTTTATATAGGTTTAAATAAGAAAAAGAAAATTACTCATTAAATCACATAAAAAGAAATCGTCTGTAAGTTTAATCCAATGTTGAACCCTCATTTTAAAACATTTCGAAACTGGCTCTTCTATGGTTTTGTAAAAGAAAGGTACAAAGTAAAGAAATTAAGCGTCAAATGACCATTAAAAAAAATAATAATAATAAAAAATAAAAAAAACATTGATTAATATTGCTCCTTCCACGGTTTAGCAAAAATTTAAAAGGTCCCACCGAGACTTGAACTCGGGTTACTGGATTCAGAGTCCAATGTCCTAACCACTAGACCATGGGACCAACTTGTCTTCTATGTTGTCTTTCATGACTTATAAACCTCATAATATAGGACCATAAATTAACAAATGTATGCATTTGATTATGAGATCGATAAAAAGATTAAATTTATGACTATTCTATTTTAAATATATATCCTTTGATTTTTACATGATAATTAATAAGACTTATCTTTAATGAATCATTTGTATTATTATTCCACTAGCTGATTACCACGGGAATGTTTTGGGGTTGAAAAATCTGATATGGCGTGATAACCTATTGCAAATGGCTGAAGTTAACTAACCAAAAAATCTCTCAATCACTGCATGTCCATAGTATTCTAATCAGTAATAACTCATATTCTCTAACCTAAAACCTAATCAGTAATCACCTAAACAATCACTTATGTAAGCTGCAACTATTCAAAAACTCATCACATTTCTCATGACTCTTATAATTCCTAACCTAATCAACTAAACAATCACTTAAGTTGGAAGTTGTAACCATTAAAAAAACTTATCATATCTATGTACCAAGTCTCACAATTCTAATATTGATACATAACCTAAAAGAATGTATAACTCTAATATTAACACCTATCATAAATGCTAAAAAATGCATAACTCTTTTTTTCAAAGGCTTATTTCAGTGAAATCTTTGTACAACCCTAACCTAGCGGTACTAAGTTCGAATCCCTACCCACACACCGGTGTCCTCCTTGCCTAAGCTCAAACCGTCACAGAGATTTTTTTGTGGTGTGCATGGATCGAACCTGTGACCTACCCCCAAAATGGGGAAAACCCACCCTTAATACATGTCATAAAACAATGTATAACTCTAATATGCATAACTCTAATATCAATATTCAATACATAACCTAAAACAATGTATAACTCTATTATTAATACATGTCATAAAGGCTAAAAAAATACATAACTCTAATATCAATATTCAATACCTAACCTAAAAAATCTATAAATCAAATGCTAACACCTAATACTTTAACATGAAGAATCACTAAAAACCTTGCTAAATCGGTAAAAGATTGTAACACCCCAACCGATGGCGGAAACATCGAGGTGTCACGTAGTGACGATTGTTCAATAGCTCATGGACTAAAAGTGTAAATATTGATACATTGATTAAATAGTTTATTACATTGAAATGAAATACAACAATTCTAGATGTCAACTAAACTGAAATACAATGAATCCAAAATCTAAGTAAAATTCCAAAAGCTTAAAAGTCATCTCATAAATAACCTGAAACATGTACGAAAATAGTATATGTCAATACAAAAATGTATTGGTGAGCATACCCTGTTTGAGTAAATATAGTAGGAAAAATGTTTAGCAATTCATGTGCGGTACCATTTGCAATTATGTAATAAGCAATATCCGTTCAAAACCAAACCTGAGAATAATGACTAACACATGACTAACCAACTGAATAATGAATTAACAAGACAATGACCAAGATTCTCTCAACAGAGTCTCAAGGGGGTATACCATAGTACTATTCATTGAAAAGCTAGGCCGCCCAGCGGTTAATGATTTTGACAAGTCATAGACACACCAATTAACATAAAGCAAACACACATGAGAATTGCATTAAGTATAAGAAATTGAAACTTGATTAATATATAGGTACATGAGTCACCCCAAAGTAGTAAAACAGTAAAAAGGGGAAAGATATACTCACCTTGATTGTGATGAACTCGCAATAATTCAACGAGAATCAACGGACTATGCTAACACCTAATAAGGAGTGATGTTTTAGTATCCAAGGTCACAATGTTCGTGCAAACTTTATCGCTTTTGACTTGTCTATTTTATTATTATGTTTAATCAACTTGGCCAAATTTGGTGAAGAATAATAAGTTTTCAGAATACATAAATATTCATAATAAACCTTCCGTTATCCTACATGTGAGAGTATGTATAATTATTTTGAAAATTTAACAAAAGACTTTATTAATTTATAAGTTTAAACGTAATAGAATAACTTCTATTAAATAGAAAAAAAATGAAAATAATATCTATATACATTCATATCAATAGACTATATCTAGTATTGGAAAAGTATAAGAACAACAGAAAAGAATTTCATATGACGATCAAGATAATTTTAAAGTAAAAATGGATTTGAGAAAAGAAAAGAACAAGAATTCTAAGGTGAGTTAGAACACAAATTTGTAGATGTCGAGTTCAAAATCTTATAAAAAAAATATATGATAAGAGTGTATATAAACACACATATAGAAGCTTCTCACAACTTAGTAAAAGGTTAGTAAATCACCACAATCATGGGTTGATAAAACTTTGGGGATTAAATAACACTTTTGGAGTCTCCAAAAAATCTATGTTAAAGTAAAAAAAAAAAAAATACAATAGAAAACACTAATGTGAGTCTGTGTATATAAATGTGTATGGTTTAGTTTGGTTACCTTATGATTAGACTATAATCGATGCCGAACTCAAAAGCTACCGGTCGTCAAACATTAGTGGAATCATGACACCGATACGATGGGGAAGAATGCTAATGAATGCGAAATGTCGAGTTGTGACGCAAATTAAAATAACTAGAAAACTCCGGTACATCGTCTCAATGTCGTCGACGTCGCTGATACATCAAATGGAGTTTGATGGCTGGTTGCGGTACGGGGATTTCAGGCCGGTGGGGCGAAGTGTGTTGGTGATGTGCGACGGTGTTCTTTTCTTTGGTTCCTATGTAGCCAGGAGAGGAAAAGATGGATATGGAAGATGAGTTTGGTTGTCTTATTTTTAAACACCATATTAAGTTTAGCCGTTACTAACTCAAGTAATAATTGATAAATTATAGAATTTAATTTTGATTGGCCGTTGATATAATTGTCATGCCGTTACTTGTGTGCATATGAATGCATGAGAAGATGAAACTCATTTTGAGTTATATAAAAGTCCTATTATGACCCCCTGAATTATACCAAACTACTAGTGAACCTTTTAATTTCCATAAATCATTTTTTTTATTTATTTATCGAATGATATCCAATTTTAAGTCATTTGATAACAAAATAAATTTATGTGTTTGTAAACTTTTAACTTAAAATTTTTGACCTTTCCAGAAATATGTAACGATCTCTAAAATGTGACTCTGTAAAAAAAACAAATTCATTTCGAATGACGTTTCAATATACGCTTTTTATTAAGACGCAGATACAATCCATAATAAATGCAAATGATAAGTTTTGAGTTCGCTCTTTTATTAAATTTGAAAACGACAAAACTTACAGGGTCTAAAATAGAAACATTTAAATATACGAAGGACTAAAATTGACAACTTGCTAAAGGATGAGGGTGACAGATGTCACAGTCTCCCCTACTTTAGAAAATTTCGTCTCGAAATTTCTTTCAATTGGAGGTTTCTATGAAACAAAATGCGTTGTGAAAGTCAAGTAGGTTAAAAAAAAATTTGTATGAGTCCTGTTTTGACAAAATTTAAAGTAGTTGTCTAATATCCAAAGTAAAAGTTTCAAAATTTTTGACAGTTGACCCGAGGTTAGGAAGTTAAAAGTTTAAAAGGTTTTGGAAATGTGTAACTAGTGAGGGCTGCGATACTGATGAAACAGTCTTCCCTACTTCAGAAAGGTTTCTGGTTGAAATTCATTAGGGTATGCAACAAGAATCTAAATAACCAAGAGTATAAGAGTACACAAAGTTTGAGTTTTCTATGTGGATGGTCAAAAGAAAGATTCCAAGAAGACGAATATAAGCTTGTGTAAACACGTTCTTATCGAAAATGATAGCCGTTGGTCAATGACCTATTTAAGAGGTCGGCCCAATGCTATTAAATAGCCCAATATGCAATAGAAAATAATGGAGTAGATTATTGGTCAAACTCCTAGTCCACTCCCGCAGTCTCGCTCATGCTTATATATAGGGTGTACCGCAGCTAACCCACCACACTACTGATACTTTGGACTCATACTGATTGTCTACCAATAGTCTAAGTAGAACCACACACCACCCCCATGTACCTGTAAACCCATGATTGCGTTCCGGACCGTAATCACTGATTTACCTTACACTAGGGTGTTATGCTTTTCCATAACACTAACATAAATAATACCAGAAACAATGCGTGCAACCAATATGTAATAACTACTGTAATGAAATAATGTTCAATCATGACATGGTTAGAGGTCCTTCCCTTCCGGGTTTTCCCTTTAACCGTAATGTGAATAACATGTAAGTATAAGACATGGTTAGATGTTCTTCCCTTTCGGGTTCACCCTTAACCAGTAGTTTCTGTTTACATCGTTGGCTTTAAACACTCATATTGATAGACTCTGAGATTACACCGTTCCCCTCGGATTAAAGAAATACTCTAATCCGAGTCGTACGTGGGCACCGGCTTAGATCTCATACGAGTTATCAATTAGTATGTTCGTTGGCCATGATGATGACCAAAATAATGTAAAGTATAACAGGGTTTTGCTCAAAACAGGAAAGAAAATATGCATACCAAATATGCGTTCAAGTAAGTATATGAGTATAGCATAAAATTCCGGCTGAAAGAATAGTATAACATAAATCGAGTAAATCGCACAATTGCACAAAATGAAAGTAAACGAGTTGAATTAATGTAAATAGTCAATGTGAAAATAATCACAAATAACGTGTTAGAAATAACTATGAATATAAAAAAAAATGGTGCAAGAATAAAATAATGAAATTTACGGCAAATGAATGTGCACGGAACGGGTGTATAACCTACTGGCGTGTGAGTTAAAATCTAGTAATTTTACATATATGCGTTATACTATAAAAGACATTTAGCAACATTTTGATAAAAAAAAAATATGTTCATTGTTTTGTTAAACCAAAAGTTTTGCAACTGAAAGAGTATAAGTGTAAAAGGTAAATTTTCGCAGTTTACTCGACTTTGTGATATTGTTGAAAGAATAGTAGTGATGCATGAGAATAATTTTTTTTTTAGAAATCGAAGTGTGTTTTAGATTCAAGACATGTTCATTTGTAAAATCTTCGTAAATACACATTTTCATGTGTTTACGAGAAGTCGAGTTTGAAAAATGTTATAAGGCTTATTATTAGTTATAAATTTCTCCCGAAAATATATATTGGTTACGTCATATGAAAACAAAAGATTTACATTTGGTCTTTAAAATATGCAATACAAGTTTGTAAAATGCAAAATGAAACCATTTCATGAAGTATGTGTAAATTTAATATGTTTTAAAAGACCAAGATTTAAAATGACGTGAATGATAAGATTAACGTATGTAATAGATTATCAGTATTTAAGAAAATTCCTAATTTATCATATTAGTCTTCAAATGATGAACAAAAAATAAATTTCAATATCATAAAACATTGAGATTGTTTCTATAGGAAACTTTGACTAACTAAGGTAATTTGAAATGTTATTAGTGACTGGTGGGGGCGTACTTTAGCCTTTAAGTGAATGCTCATCCCGAGAGTTCCCAGGTCGGCATACGGGTCCCTCGTCTGATTGGGATTTATGCGAAATGCCAGGCCTAGACAGAAAACTCAGGATACAGGCGCTCACCCTTCCAGATTGCACGTGCCCCATCACTAGCAAATTCCAAAACTTTAGCGGGATTAAAAACGAGATGCAAAAATAGATCCTTGAGATGTGGATTTCACTCCTAACTCAAAGATGTATTTCAAAATTGAAAACTATTGTGGAATGAAACCAATCACTAAGTTAAAGATATCACCCCCAGCTTAGCGGTTAAGTTTCTTTTTGAAGGAAACACTCTTTGAGGTGTGGATGTCACTCCTATCTCAAAGGTATATTCCTAAGATAGATAACATATAAAGGAGTGAAACTAATCACCAAGGTATGGATGTCACTCCTAACTTGGCGATATCGTTTCGTTTGTGAAATACGAGTGTCTTCTTCTCCAAGCAAAATATCAAAAGAATAACGAGAAATAATCATAGCGAAAATATCTTGAAAGAAAATATAAGAATAAAGAGAAATATACACGAGAGGACTCGTGAATGTAAGCTTAGTTATAGACTAGGCTAAAAGGCATTCTAATAACCTAATTCCCTATAACCATGGCTCTGATACCAATCTGTAACACCTCAAACCGTCACGGGGAATTTTTTGTGGTGTGCATGGATCGAACTCGTGACCTACCCCCAAAATGGGGAAAACCCACCCTTAATACATGTCATAAAACAATGTATAACTCTAATATGCATAACTCTAATATCAATATTCAATACATAACCTAAAACAATGTATAACTCTATTATTAATACATGTCATAAAGGCTAAAAAAATACATAACTCTAATATCAATATTCAATACCTAACCTAAAAAATCTATAAATCAAATGCTAACACCTAATACTTTAACATGAAGAATCACTAAAAACCTTGCTAAATCGGTAAAAGATTGTAACACCCCAACCGATGGCGGAAACATCGAGGTGTCACGTAGTGACGATTGTTCAATAGCTCATGGACTAAAAGTGTAAATATTGATACATTGATTAAATAGTTTATTACATTGAAATGAAATACAACAATTCTAGATGTCAACTAAACTGAAATACAATGAATCCAAAATCTAAGTAAAATTCCAAAAGCTTAAAAGTCATCTCATAAATAACCTGAAACATGTACGAAAATAGTATATGTCAATACAAAAATGTATTGGTGAGCATACCCTGTTTGAGTAAATATAGTAGGAAAAATGTTTAGCAATTCATGTGCGGTACCATTTGCAATTATGTAATAAGCAATATCCGTTCAAAACCAAACCTGAGAATAATGACTAACACATGACTAACCAACTGAATAATGAATTAACAAGACAATGACCAAGATTCTCTCAACAGAGTCTCAAGGGGGTATACCATAGTACTATTCATTGAAAAGCTAGGCCGCCCAGCGGTTAATGATTTTGACAAGTCATAGACACACCAATTAACATAAAGCAAACACACATGAGAATTGCATTAAGTATAAGAAATTGAAACTTGATTAATATATAGGTACATGAGTCACCCCAAAGTAGTAAAACAGTAAAAAGGGGAAAGATATACTCACCTTGATTGTGATGAACTCGCAATAATTCAACGAGAATCAACGGACTATGCTAACACCTAATAAGGAGTGATGTTTTAGTATCCAAGGTCACAATGTTCGTGTAAACTTTATCGCTTTTGACTTGTCTATTTTATTATTATGTTTAATCAACTTGGCCAAATTTGGTGAAGAATAATAAGTTTTCAGAATACATAAATATTCATAATAAACCTTCCGTTATCCTACATGTGAGAGTATGTATAATTATTTTGAAAATTTAACAAAAGACTTTATTAATTTATAAGTTTAAACGTAATAGAATAACTTCTATTAAATAGAAAAAAAATGAAAATAATATCTATATACATTCATATCAATAGACTATATCTAGTATTGGAAAAGTATAAGAACAACAGAAAAGAATTTCATATGACGATCAAGATAATTTTAAAGTAAAAATGGATTTGAGAAAAGAAAAGAACAAGAATTCTAAGGTGAGTTAGAACACAAATTTGTAGATGTCGAGTTCAAAATCTTATAAAAAAATATATGATAAGAGTGTATATAAACACACATATAGAAGCTTCTCACAACTTAGTAAAAGGTTAGTAAATCACCACAATCATGGGTTGATAAAACTTTGGGGATTAAATAACACTTTTGGAGTCTCCAAAAAATCTATGTTAAAGTAAAAAAAAAAAATACAATAGAAAACACTAATGTGAGTCTGTGTATATAAATGTGTATGGTTTAGTTTGGTTACCTTATGATTAGACTATAATCGATGCCGAACTCAAAAGCTACCGGTCGTCAAACATTAGTGGAATCATGACACCGATACGATGGGGAAGAATGCTAATGAATGCGAAATGTCGAGTTGTGACGCAAATTAAAATAACTAGAAAACTCCGGTACATCGTCTCAATGTCGTCGACGTCGCTGATACATCAAATGGAGTTTGATGGCTGGTTGCGGTACGGGGATTTCAGGCCGGTGGGGCGAAGTGTGTTGGTGATGTGCGACGGTGTTCTTTTCTTTGGTTCCTATGTAGCCAGGAGAGGAAAAGATGGATATGGAAGATGAGTTTGGTTGTCTTATTTTTAAACACCATATTAAGTTTAGCCGTTACTAACTCAAGTAATAATTGATAAATTATAGAATTTAATTTTGATTGGCCGTTGATATAATTGTCATGCCGTTACTTGTGTGCATATGAATGCATGAGAAGATGAAACTCATTTTGAGTTATATAAAAGTCCTATTATGACCCCCTGAATTATACCAAACTACTAGTAAACCTTTTAATTTCCATAAATCATTTTTTTTTATTTATTTATCGAATGATATCCAATTTTAAGTCATTTGATAACAAAATAAATTTATGTGTTTGTAAACTTTTAACTTAAAATTTTTGACCTTTCCAGAAATATGTAACGATCTCTAAAATGTGACTCTGTAAAAAAAACAAATTCATTTCGAATGACGTTTCAATATACGCTTTTTATTAAGACGTAGATACAATCCATAATAAATGCAAATGATAAGTTTTGAGTTCGCTCTTTTATTAAATTTGAAAACGACAAAACTTACAGGGTCTAAAATAGAAACATTTAAATATACGAAGGACTAAAATTGACAACTTGCTAAAGGATGAGGGTGACGGATGTCACAAAGATACATAACATATTAAACGTAGAAGCTCAAAGTCTCTTAAAGGTCCTGACTTTTCTTGTAATAACTATACCACCTGCACTCCTAAGACTTAAATTTCACGTTATTTGGAATCATAAAATAATTGTAGCTGTTCAATCATCTAAATCAAAGCTTTCAAAATTTTGTCAATCTTATAAGAATGTTTGTTATACAGGATACTCAAGCACGGGAAAAGAATAAGATGCTCTCTCATTCGGTACATTAGCATGACACACATACACAACACATACATCACACGTACATAAATATTATATATATATATATATGTGTGTGTGTGTGTGTGTGTGTTTGTGTGTGTGAAAGAAATAAAAGGAAACAAACCTGCACCAAATCATGCATAACAAAACTTAAACAAAGGGCAGATAAATAAGTTAAAGTTATTAAGTTACTTTATAAAAGAAAAGACAAAATAAATAATTAGACTTAAGTATATGTTGACTTATAAATGTTGATTTGGGTCATTAAAGACTTGCTTTTTACTTTATTTTATAAAGACGTTAATATTATAAAATAAAATTTGTACCTTTTAGTCATCTTCTCCACTTATATGACATTGCCATTCATAAGTAGTTTTCTCGCCGGAAAAAAAAGTTCAGTAAGCAAGTTGTGTCTTTTACTTCTCTGTTTTCTATAACTAATGTAGTCACAATCTAGAGAAACATTGACGCCACTCAAAAAAACAACACATAATGAGGTGCAATTCTATAACGTCGTTATCTTTAGCAACTACAATAACCTAATCAGTTAACCTACTCAGGGTCAACAGGATACACTACTGATCCCTGCCTCGTTTTCTCATCAATCACCATGCATAATAATTATTACTCAAACGGTGAACTTTTTAAACAAACAAATAGCCCTAAATCGAAAAGGATTAAATAAATTAAGTTATGAAGTCCGTTTGCATACCAATTTTTAAAGTCTGGGCTCCGTGTTCATGGTGGCCGGCGATTCTGAGTCGTAAAGGTTAAAGGTTGGGCCTTAAATTTAAAGTCCCCACTACATATGGTCTTAGGAGAGAAAACTGTTTATGTTGAACAAAAAGATATAATAATTCATTCTTAAGTATATTTCACATGAAATATTAGATACTTTTTATTTTAAAATTTGATCTTGTATAACTTAATGATGAAATTCAATAATAAAACTAAAAGCAAATATATTAAACATGAATCGCAAATTAATGAACAATGAATGAATGAACATCAACATAGATTAATGGATTAATTAATAAAAATACATGAAGAAGCGATAGAACACACAAGACGAAAGAAGCAAAGACCTGCATCTCCATGAGACTTTTTGTTCTTTTCTTAAGAGGGAATGGAACCGCTTGAGAGTCGTCTGAAGTTCACACGTGGGTAAAGACGACTGACTTTCTTTGAAAACGGAACACGAACCAATTTCAGCTATTCCGGCTTCTTATTGAGCGTAGTGAAATCAAGGTTTCTGAGAAAGTCAGCGAAGTTTCTATGATGTTCTACCTTTACGCAGTCTCACTCCACAGTGACAGCGGCTTTGAGAGCGCTTTCTCAATGAGAGAGATTTTATCGTGGTAGAGCTCCTATCCGTGCTTTGACAAATCCCTCTTTGGCGTCATCTACTGGCTGACTGCACACCGCCTTCTACCTGACTATGGCTTTTAGAAAGCAAGATCCAAAAAAAAAAAAAAAAAATAGATGAGATTTTGTGCCATCGGCTCTAAACAATCTTATTTTTTTGAACATGAAGAAATAAAGAAGTCATTGCGATTACCGGAAATACTAGGTCTATTAAAGGGACCAAAACAGAGAGAAATTAAGAGTTGTCATAGAATGGGTACATCGATTTACTATTTGTACCTGTTATTATTATTTAGATTTTATTTATATTTATTATTGATAATATAAAGATATCTATTAATATATATATAAAAGAACTAGTTTTTATCCCGGAAGCGTCCCGGGTTGAAATATCTAATATGACATAATAAAATATATTATTATTATTATTATTTTAAACAAATCTCTGCCATAAGTTATCATATTCAAATATAAAAAAAACGAATCTCTGTGCCGGGGTATAAATCTAGTGCCATTACAAATGAATTTGAAGTTTGTAATCGATCATTTTAAAAAGAACTAACATGAAATAAGAAAAAAAAGTTAATTATTGAAATATCGAACGCATTAGTCTAAGGGTTATGTGATGCTCTAAAAAATTCATGGGTATATGATCGGGTATATAGTTCGGGTATTTGGGTATGTTGTTTCGGGTAATCGGGTCGGATATCACCTAATCCCAGACCCGACCCAAACCCACAATTTTTTTTAAACGAATCCCAAACCCGACACAATACCTGTCGGGTTACAAAAAATAGTCATTTTTTCTCCGTTTTTATATAGCACTATGGTACTCGTTGGAAAGATAATAAAACGCTCGTTAATTTGGTGTAATTTATTTCTTTAAAATTAAGTTTTTAATGTAGTTTATTCTAACAATTTTGACATTTCATTTAATATTGTAGGATTCAGTTGGAGATAACACTACTCCAGAGTCATCTTCTATAGTTGGTGTTGTACGTGATGATGAGGAAGTGAAGCGTAGCCTGGACAAAGTGTATGACCTAGACGATGATGCAAGTGAATCTACAACTAAAGTTATCAAGAAATCACCTGGGATCCCCCTTTTGGTTCCTATGCTTGAGAAATAGGAACAATGAACAATTTCTTTAAACATTTGTTTTTTTCTGAATTTTTAATTAATGTTTGTGACAATTTCGTTTCGTTTATGCTTGGTTTGGTTTTTTGGACAAATTTCATTTAAATAATTTGTGTGTTTGCATTTTATGTTTGTTTTTTGTTACTTTGTTAAAAAATTTAATTATGCAATATATTTTTATGATGTAACATTATTATTAGAAATTTTTTATGACAACATTTTTTAATAAAGTCAATAATATTAATAACACAATTTTGAAAAAATTATAATTAAATTAAAATTATAACTTTATGATTTACAAAATATTTGAGAGACCCTGTATTCTCACATGGCCAGCTTTATGTCGCACTGTCAAGAGTTAAAAAAAGGGCAGGTGTGAAGTTACTTATACTTGATGCTGATGGGAAGGTGAAGACTAAAACAAAAAATGCGATATATAAAGAAATATTTAGTGATATTTGAATAAAATGTGTGTTGGCTTCTTTTAAATTTTAATAAAATATTTCTACTATATTTTTTACGTCTTACCGCTCAAAATAATTGTACGTTGGTGAACCGCGTGTAAACGCGGGAAAAAGTCTAGCATATTAATATTCTAAATGCTTATATCCTACATGACACTCAAAGAGACCATTCTCTCCCTTGAGAGTGTCATGTAGAATCCTATGTGGCACCTATGTGAACCAATTAAAAAACAAAAGTCATTGAGTTATTTTAGGAAAAGAAAAGAATTTAAAAACAAAATTAAATTTTCTCTCATGTTTCCTTCTATAACTTTTAAACGTTAATATCTTTTATATACGAGATTTTTTAAAGAAAAAAATTACACAAAATTAACGAGCGTTTTATTATCTTTCCAACGAGTACCATAGTGCTATATAAAAACGGAGAAAAAAAACGACTATTTTTTGTGGGGTTTTGTTTTCAAATATATTTTACTCTACTAATAAATCACTACTTAGGGTTTTTATATTTGAATAAGAAACGATAAAACATAACTTCATAGGCAGAGATTCGTTTTTTTTTATATTTGAATGTGATAACTTAAGGCAGAGATTTGTTAAAAATAATAATAATAATAATAATAATAATAATCATAAATCATGTATTGGCAAGTCATTAATTATGTTGTCATATTAGATATTTTATTATGTCATATTAGATATTTCAACCCCGGGACGTTTCGAGATAAAAGCTAGTAATTTGATAATTCTAAATTGGAATGATTATTACTTAAATAGATATAATTATCTATCTGAGTATATAATGTAGTTTTTTTCTCTTTCTACATGAAGGATTTGAAAGGATATGAGAGGGTGTTTGGGGTTGAGTTATAAAATAATTTATTTTAAGCTTTTTGAAAAAGCTTATACGTCAATAAGTCATTTTCCACCTTAATCCCAAACAACACATTAGTGTAAAAAGGGCAGAAGCAATGATCACCACCACTACAAAATCGAAAAAAAAAACGTTTCAACCCTTAAAACCCTGGTCCAACCAGCCGGTTTTCCGGTCCACCGGCCCAACTCCCGGTTCAATATCAAAGCAATCCAACCCATCAACCCGGACCGGTCAGGGGTCCGGTTCCCAGTCCAACCGGCCAGTTCGGGTTTCAAACCATTGATAATACCTTCAATTCATAGGCGAAAATTTATTTTGTCAACCTTGTTTCAAAATACAAGAATTTAACATGGATAATTACAGAAACAAGTATCAATTGTCAAACATCGACCCTGAGCATAACTCCCTCTTTTGTGTTTGCATTCATTGTCGCAATTGGTTATATCACACCTATCTGAATACGACCAAGTTTCTTCACACGCTTCACCAATCATTACCTCTGTCGCTAAATTTAACATAAGACACATATCGTTCAATGAACAATAAGTAATAAGTCATTAAAAGTCTATTAATCATACATGATAGAAGTCATATTGATAAAAGTTGCAAATGTAGAGGATCGATCTATAAGCAATAATGAATGTGTAGCTTACCAACAATTGTGACAATGAGCAAGAGTGCAAGATAAAGCTTCGTAGATGTCATGACTTATTTCTTGATATATAATTAAGAAGATTATGGATTGATATCTTTCTTTCAAATGGTTTAGCATTGTACAATTTATATTGATTGCCGATAAAAGCTAAATGAACCTTAAAAAAAATGAGCTCGTGACATAAATGCAACAGATACGTTTTAATTACAATAAATGCATTAATTACAATAAATGCATTAATTACAATAAATGCAATAGATACGTTTTAATTACAATAATTACCACTTTATTTTCACCTAAAGTTGCATTTGTAAGGATTTGAACCCACAATTTTAAATTTGTAAGGGGACACTATACCACTAGATCAAGAGGTCATGGATGCAATAGATATGTTTTAATATATATTTTCCATAATAGGAGAAGCGTGAGTGACGTCAGAAAGCTGATGTGTCAACCGGAGAGACTGGCCACCAATACTTGTATGATGCAAAAACTGACGTCACATTAAATAATAAAATAATTCCACTTGCTTGAACAGTGATAATAATGTCACTTCCTAACAGTGGTTGTTAATAAATTAAGGACCTTTCTATCCCCCCCCCCTTCTATTTCAACCCCCCCTTTTAAAACGCCTATCTTAGGCCTAAGCTAGGCGCTTCGGGTCAAATCATACGAGGTGGCAGGAAAAAGCTGACATTTTGATCCAAAGCGCCTAGCTTTGGCCTAAGCTAGATGCTTTGTATCAAAATTTAATTTTGGTTGTCTTTTTGATACTTTGTAGTGTTTTTTATTTTTTTCATTTATTTAATAAAATAATTAAATTAATTAACTCTAAAAGTGTTTTATTAGAAACCGGTACGGTTCGTTACCGGGCGGTCAGTTTCAAACCGTACGGTTCGTTACTGGACCTGATCAGGTCGATATGATCCGGGTGGATAACGGGCTGGTCAGTTCGAAACCGGTACAGTTCGTTACCGGACCTGATCGGGTCAATACGATCTGGGTGGATAACGGTCCGGTCAGTTCGAAACCAGTACGGTTCATTACCGGACCTGATCGGGTCGATACGATCCGGGCGGATAACGGGCCGGTCAGTTCGAAACCGGTACGGCTCGTTACCAGGTGGTCAGTTTGAAACCGGTACTGTTCGTTACCGGACCTGATCGGGTCGATACGATCCGGGTGGATAACGGGCCGGTCAGTTCGAAACCGGTACGGTTCGTTACCCTGATCGGGTCGATACGATCCGGGTGGATAACGAGCCGGTCAGTTCGAAATCGGTACGGTTCGTTACTAGGCGATCAGTTCGAAACCGGTACAGTTCGTTACCGGACCTAACCGGGTCAATACGATCCAGGTGGATAACAAGCCGGTTAGTTCGAAACTGGCATGGTTCGTTACCGGGCGGTCAGTTTTGAAATTGGTACGGTTCGTTACCGGACCTGATCGGGTCGATACGACCCGGGTGGATAACGGGCCGATCAGTTCGAAACCGGTACGGTTCGTTACCCTGATCGGGTCGATACGATCCGGGTGGATAACAAGTCGGTCAGTTCGAAACCTGTACGGTTCGTTACCGGGCAGTCATTTCGAAACTGGTACAGTTCGTTACCGGACCTAATTAGGTCAATACGATTCGGGTGGATAACGGGCCGGTTAGTTCGAAACAGGTACGGTTCGTTACCGGGCGGTCTGTTTGAAGCCGGTACGGTTCGTTACCGGACCTGATCGGGTCGATACGACCCGGGTGGATAACGGGCCGGTCAGTTCGAAACCGGTATGGTTCATTACCGGACCTAATCAAGTCAATACGATCCGGGAGGGTAACGGGAAGTCAGTTCAAAACCGATACGGCTCGTTACCGGAGGGTCAGTTTGAAACCGGTACGGTTAGTTACCGGACCTGATCGGGTCAAAACTGAGCGGGTGGCTAACGGGCTGGTCAGTTCGAAACCGGTACGGTTCATTACCGGGCGCTCAATTTGAAACCGGTACGGTTCGTTACCGAACTTGATCGGGTCGATACGATACGGGTGGATAACGGGCCAGTTAGTTCAAAACCGGTACGTTTCGTTACCCTGATCGGGACGATACGATCCGGGTGGATAACGAGCCGGTTAGTTCGAAACTGGTACGGTTCGTTACCAAGCGGTCAGTTCGAAACCGGTACGGTTCGTTCCGGACCTAATCAGGTCAATATGATCCGGGTGGATAACGGGCCGGCTAGTTCGAAACCGGTACGGTTTGTTATCGGACCTGATCTGGTCGATACGATTCGGATGGAAAACGGGTCGGTCAGTTCGAAACCGGTACGGTTCGTTGCCGGGCGGTGAGTTTGAAACCAGTACGGTTTTTTTACCGGACATGATCGGGTCGATACGTTCCGGGTGGATAACAGGCCGGTCAGTTTTAAACTGGTACGGTTCGTTACCGGGCGTTCAGTTCAAAACCGGTATGGTTCGTTACCGGACCTGATCGGATACGTTTTAATTGATCGGATGTGACTTCTGAAAACCATAAACGATCAATTAAACATTCTGAAACGCCTCAAACAGAGTCCGGAAGTCCAGCATGTCGATTAGACATGAAAAAATTGTGTTTTGAAAAAATACGGAGCACCACGTACAATGATGTAACACCCCAACCGATTGCGGAAACATTGAGGTGTCACGTAAGAATGAGTATACAGTAGCACATGGTATTCAAGTTTTAATTGAAATTTATTTAAAGCAAAATATCCAAAATTTGAAAATACAAATTAAAGTCTTGAATGAAATTCTAGTACATCAAACAACCAAACAAAGCATAACTTCAATTATCTCTTCCTGCTAGCTCTAGACTTCAAGCATCATTACTTCCTGTTGAGTTTGTAAAAAATGGGGGGGGGGTCAACTAGAAGTTGGTGAGAATACATAAGCCATGTCAAGCAATTAAGTTTAAGAATAATAAAAGTTTAGCAATTCATATGTCTATCGTAAGTTTAAGTCTACATGAATAAACATGAAGTATAGTATTGTGATATCCGTCACCCTCGTCTTTCGTCAGATTTACAAAAATAACCCTTGAAATATTTTCATTATAGTTCCTGTAATTTTTCGTCGTTTTCAAATTTAATTTTTTTTAAAGCAAACTGAAATTTATCATACATATTTATTACGGATCGGGTATACGTTTTTTAATCAAATGCGTATGTTGAACGTAGTCGTAAAAGATTCTAAAAAAAATATATATATTATAAAAATTTCAAGTTATAAAAAGTTTTAAGTTAAATAGTTAACTTAGTTAGTGATTATAAAAGGGAAAACTAGAAAGAAAACTTTGAAACTAACTAAGGTTAAGTAGGAGGGGCTATTTCTGCCAAGTTCCAAAAGTTTAAAAAAAATTCCCTCTCATCACTGCTGACACGTTTTTCCGGCCGGCCACAGGGCTCCGGCGAAGCAGTTCCGGCGAGTCTCAAACTCGCAATTTATTGAGTCGTTTCAGTTTCTAGTATTCCCAAAACATTTCTCCATCAATTATAGGACCGTTAATGGGTTTTAACGAGCATTTTAATCGAATTAATTCGGGTTCTAATGAGGGTATAACCGATCGGATTTAATGAGGTACTCAAAACGCTCGTTTTGCCATAACTATATAAGATTAATCGCTCCATTACATTGCTGCACATCCACACAATCTAACCCACTTTAAAAACCTTCAAAATTGCGGCCAGAAAGCTCTCACGTTGCGTTTTTTTTTTACGAGTTTGGAGCTTTGATTTTGATCCTAAAAACGCGTTGTAAGTATACAATCTTGTTTGTATTATGATAGTCGAGTATTGTAGAGTAAAACCCCCTTATTACAGAGCTTCAATTGTGTCTTAATCGGGTTAATTGAACATTGGTTGAGGTTAGGGTTCTTAGGTCTTAATTTGGGGAAGAAGATGACTTGTAATAATAGGTTAAATATAATTATATCTGGGTAAAATCAATAACTTGGTGTTTGGACTAGTGGTGATGATTGTGATGTACATAGGAAAGGGGACGGGTTCGAGTCCCCTTGAACGCAGGTTGTGTTTTTTTTGACAATTTCTTTTTTTTTTATTATTTTCTTAATATATATATATTATATAGGTTTTGAAATATTCATAATAAATTCATCTTTTGCCCAAAAATTATGAAAATTTAGGTATAGCTTCTTGACATCATAAAGAACATTTCCACATTTTTATTTTCTGAAAAATGTTTTATTTTTATATTTTTATTGAATTAAATTGTTTTAATCATAAATAATTGATAAAAAATTCATTTTTAATGATTTTAATCTCAAACTTTTTGAGTAATTATTGCTAACCATTCTCAACTGAAATAAAAATTATTGGTCAAGAAAACATTTATTTTTATTTATTTTCACATTTTTTTTTATCATTTAAACATGATTTAATCTCATTAAATCAGTTTTAAATATAAATAAGTTCATATAAATTATGGGAAAATTATTCTAATATGTTTACATCAGAAATCATCCATTTTCTATAAAATAAATATTTTTGGATAACATATAATATTATTAGTCTTATTTACGTTTAGTTAGACATAATAAAACATTTATTTATTTATACAAATTTTTAACATCTATTTTATAAATGTTTTTCTTATAAAATAGAAATACTCGTATGATTTAATGTCTTAATTAATTGTTGAATCGTTGTGTAACACAAAAATTATTTATTTATATATTTATGATTATTGTATTATTTTAATTTAGTTAAAGTAACTAACTAAATTATTTTGTCTTAATTATTCAAACATATTGTTATCTAAA
Organism: Ambrosia x helenae; assembly: GCA_030844895.1. Classification (NCBI taxonomy): domain Eukaryota; kingdom Viridiplantae; phylum Streptophyta; class Magnoliopsida; order Asterales; family Asteraceae; genus Ambrosia; species Ambrosia x helenae. Next base: position 6,247,712 of record CM061232.1, read on the forward strand.
TATTTAACCGATAATAATTATATTACCTAAATCATATTACAAACTTTGGTATATTATTTTTTTAATATACAACTTTTATATTAATTCGACTAATCATAAAATCTCTAATTCCCCAAATCGACTTAGCAAACCCTAATGCCTTAGACCCTAGTTACTTTAGACTCTTAGACTTTTCCTTATTAGTATTCTTACACATTATAGGTTGAATTCCTCGGAATTCTCATTACTTAGCTCACGACCGCTTAAGTGGATTTTGATCGCTTTCGCAAACTGTGAGTATATCTTTCCCCTTTTTACTATTTTACATTTCGGGGTGACTCATGTACTTACTATCAAGTTTATATTTCCTTTTACTAAAATAGCAATTCTTATGTGTGTTTGCTTGTGTTATTTTGTGTATCTATGACCTGTCAAATCATTAACCGCTGGGCGGCCTGACATTTCAATGAATAGTACTATGGTTTATACCCTTGTGACTCTGTTGAGAGTCCTCGTCATTGCTATGTATTACATTACTACTAGCGCATACTATATATATCTGCTTTCTTCTCTTAGGGTTGATTTGACCCGGATTCCACTTATTACATCTTGCAAAATAACACACGAATTGCTAAAGTTTACCTTACTATATATAACAAACGGATGTACTCACCAATACATTATATGTGTTGACAAAATTGTTTTGTACATGTTTCAGGTGACGTTTGATGTTTCATGCTTTCACGCTTAGGCTGGACCTAGTGCTTAAATAAAAAGTTGAACATTTAATATTTATGTTTGAGATTTCTATTAAGACTCTTTGTATTTCGTTTTGAATGATGGGAGTTATTTGCTATTAATATTTACAATTTAGTCCATGTGCTATTGAACAATCGTCACTACGTGACACCTCGATGTTTCCGCCATCGGTTGGGGTGTTACAAGTATGCACATAATCAAACCTCCGACAAGTTTAGGTCCATCCCGTCATCCATGGTTCACCTTAATATCACGTTGGAACGATAACAATCACCCGCGCTCCCCATAAAAGATGGTCAACGAATCTAGGTGGGATTGTCAATCCAATAGATCTATCACTGTATATCGCCGGCTTGGCCACAGCTAATGATTATGTAAGTTTAAGTTTAAGTCTAATAGTCTTTGTCTAAGTCATGAGGCATTAAAGTTTACAACTAGACATGTATGTAGAATTGCTTAAGTATAAAGTTCAAGTATAAAGAATTGCATAAACAAGGTTATGTAAACTCACCTTAGCAAAAAGTTAAGTCTCGAGAAATAGAATATGTGTAGCCCAACGTTGCCAAGTATTACCCTATGTATAAGGTAATAAATAAGTCTAAGTCTTTCTAGTCTACAAGTATTTTTTAGGGTTTCGAATTTGGAGATAAGTATTCGTTTGATTATTAATTAAATTGTTTAATAAATAAGATAAATTCGATAAATAAATAAACAAAAGTCTTTTTTGTAGGTTTTAGATTAAAGATGGTCACATTATAAGGTTTTAAGTATGAAAATAATTTTTATAAAATTATTTTCTTAAAAATAGAATATTTAATCTATTTATTTCTATTTGTCAAAATATAACTTTAATATCTAAACATATTAAAATTAAAGAATTTTTAAATTAAAATTTCTATTTCTGTTCTAAATGGACAGAAATAATTTATAAAAAATTTGGTGCAAAAATATTGAAAAATGAATTTATTATGATTTATTTATGATTAAATAACCGAAAAAAATTGATTAAAAATATTAAATAAATGATTTTTCAAAAATAAAAATCATTTCAGAAATGTTTAATGTTTTATAAACTCAGAATAATTTTTGTGGAAATTTATATAATCGTTTTGATATTTTTACAGAATTTTATAATTATAATAGAATAAACTTGAAATATTTATTATATATAATAAATAAATTATTTTTGGAAAACTAAAAATTGTAAAATAAACTTTTCTATTAGAATATCATAAAATAATTTTTTGTAGAATTTATAAAGAAATTTTAGTATTTTAAAACCAATTTTAAAAATATTAGTGAATATATATAAATCTAAAAGGTTAACAAATGTTTTGCTCATGCTAGGAATCGAACCCGGGTCTGGTGACCGGTTCATGTTTTATATCACAAGTCCAGACCATCTGGTCTGGACCCTGAGAACGATTAAACTTGGTTTAAAATTAATTATATAGTTATACCTGAAACAAATTTATTAATCATTATAAAAGAAAGGAAAAAGTGTGGGTGAGACGGGACTCAAACCCGCGTACCCTCGTATACAAACAGACGACACAACCACTTGATCTAGATCAGTGGTTGTGTTTGTTTTGTCTCTGATTTAAATAAATAACAAAGTCTGCAGTAATGTGATTATCCCCAATTCGAATCGAACGAACCCTAAGTTTCATAATAACCAAGATTAACAACCAATAGCCTCTACAATGATGGGGCTATTGCTTGTTAATGGCCGACTAACAAAACCAAACAAAAATTTCGAGACTTACAATGCGATTTCGTGTGATTTGATTCAGTCAACGAAAAAGTCAACCGTTCTTGATTCTTGATTAAAAATAGTTTGTTTACAGAAATTGGGAGTGGGGGTTTGTTTTTCGGCGAGTTTAGCTTGAAATGAGGGGCTCAATTTATAGTGTAGCACACGTATTGGACGAATTGGAAAGTTGACTCAATGCTTTAATTATAAACGCGTGAATAGGCAAATTAGGAAGGTTTTAATTGTAATTATGCGTGATGAATAAGCATTCTAGGTCGGTTAATGTGACACCCGGCAACTTCCGATCTAAACCGACGTGATTTTTATTATTAAAAATTAAATATTTATTTTAAATATTGTTAATTATTAAGTTTCGGAAGTTTACTGACCGTTTTTACAATCGAAACTGCGACCGATTTAATTAACGCGATTTAAACGCGTGTTCTGAAAACACGCGTCGGACATCGAAGATATTTATATTTATGCTCGGTTTTGTATTTCGAACAAAACCGACTACTTTTTATAATTAATTATCGGGCCTAGAATAGAAACCGAGGCATTTTGCGTTAATACGGGTTCGATACGTGGTATCTACCTACTAAACCATAACCCTAACTATAAAAGGAGAACTCTCCTTCTTCCCCTTCATTTTTCCCGCAGCCAAACTCCCCCTCCCCAATCTCTGCAATCTCTCTCTCTACTATCTCTCTCTTCATCTCCCTCTGTCCCTCTCCTCCTCCCCTCTGTTAAAGAAAGCCGGCTGACCACCATGGGGATGGTGGCGGCGGCGTGGTGGTCCGGAAAGCCCACAGGGGCTGAGGTGAGGTTTGGGTTGGTTTCGGGTTAGTCACGAGCCGAATGTGGTGGTCGGGTACTGAAGCGGCTCAGGTGGTGGCTGTTGAGGGCTGTGGTACAAGAAAGTGGTGGCTCGGGTTACAGAGCTGGTGCTCCAGACCTGACGGGTTACGGAACACGAACCAATTTCAGCTATTCCGGCTTCTTATTGAGCGTAGTGAAATCAAGGTTTCTGAGAAAGTCAGCGAAGTTTCTATGATGTTCTACCTTTACGCAGTCTCACTCCACAATGACAGCGGCTTTGAGAGCGCTTTCTCAATGAGAGAGATTTTATCGTGGTAGAGCTCCTATCCGTGCTTTGACAAATCCCTCTCTGGCGTCATCTACTGGCTGACTGCACACCGCCTTCTACCTGACTATGGCTTTTAGAAAGCAAGATCCAAAAAAAATAAAAAAAAATAGATGAGATTTTGTGCCATCGGCTCTAAACAATCTTATTTTTTTGAACATGAAGAAATAAATAAGTCATTGCGATTACCGGAAATACTAGGTCTATTAAAGGGACCAAAACAAAGAGAAATTAAGAGTTGTCATAGAATGGGTACATCGATTTACTATTTGTACCTGTTATTATTATTTAGATTTTATTTATATTTATTATTGATAATATAAAGATATCTATTAATATATATAAAAGAACTAGTTTTTATGCCGGAAGCGTCCCGGGTTGAAATATCTAATATGACATAATAAAATATATTATTATTATTATTATTATTTTAAACAAATCTCTGCCATAAGTTATCATATTCAAATATAAAAAAACGAATCTCTGCGCCGGGGTATAAATCTAGTGCCATTACAAATGAATTTGAAGTTTGTAATCGATCATTTTAAAAAGAACTAACATGAAATAAGAAAAAAAAGTTAATTATTGAAATATCGAACGCATTAGTCTAAGGGTTATGTGATGCTCTAAAAAATTCATGGGTATATGATCGGGTATATAGTTCGGGTATTTGGGTATGTTGTTTCGGGTAATCGGGTCGGATATCACCTAATCCCAGACCCGACCCAAACCCACAATTTTTTTTAAACGAATCCCAAACCCGACACAAAAAATAGTCATTTTTTCTCCGTTTTTATATAGCACTATGGTACTCGTTGGAAAGATAATAAAACGCTCGTTAATTTGGTGTAATTTATTTCTTTAAAATTAAGTTTTTAATGTAGTTTATTCTAACAATTTTGACATTTCATTTAATATTGTAGGATTCAGTTGGAGATAACACTACTCCAGAGTCATCTTCTATAGTTGGTGTTGTACGTGATGATGAGGAAGTGAAGCGTAGCCTGGACAAAGTGTATGACCTAGACGATGATGCAAGTGAATCTACAACTAAAGTTGTCAAGAAATCACCTGGGATCCCCCTTTTGGTTCCTAAGCTTGAGAAATAGGAACAATAAACAATTTCTTTAAACATTTGTTTTTTTCTGAATTTTTAATTAATGTTTGTGACAATTTCGTTTCGTTTATGCTTGGTTTGGTTTTTTGGACAAATTTCATTTAAATAATTTGTGTGTTTGCATTTTATGTTTGTTTTTTGTTACTTTGTTAAAAAATTTAATTATGCAATATATTTTTATGATGTAACATTATTATTAGAAATTTTTTATGACAACATTTTTTAATAAAGTCAATAATATTAATAACACAATTTTGAAAAAATTATAATTAAATTAAAATTATAACTTTATGATTTACAAAATATTTAAGAGACCCTGTATTCTCACATGGCCAGCTTTATGTCGCACTGTCAAGAGTTAAAAAAAGGGCAGGTGTGAAGTTACTTATACTTGATGCTGATGGGAAGGTGAAGACTAAAACAAAAAATGCGATATATAAAGAAATATTTAGTGATATTTGAATAAAATGTGTGTTGGCTTCTTTTAAATTTTAATAAAATATTTCTACTATATTTTTTTACGTCTTACCGCTCAAAATAATTGTACGTTGGTGAACCGCGTGTAAACACGGGAAAAAGTCTAGCATATTAATATTCCAAATGCTTATATCCTACATGACACTCAAAGAGACCATTCTCTCCCTTGAGAGTGTCATGTAGAATCCTATGTGGCACCTATGTGGACCAATTAAAAAACAAAAGTCATTGAGTTATTTTAGGAAAAGAAAAGAATTTAAAAACAAAATTAAATTTTCTCTCATGTTTCCTCCTATAACTTTTAAACGTTAATATCTTTTATATACGAGATTTTTTAAAGAAAAAAATTACACAAAATTAACGAGCGTTTTATTATCTTTCCAACGAGTACCACAGTGCTATATAAAAACGGAGAAAAAAAAAACGACTATTTTTTGTGGGGTTTTGTTTTCAAATATATTTTACTCTACTAATAAATCACTACTTAGGGTTTTTATATTTGAATAAGAAACGATAAAACATAACTTCATAGGCAGAGATTCGTTTTTTTTTATATTTGAATGTGATAACTTAAGGCAGAGATTTGTTAAAAATAATAATAATAATAATAATAATAATAATAATAATAATAATAATAATAATCATAAATCATGTATTGGCAAGTCATTAATTATGTTGTCATATTAGATATTTTATTATGTCATATTAGATATTTCAACCCCGAGACGTTTCGAGATAAAAGCTAGTAATTTGATAATTCTAAATTGGAATGATTATTACTTAAATAGATATAATTATCTATCTGAGTATATAATGTAGTTTTTTTCTCTTTCTACATGAAGGATTTGAAAGGATATGAGAGGGTGTTTGTGGTTGAGTTATAAAATAATTTATTTTAAGCTTTTTGAAAAAGCTTATACGTCAATAAGTCATTTTCCACCTTAATCCCAATCAACACATTAGTGTAAAAAGGGCAGAAGCAATGATCACCACCACTACAAAATCGAAAAAAAAAAAAACGTTTCAACCCTTAAAACCCTGGTCCAACCAGCCGGTTTTCCGGTCCACCGGCCCAACTCCCGGTTCAATATCAAAGCAATCCAACCCATCAACCCGGACCGGTCAGGGGTCCGGTTCCCGGTCCAACCGGCCAGTTCGGGTTTCAAACCATTGATAATACCTTCAATTCATAGGCGAAAATTTATTTTGTCAACCTTGTTTCAAAATACAAGAATTTAACATGGATAATTACAGAAACAAGTATCAATTGTCAAACATCGACCCTTAGCATAACTCCCTCTTTTGTGTTTGCATTCATTGTCGCAATTGGTCATATCACACCTATCTGAATACGACCAAGTTTCTTCACACGCTTCACCAATCATTACCTCTGTCGCTAAATTTAACATAAGACACATATCGTTCAATGAACAATAAGTAATAAGTCATTAAAAGTCTATTAATCATACATGATAGAAGTCATATTGATAAAAGTTGCAAATGTAGAGGATCGATCTATAAGCAATAATGAATGTGTAGCTTACCAACAATTGTGACAATGAGCAAGAGTGCAAGATAAAGCTTCGTAGATGTCATGACTTATTTCTTGATATATAATTAAGAAGATTATGGATTGATATCTTTCTTTCAAATGGTTTAGCATTGTACAATTTATATTGATTGCCGATAAAAGCTAAATGAACCTTAAAAAAAAATGAGCTCGTGACATAAATGCAACAGATACGTTTTAATTACAATAAATGCATTAATTACAATAAATGCAATAGATACGTTTTAATTACAATAATTACCACTTTATTTCCACCTAAACTTGCATTTGCAAGGATTTAAACCCACAATCTCAAATTTGTAAGGGGACACTATACCACTAGATCAAGAGGTCATGGATGCAATAGATATGTTTTAATCTATATTTTCCATAATAGGATAAGCGTGAGTGACGTCAGAAAGCTGATGTGTCAACCGGAGAGACTGGCCACCAATGCTTGTATGATGCAAAAACTGACGTCACATTAAATAATAAAATAATTCCACTTGCTTGAACAGTGTTAATAATGTCACTTTGCTCCGATCGCTTCTGGGTAGCAACATGCAAGATCTCTGTAGGGCAATATTGTACTTCTTTTTTAGGAGGGGGGCAAAACGGTCTGCTCACAGGCCATCGCCGGCGATGTTGACTTGTTGATGGGTCTACCGTCTCCGTTAGTTTACACCGTTAACGCCGTTAGTACTGTTCCACCGACGGTTGATAATTAATATCTATAACAATATATATATTAATAGACCAACGATTTAAATAGTCCACATCATAAAATTTCATTTCTGCCCCTTTTTTTTTTGCTTTTTTTATAAGTTTTTTTTTTTACGTTTTGACCACCAAGTTTTTTTATAAGTTTTTTTTATTACGTTTTGGCCACAGCCCTTTTCTTTTGTTCTTTTTTGTTATACTTCTTTTTTTTTCTATTTGAACCACCAACTTTTTGCTTCTTCTTTATGTGTTTTGACCACCAACTTTTTCGTTAAGTTTCTTTATTTCATTTTTGCCACGTTTTTTTATACTTCTTTTTTTTCTATTTGAACCACCAACTTTTTGCTTTTTCTTTTTGTGTTTTTACCACCAACTTTTTCGTTAAGTTTTTTTTATTTCATTTTTGCCACGGCTATTTTTATTAGTCTTTTTTGTTAAGTTCTTTTTTCCCCGTTTTAACCACCAACTTTTTGATTACTTTATTTCTCATTTTGGCGACGCCATTTTTTCTCAACTTTTTTGTTTTCCCCTTTTTCGTCGACTTATTTTCCCGATATGTTTTAACGTTATGTAAGTCATTTGGTGTTAATATTTTGTGTTCTTTCTTTACGATTTTCCTGGTTTTAGCCGTTTTTTTCGTTGCTACGTAACACAGTTGTACGCGTCGATCTTACAACACTGTTAGCACGGTTATGACGCAACGCGCCATCAGATACACCTAGTTTATATTGATTACCGATAAAAGCTAAATGAACCTTTAAAAAAAAAACTAAATAAGCTCGTGACATAAATGCAACAGATATGTTTTAATTACAATAAATGCAATAGATATGTTTTTTTTAATGGCAATTTTATTATCACTTTATTTTCACCTAAACTTGCATTTGTAAGGATTTGAACCCACAATTTTAAATTTGTAAGAGGACACTATACCACTAGATCAAGAGGTCATGAATGCAATAGATATGTTTTAATATATATTTTCCATAATAGGAGAAGCGTGAGTGACGTCAGAAAGCTGATGTGTCAACCGGAGAGACTGGCCACCAATGCTTGTATGATGCAAAAACTGAAGTCACATTAAATAATAAAATAATTCCACTTGCTTGAACAGTGGTAATAATGTCACTTCCTAACAGTGGTTGTTAATAAATTAAGGACCTTTCTATCCCCCCTTCTATTTCAACCCCCTCTTTTAAAACGCCTAGCTTAGGCCTAAGCTAGGCGCTTCGGGTCAAATCATACGAGGTGGCAGGAAAAAGCTGACATTTTGATCCAAAGCGCCTAGCTTTGGCCTAAGCTAGATGTTTTGTATCAAAATTTAATTTTGGTTGTCTTTTTGATACTTTGTAGTGTTTTTTTATTTTTTATTTTTTTCATTTATTTAATAAAATAATTAAATTAATTAACTCTAAAAGTGTTTTATTAGAAACCGGTACGGTTCGTTACCGGGCGGTCAGTTTCAAACCGGTACGGTTCGTTACCGGACCTGATCAGGTCGATACGATCCGGGTGGATAACGGGCTGGTCAGTTCGAAACCAGTACAGTTTGTTACCGGACCTGATCGGGTCAATACGATCTGGGTGGATAACGGTCCGGTCAGTTCGAAACCAGTACGGTTCATTACCGGACCTGATCGGGTCGATACGATCCGGGCGGATAACGGGCCGGTCAGTTCGAAACCGGTACGGCTCGTTACCAGGTGGTCAGTTTGAAACCGGTACTGTTCGTTACCGGACCTGATCGGGTCGATACGATCCGGGTGGATAACGGGCCGGTCAAATCAAAACCGGTACGGTTCGTTACCCTGATCGGGTCGATACGATCCGGGAGGATAACGAGCCGGTCAGTTCGAAACCGGTACGGTTCGTTACTAGGCGGTCAGTTCGAAACCGGTACAGTTCGTTACCGGACCTAATCGGGTCAATACGATCCAGGTGGATAACAAGCCGGTTAGTTCGAAACAGGCATGGTTCGTTACCGGGCGGTCAGTTTGAAATTGGTACGGTTCGTTACCGGACCTGATCGGGTCGATACGACCCGGGTGGATAACGGGCCGATCAGTTCGAAACCGGTACGGTTCGATACCCTGATCGGGTCGATACGATCCGGGTGGATAACAAGCCGGTCAGTTCGAAACCTGTACGGTTCGTTACCGGGCAGTCATTTCGAAACTGGTACAGTTCGTTACCGGACCTAATCAGGTCAATACGATCCGGGTGGATAACGGGCCGGTTAGTTCGAAACAGGTACGGTTCGTTACCGGGCGGTCTGTTTGAAGCCGGTACGGTTCGTTACCGGACCTGATCGGGTCGATACGACCCGGGTGGATAACGGGCCGGTCAGTTCGAAACCGGTATGGTTCATTACCGGACCTAATCAAGTCAATACGATCCGGGAGGGTAACGGGAAGTCAGTTCAAAACTGATACGGCTCGTTACCGGAGGGTCAGTTTGAAACCGGTACGGTTCGTTACCGGACCTGATCGGGTCAAAACTGAACGGGTGGCTAACGGGCTGGTAGTTCGAAACCGGTACGGTTCATTACCGGGCGCTCAATTTGAAACCGGTACGGTTCGTTACCGAACTTGATCGGGTCGATACGATACGGGTGGATAACGGGCCAGTTAGTTCAAAACCGGTACGGTTCGTTACCCTGATCGGGACGATACGATCCGGGTGGATAACGAGCCGGTCAGTTCGAAACTGGTACGGTTCGTTACCAAGCGGTCAGTTCGAAACCGGTACGGTTCGTTCCGGACCTAATCAGGTCAATATGATCCGGGTGGATAACGGGCCGGCTAGTTCGAAACCGGTACGGTTTGTTATCGGACCTGATCTGGTCGATACGATCCGGATGGAAAACGGGTCGGTCAGTTCGAAACCGGTACGGTTCGTTGCCGGGCGGTGAGTTCGAAACCAGTACGGTTTTTTACCGGACATGATCGGGTCGATACGTTCCGGGTGGATAACAGGCCGGTCAGTTCGAAACTGGTACGGTTCGTTACCGGGCGTTCAGTTCAAATCCGGTATGGTTCGTTACCGGACCTGATCGGATACGTTTTAATTGATCGGATGTGACTTCTGAAAACCATAAACGATCAATTAAACATTCTGAAACGCCTCAAACAGAGTCCGGAAGTCCAGCATGTCGATTAGACATGAAAAAATTGTGTTTTGAAAAAATACGGAGCACTACGTACAATGATGTAACACCCCAACCGATTGCGGAAACATCGAGGTGTCACGTAAGAATGAGTATACAGTAGCACATGGTATTCAAGTTTTAATTGAAATTTATTTAAAGCAAAATATCCAAAATTTGAAAATACAAAATAAAGTCTTGAATGAAATTCTAGTACATCAAACATCCAAACAAAGCATAACTTCAATTATCTCTTCCTGCTAGCTCTAGACTTCAAGCATCATTACTTCCTGTTGAGTTTGTAAAAAATGGGGGGGGGGGGTCAACTAGAAGTTGGTGAGAATACATAAGCCATGTCAAGCAATTAAGATTAAGAATAATAAAAGTTTAGCAATTCATATGTCTATCGTAAGTTTAAGTCTACATGAATAAACATGAAGTATAGTATGCACATAATCAAACCTCCGACAAGTTTAGGTCCATCCCGTCATCCACGGTTCACCTTAATATCACGTTGGAACGATAACAATCACCCGCGCTCCCCATAAAAGATGGTCAACGAATCTAGGTGGGATTGTCAATCCAATAGATCTATCACTGTATATCGCCGGCTTGGCCACAGCTAATGATTATGTAAGTTTAAGTTTAAGTCTAATAGTCTTTGTCTAAGTCATGAGGCATTAAAGTTTACAACTAGACATGTATGTAGAATTGCTTAAGTATAAAGTTTCAAGTATAAAGAATTGCATAAACAAGGTTATGTAAACTCACCTTAGCAAAAAGTTAAGTCTCGAGAAATAGAATATGTGTAGCCAATCGTTGCCAAGTATTACCCTATGTATAAGGTAATAAATAAGTCTAAGTCTTTCTAGTCTACAAGTATTTTTTAGGGTTTCGAATTTGGAGATAAGTATTCGTTTGATTATTAATTAAATTGTTTAATAAATAAGAGAAATTCGATAAATAAATAAACAAAAGTCTTTTTTGTAGGTTTTAGATTAAAGATGGTCACATTATAAGGTTTTAAGTATGAAAATAATTTTTATAAAATTATTTTCTTAAAAATAGAATATTTAATCTATTTATTTCTATTTGTCAAAATATAACTTTAATATCTAAAAATATTAAAATTAAAGAATTTTTAAATTAAAATTTGTATTTCTGTTCTAAATGGACAGAAATAATTTATAAAAAATTTGGTGCAAAAATTTTGAAAAATGAATTTATTATGATTAAAATAACCGAAAAAATTGATTAAAAATATTAAATAAATGATTTTTCGAAAATAAAAATCATTTCAGAAATGTTTAATGTTTTATAAACTCAGAATAATTTTTGTGGAAATTTATATAATCGTTTTGATATTTTTACATAATTTTATAATTATAATAGAATAAACTTGAAATATTTATTATATATAATAAATAAATTATTTTTGGAAAACTAAAAATTGTAAAATAAACTTTTCTATTAGAACATCATAAAATAATTTTTTGTAGAATTTATAAAGAAATTTTAGTATTTTAAAACCAATTTTAAAAATATTAGTGAATATATATAAATCTAAAAGGTTAAAAAATGTTTTGCTCATGCTAGGAATCGAACCTGGGTCTGGTGACCGGTTCGTGTTTTATATCACAAGTCCAGACCATCTGGTCTGGACCCTGAGAACGATTAAACTTGGTTTAAAATTAATTATATAGTTATACCTGAAACAAATTTATTAACCATTATAAAAGAAAGGAAAAAGTGTGGGTGAGACGGGACTCAAACCCGCGTACCCTCGTATACAAACAGACGACACAACCACTTGATCTAGATCAGTGGTTGTGTTTGTTTTGTCTCTGACTTAAATAAATAACAAAGTTTGCAGTAATGTGATTATCCCCAATTCGAATCGAACGAACCCTAAGTTTCATAATAACCAAGATTAACAACCAATAGCCTCTACAATGATGGGGCTATTGCTTGTTAATGGCCGACTAACAAAACCAAACAAAAATTTCGAGACTTACAATGCGATTTCGTGTGATTTGATCCAGTCAACGAAAAAGTCAACCGTTCTTGATTCTTGATTAAAAATAGTTTGTTTACAGAAATTGGGAGTGGGGGTTTGTTTTTCGGCGAGTTTAGCTTGAAATGAGGGGCTCAATTTATAGTGTAGCACACGTATTGGACGAATTGGAAAGTTGACTCAATGCTTTAATTATAAACGCGTGAATAGGCAAATTAGGAAGGTTTTAATTGTAATTATGCGTGATGAATAAGCATTCTAGGTCGGTTAATGTGACACCCGGCAACTTCCGATCTAAACCGACGTGATTTTTATTATTAAAAATTAAATATTTATTTTAAATATTGTTAATTATTAAGTTTCGGAAGTTTACTGACCGTTTTTACAATCGAAACTGCGACCAATTTAATTAACGCGATTTAAACGCGTGTTCTGAAAACACGCGTCGGACATCGAAGATATTTATATTTATGCTCGGTTTTGTATTTCGAACAAAACCGACTACTTTTTATAATTAATTATCGGGCCTATAATAGAAACCGAGGCATTTTGCGTTAATACGGGTTCGATACGCGGTATCTACCTACTAAACCATAACCCTAACTATAAAAGGAGAACTCTCCTTCTTCCCCTTCATTTTTCCCGCAGCCAAACTCCCCCTCCCCAATCTCTGCAATCTCTCTCTACTATCTCTCTCTTCATCTCCCTCTGTCCCTCTTCTCCTCCCCTCTGTTAAAGAAAGCCGGCTGACCACCATGGGGATGGTGGCGGCGGCGTGGTGGTCCGGAAAGCCCACAGGGGCTGAGGTGAGGTTTGGGTTGGTTTCGGGTTAGTCACGACCCGAATGTGGTGGTCGGGTACTGAAGCAGCTCAGGTGGTGGCTGTTGAGGGCTGTGGTACAAGAAGGTGGTGGCTCGGGTTACAGAGCTGGTGCTCCAGACCCGCCGGGTTCAAGGTCGGGGATCGTGGTTAGGTGATGGTCCGGTGATGGTTGTTGGTTTGGTCGTGGGTCAGTGGCGAGGTAGTTGTTTTGGTGGTAGAAGGTGACTGGTCGGGTTAAAGATGGAGGCGGCTGTGGTGGTTCGAGGCAGATGAGGGTGGTTGTAACATCGCAAAATTTTCCCCAAATTTTAAATATAAAAACCCCTCATTTTTTTTTGTACCTAAGTTTTTATTCTCCTAATTCACAACTTATATATATATATATGTATATATGTATATATAATAATAATAATAATGATAATAATAATAATTATAATTCAGCTTTTAAAAAAAAATATATGTATTTATACTACAACACAAATCTGATTTTGTAATAAAGCTCCCATCTCCTCTTTTTTTTTAAAGCCCAGTTTGACCGGCCCAGACCCCAAGCCCAAACAGCATGGCCCAATTCCCTTTCCCTTTCCCTTACTTTTTTTAAAAAAAAGGGGGGGAGCCGCTCCACCTGGGGATCGAACCGGGCCACATCTATTCACACACACAAGCTTACACCATCTGCTCCACACACATACATTGATTTAAACCTGATTCACTTTATATTAATATACAAATTTTCAACTCCTCCTTCCTTTCCATACCTGTTCGCGATCTGCTGCTGCAACAACATTTATTTATTTTTATTTTTTTTAATCATCAAATGGCTATAATAATCTATGACAATTGTAGTTGACCTTTGATACATACCAATAATTGTCATATGACGCGTCAAACATTAAAACGAGGTCAACTATACCAAATTAACAATTCAGGCTCGTTCCCTATAAATTGGATGTTCACAAACCATCACAATTCGCTCACACACCTTTCCCAATCCCCAATTCTCCTTGATGATCCGCTGTTCTTGGATTTTTATTCGTATCTTTTGACCCGAGCCTTGACCAAGCAATCTGTTAGCAAACGCGTTTGTAAGTTTAATTCTTGTTGTGGGTTTTATCATTCGGCATCTACACAACATTAACCCTAAGGTTAATTGGGTTAATGTTGTGTAAATCGTTCAATTGGAAAACTAGGGCTCGAATTGTTTATAATTGGGGAAGAACACCAAGAACAGTTAAGCTATTTAATTTAAACAAACTGAATCAAAACACAACCACGGGTCTAGACCAAGTGGTTGTGTTGTTGGTTTGATACACAGTGGGCGCGGGTTCGATCCCTGCAACCACCATTTCTTTTTCTTCAATTGTTTTGTTTTCTCTAACAAACAATATATCTCCTTATTTTTTTTAAAATTCATTTTTAAATACCAAAACTCTCTTAAAAATTCTACAAAAATTACCTTATATTAATCTCATGTAAAAGTTCAACTTACAATTTTTAGTTTTCTGAAATTTATTTATTTAATATTTATAATAATTAAATCAAGTTTATTCTATTTTATTTATAAAAATCTATAAAAATATCAAAACGATCTTATAAATTTCCACAAAAATTATCCTAAGTTTTTATAACGTTAAACTTTTCAGAAATGATTTTTATTGCTGAAAAATCATTTATTTAGTATTTTTAATCAATTTTTGTTAGTTTTAATCATAATTAAATCATAATAAATCCAATTTTTAATATTTTTGCACCAAAATTTTATAAAAATTATTTCTGATCATTTAGAACAGAAATATAATTTTTAAACTAATAATTCTTTAATTTTAGTATTTTTGAATATTAAAGTTAAGTTTTGGCAATTTGTAATAAATAGATTTAAAAATCTATTTTAAAGGAAATAATTTTGCAAAAATTATTTTTATACTTTAAACACATTATTGTGATTATCCTAAATTTAAATTATATAAAAAGATTTTTGGTTATTTATTTACTAATATTCTCTCATTTATTAAACAATTTTCACATTAATCAAACAAGCATTTATCCCCAATTCGAAGCCCTAGAAACTTATACATTTTTAGGATTGATAGACTTAGACATATTTATTACCTTATTATAGGGTGATACTTGATACATTTGGTCAACACAATTATCCAAATTTCTCAACAGATATAACATTTTACCAAGGTGAGTTTTACATAGCCCCTTTCTATTTATCACCATTTTTGGGGTGAAACATGTTACCACATCATTTTATGCAATTCAATCATCAATGTGTCTATGTGTTTTCTATGTTGCATTATGTCTTGAGCATGATTAGAGTAAGCACCATTCTAGCATAATCATTAACTCCGTACAAGCCGGCGGTATACATTGATAGATCTATTGGACTGACAATCCCACCCGGATACGTGCCTCCTACAAAGGTAGCGTGGGTGTTTGTTATCGTATAACATATTCAAGTGGACCATGAGCGTATGGTATGTATCATATTATAACAGTCATCAGGGTTGATTATGCACTCGATTTATTTCTAGTATGTTCTCACATATGGACTAGATTGACATGACACATGAATTGCACAACATTTTTTTTTCAATTATCAAAACCTATGTAATTCTCACCAACTTTTGTTGACCCAAAAACATTTTCAACTTAACATGTTTCAGGTTCTATTTGCTTGAAGATTTTAATTGATGCTTGAAGATATGTGTATAGTTTTATTTAGTTTGATGTACAAATTCTAGAACAATTGTATGTAATTCATTTAAATTATTTAATGGAATTTATTATTCACCATGAGCTACTGAACAATCATCAATACGTGGCACCCCGAGGTTTCCGCCATCGGTTGGAGTGTTACAGATTGGTATCAGAGCCATGGTTATAGGGAATTAGGTTATTAGAAAAATAATCTAGTCTATAACCATAGGATTTAACAAGTACTTGCTTCTTTTACTTGCTATTCTCTATCTCCCTCCTACTCCTTATCCCTACTTTCATTCCTACAAGAAGGTTGCTCTCCATCAGTGGATCTACTCTTAGACTAATAGGACAAATTCCTCAGGTTTAACCTGAACCACCTTGAGATCTCGTCGAAGTTCTAGATTTTAATAACGAACACGTGCAATCTGGAAGGGTGAACGCCTGTATTCTGAGTCTTCTGTCTAGGTTGGCATTGCGCATATATCCCAATCAGACGAGGGACCCGGATGCCTACCTGGGAATTCTCGGGATGAGTGTTCACTTATAGGCTAAAGCATGTCTTCACTATGTTGTTGGAATCTGGAATCTTTGATACGTCAATGTTTTCGTTTATTCGTTTTAATTAATGAATAAATGATTACATTCCTTATATCACCTCATTCATTTCATGCCACATTGAACCTTCATTGTGTCCCTTAAAGATCATGTCTCCACGTCGCAACACTCGCAATAACAGTGGTGAAAACCAAGAGGAAAGTAACAACAACCACAACACCAACCACAACAACAACAAAAACAACAAAGGTGTTGATGCCCAACTGGCTGCGATTATTTCCCAACAAATGGCGCAACAAATCACAACTCTGGTTTCTAACTTGTTGGCTCAAGTCATCCCAATGAATGGGAACGGCAATGGAAATGGAAATGGCGATGGAAATCACATAAAGAACGGGACCTTAGTTCGAAAAGGCGAGAAAACAAGTATTGTGGCCGCGGTAACTACCGAGAACGAGAAGCGCAAGACCAGGGATCCTAATGTAAACCTCACTACACAAGCTTCTAACAAGAAACCCTATACAAGAAACTTTCCATTGTGTAACACATGCAAACGACATCACCCCACTGTTTCAGTGTGTCGCTTGTGCACCAATTGTGGTAGGTATGGCCATCTGGTCAACACATGTCGTGAGTCCCCAAACCCTAACACCAACCAACCAACCAACCCTGCTCAGGTTGCTAATCTTAATCGTCCTGGTAAATACAACTATGGTCAATGCTATGAATGTGGAAACCCAAATCATTTCCGTAACCGATGCCCTAAACTAAATCGAGATCAAGACCCTCCAGCTACTTAACAGCAAACCCCACCATTTGAATGATGTCTACTTTTTAATTCTATGTATTGACACTTTTTGATTCACATAATAAATTCAAGTATTATCATAACATCTGTGTGCATGCTTGTTTGAATGTGAACTAATTGCTATATCTATAATCATACTTGCTTACTTGTACAACAATTAGTTGACTACCAAACAATCTACTCAACGATTGGTGGAGGTCATCATGTCTTTCCAACAGTCGGGGAGAGGCCCTACCACCTGCTCAACGACTGGTGGAGACTATCAGACCTGCTCAACAATCGGTAGAGTCATAGAAGGACACAAAACCTTAATGTAAGGTAAATTGGTGATTGTGGTCCGGAACGTAATCATGAATTTACAGGTACGTTAAGGTGGTGTGAAATGCTATCAAGATTTTCGGTAGTTAACCAAATGTAAACTCTAGATATCTAGTAGTTCATTTAGTAAATCAACTCACACGTAACACGTCTCCTATCCACGCTATTCGAGACAGGTTACTCTATTCATTGTCATGCCCTAACATAAAATTCTTCAAGTCACACTTGTCCTAATTTTTATCCAATCCCCTTCAACCCTGTGTTTTCAATAAACTTCGGGACAAAGTTTTCAAAAGTAGGGGAGACTGTAACATCGCAAAATTTTCCCCAAATTTTAAATATAAAAACCCCTCATTTTTTTTGTACCTAAGTTTTTATTCTCCTAATTCACAACTTATATATATATATATATGTATATATGTATATATATAATAATAATAATAATGATAATAATAATAATTATAATTCAGCTTTTTAAAAAAAAAATGTATTTATACTACAACACAAATCTGATTTTGTAATAAAGCTCCCATCTCCTCTTTTTTTTTTTTAAAGCCCAGTTTGACCGGCCCAGACCCCAAGCCCAAACAGCATGGCCCAATTCCCTTTCCCTTTCCCTTACTTTTTTTAAAAAAAAAGGGGGGGAGCCGCTCCACCTGGGGATCGAACCGGGCCACATCCATTCACACACACACAAGCTTACACCATCTGCTCCACACACATACATTGATTTAAACCTGATTCACTTTATATTAATATACAAATTTTCAACTCCTCCTTCCTTTCCATACTTGTTCGCGATCTGCTGCTGCAACAACATTTATTTATTTTTATTTTTTTTAATCATCAAATGGCTATAATAATCTATGACAATTGTAGTTGACCTTTGATACGAAATTAACGGCCTATCAATTACCATTACACGTTCAATTAGCGTTAATACATACCAATAATTGTCATATGACGCGTCAAACATTAAAACGAGGTCAACTATACCAAATTAACAATTCAGGCTCGTTCCCTATAAATTGGATGTTCACAAACCATCACAATTCGCTCACACACCTTTCCCAATCCCCAATTCTCCTTGATGATCCGCTGTTCTTGGATTTTTATTCGTATCTTTTGACCCGAGCCTTGACCAAGCAATCTGTTAGCAAACGCGTTTGTAAGTTTAATTCTTGTTGTGGGTTTTATCATTCGGCATCTACACAACATTAACCCTAAGGTTAATTGGGTTAATGTTGTGTAAATCGTTCAATTGGAAAACTAGGGCTCGAATTGTTTATAATTGGGGAAGAACACCAAGAACAGTTAAGCTATTTAATTTAAACAAACTGAATCAAAACACAACCACGGGTCTAGACCAAGTGGTTGTGTTGTTGGTTTGATACACAGTGGGCGCGGGTTCGATCCCTGCAACCACCATTTCTTTTTCTTCAATTGTTTTGTTTTCTCTAACAAACAATATATCTCCTTATTTTTTTTAAAATTCATTTTTAAATACCAAAACTCTCTTAAAAATTCTACAAAAATTACCTTATATTAATCTCATGTAAAAGTTCAACTTACAATTTTTAGTTTTCTGAAATTTATTTATTTAATATTTATAATAATTAAATCAAGTTTATTCTATTTTATTTATAAAAATCTATAAAAATATCAAAACGATCTTATAAATTTCCACAAAAATTATCCTAAGTTTTTATAACGTTAAACTTTTCAGAAATGATTTTTATTGCTGAAAAATCATTTATTTAGTATTTTTAATCAATTTTTGTTAGTTTTAATCATAATTAAATCATAATAAATCCAATTTTTAATATTTTTGCACCAAAATTTTATAAAAATTATTTCTGATCATTTAGAACAGAAATATAATTTTTAAACTAATAATTCTTTAATTTTAGTATTTTTGAATATTAAAGTTAAGTTTTGGCAATTTGTAATAAATAGATTTAAAAATCTATTTTAAAGGAAATAATTTTGCAAAAATTATTTTTATACTTTAAACACATTATTGTGATTATCCTAAATTTAAATTTCATAAAAAGATTTTTGGTTATTTATTTACTAATATTCTCTCATTTATTAAACAATTTTCACATTAATCAAACAAGCATTTATCCCCAATTCGAAGCCCTAGAAACTTATACATTTTTAGGATTGATAGACTTAGACATATTTATTACCTTATTATAGGGTGATACTTGATACATTTGGTCAACACAATTATCCAAATTTCTCAACAGATATAACATTTTACCAAGGTGAGTTTTACATAGCCCCTTTCTATTTATCACCATTTTTGGGGTGAAACATGTTACCACATCATTTTATACAATTCAATCATCAATGTGTCTATGTGTTTTCTATGTTGCATTATGTCTTGAGCATGATTAGAGTAAGCACCATTCTAGCATAATCATTAACTCCGTACAAGCCGGCGGTATACATTGATAGATCTATTGGACTGACAATCCCACCCGGATACGTGCCTCCTACAAAGGTAGCGTGGGTGTTTGTTATCGTATAACATATTCAAGTGGACCATGAGCGTATGGTATGTATCATATTATAACAGTCATCAGGGTTGATTATGCACTCGATTTATTTCTAGTATGTTCTCACATATGGACTAGATTGACATGACACATGAATTGCACAACATTTTTTTTTCAATTATCAAAACCTATGTAATTCTCACCAACTTTTGTTGACCCAAAAACATTTTCAACTTAACATGTTTCAGGTTCTATTTGCTTGAAGATTTGAATTGATGCTTGAAGATATGTGTATAGTTTTATTTAGTTTGATGTACAAATTCTAGAACAATTGTATGTAATTCATTTAAATTATTTAATGGAATTTATTCTTCACCATGAGCTACTGAACAATCATCAATACGTGGCACCCCGATGTTTCCGCCATCGGTTGGAGTGTTACAGTGGTGGTTTGTTTGGTCAGAGGTGGTTGGTGGTTCGGGTGGTGGTCCGGCTATGGTTGTGTGTTGAAGGCATCAGCAGTACAAGGGGGTCCGATGGGTTGGGTCTTGATGGGTTGGCTCAGGTCCGGGTCTGTTTAGGGCTCGGGTTCGGGTCAGGTTTGAAGATGGTGGAGATGCTTGGTCGGGTCCGGTTGGTGGTGGTTCAAGAGGACAGCGACGGCGTGTTGTTTTCCGGCAGAAGATGGGTTGTAGGGGCGGCTCACGGTGGTTGCTTTTGGTGGTCAGTTGGGGTCCGGCCCAGTTATGGGTTTTGGGTGTGTTCGGGTCTGGTTGGGGGCTTGGGTCAAATGGGTTCAGATGGTTCGACGAGGTTAGGTGGTTTTCAGTTGGGGTCCGATTTGGTTCGGGTCAAAGTTTGGTGGTTTTGGTGTTCGGGTCAGATTCGGTACGAGATTGGGTTTGGTACGGGTCTTGTTCGGGTCAGATCTGGATGGTCAAGCCTCGGTCAACACGCGGTCAAATCTGGTCAAACTTTGGTTCCGGTCTACACGTAGTTCGAGGTGGCTTCGGGTTATGCTCGTACGAATCGGTATACTTTAAATTTGTATTTGTATATTTGTTGTGGATATTATATATATATAAATAAATATATTGATATTCATAAAATAGTTTTGACTCGCGAATGAACCGAATAATAATAATAAACGGTAACTATATATTAAATCGGACGATTGGTAATAGTGGCTAGAAGGCGTGACTTATAAAATCGATATCAGACTAAATTGGTTGGACTATAATATATATATATATATATATATATATAATCGTGTCTTGTGTAAATAAGTAGTTTATATGAAAAGTTGTCGAAACGTATAAAGTCTTGTATCGAATATTGATTTGTGGGAAAATTATAGGCGACTTGTGTTGCCTGGTTTGTATGAAAACAGAGGAAACTCTGCCCAAATTTTTATAAAATCCAAGGCGCAACGAAAATGGAATTGTCGCATATTTTTATAAATGGTGTTCCCTAAGTGTCATGATAAGTGTAGTTATGCAAAATAGTAACGTTTTGACAAAAGATATGTTTAACAATAATAAGTAAATCCCGGACAATATTTTCAAAACATATATATATAGTTTCGCCGAACGTCAAGTATGAGAGTTTTCGAAAGGTTTTCGGTATCTAAATAATGTTTATTGTTTGGATTTAAAAATATGTATACATTTTACTTGGGAACTATTTTTACAAAAAGCAAAGTTTTGAATAACTTAAATGTTCGGATTTGGAAAAGAAGCGACACTTGTTATGGATCAGTTTTAAATAACTATACTTGTATTTTTATTAAAGAGTATTTTCCTAAAATATAATTATGAGATAGATACATTTATACGAATTACAAAATGAACTACGACTCAAGATAAGTTATACGTTTCGTAGTAATAGTCCAACGTGGTGTACACACGAATAGTGACAAGTGCGCAACTTGGGTACTATGTCGTGTGTTAACGCATAAGTAAGATAAGTCACGATCGGTTCGTCGAGTTAAAGCATATTAGTACTCGAGTTAATACACACGAGTCTAGATAGTTGGGTAAACTATCTTTTAGCCGGATAATAGGCTAGGTTTATATGTGTTAGACTTTAAGGTGTCCTTTGTTGGTAATTAGGGCACGAGGAAGCCGATCGAGGCTTGGACTTTATTTGCTAGCTTAGCATGGAAATTAAGGTGAGTTCATGACCCCACTTTTTACTGTTTTATAAATGTTTTCGGGGTGGAAGACATGCTTCTTTTATGAAAACATGAGGAATTCCAAACGAACAAGTTTTTGAAAAATGAAATGGGCGCGTGAGTGTCACGGCCCCACTTTTACCGTTTTGCTTTCGGGAGAGAAACATGCTACTTACGTACTTATTAAAGATCATGTTATACTATGGGCACTTTATGTTACTATACGGCTTTTACGGAAAGTCCCAGGGGGAAACCATGAATGTGCGGGGATGCACAACGAGGGAAATGTGGATAGATCTATTGGGCCTCACAAACCCCACTCGACGGCGGGGATGCCGGGCGGGTGCATATTGTCTCTAACTCTCGGGTTATCGAGGCATCGGTAACCCAGTCAATCTGGGCTGGATTCATCTTTTGGTACATGTTTAGTAATGGGTTCCCAACCGTAGTAGTAAAAACACTTAACGTCTAGCTAACGTTCTCATGACATAGTATTAACGGGAATGATCTTTTCAAATTTATGGAAACTCTTTTGTGAAACTTATGAACTCACCAGCTTTATGTTGACTTTTTAAGTATGTCTTTCAGGTTTAAATTTTGGTAACGGCACGGTTGGAGTAGTCGGCATATTGGGATCGGGGATCCTAGAGGGTTAGCAATGGCGTTCAGGAAATAAGAGTCTTAGATGCAACTTTCCGCTGCGCTGGCAAAGGCACCAAACGTCGCAACCGACGAGGGAAAAGTCGGGGTGTGACAGTTTGGTATCAGAGCCATAGGTTTTAGCGAACTAGGTGTTTGGGTAGATATCTAGGCTTTAACCTGAGTTTGTTTTGAAGTAGGGACCAGAATTTCTAAGGTATAATGTTTAGCACGAACGCCTAGCAACTGGAATTCCAACCGTTGCATGACTATTAGTGTATCACACTAGCTCAATGTACATTCTTTCGGCGCAAGGAACATTTATTTTCTTATGTGAATAGGAAGTCAGTATTTTTCTATAAGTGTATATAGAAAGGCTAATAGCACGTGATGGTTAGACATACCTCACTGGTGACTGGCGAGTCATCGTTTTAGACATCAGAGTGTTTATTCACATAGAGTTAGCTGAGTCATTGTTTCTTCGTATAAGTAACAATTTACTTGTTTATATACTATGTGTATTTATGTAAAGCATATATAGTACGTATCGCCAATGGTTGTCGACTCAAGATTGGACGTATCTACAACGTTCACCCGTGTCATGTTAGTTGGACGAGCTGGCAAATGGATTGTTGTAGCATCTACGGTCTCGCATCCCGTGTTCGGAGTAAGCTACGTCGTCAAGGTCGGTTTGGGCCGAAGACGTCTTGATGAGGCACCTCGTTTTGCCGATGATACTGCGAAGCTGGAATGCGGACGGGAAGAGCACTTGGAAAAGTGGCGCACACGACGAACATTATATTATATTATGTTATATATACGTGTTATTATATGAATGTAACGAGTGCTCGTGATACAACTTATGATGGAGGTTAATAGGATGATCTGGTGAGGTAAATTTTCAATAACGCAGACGTCACGTTATTGCGAATTTACAGACACTTGATAATTCTAAGGACATCTATCGTGAGGGTATCTATACTATTATGTTGTTGTATATATATTTATATATATAAATAATAGATAAGGGTTTTCATTCTTTTGTTGTTACGGACGTGATTGTAGATTCTCCCCTGTTCGTGTCATTTGTGACCTTGCTTTTCTTAAACCAGTTTAAGTTCTTGATGATCTGGTTTCTTGAACTTCTAAGGTTCATGTTGTAGAACCTAGTTATATCTTTTTGAGTACGATCTACACCTCTCTTCTTTTGTATTTGTGGCCTTCAACATTCAATCATAAAGGAATTTAATTTTTGTTGATTCCTTATTCTTTTCACCAAATTAGACACGTATTTTTGTACATGTGTCAACTATTGTATGTTTGGATTCTTTAAATCTGTGAAGGTCCATTGTGGGGCTTCGCATCAACAATTGTTTCATTAATGATTTGTTTTATCATTACGTTGCTCGTAATGTTTGTCTTCTAGTCTTGTTATGTTAGGCCATTGTGGGCAATGAATCCTTTGATACTTCGTCGATAAGTTTCTTTAAAGTCGACATTTCAGTTGAATCGAATTGTTGGAATTTGATACAGCACCTTGCGGTGAATATTCAATCGACTTGGAATAATGAATGATTTTTATTGACATGCCTCACTTTCATCAACTTGTTAGTTATTGCCTTAAATCCAAACACACCCTGCGGCGTGTAATGAAAAAGTTGGTGCATTAGTTGCTTTGTTTGAAGTGCGCCAATAGTATTTGTTGACAAGTTATTGTCTACACTTCGCATTCAGTTGAAATCGAAACTTTACCTCGTGCCATTTGTACCGGCAAGTTCGTTGACTATTTTTATTATACCACCATTCGTTCTTGGATGATATCCTACCTCAAATTTTGAGGACAAAATTTCTGTAACATGGGAGGATGTGACACCCGGCAACTTCCGATCTACACCGACGTGATTTTTATTATTAAAAATTAAATATTTATTTTAAATATTGTTAATTATTAAGTTTCGGAAGTTTACTGACCGTTTTTACAATCGAAAATGCGACCGATTTAATTAACGCAATTTAAACGCGTGTTCTGAAAACACGCGTCGGACATCGAAGATATTTATATTTATGCTCGGTTTTGTATTTCGAACAAAACCGACTACTTTTTATAATTAATTATCGGGCCTAGAATAGAAACCGAGGCATTTTGCGTTAATACGGGTTCGATACGCAGTATCTACCTACTAAACCATAACCCTAACTATAAAAGGAGAACTCTCCTTCTTCCCCTTCATTTTTCCCACAGCCAAACTCCCCCCCCCCCAATCTCTGCAATCTCTCTCTCTCTACTCTCTCTCTTCATCTCCCTCTGTCCCTCTCCTCCTCCCCTCTGTTAAAGAAAGCCGTCCGACCACCATGGGGATGGTGGCGGCGGCGTGGTGGTCCGGAAAGCCCACAGGGGCTGAGGTGAGGTTTGGGTTGGTTTCGGGTTAGTCACGACCCGAATGTGGTGGTCGGGTACTGAAGCGGCTCAGGTGGTGGATGTTGAGGGCTGTGGTAGAAGAAGGTGGTGGCTCGGGTTACAGAGCTGCTGCTCCAGACCCGACGGGTTCAAGGTCGGGGATCGTGGTTAGGTGATTGTCCGGTGATGGTTGTTGGTTTGGTCGTGGGTCAGTGGCGAGGTAGTTGTTTTGGTGGTAGAAGGTGACTGGTCGGGTTAAAGATAGAGGCGGCTGTGGTGGTTCGAGGCAGATGAGGGTGGTGGTTTGTTTGGTCAGAGGTGGTTGGTGGTTCGGGTGGTGGTCCGGCTATGGTTGTGTGTTGAAGGCGGCAGCAGTACAAGGGGGTCCGATGGGTTGGGTCTTGATGGGTTGGCTCAGGTCCGGGTCTGTTTAGGGCTCGGGTTCGGGTCAGGTTTGAAGATGGTGGAGATGCTTGGTCGGGTCCGGTTGGTGGTGGTTCAAGAGGACAGCGGCGGCGTGTTGTTTTCCGGCATAAGATGGGTTGTAGGGGCGGCTCACGGTGGTTGCTTTTGGTGGTCAGTTGGGGTCCGGCCCCGTTATGGGTTTTGGGTGTGTTCGGGTCTGGTTGGGGACTCGGGTCAAATGGGTTCGGATGGTTCGACGAGGTTAGGTGGTTTTCAGTTGGGGTCCGATTTGGTTCGGGTCAAAGTTTGGTGGTTTTGGTGTTCGGGTCAGATTCGGTACGAGATCGGGTTTGGTACGGGTCTTGTTCGGGTCAGATCTGGATGGTCAAGCCTCGGTCAACACACGGTCAAATCTGGTCAAACTTTGGTTCCGGTCTACACGTATTTCGAGGTGGCTTCGGGTTACGAGCGTACGAATCGGTATACTTTAAATTTGTATTTGTATATTTGTTGTGGATATTATATATATATATATATGTATATATATATAAATAAATATATTGATATTCATAAAATAGTTTTGACTCGCGAACGAACCGAATAATAAAAATAAACGGTAACTATATATTAAATCGGACGATTGGTAATAGTGGCTAGAAGGCGTGACTTATAAAATCGATATCGGACTAAATTGGTTGGACTATAATATATATATATATATATATATATATATTGTCGTGTCTTGTGTAAATAAGTAGTTTATATGAAAAGTTGTCGAAACGTATAAAGTCTTGTATCGAATATTGATTTGTGGGAAAATTGTAGGCGACTTGTGTTGCCTGGTTTGTACGAAAACAGAGGAAACTCTGCCCAAATTTTTATAAAATCCAAGGCGCAACGAAAATGGAATTGTCGCATATTTTTATAAATGGTGTTCCCTAAGTGTCATGATAAGTGTAGTTATGCAAAATAGTAACGTTTTGACAAAAGATATGTTTAACAATAATAAGTAAATCCCGGACAATATTTTCAAAACATATATATATAGTTTCGCCGAACGTCAAGTATGAGAGTTTTCGAAAGGTTTTCGGTATCTAAATAATGTTTATTGTTTGGATTTAAAAATATGTATACATTTTACTTGGGAACTATTTTTACAAAAAGCAAAGTTTTGAATAACTTAAATGTTCGGATTTGGAAAAGAAGCGACACTTGTTATGGATCAGTTTTAAATAACTATACTTGTATTTTTATTAAAGAGTATTTTCCTAAAATATAATTATGAGATAGATACATTTATACGAATTACAAAATGAACTACGACTCAAGATAAGTAATACGTTTCGTAGTAATAGTCCAACGTGGTGTACACACGAATAGTGACAAGTGCGCAACTTGGGTACTATGTCGTGTGTTAACGCATAAGTAAGATAAGTCACGATCGGTTCGTCGAGTTAAAGCATATTAGTACTCGAGTTAATACACACGAGTCTAGATAGTTGGGTAAACTATCTTTTAGCCGGATAATAGGCTAGGTTTATATGTGTTAGACTTTAAGGTGTCCTTTGTTGGTAATTAGGGCACGAGGAAGCCGGTCGAGGCTTGGACTTTATTTGCTAGCTTAGCATGGAAATTAAGGTGAGTTCATGACCCTACTTTTTACTGTTTTATAAATGTTTTCGGGGTGGAAGACATGCTTCTTTTATGAAAACATGAGGAATTCCAAACGAACAAGTTTTTGAAAAATGAAATGGGCGCGTGAGTGTCACGGCCCCAGTTTTACCGTTTTGCTTTCGGGGGAGAAACATGCTACTTACGTACTTATTAAAGATCATGTTATACTATGGGCACTTTATGTTACTATACGACTTTTACGGAAAGTCCCAGGGGGAAACCATGAATGTGCGGGGATGCACAACGAGGGAAATGTGGATAGATCTATTGGGCCTCACAAACACCACTCGACGACGGGGATGCCGGGCGGGTGCATATTGTCTCTAACTCTCGGGTTATCGAGGCATCGGTAACCCAGTCAATCTTGGCTGGATTCATCTTTTGGTACATGTTTAGTAATGGGTTCCCAACCATAGTAGTAAAAACACTTAACGTCTAGCTAACGTTCTCATGACATAGTATTAACGGGAATGATCTTTTCAAATTTATGGAAACTCTTTTGTGAAACTTATGAACTCACCAGCTTTATGTTGACTTTTTAAGTATGTCTTTCAGGTTTAAATTTGGTAACGGCACGGTTGGAGTAGTCGGCATATTGGGATCGGGGATCCTAGAGGGTTAGCAATGGCGTTCAGGAAATAAGAGTCTTAGATGCAACTTTCCGCTGCGCTGGAAAAGGCACCAAACGTCGCAACCGACGAGGGAAAAGTCGGGGTGTGATAGTTAACAATCATTCTATACTTAATTACAATTCGAACGCGGAATTACGATTCAAATAGAATGGGTTTGATCAGTTGACTTTTGTTTGTTTGACTTGGTTTATTTAAGAAAGTGTTAAATGCTTTTGCTGCAGAGGATAATCACCAAAAGACAATATGGTTCAGTGGTTGTGGGTGTGTGTGTTAAGTTGTTGAACCGGCCATGGGCTCGGGTTCGAACCCCGGCCCATGCCATAATTTTTTGACAATTATAACAACAATATAATAATATTATATGTTTATAGTATGGTACTAGGGGTCCAAACGTGTCACGATATATTTTTAAAAGGAACGATAAATGATAAAATTCGACGTTTTATTAATAATCATCGTAACGTACAAAGAATTCAATGCGAAATGTTACAAATGATTCATGAAAGTTGTACAAACTCGAATGTTTCTAACAAAAAACACAAACGAGCAATAAACGACTCGAAACGCCTCAAGCGAATTTTGTTGGATTTGGAACAACTAAAAATATTTTAAAATGAATTAAAATTATTTTTTATTTAAAAAATAGTTGATTAAAGAACAAAAAGGACATGTAAGGGCATAAAAGGAAATCCATCTCTCTCCTCCTTTCAGATTTCTTATCCCAATACAATCACATCTCTCTTCTCCCATCTTTCTTGTCATATTTAAAGACCCATCACGATCATCTCTCCCCTCTCTCCTCCTTCTTCTTATTCTTCTTTATCTTCTTGGTTTGTTTTTTAAAGAAATCATCAACAACCATCTACACTAATGAAAAACAACAATCATAAACCTTCAAAATCATCGATTTACCTCCTCAAAACCACCGGCCACCGTACCTCACCACCATTCCATCTTTCTCTTAGCAGCCCTTTCTCGCTGTCGTTTTTCTCTCTCTCCCTCTCCTCAAAACCACCGGCCACCGTACACCGCCACCACCGTTCCTCTCTCTTTTTATGACCAGTTGAATGGTAGCACTTGTGGTGAATGGTAGCAGTTGTGGTGGTGAATGGTGGTTCCAGTAACAATCGTCTCTCTCCTCTCTCATCCCTCCTCCTTCTTCATCTTCTTGGTGAATGGTAGCAGTTGTGGTGGTGAATGGTGGTTCCAGTAACAATCGTCTCTCTCCTCTATCGGAAGTAGGTGTTAAAGTGGTTGGTTTCCGGGTGGTTGTAGGTTTGGCCGGAGAAGATAGATCCGTCGGAGAAGACGATCGGTCCGGCCTTTCTCTTGTCATAACTTTCTCTCTCTCTCTCTCTCTTTCTCAAGTCTCTTTTTTTTTTAGTTAGACATAAGAGTTCTTTGATTTGATAATTGGATTCTGGTTACATAGTTTCAAAAAGAATGTCAAACACTAGAAAAAAAGGGGTAACATGTGTTAGTTAGCATAAAAGGGTAACATGTGTTAGTTAGGCATAAAAGGGTAACATGTGTTATTTGATCTGATAAAATTGACTAAGTAGCACTGTAAAAATGAAAAAAAAAAAGATATACGTACACAGAACATTCAAATAACAGTAAACAAAAAAAGCTTCAATGGGGGCCCCTTAAAAAGGTTACATAGTTAGTTGTCAAGAATATTACCCTTTGTAGGGTAACATGTGTTATCTAACCAAGTCTGTGTGCTTAGTAGCAAAAGTCAAGATGAACAAGAGAGAAACCTAATCAGGACATTCAAATGAACTGCATGGAAGGGTAACATGTGTTAATGTTGCATAAGAAGGTAACATGTGTTATTTTGCCAAATCAACGTGCCGAGTAGGACGGTAAAAAAAAGTATATACCTAAAGTCAAATAATAGTAAGCATAAAAAGATTCAAAAAGGGCCCAATAAAGGTGAGTTGTTTTTTTATGACACATGTTTCAAACAAGAATGTGAACACTAGGAAAAAAAAGGGTAACATGTGTTAGTTGGTCATAAAGGGGTAACATGTGTTATCTGATCTGATAAAGTTAAATTGTTGCCCCCCCCCCCCAATATACCTATGAGAAGATCTAACATTTGTTAGTATGGGTGGTGTGGTCCTGTATCATTTGTCAACCTTTTTGTCTTTCTTACCACTCCTGTTTTCACTTCATAAGTTTACAAAGAAATAAGTAAACATAGTATACAAACTATTAACACACATTAAAAAGGCGGGTAACATGTGTTAGTTTGGGAAAAAAATGGTAACATGTATTATTTGGCCAAATCAACGTGCCTAGTAGGACGGTGACAATAAAAAAAAGTATATACCTACATTCAAATAACAGTAAGCATAAAAATATTCAAAAAGGACACGGTAAAGGTCACATGTTTTTTTTTTTTTTTTTTGTGAGATATTTCAAAAAAAAGAAGGGTAACATGTGTTAGTTAGGCAAAAAAGGGTAACATGTGTTATTAACTTATTTGAACTGATAAAGTTGACTAAGTAGCACTGTAAAAAAAAGATATACCTACACAGAGCTTTCAAATAACCCTTTGCATAAATAGGGTAACATGTGTTATCTAACCAAGTCTGCGTGCTTGGTAGCAAAGTCCTGATGAAACAAGAGAAAAACCTACCCAGGACATGTGTTATCTGATCTGATAAAGTTAAATTGTTGCCCCCCATATACTCAAGAGAAGATCTAACATTTGTTAGTATGGGTGTGGTGTGGTAACATATGTTAACATGTATCATTTATCAGCCTTTGTGTCTTTCTTTACCACTTTTTTTTTTTTTTTTTTTCACTTCATAAATTTACAAAGAAATAAGTAAACATAGTATACAAACTATTAACACACATTATTAAGAAGTGTCATAATAAACTATTGACCACTTTGTGTTTGTATGTTTATATTATTAAGGGGCTAACATGCGGTCCCACCTAAAGTATTCCCACAAAAGGACATTCACACACACTGTAAGTTTAACATATGTTAGTATAGGTGGCATGGTAACATATGTTAAACTTGTATTTATTGTCAGCCTTTTTTGTCTTGCTTACCACTCTTGTTTTCACTTCATAAGTTTACATAAAAACAAGTAAACATATCATACAAACTATTAATCTAGTAATTCTATACATTGAGTACCAAAATGAAAAAGTTATTCAAAAGTTTTTCTACATATTTTTCTCGACTTCCTTAGACTTCATATGTTAACATATGTTAACCGATGGGGGGTCTTCGTTATCAACTGCAAAACAACAGATGAGATGTTAACCGGTGTGACCAACTCATCATCTAACATACTAACAGAAGTAACACATGTTAGTCGGGACCCAAAATAAGAACATTTGTTACCCCTAAAATAAAAAAGGAAACTTTAAAAATATTTTAGTCAACAATCAAAGAACCCAAACACGAACCGTATGCATATGTTACCCGGTCTAACATAAGTTTCTTTTTTATTTACCAAAGTCTAATAATAATAATAATAATAATAATAATAATAATAATAATAATAATAATAATAATAATAATATAAAAACACAATAAAACATGTAATTCATTATTCCATTTTCTCTGCACTTTGTGTGATCGAGGAATTTTTTTAAATAAATAAATTATTATTATAAATAAAGCTACAACAAATTACTCTTTTGAATTTCACAATTAATTGATTTAATATTGGTTTAACTATCATATATTGCGTCCAACACTTGTAGCTTAGTTGGTTGAGGGCCTAAAGTTTCCTATGGGAGGCTTGGGTTCAATTCCCACTAGCTACATTTGGAGGACATTGGTGGATGGGAAATGAGGGATGACCCGGCCATTGGCTTGGGTTCGAGTCCTGATCCCGACCGGTTTTACCGACTATTTCACCGTCGTGCCTTCGGGCGGGTGAGTGGTCGGGTTTTTCCCAGGAATTGGTGGCAATTGGTGGCCCGGGTACTCTCGAGTACCTGATTCGCCAAAAGGGTGCCCGAGAGTGCTCGGAATTGATTCGTTGGCCGTTCAAAAAAAAAATCATATATTGCAACTCCATATCTTCGGCCACCACCTCTAACTAAGAACTTATGATCTGCAAATTAGTAATCTAAACAATACTTATTCAATGGTGACCATGGATACACATTATAAAAATAAAAAACGCATGTCAATTAAGTCAAACAATCACAACCAACCTACCTACCTCTCTCAGCTCTTCCTAAGGTTTCCTGACCAGTTTTCGGATGCTTAAGACTGACACAAAACATCATCCAAACAACCACCATCTTCCGACTGACTCTGACCAGTTCTGGCAAAACAAAATTGGTCGGCCTCAAAGACTGGAGACTCAGCCCGTTCTGGTATGGCTGTGAAACAACAGAGACTATTGCTTGAGAAGTTCACACATTGTATACCTCCATAGAAGCTCCACCTTTTGTTGCCTGAAAACTGAAATTATATTTTAGAGTTTGAAAAGGTTGTCATCTCAAAGTAATGTATAAGACATAGGGGATTAGGAAAAGTTGGTACAATATGTACTTATTCTTGAGGTGTGTAAGATTTGATTGTGGGTAAATTACCTTACTATCCATCATTCAACAATAATATCTAATTTTGTTGTGGTGATGTGGCACCATATTAACCACATGTAAGGTTTCTATAGTGAGTTTCTCACATATACTCATACTATATATATATATATATATATATATATATATATATATATATATATATATATCAGTGACTCGCATAGTCCTAAGAACTAAAGGTTTGTGTTTAGCAGGATATGTTTTGTGATTCAAAAAGAGATAGCGGCACAGCCTGTTGCCTGCTTACCCACCATCTAAATGTAACTTGTTTTGTATTTGAAATTGTTTAAACTACTCAATAGAATTCAATCCTACTCTGGTAAACACGAGTTTCAATTGAGTTATAAGTAGTTAACTGAATTTCAATTAAAATCCAGTATATATTTAGCATTTTGTTTGCTTTTTAATAAAAAAAAGTTGGGTATTGGATTTTAATAATCCAAACTTTCACCTATTGGCCGACAATAATCTGTATTTAAAAAATTCCAAAAACGATCCTAAGTTTCAATGTATTGGCCGACAATGAACCTTTGTTAACTAAGAACTAACTCATTTAGTGGATGATGACATGGACGTTGATGTGGCATGCCCATGCTGACGTGGATGATGATGTGGCATGCCATGTCAGCATCCACGCCATCATCCATGCCAGTGTTGGCATGCATGCCACGTCATCATCCACGTCACCGTGGGCATGTCACATCAGCGTCCACGTCATCATCCACTAACTGAGTTAGTTCTCAGTTAACAAAGGTTAATTGTCGGTCAATACGTTAAAATTTGGGATTGTTAGGAAATTTTGAAATACAGATTATTGCAGGCCAATAGGTGAAAATTTAGATTACTAAAATTCAATACCCCAAAAGTAAAAACTATTGCAACAATTTCTTTTCTACTTATCACAATCTTATTATTTTAGACCTAAATAAACTTAAAACCCAAGTCACATTTATTATGACGAAGCTTCCTTCAGAAAGTTAGACTAGATAAAAGCTTTATATCAGCAATATTGTGACTATAAACTAAAGGCTTTCTACGCGTGCTGTCTTACAATTATTTGGGGCCTATGGAACTGGCGTAACGAGATGGTCTTTAACGGTGCTCAATGTTATCTTCAGAAGTTGGTGGGGGTATGTACAGTCAGGGTCGAGCTGTGAAAAATGGACCCCTTACCTCAGGCCTTAAGGAAAAAAATAACGCAAACTATTTTCTTTAATCGATGATTAAAGTAATATCAGAAGCATATCAATGACAAAAATGACAAAAGCATAGTATTACAATGAGTTAATGACATACCGTAATATCAGAAGCATATCAATGACAAAAATGACAAAAGCATAGTATTATCAATGACAAAAATGACAAAAGCATAGTATTACAATGAGTTAATGACATACCGTAATATCAGAAGCATATCAATGACAAAAATGACAAAAGCATAATATTAGACTGGGTGTAGTGGAAACTTTCTTTCACGCCCCTTCTTTCTTTCTCATTGGCCCAAAAAAATGGCACAAAATCCAAAAATCAATTTGGCGTTATAAATATAACGCTGAAAGCAAAATGGAGTCAAAATGAGGGTGTTTAGCGCCCCTTAGCGCTGTGGGTTTTGGTGTTGGGGGCGCGATTGGAGGCAAAATGGGGTGTTTAGCGCCCCACTACGGGTGGCCTTACAATGAGTTAATGACATACCATTAAACAATTAAGCACTAATATAATAACAAGTTAATAAAGGAACAAAGACACGGTCCAACAATTGTAGCCCAGTTGGTTGAGGGCCTAAAGTTTCCTATGGGAGGCTTGGGTTCAATTCCCACTAGCTACATTTGGAGAACATTGGTGGATGGGAAATGAGGGATGACCCGGCCATTGGCTTGGGTTCGAATTCTGATCCCGACCGGTTTTACCGATTATTTCACTGTCGTGCCTTCGGGCGGGTGAGTGGTCGGGTTTTCCCGGGAATTGGTGGCAATTGGTGGCCCGGGTACTCTCGAGTACCTGATTCGCCAAAAGGGTGCCCGAGAGTGCTCAAAAATTGATTTGTTGGCTGTTAAAAAAAAAGGAACAAAGACACGGTTGTGCCAAATGCAAAACAAAATTTAATGTACTTTTTTAATTGGAATAAAGGAACATAGATCATAGATGCATCAGTGCAATGGCTTTCGATTTGCTAAACTAAATTTAATATACTTTTTTCAAGAATAACCAGCTTTAATATACAATCATATTCATGAATCATGTTTTGTATTTTATTTACAACTATCTATCCAATAAAGTAAATGATTACATGAATATACAATAAAACTTTCCAGGATATTCACCTGGGCAGTGATCCTTCTTTGATAAGAAATTCAGAGCGTCCATGCCTCATTTTTTATCGTTCCCGTGTTTATTTATTTATTTATTTTTTGTTTTAACCTAGTGGGCCAAGACTTTTGGAGTAATGGATTATTGGCTAATGGGCTTATCATTAACAAAACTATATAAAAGAACTTAAAAAAAATTGGGCCCTCTTAGAACTTGGCCCCGGGCCAGGAGTCCTCCTTACACCCTTAATGGGCCGACCCTGTGTAAAGTCTCTTAGCTTGCTTTGGGTTAGAGCTAGGTCCAATGAAGTGTTGCTGGATTGGGTGACTTGGAATGGGTTTTATGTGTATAAAGTTGGGTGGTAAAGTTGTAGTGTCATGTGTTAGTTTGGTGTCTGTATGGTGATCTGTTTGGATGGTTACCTGGTTGGTAAAGTTGTATGTGTACAATGTTGGGTGGTGTATGTATGGTAACCTGGTTGTCAGGGTCTGTTTTGCTAGTATTCCGCTAGCATTTGGTAGAATAAAAAATTTCCGTTGGCCGTTCAAAAAAAAAAGCAAAGGCGTCTTGAATTTGGAAAAGGTTGAACTAGACTCGTGTCTCAGGTTCCACATATAAATATAATCCAATGCCCAAAACCCACTTCGTGCATCAGAAAGTAAAACTATCCAAAAATCACAAGGAAAGCGTCCATTGTCTAATGAATAGACAGAGGCCCTCTAAACAATTAGTATAGGTTCAAATCCTATTGGGCACAACTTTTTTTCCTGATATTTTGAAGATTTCGAGATCCGAAAATCAATTTTGAATCTGAAACGCTTGAGTACCCTTTGTTATTGAAAAGGTTTATCAATTTGTTTAGGTTGCTTGTTCTTAAAGCATAAAACATTTCCCCTGTTCTTGAATAGTTTCTTTCAAAATGACTTCCGTTTTCTTTTCTTGATGAATATCTTGATAGAAGATATTATTTTGTTCATCATGCAAATATCATGTGTACTTGTTTCCCGTATCAAACTCAGCAAAAGCATGATGCCACACTTGTTTATAGATGATTTAACTTTTTAAAATGTCATCATACAACCTTATTTTTCATAAGATGTACATGTGATAATGTGATGACGCCTAATGTGATGTACAAGTCCAACCTCTTACATGAAGGGATAAGTTCGGTACCATTACAACACCAAACCGTACCCGTCCTGAAAGTGCTTGATATGGTACAGTAATCAAAGTAATCAAAGATACAATCAACCCAAAATACTAATATCAAACTGAAAATATCGATCCTGTAAAACACAAAAAAAGTGAATACCAAATTAGTACCGAAAATACAACGTGTTTGGTTTTGGTAAAGTACAAGTTGCTCATCCCTACTAAGTTGATGGCCACGTAGTTTGTAGTGTGTGGTTTAGACTATCCGGAGTGGGGGGGGGGGGGGGGGAAGAGGGGGATGAAGCGCCATGTGGCACTTGTGGGACCCTTGTAGGGGGGGGATTGTGGGGAGTGGAAAGGGGGAAGAGGGGGGGGGGGGGGCGGGGAAGAAAATAATATTATATTGTGTTAAAGTTAAAAAAAAAACCTGACCAATCATGAAGCGCCACGTGTCCCAAAGGTTTGCCCCACGCCGGTGACTTGCCCCCCGCCCCCTCCACGCCGGTATGGCGGCGGTGTTCCCCCCCTTTCGCCCCTCTCCCGCCCCACTTCGGACAGCCTTACTCAACAAGAACATGTGAGAAGAAATAAGGGGGAAAGTATGATATAAAGTAAAAAAAGTCAAAGGTGTTCATAGTTCAATAGTTCATTCATACATGTGATCTCAAGACTTTTCACGTGACATTGCCTTACTTCAATTAAGTCGGCAACCAAACGACGTCGTATTAACACACTTTGATTAGTTATACCGTAAAGATCTCGTTTTGTTTTTCGCGCTTTTTTTTTATTAGAACCCCTCAACTAACTTAAAACCCACACACACACTAACACACTTTCTCTCACACACAGTTAGTTTAAATTAACGGTCATTTACAATCCTCAACTGGTCCTATCTCCTTTAATCCTTTTTGTTCCTCTCTAATGGAGATTCTGCTCCGATCATGGCCTAATTTCATAGCAAAATCTCCGGTGAATTTGACCGTTGAGAGGCAGCATAAGTCTCGTACGTTTTCGATTAGTAAGAAGAGTTGTAATGTGAAATTTAGAGCGATTAGTAGGAGTTCAGAAGATGGACCGTCTTTCGTCGAAGATGCTATGAAGAATGGCGTGTTGTTGGGAGCTGAGATGGATGAATCTGGTTCGGTTGTTGGATTTCGTTTCGGTCCTCAATCTGGTACGTATTGGTTTTATTGTTTAGATGGAAATGTGTTTGAAATGTTATATTGTTATGTGAATTACAATTAAGTTGAATAATTAATTACACGGTTAGCAAAAACCTATAGGACAAAACTTGTAATTCAATCTAATAAAATGGGTAAACCACAAACACTAACCGTGTAAATAATTTTGAGTTGCATCATGTAATTATGAAGGGGGGATCACAAAAATGAAGTTTGACTAAGCATCAAAAGCCAAAATAAACATCTCTAGATTCTAAAGCTCAGGGACCTCACCAAAAACAAGAGGCTGGTCTCTACTAGACACTTGCATCAGATGCCTTTGAAACTTAGCCCATTCCACTGACAAACATCTAAAGCCTAGACGCTTGTATCAGATGCCCCTGAAACTTAGCCCATTCCACTGACAAACATCTAAAGCCTAGACGCTTGTATCAGATGCCCCTGAAACTTAGCCCATTCCACTGACAAACATCTAAAGCCTAGACGCTTGTATCAGATGCCCCTGAAACTTAGCCCATTCCACTGACAAACATCTAAAGCCTAGACGCTTGTATCAGATGCCCCTGAAACTTAGCCCCTTCCACTGAAAAACCTCTAAAGCCTAG
Organism: Ambrosia x helenae; assembly: GCA_030844895.1. Lineage (NCBI taxonomy): Eukaryota > Viridiplantae > Streptophyta > Magnoliopsida > Asterales > Asteraceae > Ambrosia > Ambrosia x helenae. The sequence goes on from CM061232.1 coordinate 6,285,832, forward strand.
CCGCTACCTTTTTGGCTCACGGCTAGATGCAACATTTAAAACGTCTAGAGACCGGCCTCTTCATACACGTGTCATTCTCTGCAGTCTCTTTTTTTTTTTGAGGTCCCTAATTAGCCAGTGGCGCAGCATAGTAGGGGCGGGGAGGGGCGGCCGACCCCCTCGGATTTTTGCGCAGAAACTCCGATTATATAGTATTCGTATAGAAAATTTTGAAAATATAGGGTTTCGACCGCTCGAAACTGGTTTTCGACCCCCCGAAACTAGTGACTTCCGACCCCCCGAACCTTCGGGTCAAGCTTCGCCACTGTAATTAGCTTTAGACGCTAGAGATATTTAATTTGGCTTTTGATGATTGGTCAAAGTACTTTTTATTAGTCAACTGTAGTTTAAAACTTGAGTTCATATCAGCCTTTTTGTTCTTATGTAAATGTGCTTGATTTCTGATGTTAAAATGGTGGATGGATTACTAAATTTGAGTACAGTTTTGTAATTAAGCATGGGTTTGTCTGATTGTCGATTTCTTGAAACTAGCAGGTTCGCCAAAAACTCAAAATGGTTAACCATAGTCATCGCATTCCAAGTTGGTTAATTCTCTTCACATTATTTGCAGGAAGTTAAAATCTTTAAGCATCGAGAACTTAACAATTAAACAATCTTATAGCAAAATGCTTTTATGTCGATCTAGAAGATGTGCTTGTCAAACCGGTTAATCAACATTGTTTTCTAAATACAAAAAGATAGCTAGCATTAGGTGTGAATTTCTTATGATTAACCCTTCAAGTATAGTATGGTTATAGATTCTGTAGTTACATAATCTTTTGCTATTTGCAACATTTATTTTTAGTGTAGATAAGTTACGAATGAATAAACTACCCGACTTGACCATTGTCATAATTTTCATAATAACAGTTACATAATGCTTAAATTTCCAGGTGACACCCAAGTTAGCAACACTCATGATAATATTTTAGATGATAAAAAAGAAGTGTCTGTGGATGATGAGTTAGCAGAAACAACATCAGCAAAAGTGACCCACAACATTGTTTTTGTCACTTCTGAGGCATCACCATACTCAAAAACCGGAGGTTTAGGAGATGTGTGTGGCTCTTTGCCAATTGCACTTGCAGCACGTGGGCATCGTGTGATGGTTGTTACCCCTAGATATTTGTGTGGTGGGTCTGCAGATAGGAAGTTTGATAGTGCTGTTGATCTTGACTGTCGAATTAAAGTTTCTTGTTCTGGTGGGGTGCAGGAGGTTGTGTTCTTTCATGAGTACAAAGCAGGTGTTGATTGGGTAAGAATGATATCCTAGTTATTTATTCGTCAAGTTTCTGTTAGAAGAGGCAATAGTGTCTTAATGGTCAAAACTCAGTCAATTTCGGTTTCTGCTTATCTTTGGGGCTGTTCAGGAAAATTTGCATATCCAAGCGGATCTGACTGGGCTAGAACTAAAAAAGACACTTAAGAATTTACTGGTCAAAACATAACGGATTATGTTGGTTGACCCACGGCCACTTTTTTGTCCATCTTGTTTTAATTTGTAAATTGTATGGTACGAAATATGATTTAAGAGAGCTAGTAAGCGTTTAATTCTTTTGATCCATTACATATTCACATTGCCATTGTTCTTAACTTAATGTTATTTTTAGTAACAATTATTAAACATGTTATGGAATTCCAAATAGAAAAGGAAATTTAGCAAGTGAACCCGAACCAACCTGACCCAGACATGTTCATCCACTTTTCACACTAACCCGTTTTGACTCGTTACTCAACACACTCATTTTTCCATCTCTAATTTTGGTAACAGTCATGCTCGTCTTATGGCAGCTTATTTTGGTGTTTTCAGGTATTTGTGGATCACCCTTCTTTCCACCGTCCTGGAAATCCGTACGGTGATGCTTATGGGGCATTTGGGGATAATCAGGTATTAATTAAGGGGGTGTTTGGGATTGATTATTAAAAACAGATTATGCATTTTGAAAAAGTAGGGGTGGAGCTGCTTATAGATTATTGCGTTTTGGTAGCCTAAAAAACTGATTATCTGCGTTTTCAAAACGCAATCCAAACACTAAAAACTGATTATTTGCGTTTTTCAAAACGCAATAATCTAAAAATCAGATTCAAAACGCAATCCCAAACACCCTCTAAATAGTTTATTAATCATGTGCTTTCTAAGAAAAAAAATAACACTATTATATTTTTGGAGCAGTTTCGGTTCACCTTACTTTGTCACGCGGCATGTGAAGCTCCTTTAGTTCTTCCTTTAGGAGGGCATACATATGGTGAAAAATGTTTGTTCCTTGCAAATGATTGGCATGCTGGTCTTGTGCCGGTGTATGTCCTTACTTCGCTCAACACACTTGCATCTAGCTTACAATTTTGCCAAAATAAAGTGTGTTTGTTGCTCATTTTGTAATTTCCCCAGTCTGATATATGTAATATGCTTTAGACTATTGGCAGCGAAGTATCGTCCTCATGGAGTTTACAAGGATGCTAGGAGTATTGTTGTGATACATAATCTTGCACACCAGGTATAATTTTCTTAGAAAAAAAGTTCATACTTAGAAGTGTGGAGAATATGCACTTGGTCCACAAATTCTACATTGTTAGGTGTGTGAAAATACTGTGTAAATTTGGCGGTTTGTTGTAGCGTGGGATGCATTAATTTTATTGTATTCAAGAAAAAGGTTTAAGTTCAACAAGTGTTATTATTTTGTAGGGAGTTGAGCCTGCATCAACTTACAGCAATTTTGGATTGCCACCAGAGTGGTATGGAACTTTAGGGTGGATATTTCCTACTTGGGCAAGAACACATGCTCTTGACACTGGTGAAGCTGTTAATATTCTAAAAGGTGCAATTGTCACTGCCGATCGGATACTGACAGTTAGCCAGGTAATAGAAACCAAAAGACAACACTACTCACTTTCATATAACTTTCTGATTGTCACTTGAGTAATCAAATATAGTAGAGGTGGTAATTTTGAACTCCTTTTCTTATAAATAAGTCAATTTGGGTTGTGTTTGATCTGATATTGGTCAAATGAGTAAAATAAAAAGGGAAATTGGATTTTAACACCCTTAACTATTGATAATTGGCCGCTGACGCACTGAACTACAAAATTGACCAACACCGCACTGTACTTTCAACTTATTGGTTTGTATCACCCTCAGACTAACCATGGTTAATTTTTGCTGACGTGGCACGGTGACATGTTCATTTTTGCTGACGTGGCATGGGTCAATATAACATCATTTCTTATATAAGTATAAGTTATGCATTAATCAACTATGAAAGAATGAACAAAAAAGTGTTTGTGGGTCAATCTGACTTGGCATGCCTCAACTCGTACTAAAAAATGACATGTTTCAACCGATTACTCAACATGTCCATACTTCCACATCCGTTTTATATATGTGTTTGATTGTTGTGATCAGGGCTATTCTTGGGAAATAATAACCCCAGAAGGCGGAAACGGTCTAGACGAGCTTCTCAGTAGTCGCAAGACTGTTGTTAATGGTATGTACTTTGCACTCCAAATATTATATTAACTTGTTTACATCAACTGTTTATAGTATACTGTTAAAAATGATCATTGATGTAGGTTTTTAGAAATATATTGAGTTTTATTGTTTCACTTAAGGTTTAAGGCATCTTAAACACACGATTATCAAATGTTTATAATATCATGTTGCTTTAAATAGGTGTTTTCACTCTTTTTTACTTATCATTTATATAAGTAACCTGGTTATATGATTATGCAGGGATCACAAATGGCATTGATGTAGTTGAATGGAATCCATCTCTAGATGAGCATATCCATTCTCATTACTCTTTGGATGACCTTTCAGGGAAGGTTGATGTCTTTTCATTTATTGTCTTTCTACTGCCAATAATAACTACATGGAAATAGATGATGTCATAATTTATAACGGACCAGACAGTTTGGATAATGGGTTGAAACTGGTTCAGGTTAAAAGGGGTAGTTATAGTTGAAATGGGTCCACTCTGGTCAGGTTGGCCGAAACTTTTCTTGTCTAAAAGGTTTGAATTATTTATAAATAATTAGTGCGTCAAATATGATTGAGCTTGTATTATTTTCACTAAAATTAATAATTTTGAATATAATGATTTAGGATGTTTATGCATTATAAAACCCTTTTAGGTGGCTTTTGACACATTCGACCTGCTTTCTTTTTAACCCAACAATTTTAAACTATAATTGTTCGACCCATTATATATATCTAATAAAGATGGCACAGTTCTACAGTAAGTAGCTTTGATAGGATGTTTGTGGCGGCTGCAAATGCTTATTGGCTGCTCATTTGGGCTGTTTGGAGTTCTCATGAGTTGGCCCATTTACTTATTTAGGCCCAGCAAAGTGGTTGCTTTAAATGGGTTGATGTTTTGTCCAAAGATTAGGTAACTTGTAATTTTTGTACGGTTAGTTAAATAGTGTGCTTCTCCGCCGTGCTTTATACGTAACATGTACACACAACAGCCACGCCTGCCGCGAATCGCGGGACAACTAACACCTTTCTTCCAATTTGACCATCAAACTTTTAGCTTTTAGGATTTCAAACTTTGACCACTAAACTTTTAGCTTTTAGTTGCGAGTATTTTTTATAAGCCCACGCGAGCATAACAGTCATTTAATATTATCTTTTATGCCCATGAAACCCTCCACGCAACAGGAGCTCCCACAGCGACACGCGATCTTTAACGCCCACCAAACCCTCAACGCAACAGGAGCTCCCGCCGCGAAGTGCGGGGTAATAGAATCCTAGTTAGAGAAAAAGTTTTAACCCAAATTGACCCATTCATTAGTATATGGTTATAGTCATTTGAATGATATGCAGATTAAATGCAAGATTGCTCTTCAAAGAGAATTAGGTCTACCAATTCGGCCAGATTGCCCATTGGTAAGATACTATACAACTCATTGTGATTTTTTTTCTTTATGGTAAAATGCAATATAAATCACTAATTCAACATTCTTTAACAGATAGGATTTATTGGGAGATTGGATTACCAGAAAGGTATTGACATAATTCTCTCGGGGGCCCCTGACTTATTGCAAGATGATGTTCAATTTGTAAGTATATTATTCAAATTGTAGCAGTTGTTTACAAATTGTCAAATCGGATCAAATGCGCGGGTGACACATGAATAAAGATCTATTATAATTCAGATAATGCTTGGATCTGGAGAAAAAACAATATGAAGACTGGATGAGAGCCACTGAAGCAACATTCAAAGATAAATTTCGTGGATGGGTCGGATTCAATGTTCCCATATCTCACCAGATAACCGCAGGGTAAACTTACTCGTTTATGCTCTCAAAAAATGAAAAAAAAAAAAAACAGGTAATTATGATGATTAAGTTAAGCTCAAACACCACTTTTACTTGATATGCAGATGTGATATTCTACTAATGCCCTCACGCTTTGAGCCGTGTGGTTTAAATCAGTTGTATGCAATGCGATATGGAACTATACCAGTAGTCCATGCAACTGGAGGACTTGGAGTGAGTTCACATCAAGATTATTTTTGTTGTTTACTTTTATTTTCTAAAGACCATGACCAAGCATATAGTTGACCATATCCAGGATACTGTGAAGACTTTTAATCCATTTGCTAATGAAGGAAAAGGCGAAGGAACCGGGTATGTATTTGGTCAAATTGTTATAAGGGACCATAGAATTCATTTACATATATTTGAAGAGCCTTGATCATATATTAATTTCCATTGTCTTTTACAGGTGGGCGTTTAAACCTTTGACAAGAGAAAGCATGCTGGATGTAAGTTGATTCCAACTCCACTTACAACCAATTTAGTTATGAATGAGTCAATATTGTCTCTAACAGTAAGATCAATACAAAATATCATTAAAAGAAAAACATGTCAAGTTGGTTGAAAAAAGACACGCAAACTGTACGTTTAAAGTATACAAACAAAAAACATACATACCTTGTTATATCCCACTCATAGCGAAGCTATGGCAGGGTCTGGGATGGTGGAAATGTGGAATGAGGGCAAACCTTTCATTGATCCCGAGAGATAGAGAGGTTGATCCCACTATGACCCTTGGCTCCAAAATTCTCCTTCTTTTGGGTACATATGTAGCATAGAATACAATACAATTATCCAGTTAACATAAATGTGGCTAAAAGAATCATACAACCATACAAAAGTACTAAAATCGATAGTAACAAGCTACCACTCACGTAAAGTGGGGATAAACTATTGTAACAACAAATAACAAAGCAAAGAAAAAAGGAAACATATGTTGCGCTAACCCTTTAATATTATTACCTATACACTTTTAAAACATTTATACCTATACACTTTTAAAACATTTATAGGTACAAACACCAAGGAAAAAAGAAGGTTGATGCAGAGTTAAGGATAAAGCAAAGCTACGCTAAGTCTAATGCTAAGGCCAAAGATAAGTCTAAATCAGATCTATGCATTTCCCTAAAAGTCCGTAACCTTAATACGACATCTCCAAGAATTCCTATCTCTAATCATGTCCTCGCAGGGGTACAAATCAATCAAATCCTGCCTAATCCGCTATCCCATGTTAGTTTGGGTTTGCCTCTGCCCCTCTTCCACCATTGAGGGTTTCCACGGTTTTTACTTGAATTATAATATATCTTCTCTTCACATGGACAAAGCATCTCAATCTATCTACCCTTACGGCCCTCAACTTCTCCTGCAAAACTTCATTTCTTATACAGTTCACCCTTATGTGTTCACACATCCACCTCAACCTCCTCATATATGCTACTTTCAACTTTCGCAGTTTTGTCATCTTGATGGCCCAGCAATAGATTTCATATAACATAGTCAGTCGAATTGCAGCCCTACAAAATTTTCCTTTTTAATCTTGTTAGGAATCACTTTACACACACAATACTCATTTGACTGCTCTCCACGTGCACTAACTTGCCTCACTAGTGAACTACATTACTATGTATGTCCAAGTCATTTTGGATAAAAGATCCTAAATACTTAAAGTTGATTTTATTTAAACGGACTTAAAAAGTATACCAAACCAAACATACCCAAAATAATCCCACTCATGGCATAGCTATTAGTAGGGCCTCATAAGAGTGTCACAGGGACAACGCCTTACCTCTATCCCAAATAAATAGAGAGGCTACTCAATTCTCAGCTCCATGAAAACAATCCATTTAGCAATAAAATATAACTAAAAAAATCCTATCAAATAACCATACAAGAGTACTAATGAAAGATGTAAACTATGGTAGCTACAGATAATAGAACAAATAGACATGCAAAACACAAATTTACCCGTGCTACATAATCCCCTATAAAGGCAAGGCTAAGGTCAAAAAAAGTATACAATCTTCTAAATCATTTTATTAAAATATTTATAATTTAAATAATGTTAATTTTCTAATTGTATTTGACAAAGGAGTTTGTCATTAGAAAAATAAAAAAATAAAAATCTTGGACAAAAAGTGTTTCTTAGTCAACCCAACCCGTTTTGAGTTTTGATCCATCTTAAAAGGGAAACAAAGGAGTTAGGAGTGACTCCATATGAGTCTAAGAATGAAATGTCAAAACCTATTTATATGAATGTTAAAAGCTTTATAATGGTGGATATTGTAGGCACTATGGGTAGCTATAGAGACATACAGGAAACACAAAACCTCTTGGCGAGGGTTGATGAAGAGGGGAATGGAAAGGGATTACTCATGGGATAATGTTGCGGTCCAGTATGAACAACTTTTTAATTGGGCTATCATCGATCCTCCTTATGTTAGCTAATTAAATTTAGCGATGAATACCACACAAAAACTAATATACTTCGGTAGAAAGGCCCTCATCTCAATATTTGGTATATTAAAGTCTTTAAACTTATAATATTCGAAATAATCTCTCAACTCACTTTTAGTATGTTATAGTCCCCTAAATTTGTCTAGAAATCTAGAATACATGCACTTGTAAAAAATATTTGAAGTAATGCTTGTTATTTCTCAAATTGGTCAAAATAAGATGGTACAAGCTTTTTTGTTGCAAAAAAAATGTAAATTCATCAGATTTTCACTATTTTAGTAGTTATTTTAACCTTTTTGACAAGTTCGTATGTTCTATACACATTTCTATACACGTGTAGGGACTTAAATATACCAAGTTTGTGTAGATAGGCGTTTTATGTTCTTTTGACAAGTTTAGGGAGTTTAACATACCAAAATTGCGTTGGGGGATTTTGCATGTAAAATAAGAATGGTTATGGTATTTAGTTATTTACCCTAAATTGAAATGTATGCAAAGAAGGCTATTCATTAGGGCAATTGGCCAGCTATAAGGATCATTTTAAACATTTGGTTGCAACCAATGAGATATGTGCTGGTACTTGAAGCTGGTTGGCATCCACATGGAATTTGATAACAGAATAATTGGAATGACAGAGATCTTGAGTGTATTATACTGAGGAGATATGGTGTAATAATTTTCTTAAAAAGTACACAGAATCATATAACATGTTGAAAGAAAGTTGTATTTATGTCTTTTTATTTTTTTTATGGGAAACCATCTGAGCGTGTCTACTAGTTATGCCTATTTCCTAGTTTGTAAAATGGGTGGATTGGATAATGGTTACACCTATGTCTTATATGAGTCGAGTTGGGTTGATCAGAAAATCACAACACTTTTTTTTCAAAAATCTCAAAATTGTTATGAATAATTATAGAAAGGAAATGTTTGGCTCTCCTTATTTCCACCTCCTTATAACTTTTTACAAAAAGTCATAAGGAGTTTTGAAAAGTTACTCTCCACTTACTTTTCAAAAACTCCTTTTTCATGTTATAAAATCTCATAAGTAGAAGTTATAAGTCACCTTTTCCAAACACTTTTTTAACTTATCAACTTTTTGGAAAAGTAATAAGTTATAAGGAGGTGGAAATAAGGAGAGCCAAACATGCTCGAAATTATGGGAAAGGATTATTGAGGCTAGAATTAGAAGAGAAACTCAGGTTTCAGTAAATCAATTTGGTTTCATGCCAAGGCGGTCAACTACGGAAACAATTCACATTCTAAGGAGGTTGATGGAAAAGTATAGGGAGAAAAAGCGGGACCTTCATATGGCCTTTATAGATCTTGAAAAGGCATATGACAGTGTGCCACGTAAACTGATTTAGGACGGCCTGAAGAGTAGAGGGGCCTCTGAGAGGTATATAGACCTAATTAAGGATATGTACGGCAGGACTGAAACTAATGTTCGGTCACCTGTAGGATATACTGATGCCTTCCCTGTGGGGGTGGGACTCCACCAAGGATCTGCGCTGAGTACGTTCCTATTTGCAGTTGTCTTGGATGAGTTATCCAAGTCGATTCAGTAGACAGTGCCGTGGTGCATGCTTTTTGCGGATGATATTGTGTTAGTGGCAGAGTCCAAACATAGTCTGAACGAGAAGCTAGAGGGTTGGCGTGCAACTTTAGAAAGCAAAGGTTTAAGGATTAGCTGTTCTAAGACTGAGTACATGTATTGTGGTTTAAGTAGTGCAACTCACGAAGAAAATACTCGAGTTATGATTGAAGGTCAACTTGTCCCTTAGGCAACTAAGTTCAAGTGCTTAGGATCATTTGTTCAGACGGATGGGGAGCTAGATAGTGATGTCACACACCGCATTCAAGCTGGTTGGTGTAGGTGGAGGGACGCCAGTGGGGTTTTATATAACAAAAGGTTCCCAACTAAATTAAAGGGGAAATTCTATAGGGTTGCAGTAAGACCCGCTATGTTATATGAGACAGATTGTTGGGCCATCAAAAAATACACAAGCTCGCAAGATGGACGTAGTAGAAATGAGGATGCTAATGTGGATGTGCGGGCACACTAGGGTAGACCGAATAAGAAATGAGGTTATTAGGAAAATGTTAGGGGTAGCTAGTATATCCGATAAGATAAAGGAGGGAAGATTAAGATGGTATGGGCATGTGAAGAGGAGGCAAATGACAGCCTCTGTTAGAGTAGTGGAAACCCTCATTGTAGATGGAAAGAGGTGTAGAGGAAGACCTAAATTGACTTGGGATGAGCGGATTAAGCATGATTTGGCATAGATTCACCTCTCTGAGGACATGGTCGAGGATAGGGGTTCATGAAGACACAAGATTAAGGTTAAGGATTATTAGGGAGAGTTAGGTTGTCTCGTAGAGTGGTTTTAGGAGCTTAGATTTTTTTTTCTTTCTTTTGGTAGACGACCAATAAGAGTGACTTGTATTTGGGTGTTTATGAGTTATGTTGTTTTTATGGCATGTATACCTTTATTTTACTATGTGACGCTTTCAATGTTTCTCTAAATTCAATAGTTCTTTATTAGTTTTGTAGTGTTGTTTACTTGTCGAGTGTGTTTGTTGAGCCGGGGGTCTCTCTGGAAGCAGTCTCTCTATCTGCAAGGATAGATGTAAGATTTGCATACATCTCACCCTCCCCAGACCCTACTCTTAACTTTGCTAATTGTGAGATTTACTGGGTACGGTTGTTGTTGTAATTATAGAAAGGAAGTAATCTAGATATCGTTGTCAATTCATTTTCTTATTTTTGTTGTTTTTTTACATAGTATATCATACGTGTTTTAAACATGGAATCGAGGACAATCACAATGAAGACGAAGCAATTGAGAGGGAGAGAGTGACAACAATCTAGAGAGGGGGGGGGGGTCAAAGGTACTCTTTTTTAAATATGTATTCTGTATGACTTTTTGTACCCAATTACAAGTAGGGCTGTTCACGAGCCGAGTCGAGCCGAACGGAGCTTTGCTCATGCTTGGCTCGTTTACAAACCGAACCGAGCGGAGCGGCTCGTTTACAATCGAGCCGAAAACCGAACGAGCATTCTTCGAGCGCAAATTTTTCGAGCGAGCGCCGAGCGAGAATCGAGCGGAGAGTAATATGGACGATCATAAAATTGCGATGTTTCCTTCGATGTTTTCATTGCCGGGTGACAACTAAGGTCGAAATGTCCGATGATAACACTAATATTGAGATCCTAGTGTCCAAGGATGAGGTTTAGATTGAGGCTGGTGAGGTGATGAGCATACTTCAGAGAACATTTGTTGCATTATGACGTAGATGTAATATCAATCGATAATTAGCAATAGACGACTAACAACATAAAGAAGTCAAGACTGTCACCTAATGACTTATTGTTTTATAATTAAATCTAGTGTTAAATTTTTTTATTGAGTTAAGTGGGCTATTATATTTTGTTTGCATATACTAAGCCAAATCCAATAGAATGTTATATATAAAGCCATAAATTTATCTATAAATTGTGTGTATATCTATTATGAAATAAATAAAAAATTATTCGAGCCAAACCGAGCCGAGCGTACCTTTGCTCATGCTTGGCTCATTTACAAACCGAACCGAGCCGATCGGCTCATATACAACCGAGCGAAAGATCGAGCGAGCGTTTTCCGAGCAAATTCCGAACGAGCGGCGAGCGATCGGCGAGCGCCGAGCCTTTTGAACAGCCCTAATTACAAGTAGTTACGTCAGGAAATAGATAAAATTATTCACAATAAATAAAGTTTTTAAGCTGGAAGGTGAAGTTAAGGTAATATTAAAAACTTTAAATGGGGTTGATATCAACAAATAACATTCATGTTTCATAAATGTTATTACTATTATTTTTTTGGAAGGTGAATGTCTCAGCGGTGGAACCAAACGATGACACACCAAGCGACGCGAGTTTGAGCCCCCGGATCCCCACAGCGTGTGGGTGTACCCGTAGGATTTACCGTGATCATTCATAAGTGTTATTATAGTCGGTAACTTTTTTTTTCAACATTTAGCTCTTAAAGCTAACATGCATTTTAGATTTTTAGTCACCAAGGAAAGAAGTGTACCTAAATGTAGGATCGTGAAAAGTATTGCTTAAATAGTTTAACATAAGTGAATGCTCACAAAAAGAGACATAATTATTAGTTCGCTTATGTATAATTGTCTTATGTATCATGTTTCAAACTATAAATACAAAGATGATTTATACGGTTCTCACAGTTTTTCACCATTACTTTTTAATAAAATGTTATAAGTTTGTATAATTTTTTTCCGAATGTCACCCACGCCCGCAATCGAAGACAACACTACTCGACCCGTTACCAACTCTAGAGAAAACCCACCGTTCAAAGGCTCATTGTGGTAAAACTCAAAGGCTCATTGTGTATAATGTTTTATGACTGCTTTTACAAAAACGTCCCGCTCTCAATCTCTACGCTCCTCTCAAAGTCAACTCTTCCCTCTCTCATGAACCGTTCGTGTCTATGGATCATAACTTTTTACAAATAAAAACATAACTTTTTTTTACGTCAACGTCTACAAACCACTTATTACAAATTCTCTTATACGTGCTGGATCATAACTTTTTACAAATAAAAACATAACTTTTTTTCGGTAGAAACACCAAAAAATAGGATACCAGTTATATTTGTTAGTTCAAAAGATTTATCATACACGTCAATATAACTATTAAATTGTATATCACATCATATTATGTTTTTTTTTTTTTTTGCCTGAAATGCATAAACATACACCACATGTTAGCGTCATTAATTTTTTTTTTTTTTTTTTTTTGTAACTTATAGTTGTCGCTAAAGTTCAGCAACGATGTGACTTGAAGATGGAATGGTACTTTTTCAACATAAATATCATGTTTATTTTCTTTATCAAGTCTCTATCTTATCAAACGACAAAGAAACCTTCACATATCATCATTTCCGATCATGTTGCTTGTCAAGCCTATAACAAGGTTAATTGCCAAAATCGTCCATGTGGTTTGGTTCAAAATGTTAGTTAAGTACAAACTTTTGTTTTTTTGTCGTGGTGATTTTGTGTTTTACACTTTTTGTCAGTCAAGTTCTCCACACTAACTCCATATAGTTAATGTCACTTAAATGTAAGGTGTTTTTGTTCATTCATATTTTAAAGTTTTATTTGCCAAATCGTCCCTCCCCAAATTCAATGTTAAACTTTGTTTCAATTTCTAATCGTTATTAACCTTAATAGTAAAATGATTTGAGCTTTGGTAGGGGCTAAGTTCTTAAACAAAACCAAACTACCTTCTTTTGTAATGTAGCATACAAATAATACATATAGCTGTAGACAATTAGGGGTGCAAACGAGCCGAGCCCGAGCTCGATCAGGCTCGAACTCGAGCTCGATTAAGTTATAAGAGCTTGAGATCGAGCTCGGCTCGTTTGTAATTTCTCAAGCTCGAGCTCGGCTCAGGCTCGGCTCATTTATTATTTATTAGTAGGGGTGCAAACGAGCCGAGCAGCTCGCGAGTTACTCGAGCTCGACTCGGCAAAAAGCTCGAAACGAGCCGAGCTTTATCGAGCTCGAGCCGAGCTTGAGCCTAAAACAAAGCTCGTTTATTTATCGAGCTCGAGCCTGACATGTGAAGCTCTTTAGGCTCGTCGAGCCTTATCGAGCCTGGTATAATATTAATTTTTTTAATATTTAATAATATTTACCATTCATTTAAAGTTGTTTAATAAACGAGCCCCGAGCCCGAGCTTCACTTATCAAGCTCACGAGCCAAAACAAACTATTATTTATATTATTTTTATTTAATATATTAACTAATAAATACTAAACGAGCCGAGCCCGAGCCGAGCTCGAGCTTTGAAAACAAAGCTCGAATCGAGCCGAGCTTGAGCTCGAGCTCTTATAACTTAATCGAGCTTGAGTTCGAGCCTGGTCAAGCTCGGGCTCGGCTTGTTTGCACCCCTATTAGTTAATATGTTGAATAAAAATAATATAAATAATAGTTCATTTAGGCTCGTGAGCTCGATAAGTGAAGCTCGAGCTCGGGCTCGTTTGCTAAACAACTTTAAATGAGTGGTAAATATTATTAAATATTAAAAAAATTAATATTACACTAGGCTCGATAAAGCTCGACGAGCCTAACGAGCTTCACATGCCAGGCTCGAGCTCGACAAATAAACGAGCTTTGTTTTAGGCTCGAGCTCGATAGAGCTCAGCTCATTTCGAGCTTTTTGCCGAGCCGAGCTCGAATAGCTCGCGAGCTGCTCGACTCGTTTGCACCCCTAGATGTAGTTGTCAATAGCAAACAACAGTAAAAAGCGACAAGCTTTGGCTCCTTTGGTTTGATTCGACACTTTGTCAACTTGGATTTTACCTTTTATTTTCAAATGGATTGTTTGTGATTTTGATATCCTTCTTTCACTTTTATTTTTCTTATTTATACGCAACCGGTAAACCAACATGTAGCTAGGAAAACATACATCCAAAAAACAGAACAATAATGGTGGTGGTATATACTCGATATCAACTTTGACATATATCATTTTGTTATTCCAACAAATATAAATCTTTAACCACCTTAAGTTGGATATCTTACTCATACAAAAACATCCAATGCTCACTCTTTTTACTGCTAAATTGTAGGCGAAGAACCGAAGAAGGCCCGACCAAGAAAACAACTACATGATCGGATGTCTACACAATTTTTTGGCAACCCATATACGCTGGTCAAAAGTCGTACATCAGCTATCGGACAACTATTGGCAAAAAAATAAATAAATAAATACTCTGGTGATTCTAACCGCGTGTAAATGTATAAAATACTACGCAGGTTCTAACCAACTTTTGGTAAATAAATCATGCTTGCTACAACCAGTGTTACTATAGCATTTGAGCGCTAAATCAACAAATCGATCCTTGATGAATCTTAAATTAATTTCATTTTGGCTGACTGTTATATGGCTATTCTGGATTGGATTTACTGTCTCTATTAAATCTAAGGCTATGGGGTGTGGTCACCCTTCCCCCTTCTTTCCCCCTTGTCCACGTCAGCGCCACATCATTTCCCCCCTTCCCCTCCCCCTTATAGGGGAAATGGTTCCCCCTTCTTCCCCCTCCTCCTTCTATATTATTATATGTATTATTATTATATTATTATATAAAAAAGTAATAATATTATATATAAAGTAAGTAAAGTAATAATATTATATATAAAGTAAATTAAAGTTATAATATAATATATATTTAAATTGATCGGGGAGATCGGTAAGATACCACCGAATTCACCGAAGGGGGAAGGGGGGGTGTGGTGTTCCCCGAGGGGGAGGGTGTCCACCTCAGCTCACCGATGCCATTTACCGAACCATACCCTCAGCCTAATGGTATGTGAACAATTAAGTGAATTCTATGTTATATTTTTCAACCCTTTTGAGCTTACATTCTAGTAGGGGTGCAAACGAGCCGAGCAGCTCGCGAGCTACTTGAGCTCGGCTCGACAAAAAGCTCGAGACGAGCCGAGCTTTATCGAGCTCGAGCCGAGCTTGAGCCTAAAACAAAGCTCGTTTATTTAACGAGCTCGAGCCCGAGCCTGTCATGTGAAGCTCGTTAGGCTCGTCGAGCCTTATCGAGCCTAGTATAATATTAGTTTTTTTAATATTTAATAATATTTACCATTCATTTAAAGTTATTTAGTAAACGAGCTCCGAACTCGAGCTTCACTTATCGAGCTTACGAGCCTAAATGAACTATTATTTATATTATTTTTTTAACATATTAACTAATAAATACTAAACGAGCCGAGCCCGAGCTCTGAAAACAAAGCTCGAATCGAGCCGAGCTCGAGCTCGAGCTCTTATAACCTAATCGAGCTCGAGTTCGAGCCTGATCGAGCTCGGGCTCGGCTCGGCTCGTTTGCACCCCTACATTCTAGCATTGCTTACATAATGAGATTAACTTCTTACTATTAACCCATTACAACATTCTAGCAATGCTTTACAATTGTCTCATCATCACAAATCATGAACCAATCGCGCTTGAAGCCTTTTCTTATCGGGTTGGTGGAAATATACACCTACCTTTTTTTTAATGGCCAACTAGAGAATCGCCGGGTACTTTCGTACGCGGCCCCTATTGGCAAAGGGAAGCCCACAGACTCGGAGCCAAACTCACGAGCCTCGCGGCGGCCCAACCCGTACGCACGAGAGCCCCTAGCCCACCCGTGTGCCAGTTTCAGAGAAAACCCGGCCCGCATA
Organism: Ambrosia x helenae; assembly: GCA_030844895.1. NCBI lineage: Eukaryota > Viridiplantae > Streptophyta > Magnoliopsida > Asterales > Asteraceae > Ambrosia > Ambrosia x helenae. Next base: position 6,301,884 of record CM061232.1, read on the forward strand.
CCCGCCCGAAGGCACGACGATAGCGAACCGGTAAAACCTTACTGGCTCAGAAGTCAAACCTATGACCACAAGGATCAAGTGTCTCTCCCTCATCACCTGATACCACCTACCTGATTAAGAGATATACACCCACCTAAAAAGATGCCTAAAAATCAACAACCGCCACTCACTCACTCTCTCTCCCTTTTTTTTTTTTTTTTTTTTTTTGAACATCAAATTACCATAGTGTTTTATAGCCTTTTTCATATTAATTTTAAAGAAACCTTGAAAGCGGTTTTCATTAACATCCATTGATTTTGCGTTTTTAGGCATATTGAAACTTTTTTATTTATTAATTTTTTTATAAACATTTACCAACTACTAACCACGTTCATTAACTACTAAGCACAAGCTGTGATTTACTTGATTCCGTTGGTTAGCAGGTTATGGACGGCATCCCATTAGTTTTAAGATCATGGTTAAAAAAAAAAAAAGTTATTTCTATGGTTTCTGGTTATTGTGTGGTTGAAGTTGTTTGTACAAGAACATTGTGACATCAAATGATGCATCTTATAACATACTGAAAACAGAACAAATAAACAAACATGTTCATGCATGATGATTTCATTAGCAATGTTACTTAAAACATGCTTTGTCTGCTAACATGCTCACTTCACACAGAAACAAGCCCTGCCTCATTGGTTTAACTAAAGATCTGGCATGCCCTTACCAGTTTTAGCATCATATGTCTTCTCCTGCACCAGCTCTACAGGAGTATCCTTCGGCCCCGCTGTTGCAAAATCACAAACCCAATATTAATTTAATATTCCGTGTACAAATACCAACTCAAAACATATAACAAGTCTAGCTATAGTTTATAGAAAGTGGACTTAAATGATTATCGAGATTTCCGAGTCCTCCAAAATACGTGTATTCATATGTTCAAAGTTTAAAAGAAGGAAAACAAACCTTGAGGCGTAAGCCTCGAGGCAAACCGAGACGTAATTAATATATATATATAAATTATATATCTTTAAAAAAATAAAATACTAACTAATTTCATCATCATATTCATCAAAAACATCAAAAATACACATTGAAAAGGCATGGAGTATTTGAAATTGACACAAAAAGTCTAAAATATCAAAAACAAACATCCATACCCCATGAGGCGCACCTGAGGCGCAACTTTCCTTAACGCCTCAGCCCTATGAGGCGCACGTACAAAATAATCTACTGAGGCGCTATCTTAGACTCATTTTCATACCGAATCACCTTAAGGCGCGCCTCAACCATTTTTTTTACCATGTATACGCTTATGGGACTTGTAAAAAAAAAACGTTTCCTCCCACCCTCCCCAAACCCTACATGTCAAAAAAATGGATTCTTTTAGAGCCGAAGATTTCAGCGGGAGCAGCCTCTCTATCCCCGAAGATAGATGAAAGGTCTACCTTCGTCAAACCCTCCCCATTACCCTACAATTAGCTTTTTCTATGAGTGGGAATTTTACTAGGTAAGTTTGTAATGTTTCTTATGAGACTTGTGATAGTTGGTGGTGGCAAGATTGGATAATTGCAGAACATTTTTTGTCCATTTTTTAAAAACTGTCTACAAGATCTAATGAGATAAATATGATTACAAAAAAGTTAAAAACAATATTATTATTGTAGTATATGCAACTGATTAGAAAGGTCATATGCATCAAAAAATACATTTCATATTTAATTAAACCCGTTTAATAGGTCGTTTTATATGGGCAGACCAAACCCATCTGGTCTGCATTCTGCAAACAATTTCTCATAGATGTTTATTAACTTTAAATATATCGAGTTAAAAACAAGCATCACAATAATTAACTATATCTTTTTTATAAAAAAAAACGATTAAAATATAACGAGTTAAAAACAATAGTATCACAATAATCAACTATATCTTTTTTTATACAAAAAAAAATGAAAGAAGATTTGGGAGGTTGTATGAAAATGAAACTATAAATTATAAAAAGACTCGTTTTTTTTTTTCACCATAACACAATCCATATTGACCCATTCATAGTATATGGATCAAAATTGCCCCAGAAAACTACAAATACAAAAAATAAAAAAAATACCTATTGTTGGGCGTGGAGTAGTCCTAATTTTCAAAATCTCAGGACGTGGAATAATCGACCCTGACGCTCCTATGCCTCTTGAAACTCTTACTTTAGTACCATCTTCTTGATACCTTATTCCAACCTTACAAGGCTGCCTGTAAAAAAAAACATATCAACAATCTTCAAAATTGAACCAATGGTTAAAAACTAAGGGTGTTCAGTGTACAAGGTCTTGTGTGACGGTTTTAAGGTCAAACCATGACTTGGGTTTTAAAAAGCGCGCCTGAGGCGCGAGGCGCATCAAGTATTAGCCTAGGGTGCCTCAGGGCTTTGCGCCTACCAATTTTCCCAAAGGCGCAGAAAAAGCGCATTTTTTTGGCATTTTGCGAGTCGCTTTTGGCCCTGAGGCGCGCGCCTCTCGTACACCATGTATTTTTATGCATAAAAATGTTGTACCTTGGTGTTTTTGGCTTGTACATATAGGTAAAATCATATAAAAACCTTATTTATAGCTATATTTTAGGTAAATGAAGCTAAAAAACTGTGGGATATATAAAAAAAATTAAATAATTAGTGCGCTCTTCGGGTACAAAAATCCCACGCTCTTTGTGTTTTGCGCTTAGACCTCGTCACTTTTGTGCGCCTAGCGCTTTTTAAAACCAAGACCACGACCCAAACCGTTAGTAACGGTTTTTCATCATTATAAACCAAAACCAAACCATTTGAAATTTGGGTTGGTTTCACAGTCTCACGGCAACATTAACACAATGAAAAAGTAAACCTTATCTCACTAACGTATGCATACCCTGTAACTGGATCAACAACTTGAACATTTGAGACATGAAGCGGAGCTTCTACCGTAAAGATCCCACCTTCATGGCCTTGCCCTTGCTTTATATGTTTCTTTACCTGCAAATACGTAAAGATCCCATATTACATTAAACGTCACATATCTATTATTAAAAAAAATGATATAGACGGATTAAAAGATTAATCACCAGGTTCTTTCCCTCAACAATAACACGATTCTGAGTGCGAATGACACGTTTTATAGTGCCAGTTTCACCCTTATCTTTTCCCCTAATTATCATCACCTGTAACAAACGATTTATTTAAACAACACTCGTTAGTTTTCAGCGGTTTTAATACGAAAGAACGATATATATATATATATATATATATATATATATATTATGTTTTACATTATCGCCTCTCAAAATCCTCCAATGATTTATGAGTTTCTGAGCTGCTTTCCATCCCATGATCTACCTATCTGAAATTGCAAAACATTCAAATGAACAATACGCGATATCGAATTCAGCCGAGCTCTGAATCCATTAACATTTAAAGAAATTAAACAGAGAGCTTACAAAACCTTTGAACAAAACCAAACATCTAATAACAACACAATGATTTATTACAAAACACTTAAAGACATAATTTTTACTCCAAATAATTAGAACCCACTTCAAAAGTAACAAACTTTTAAAACAAAAATGGGGCAAAATGATAAATCAATTATAAATATATATGTTTAATACTGAAACTACAGCCTAATGAAATGGGTGTGTGATTGTGTAGATAATAAATTGATAGAGTAAGAATAGGGAATCATAAAACAAAGATACAAAAGGAACAAAGAGGCTTAGGATTTACCTGTTAGCGATCAGTGCGAGTGTTACTGTGTTAGACGGCCGACGGTTAGGGTTTCTTTATGACCGTAGCTTTAAAATTTAGAAAAAAAAAAAATTAAACATGATTTCAAAAACCTATATATATATTAAAAAAAAGTTTTATTTAAATTATTATATATCATTTAATTTAAAATCTATATATTAACCAAAACTAAAACCATATCCCCCACTCAAATCACAAACAAAACTCTCAAAATTAGAACGGTTTCAAACGGTAAAACCGTCTAAATCAGTCATCGGTTTGTTTTTATGATTGGTTTTTTAATTAACTTTTGGACAGTCGGTTTTAATATTTTCAAGCCGTAGTGAACGTTTTGATTTACGGTTTATATCAAAAACCAACCATATAAAACCAGATCGGACCGTATGAATTTCTTATATTAGTTTTTTTTTATATTTCATATTGACATATTGTATATATTACTAATTAACTTAGTAAATCATAAATGGGCTAAGCATTTTCATATTCTAAAATCTCAACACAGTTTGTTAAGCATTTGAAAAAAAAATCTAGAGAACTTCTATGACATTTAGGATTCTTTGAAAACTTACTTATTTTTTACCAAAATTGAAACAACTTGTGTTTTGCTTGTTTATGGACAACTTTGTTACTTTTTTTCATAGTTTGCTTTGTGTTTGGCAAATTGTTTAATTATGTAATTACTTGTATTTGTCATATCTTATTTTGGATATCTTCTGTAAAGCCTAATGGGCTTTGGATATCTTCTGTAAAGCCTAACGGGCCGAAATTGTGAAACCAAAGTTCAATTTGAGATTTCTATGGTTTGGTTTTGATTTAAAAAAAAAAAAACCTCGTTACTAATGGTTTGACCTAAAAACAGTGAAAACTGGACCGCGAACACCCCTACCTATACTCACCCCTACCTCAAAACTTCAAAAGCAGTAAAGCCATCTCCAAGAACAAAGCCAGAGAAATGGGTTGTTGGGTCAAAGAGGATTGACAAGCCAGTATAAACCTTAGTCTGCATCACTCTCTGCATATTTTGCTAAGTATAGAAAGTACTGAAGAAGAAGTAGACAAAGTACTTAAGAAACTGATACAAATGCTGAAGAACAAAGTGCTGAAAGGTGAACCAGACAGAACACTTGAAGAACAACTTTGTCATCAGAAGTTGTTTGGTCTTCAGCAGTTTTAGTAGAAGCTTCCCACCGCCCTTACTTCAGTAGTTTCTGTATTATATTAGTTTTTTGTTACTTTATGTACAAGTTCAAATACTAAAGCCTGTTGTAGTATTATTATATTGTTTCAATACTTCCAATGTACGTATTGTTCAGTCTATAAATAGATTGGTTCACCCCTTCTAATTTAGACATCTTTTGCAGTAAACATTTCTAATATATTGAAAATCATTTCAAGCAACTTATTACCGTTTTATTCATTAACTGCTTTAGTTCTACTATTGAGGGGGAGCAATAACTCCTCTTAAAAGTGATAATTTAACTTAGAACACTTAATACATTCCGCTGTGCATTTACTTTGATATATCTTACAAGTGTTCTTAGAAGAAACTGTGATAAACTGTAAGAACTGATCCAACAATTGGTATCAGAGCTCTGGTTCATCTAATAACATATCAATCTAACAAATTGAGAATCAGACACAGGCTCTTATTGATATTCAATCTAGGATAAAAGTTCACTTTATCAAAAACTCCATCACTTTAAGAAATCACTGATCAATCAAACTTTTTAAAAATTGATCCTCGTAATACTGGATCTGCAAATAAGCCTCCCATGCTAGTCAGAAATGAATATAATATCTAGCAAGGAAGGATGACACATACTTTGTCACAACAAAATACTGGCTGTTAGAGGTCTGTCATGTATGGACCCCATAAACCAGTAACTGCATATTTAGAAACTAAAGTAGAAAAAGAAAAAGAACCAAAAGACTACACTGATGAAGATTTCCTAAAACTTGAGCTAGATGCTAAGGCTTTTTCAATGTTAGCAATGGCTCTCCCAAATGAGATTTATGTTGGGCTCTTACATTGTGAGAGTGCCAAAGAGTTGTGGGATTGCCTCAAGGAACAGTTTGGAGGAACTGGTGAGGTGATTGCCAACACAAGAGAAAATTTGGCTCAACAATATGAGACCTTTACTCATGTTAGTGGAAAAAACTTTGACACAACAATTTGAAATATTTTCTTCACTAATATCTGAGTTAAAGTTAAATGGTCAGACCTATACAAACTCATCTATGTTACATAGATTTTTAAGGTCTTTACCTGAAAAATGGGAAACTTATTCTATAATCCTCGGATCAGGACCAGATTTTGACTCCCTTTCACTTACAAAATTACATGGGAGATTACTAACTTTTGAGAGAGAAATCAATCAAAAGAAAAAGTTGCAAAACTCTGGAAAAACTGTTGATGACTATATTCCAGGTATTACAACACTTTTAGGACAAGACTCACCAACTTGTTCTAATGATTTTGGATCTTTTGATCACATTGACATAATTGCTGGGATCTCATCAGAAAGATCATATACAATTTATGACAATGAAAAAATAGTCAAACTACTGATAATATATGTTTCATTCTTGACGACTTGAAAATTTTCAGTAGTGATGACTTAGAAGAAATGGACATGCTGCACCAACTAGCCATGTTAAGTATAAAAACGAATAAATTTTACAAACGGTCAGGTAGAAAATTTCCAGGACTGAACAATCAAACAAAAGTTGGTTTTGACAAATCTAAACTGAGATGTCACAAGTGTCAGAAGTTGGGACACTTTGCTAGAGAGTGTAGAAGCTCTAGCTATAACCAACCATAGTTTGAAAATCAAACAAACTCCAGTTATAACAAGAATTTAGGAACATAAGGAAGTGCACATTTTATACAGGCACAAGCTCCACAAATCTAATATGTGCCTCAAATACAATATGTATAGATGCCTACTCAACAACAGGGCCAACAACAAATGCCTTCTATTCCTATTGCTCAGCCTCCACAACCTCAACAACCCACTCAACAAAGTTTATTTACTTCTGGGTATGTTGACTGGAGCAGTCTTCCTTATGATACATCTGAATGCAATCCAGATGCAGACAATAAGTCTTTGATATCAACCGGGGAGAACCTGATAAAATAGTTTCCCTTAATTTTTTTTCCTTCAACATAAAATAGTTTCCAATTGAACATTCTTGTTGCTTAAATTTTTTTCTTTAACTCATTATTTGTTTATACATGTTTTTTTAAAGCCAATATTTGAGAATCATGATAACCTATTCACAAATACATGACTTGTACATATTGATTCAGCATGGTGTCTTTTTTACCTACGGTCATGTGTCATCTTTGTTGCAAATGAGCTACATAGATCTTGTTTTATAGAATCAGTTTCATATGGTTTCATTAGATCCAATTCCACTTTAATATTCACATAATTGCATGGGTCATCTATTTTGTGTTTTGTGATTATGCAAGTAAGATATATAACTTAAGCAATCCTTTTCAAAATTGGGTTCTAACATTTGTTGTACATGAGCTACTTCGGTTTTCATAAAGGTAGCAACCTACAATGCATATCCATACAATTATATCCAGATTGATTTGTCCATAATGTCGTCTATCATCTTTTATATTGTTGTTTTTAGTGTCAATTCTTTGCTTTATAGTATTTTGCTGATCTTTGTGAATTGATATATTAGCTGTCTTAGAAAATTAGTATTAAAAATAAATTACATGAAACTCGTCACGCCAGTGGCGAAGCTTGAGAATTTGGACAGGGGGATCAGAAGTATATAGTTATTATTTTTTATTTTAAAAGCGGGGGTCGAAACCGTATATACCAAAATAATTCTATATGGATACTATATAATCAAAACTTTTAAGTGAAAAATTCAGGAGGGGGGGTCGGGTGACCCCTATATCTTACACCACTGCGTCACGCAACATGTGTTAAAAAATATAAGTACCCATGACAACGCGTGAGCATTCCCACTATATACAATAAAGTAAGCTAAATAAAATGGTTGCATTAGTCGACATACGCTACTAGTGTGACACCTGGCAAACTCAGGTTAATACTTTTTACAAACATATAAGTCTACCTTAGTGAAACATTCATAAAACATACTTAATGGGATTAGTTGAGTTGGTCCGATGATTCGGAGTATCATCGGTAGTCAATTTACACACATATGTCCAAGGGTTGGTGATTTGGAGGATCACCGGTAGGAATACACACAATGTCCATGTTTTGATGATTCGGTGAATCATCGAGGAAACATACACATGCACACAAGTCTTGAGTCCCGTTGTTGGTGAAATTACATGAATTGGGGTAACTTATCAAGTATTATGTGTTATATAATTAATTAACAACTTGTGAATACGTGTTTACATGAATTGGTATGATAATATGCGTTCCATGTGGCTTTTGGGGTCGAAGGTGTGAATGGGATATAAACTCTCCCATTCGCATGGCTAAAGGTGCGAATAAGTGGTGTAAACCTTCATTCTCATATTAAAAGGTGAGAATGAAGGAATTGAAAACCCATTTGCACTATTGAAGGTGCGAATGAGAGCAGCCTATATAAGCATCTCATTGCCTCATTTTCACCATTTCACAACCCTAACTCGCCCCCAAGTGCTCTCTCTCAAACCCCAACATGTAGGAGCGAGTTTTTGCTCCCATTTCTTAGATTCTTAAGCCAAAATAAGTTTATATACAATATCAAGTGAAGATTCAAGGTGTGTTAATCATCTAAACCCTTTTCAATACATTTTTATGCATTTTTGGTAAACCCTAAGTGTCCAGATCTGATTCTAAAGTGTTTTCTTAAATAACAACCTTTCTAAAACCTTTTTAATTTAGATCTAGACCTAAATAATGAGTTTTCTTAAAATAACACAAGTTTAGATGATGTTGATGACCATGAAATTGGGGTTTTTGTGTTATGTGTTGAGTGAATGGTGTTTAAATGATATGGGGTTGCTTAGAAACATGATTAGGTGATGTTTTGGATGGTTGATTGATGTTTTGTGAACTTTGACCCATTCTGGGGATTTATGTTTTAGATTTAGGGATTGTAACATGTGTATGGTGATGATAACATGTTAGGAACATATTAGGGTGATTGAATTAAAGTTGGATAATCTGGAAAATGATATTTATAAGTCGATTTTAGTACTATCCTTTTTAGGTAAAGTTTCCATGCAATTGATGTGACATCTCCATAATTTGCCATTTTAGGAAATATGTGATTTGATATGCAAAATGAACAAATTGATGATTGATTCAGGTGAGATAACATGCTATTAGGTTAGATTGATGTGACTGCAGTGTTTGGTTGAGATTCGTTGAGTTTTCAACCAGATTTGATGGGTTTTGTTCGTCAAATTGGTTTTTCAACGGCACGATGCGAATAGGAACTCATTCGCACGTTCGAAGGTGCAAATGAGTATATGATCCTTCCATTCGCATGGTAGAAAGGTGCGAATGAGAGGAAAAAGTACTCATTCGCACTAACGTGAAAAATTGTGAATCTTTTATATAAACCAAGTGTTTTATGTGCGTTACTTGTGTGAGAACTATACATACTTGATTAAACTAATATAGCGGGTCACCAACGGGATGTCGAGTCTTGTGTGGTCATGTCAAACGTCAAATACTTTTCAAAACATACAAAGTCAAGGTCTTGGACAACTAAGGGTTATTTGACAAACATATCATCGGTTAACCACTTATAGGCTATCTATGGTAGGTTTCCAGTAGTAGGACTACCATAACATGCTTGGTCTTGGTTGAAGACGTAACCTAAGGTAAGTTTCACAGCCCCACTGTTACTGTTTTCATTTTTGGGGGAGAAACATGCGGTATAAACACAAACTTTTCAGACCACGGTATTACATTATATCACATGGGTACTAGGCGACTTTTCATCTTAAGTCCTTTCTAACTTGTGAACCATGAATATGTGGATACATAGCAGGGAAAGTGTGAATAGATCTATTGGGCCCGGCAAGCCCCACTCGGGTCGACTGGAGGTCGGGCGGGTGCATATTTGTCCTATCTAACTTACGACACCGAGTGATGACCGATGCCGGGTATTAAAGGTAACTTACTAACGTTCAGCAATGGTTCACGACGCTTTAGTATCATGTAACGATGTCTAGCTAGCATTAGGTATAAGTGTAAGGATTGTTGGGTCTGAGTTTCAAACGTTTACTTGCTTTGCAAACTTAAACCTCTATGAACTCACCAACACTTTATGTGTTGACTAACATAGCATGTTTTCTCAGGTCACTAAGGTAGCATCACGGATTAGGCGCTCTGGGGTCGTACTTTGTCTCATCCGGTTCATGCATCTTGATCATACAATATTTCAAACTTCATGAACTATTTACTTTTGGTTTTATGGATTGTAATTTTTACAATTGCTTCCGCTGTATTTACTTGGGTTGAACTTTTAAGCTGTTTGGTTGGTTATTACGTTGTTTTCATATCATATAGATGTCGTTTATTGTGACCGTTGACTTAGATCATGGTATGTCACGCGCCTCGCGGTAAAACCCCACAAGTGGAATTTGAGGGTGTGACAACTAGAAAAGTGGCTCTTTTGCTACAAAATTTTCCTGCGGAAAAAAAATGCGCCACAAATTTTGACAAAATTGCTACTAATTTGTGACGACAAAAAACACCCTTATTTTTTAGACAAATTTTCTACACAATAGTGACCGATACTTAGAAAATTGTGTAGGAAATGGCGTAGGAATTGCATCACAAATTTCCCACACCATATTTTCGTAGGAAATACGTTGAAAATTGCGTAGTAAATGTGTAGTAATTAGTTTCCGACGAGGTTTTTCTAACATCAACGTTTCGTTGTTAATGCGTAGCAAATTCAAATTTGTGACGCATTTTTAACAAAACCTTGATGTTAGAAAAACCCTCGTCAGAAACCAATTACTACACAATTTTCAGCGCATTCACTACGAAAATATGGTGTCGGAAATTTGCGATGTATTTCATACGCCAGTTCTTACGCAATTCCCTTAGTAATTATTTGTCTTTGTTGTGTAGCAAATTTGTTTAAAAAATTTGAGGTTTTTTGTTGTCGCCAATGCGTAGAAACTTTGTCAAAATTTGAGATTCGTTTATTTTTGTAGGAAACTTATGTATCAAATTACCACTTTTCTAGTAGTGATATACTAATATTTATTTAATCCTTACGATATTATAAACTGTTTGATTAAGGGTATTTATTTGAATTGATGAGCTTTGATGTACTAAAGAAAAACAAGTAAGTTAATGGTGAGTTAAGATGGCATCGACTCAAAATCAATGAAGTAGCATCCTTCCACATGGTAAGGAGGAAATGCTATTCATATGGCAATTAAGATAACGGGTTGAACCAAAAGAAAGGTGGACCATGCCATAGTTTGGTCCAATTAAAGTAATTGTAGCACTTGATCTGATGTGTTACATACGTACACAAACCACACCGTATATGCGTAATTATGCTACACTAATTTTCAAACTAGTGTAATAATAATTACGCTACTTGTAACATGCATGTAACGTAATTTTTTGTGATGGTAAATACATTTATTTTTAAATATGTGTGATGGTAAATACATTTATTATACAATTTTTTTTAACATGTAGTGTAATAGCGTAATTATGTTTTTCTATAGAAATTATTGAGTAATGTAAAAAATGCCATATATAGACATTGATGTAATATCTTGACCTCCAAATTGCTCTTCTTTTAAAATTGTACTCATTTAACCAATAGAATGTAAAGCTTGTTTGTTCTTTTCTTCTTATTATTATTATAATTTTTTTGTTGTATTATAAAACTATGAATGATGTTATTCTAATCTCGTGAACTTGAAGGTGTAGGAGCGTTCACCATTGAATACGACCCCCACCCCTCCATACAATACAACCCATATATAATATAGCATATACCAACCCCTACTACCTCAACCAACATACATACATACATTTTCACAACAAATGGATATTCCGATGCCTGAATCCAAACAACCCGCATATACACCTCCTAAACTCGCACTCTTTTCACTACCTTCGAAACCGCTACCCGATGGCCTTACTCCGCCATCAAACACCGTGGCCGCCATCCCATTCCTATGGGAGGAGGCCCCAGGAAAACCGAGATCAACCGCCTCCGACGATGCGCCTAAGTCGAAAACAGTCAGGTCCTTGGGCCTCCCTCCTAGACTCGTTAACTTCAGTCCTGCTAATAACGTAGATATCCACCGTGACAAATTAGGTAATTAGTGGATCTCTCTTTATATATATATGCACACTTTATTTTATGTGTGTGACTAAATATTATATTTTTCCACACTTAAAAAATGTGAACTTCTTTTTTTTTTCTATAAATAAATGTATAAATAATTTATTGCTTTATATATACTTTTATTTTATATCTGTGTGAATATTGTATAAAAATCAATGTTTTCAGAACTGGATCAGATTAGTCAGTTTGACGAGAATTCCATCATTAAACGGGCCAATTGGAATTCTGAAAGGGTTCAGTTTATGTTGCCAAACCGGTTGACCAAACGAACAAGATTGATTGTTGCAAGTACCGGATTTTTAAAAAAAACATATGCATTTTTTTTTGTCTAAAATCTCATACACCAACTCATCTACTATATTAGGTTCTCCCATCATTATCATTTATTAATATTGAAAATACGTATCAAAAGATAAAAGTAGTTCAATAATTTGTTTTAATTAGCTATGTGTGAATATATACATATGTGTATGCACATGTATATTTTAATTATTCATGACGTAATCTGATTTTTAAAACCGGTCCAACCAATGAACTTATAAACAACTTATTTGTCACAAGTCCAATTACCAAAAAAAAACATATGCATTTAAATGTGAGTGTGGAGATAAGAGAAGTCTAAAATCCATGTCTTTGTTGTAGGGAGCAACAATGTTGGAATAGAGATCATACCATCTCCCACCACCGTGTTAGGCGGGCCATACGAAGGTGCGTACGCTTCTAACTTACCATTAGAGTCATCAGAGAAGGCCGCGATTGGTAGTAAAACCAAAGGAAAGGTTAGGATGCCTTTGAGAATGTTAATGAGCAAGGAGACATCTCCGGTTAAGTTTCGGTCATGGAGATGGGACAGGGACAGGGATATTGACGACGGTAGAGGGGACAGATCACCGTCGATTCGGTTTTGCTCATGGAGGTGGGATAGCTTCAGGGATATTGGCAGTGGTGGTTCATTTGGTTCAGGTAATAAGATCGGAAAAGTTGCAAGGAGAAATAGCTTCACCTTTGATAGTGGTTCTACTTCTGGCTTCTTGGTACGTAAAATTTATAATTTGGTTTAGTTCAATTCATACTAGGTCCTATATATTAGACGAACCTCCTTTATGAATTATGATAGGGGTATGTTTTTTTCTATGTAGTACGTTAATTTAGTTATAAGTCATACTTTAAGTTTAAAATTTTCGGTTCGGCTCGACATAGGCCATAAGATCTTATTCGACCCGGTGAACAAAACATGAAGTCGGAAAACTGTATGGTTCACCAATTAACAATCCAATATTCCAATCCATATAAACTGAACTATGGAAAGATGTATGAGTATACTTCTAGTACGTATGTTATATGTTATATAATAATAAAAAATAAAGAATTTACATCTAAAATGCAATAATACATGTATGATAAAAAAAACATAGTAGACTTATTTATTTATTTTTCTATGCGTTACGTTGCGATCTAATTTTTCCACACTAACAGCCGGCAACGAACGTGCGTGGTTTAACGTTTTTGCGTCTATTTTTCGTTCGGTTTAACGGTCTCACTACAAAGCGGGTGTTAAATACTAGTTGGTTATTAAAATCTAAAACTGCCATTGGGGTTGGTGGCCCAATGGTAGAAACAAAGCTTTTAGGAATACCTAATGGGAGGTTATGGGTTCAAGTCTCACAAGGAGTAGAAATTTGCCGTTCAAAAAAAAATTAAAATCTAAAACTAGAAGTCTAAAACATTCAATAGCCAGTTGGCTATTCATTTCCTAAAAGTCTAAGTACACTGATTGAGATTTTAAATCAAACCACCCACTCCCTATTCATTTCCTCTTTATACAACAAAGGCAAGAAGTCATACACAAAAATGTTTAATGCATAGAACTTATATATGATGTAACTTATTTTGGGAAAATGGTACTTAATTAGTCTATATCTTAATGTCCCCCTAAAATCTAATCGATTTAATTATCTCCAGTACTAAAAAAATTTGTTGATGATTTTTCAACCTGACAGGCGAACATGTATGGAACCCTCAAGCAAGCAATGCCATGGAGATCAAGAAGATTATAAGGTTTGATAGTTTGTCTAACTTATTACATGGTCTTCAAACTTGAGTTATGTGTTGGTGCATATGTAACATACAAGGGTGCATATATATGTTAGGAGTGAGGTTGGTCAGCTATGTATTAATATGATTGTTATTTGTCTCTTTCATATATTGTGACAACTAGACACAAGGAACAAATTGCTCAAATATCTTTATATGCTTTTTAATGTGTGTATAACCTTTAAGCTTCACTCAGTTATGAAACCATACTTTTTCAAAATGACAAGTTTTCTTAGAAGTGTGCTACAGTACATATGGACCCTTATCCCATGGTTAAGATTACGAAAATGGCATGATCGTAAATAATATGAAGTTAAAAATGGTTGAAAAAGGCAAATACGGTTAAATGGTTGCTTAAGTTTCTTAGTGGTACGTACGTTACGTAGTTGAGCTTCTACTAGCAATCTAGCATAATATATGGTACTATGCCTTTGAAACTGTAAACTAGAGAGTCGGAGAGCAAGGCTTGGAAGGGTGCCCTTGGGCCCTTAGCGACGCGGATGATCCAAGGTTCATACAAAGTTTGTTATCAACCGACTAAAACGATTGGATGACAAAATAGTTTCTTGTTTTCTTCTAATAAAACCTGTATAAAACACGATTACACCTGTTAACTGAAAAATACACTATGCCATTTTTTACTTTTTTTAAAATAATTAGAATTAAGAGCCAAATATCCTTCATTTCTCTTTTTTGTTACATAAAACGTTTAAGTGTGTTATAAACATTGGATATAAATTAGTAGTTACACGAGTCGTGTTCATGCTTAGAACTTGGGTTGTTCGCGTCGTCAGAGACCTGTTCAACCTGCTGAGACACGATTTGCCAGCCCTAAATATCAAAGTAAAAAAGACAACCAATTTATAATCAATTCATTTTGATCTTTGTGTTTCTGTTGTTAGAATCATACAGTCTTGACTATGAAATATGTTTGAAATCAATTTGCACTATAGCTGTAACTAGAACATCAAACGGTCCTAGTTACCAAATCAAGAACTTTAAAAGACATTTAGATCAACCAAGTTCGGCCACGGATCCTGGTTAGCAAAAACACTAGAGATCACATGCACCTTAAGGTAAAAGCTGATCAAAGAAAAATAATCAAACACATGCAATGAACTTTCAATTAGACTAATCGAAGGTACTTTCAAAAGCACTAAACTAACCCTTGATTAATTACAAAAAGGATGGCTAACTGAGGGTTAGAGGGGATGAGTAGTTAAACACGCCATAGCATACGACTGAAATGAGCCTTGACCGCGAAGGGAAAACTATTAAGGTTAATGAGGGAAATCAAATTTTCGCTTCTTGTAGCTAGCCTTGAAGCAAGCTTGCCTTAGCTTCTTTGTTCTTTGTGGGAGTTCCATTTCTGGCACCTTCATAAGCATCCTCTTCTGCTCTTCTAACATCTCCATTTCCTCATTCAATCCCATATCCTAGTTTATCGCAATAAAAATCACAAAAAAAAAAAAAAAAAAAAATTACGAAAATAAACATGTAACCAAATGTATACCATGCATAGATTTCTTTTAAACAATATCAATGACAATTGTACATATTCCATGACATGTGACAACATTTGCACCAAGTGATCACACTAGAGTGATAATACTTTCGCGTCTATATCGAATCAAATAAAAGTGATAGTACTTTTTTGCTAATGCCTAATAGGCACAAAATTGGTAGGATTTTCGAGGAAATGACAAAAGATTTTGTATAAAAGGGTCTAGTTGTATAATATTACTACAAATCTTTTAGCATTCAAATTGTTACTTTTTTCAAGTGCATAATATGTAGTGACTAGTGAACATTGCCATTCCTGTGATTTCCATAACTATCATCCATACATGCTCATTATTTTAAATGTAAAATACCAATTTAGCCCTTGAATAACCCATATACTTACTATACACACTTGTTTACTAATTGCATGCATGAACTATATATGTACCAAGAAGACTAGTATAGGGATATATGTACCTTCACATTTTGAATAAGAGCTTTCATGCTCTTAATTTTTCTGTGAGGCCATCTCTTTATGTTAAGCTCTCTGCATCTTTTTTTCAACATAGTTAACCCCACCCCTAGTTTCTTGGCTGCCGCGGCTATCGGCAACTCAAAATGCTTCTCTATCTCTTCCAACTCTAGCGGCCTCAACCGCCATCGCCCATTCCTGCCACCTTGATCGGTGGAACCACCATGACACTCAACACTATGATCATCATTGCATGTAAGCATTGGCAAGTGATCACCATTGTCCGAACAATCCCACAAGTTCAAAAACTCATCAATGGGATCAAAATATGGAAATTCCAATTCAGAAAAGGAAGATTGGTGATCTTGTTTAAGTGGTAAAACTCGGTTCATATCTAGCAGGTTGAAAAACTGCTGGTTGTATGAGTCGAACCGGTTACATGTATCATCATTTCTACAAAAAAAAAATGTTAAAAATGTTACTAAACTCTAAATTCAAATGCAACTTGCCCATGTACATTTTATATATTGATCACATAAGTTTATTTGTACCTGTAAATTAGGTGTGTGTCATCTTGATCAAAGTACTTGAACATCTGATCATCAAGGTATTTTAAAGGCTTTGATGGTTTGGATTTTGATCCATGTTTGAGGGAAAATGAAGAGTAGGTTGTTAATGTGATTGGTTTATAGTTTATATATATATGATTATTATTAAAGGGTGGGAGGTATTGAAACTTGTAATAAATAGGGAAGGAGTATAACGTTTTCCAATTAACTCATTATTAACTTCTTCATCATTATGTTATGTTAGTTAACTATCAGTTTTAACTAATTAATTGTATGAAAGATAATATTTATTCTTGACGGTTCAATACCGTCGTGCCTTCGAGCGGGTTTGTGGACCGGGTTTTCCCTGGAACAGGAGACGGGTGGGCCGAAGGACTCTGTCCATACGGACTAGAGGCCGTATGTGGCCCCTTTCGGCCATTGGGGGCCGCGTACAGAGTACCCGGCAATACTTTAGTTGATCGTTCAAAAAAAAAAAATTATTCTTGCCAGCATTTTGTGTTATACAATATGAATAATTATACCTCGATGAATAGCCACAAGTCCACAACAACAAAAATTAGCCAAGACGAAGACCAAAAAAACAGAAAATGACATTTGAATTTTTAATTACGGAGTATGTTTTTTTTATTTGATTTTTTTTTATTTATTGGAATTCGTTATTTTAGTTAGATTAATTCTTTTACTTATTTTAAATTAAAAATATTAAAGTTTTAGACAAAAACTTTAATAATTTTGAGTAGTAACGTTAAAAAAAAAAGTCATAGTTTCATATAATGTAAATGAAATAAAGATAACAACATGATAATAGATAAAGTTAGACACATACTTAATAGATTTCGTCCCTTCGGTTCTTGAAAGTAGGGATGAGCTCGGGACGGTATCAGTACCAACCGATACCGATTCCGAAAACTCACAAAACCCAATACCAATACCGAAAACATGCGGTACGGTACGGTATGGTATCGGTTCGGTACCTGTATTTTACCTTAAAATACCGATCCCGTACCGATACCGAAAATACCAATACCGAACACCCTCAGTTCGGTACGGGATCGGTATCGGTTCGGTATTTGGTGGTGTATGCTCATCCCTACTTGAAAGCTTGAAATCGAGCCATTAAGTAATCTTTTTTTTGCAACAGCCACAATCACTAACTGAAGTTGATGAGCAAAGCAATGTATGTAATGCGCTCATGGGCTATATCTCAATATCAAAGCTTTTAATCTATTAAACTCTCCTCGCGTGTTGCTCGCACCATCATAACCCTAGCCCCTGACCTGTTTAAACAAAATAAACAATAAGCATATAATCTTTATTAAAATTTATTTAATGAAGTAGAAACGTATTACTTGGCCTATGCTCAACGGGTTATTTGCTAATAAAGAAACAATGGGTTCTTTAAGAGTTGAAGAAGATGTATTTTTCACTTGAGCAATTCCAATTAAACTCTCTTTAACAACTCCGAGTTTGTCAACATATCTTACAACTACGGCCATTTGTTTCATTAAAGACACGTCACTAGACTCGTTTACTATCAAACCAAACACATCTTCTTTAATTTATTCACAAATCATTTTGGTTACTTCTTACGCAAAGCAATCGATAATCTCTTTTTGTATTGATGGAGCTGTCAACTTATTATTCTTTTTTGCATTCTCTAATATGTACTTACTAATATCCGGGTTGTTCTCACTAGGGGTGCAAACGAGCCGAGCAGCTCGCGAGCTACTCGAGCTCGGCTCGGCAAAAAGCTCGAGACGAGCCGAGCTTTATCGAGCTCGAGCCGAGCTTGAGCCTAAACCAAAGCTCGTTTATTTAACGAGCTCGAGCTCGAGCCTGTCATGTGAAGCTCGTTAGGCTCGTCGAGCCTTAACGAGCCTAGTATAATATTAGTTTTTTTAATATTTAATAATATTTACCATTCAATTAAAGTTATTTAGTAAACGAGCCCCGAGCTCGAGCTTCACTTATCGAGCTTACGAGCCTAAATGAACTATTATTTATATTATTTTTATTTAACATAATAACTAATAAATACTAAACGAGCCGAGCCCGAGCCGAGCTCGAGCTTGAGAAATTACAAACGAGCCGAGCTCGAGCTCTGAAAACAAAGCTCGAATCGAGCCGAGCTCGAGCTCGAGCTCTTATAACCTAATCGAGCTCGAGTTCGAGCCTGGTCGAGCTCGGGCTCGGCTCGGCTCGTTTGCACCCCTAGTTCTCACTAATCAACTTTTAAAAAGCAAAGATAAAGACCTTTAGAAGTAGATGTTTCCGATTCATCATGGCCACGAAATGGTAAAAAGTTTTGTAATAAAAATCCAGCACTACGAACAAAACCCATCAATCGATACCGATTTGCAATCTTTTCTTCCGTGGTATGCTTCTTGACTTGTGCATGAAATGATCCCTTTTGGTTCATAAGATTGTCACATTTTTGCCTCGCCTTATTATGTAAACTATTTTGTTACCCAACTTGATCTTTAAAGGCCTTCGATTTAGCCCAATAAGAAAAGCCTCCACTTGTAAAAGTATCTCTTACACCTTGATTACCAACACTATTACCAAACAAGTAACAATCTAAGCAATATGCTTTTTCTTTTTTAGGGCTATACTCTAACCAATCATACTTTTCAAACCATTTTATGCTGAACCGTCTCCGTTCATTACCATATTGTGTTCATTTAAATTCATGACCTCGTGGTTGAAAAGCCTTCTTCACAAGATATGCTCTTCTTATGGGTTAGGGGGTGGGTGGGCTTGGGTTAAATAGATTATAGATAAATGGTGGGCTTTTAGTTGTTTTAGTTATTGTAGGATAAGTATAAATTATAAAAATAATTAGATTAGTTAATTTTTTTGGGTTATCATTAGTCGAGTTCGAAAATAGGCTACCAATAGTAAAAATTATTGGTCCACGTGGCTAGCGAGCACGGTAACAGGCCCACGTGAAAACTGTCGCGAGTGAGTGCAGGCGAGCTAGCCCACGTCCGTTAGTGGGCTGTGAAGGGTTTGAATTAAAAAAAAATTTACGTACTTTCATTTATTACCTAACAATAATTTTTACTATATATTTAACTTATTCTTCATCTTCTTCATAAAACCATCAAAATTCTTCACCCAATTCTTCAAACCCTAAACCCTCAATCTTCAAAACCAACTTCAATCATGGTGTAATAAATCGAGAAGGAAGAACTAGCACTAATCATCGTGTATAACCAAGTGCATGGTGACGGTGATTTAACAAGCCGGGGATCTCGTAGTCGTGGGCCGCAATGGCACAAGGTCCTATCAGAGTTTGGTACCCTTGTCTGGGTACCAACCGTACTTATGACTCCATCTCTCACAAGTACACGGCTTTGAAGGCAGAGTCTAAAAACTTCAAAATCGCCTACAGAAAGGTGAAGAGACATCTCCCCAGGGAAAACAAAGACGTGCTCCTCGCCTTTACCCACGTGGAGTACCTCTCAGAGGTTGGGCATGACTTTCACCACGTTTCGGCGTAGTAAATGTTACGCTCAACCTCAACCTTACGTTAGGTTTTTTTTAATGTAATGGTTTTTTTAGTGTAATGTTTTTTTAGTGATGCAATGTATTTTTTTTTCATTTAATGTTAATGTTTTAAAAAAAATGTTTGGTAAATATTTAATATATTTGGTAAAAAAAATACCCGCTCACCTTGACCCACAACGGGATCAAGCTATCAACCCGCGGTCGCAAGCCAATGCCACATCGATGCTTACATGGCACAATATTATTTGATAAAGTCTTATCTCACCTCTAACCACAATGCTTAGTCTAAGAATGGGGTATGGAGATGCTGGGGGATATGGGATGTAGTGAAATGATTTTCTTAAATTTTAAGAGTGGGGTTGAAATGAGGATGGGTTATGAATGCTATGATCAACACTAGGGTATAGAACAAAGGTAATTGGATTTTAATATTTTTTGTTGGAGGGTTAATGTTAAGTATGTAATTAAAAGCGGATACCTCAGGCGTCTTTTCCACCGCCTCGTGCAGAAGACTTCTCGCTGCTGCTGCCGTACCTTTTTACCCATTCGAATGGTGTAAGTTAGTTCCAAAGAAAGTCAATCTATTAGCTTGGAGAAGCGAGCAAGAGCGTATTCCCACGCTTGAAGGATTACAACGAAGAAACATCATCAACACATCTACCTTATGTCCTTTATGTAGCGATCATGTTGAAAGTGCCTAACACCTCTTCACTTCATGTTACTTTGCAACGCATATCTGGCAGAAAGTTTTGCGACTGGTGCAACATTCCACCGCTCATCACCTTCGACTTCAAGGATTTATTGAATGCTCATAACATCAGCAGGATTAGTAGCGTAAAGAAAAAGATCATCAAGGCAATCATCTTAACAACGATTTGGGTAATTTGGATAACAAGGAACAAGAAAATCTTCTCAGGAAAAAGACCGTGTTTTGATCAATGCTTAGGCGAAATAAAGTCATTATCCTACAACTGGGTCACGAACCGTGGGAAGCAATTATCTAAGGATTGGAATAAATGGGTAGTTTTTGATTTCAATGTATAACTTATTGTTAGGCTTGGTGTATTAGGCTTGGTGTATTGTGTTTATATCTAATTAGCATCTTGCTATTGGATATCTTTGTAAATATTGGGTTTGGTAATAAAATTTGTTTGCCTTTTAAAAAAAATATGTAATAATTAAAAATAATAATAATAATAATAAATACTTAAGTTATAATTAAAAGATGGATTTGTAATGTAATTGAGTATTTAAAGCCGTCCACACGTGGTTTTCACAGCAATGATGACAAATTCTGGTTTTCCCAACGATGGTTGTTTGGTGGCTTGTTGGAAGGATCTCCTCCTCCCCACCACCAATCACCGCCCTACCCACTCTTCTCACGGAACCTGCCATCGCCATAATATATCCTTTTAACAAAAATCTATATATGTATCAATTTATTAGTTAACTTTTTGTACGTATATATGTTTTTATTATTTGTCTCGGTAAGTTTTTACTTTTTAGAGACGTCCCAATTAAATTTGCATGTCACTTCTATATATACTTTTAAGAGTTTCAGACACCATCCTTCCTATGTATATAACTATAGCTCAAAATTATTACATTACATATAACATATTGTAATTAGAGTTTTAGACACCATCTTGTTCCTATATTTCTACGACTAACATCTATCTCTCTATCTCTCGACTTATAATTTTTTTTATCGGCAAATTTCAATATCATTCATCACCAAAAGTTAATATATGCAATGTTGAGCCAAGCAAGTTCCTAGCAACAACATAATGTCGACTTATAGTTAATATGATAAAACAAATATTACACAATGATCATAATTCATAGTATCTTTCACTAACTTGTATAGCTCGAAATTAATTGTTACATTACATCTAAGAGGCTACATGATCTACTCAATAACTAAAATGTTACTTTCAAATCCTATAAGATTCCTCGGTGTGGGGCTCGGCATAGGGACGGCAGCGAGAAGCTAGGGGCGGCAACACCGCCCCCTGGCCCATCATTGTCAAGAACGGCAGCTTGTTGCTGGGCTTGCCGAACCTCCATGTGTCACTTTTGACCGTTGAACGGTCGACTACATTAAAAAAAATCAATTTTAAATTTTCATATTATAAATACATCTCTCCCATAAGGCCATAATCACTTTTTTAAACCAAATCTCTCAAACTCTCACAATACTTTTACACAAAATCAATCATTATAAAAATTTCCAAACCCTCAAACAACAATGTCTTCTTCATCCGTCTTCGTCGGGTTCTTCATCTACACACAAAGTGTTAAATTATTTTATAAACCAAATCTGCACACGAAGCGGGTTCTTCATCTACACATTGTGTTTATTTTTTTTAAGATTGTAGATGTTTATTGTGTTTATTTTTTTTAAGTTTGTAGATGTTTGTTGTGTTTATATTTTTTAAGATTGTAGATGTTTATTGTGTTTATTTTTTAAGATTGTAGATGTTTATTGTGTTTTTTTTAAGATTGTTGATGTTTATTATGTGTGTGTGTGTGTTTTTTTTTTTTTTTTTTTTTTAAGATTGTAGATGTTTATTGTGTTTATTTTTTTAAGATTGTAGATGTTTATTGTGTTCATATTTTTTAAGATTGTAGATGGTTATTGTCTTTATATTTTTTTAAGATTGTAGATGTTTACTGTGCTTATTTTTTTTTAAATATGTGTATGTGCCCATGATAGATTGGTAGCCAATTATTTTGCCGACGAGCCCTTGTACTCGGCAACCTTGTTTAGGCGTAGGTTCCGAATGAGTAGGAGACTGTTCTTACTTATAGCCGATGACGTGGTGAATTTTCACCCATTTTTTACCTTACGATACGATGCTAGAAAGAAAAGGGGGTTCACCACCTTACAAAAATGCACAGCGGCACTTCGGCAACTAGCGTACGGGACTGCGGCCGATGCGTGAGATGAATATTTAAAGATTTCAGAAAGAACTACACGAGAATGCCTGTACAAGTTTAGCAAGTGTGTGGTGAAGTTTTACAGCAAGAAATATTTGCGAAAACCAAACTCCAGTGAGGTCCAACGATTGTATCAGTTCCACCACCAAAAAAATGGTTTTCTAGGAATGCTCGGAAGCATTGATTGCATGCATTGGCCGTGGAGAAATTGTCCGAATGCATGACGCGGAATGTTCACACGAGGGGATCATGGCCATCCATCAATAATTTTGGAGGCTGTGTGTTCACAAGATCTATGGGTTTGGCATGCTTTATTTGGCATTCCTGGCTCGAACAACGACATTAATGTCATTAACCAATCAAAGGTTTTTGACTATGTCATAAAAGGAACTGGTCCGGATACCAGGTTTAGAGTATCGGGGGTGGAATAGAGGCGCGAGTATTATTTTGCTGATGGGATCTACCCACCTTATACTACAATCGTTAAAACTATTCACCACCCGTATGACAAAAAAAAGAAAGAAATTTGCCAAGTAAAAAGAGGCGGCAAGAAAGGACATTGAACGGTTATTTGGGGTTCTACAATCAAGATGGCACATCATTGAAAACCAAACACGTATGTCCACCCCCAAAAGTTATGTTAGTGTATGTATGCTTGTATCTTGTTGCATAACATAATACTCGAAGACGAACGTGCGGCCATCTATGAGTATGACGAGAATGCCCTGGTGGAGAATACTGTTCCTATTGACCCATATCAACAAGATTTAAATGAGTTCTCGTTACATAACGGGTTCATGCATCAAAATATTCAAGCGGACTTGGTTGACTATATTTGGAACAACGGACAATAGTAACTTATTTGTAATTTTTTTATGTCGAATAGTTTAATGTAATTTTATTTGTGTTTTTTTTGTAATGTTTTTAATGTAATTTTAACTTTTTAATATTAATATTAGAATATTAATTAATTAATAAATAAAAAAAGGTGATGATGTTCCTAGGACCCATCACTCCACACCCTTGGACCATCATGGTGATGATGTTCGTATGCCTTGCTGATGTGGCGGAAGAGGTGGAGGGCCATCATCCATGATGGGCCTCCTCCATACCCACCAGCCTAAGGTACACTTTGTGATGTATTAAATATCTTTCTATATCTATATCTATATTACTTTATTAAAGAAACTCGATAGACATTTTTGTAATTTCAAACCAATTTTAAGATGACATCTCAAGATAGACAAGTGTAAACCTCTAATTTTTAGCCATTTTCTTCCACTTATGCCCCTGATGTATAACTTGTGTTTTTTTTAAATGCAAACTTTATTAAACCACACCAAAAACGACGGGACATCTCCAAGACCAATGGCGGTGGTATGTTATTTGGGACGTAGTCCCGGGACAGCAGCCTTTTTTCAGTTGTATATATACATGTATACATAGTTTTTTCGAGTGACATAAATGTTTTTTTTATGGTGACTACATTAGACCCAACCCAATTCCAATTAAATGAGCTCAACTCTAATTTTTAAGTAGATAAAAATCTAACCTTTTACAAGCCCACCCCACTATTTAGCCCATTAGGGGGAAGAGGCGCTTATAAGATTCACTTTTCACTTAACTGATTTCAATCAATCATGCACTGGCACATCACTTCACTGATACACTTTTTGGAGGCAACACTCCACTAATTATTTTATTTATTTTTATTTTTATTTAAATTCAAATCTTAATCTTTGTTTTTTTAATTAACACGGTTTTACCACCAAACAATCAGATTTCTCATAAACCGTCCTACCAACACGGTCAAAAATAATTATGTGCATTAAAATCGGTTTCGTCTAACCGTCAGAAATATTGAATTTCACATGCAATACGGTTGAGATTTTTTTGTATATAAACTATTATACCACGGTGGTGAAAACACAGTTCAACATCAACAAAACCCACACCTTCAAAATGACTTGTTGGACCGAAAATGAAGAAATGGCTTCGGTCGTGTGCGTTAAAGACGCGCAAAACGACAAATCCTTGCAACGCCAACCCCGTAGGGGCTCAAGGGGCTCATAAGACCATCGAATTTATATTATGTGTTTTTTTTAATGTTTAATGACGATGTTTTTTTTATTATTGTATAATATTTTTATTATGTGATCAACCTTACTTGACCTGAACCGTCAAACCAATCCACCCGAAAATATTTATGTCCGGTTCTACAAAATTAGAATGTCTAAAATAGTGACATCATTGGAAAAAATTTCTGGATCCGCCACTGTCCAAGACGGAGACTCCCAAACCACAAAATAGATACATCACATCAAAATTAAACATTTGCCAATCCTTCCAACCCACCACACCCTTTTTACACCTATTCGAAAACCAAATAAAACCCAAAGCTTTTATATCCGAGACGATCTCAACCATATTCTGGCTAATATCTTTAAAAATCTTCTCATTCCTAGCCTTCCAAATCCGCCAACACGTTAACACAAGGATTCCATGTAACGCCAATTTCTTTGCCGTTGTCCATGTAGAACTTGAAAACACCTGCATAATGTCATTAACCGAGAGGAAATAAAAAGAAGGGAGATTAACCCATCTAGCAATCCCATCCAAACTCCATTCGCCATTCTACAAGCTGTAAACAAATGATCTACACTTTCCTCCTAATCTTCACATATATCGCACACACCATCCCCACAATTGATGTTACGCCTCAATAACCCCTTTTTAGTCGGAATCCTATCCATTAGCATCCTCCACATGAAAACATTACATTTAATCGGCATCAATTTACACCATTTATAAACCTCCAAATTTTGAATATGCCGCTCAGAGCCACCATTTAACCTCACAAATTGAAAATTCCTCACCCGAATTATTATCCCAAGCCCACGTATAACTTTTCTTGGCAATTGGATAAGTCAGTAATGCAACCTATGAAGATTCACACAAACCACTACATTATTGAAACCGTAACATTTATCTCAATTCATTTATTCCTCATCATTTCATCAATACCCGTTTTCAATGTGAGCCATTATTATCATTAATCATATTCATTATTCTTCCGGTTAAACTGAAGCATTATTCATGGTCTTCTTTCAAGTCATAACCTGTTATAGTTTCATATCTTTTCTCTTTATTAAGGACCAAAGATGTCCAATAGGGTAATTTTACACAATTTTTAAAATGGGAGTTGAATGGTCTATTCACAAGTCTCTCTTTTTTAGTCATTTTCTTTCCTTTATGCCCCTCATGTACAACATATAATGCTAATTATATAATTGTCTAATGCACAATTTATATCCATTTCAACATGTAACCTCATTCATAAACACCCAATTCAACATAGAAGTTACAAATCCCTTCCCCTACCTTATTCATCCCCACACAATACACATTCAAACACCAATTCAATGCTTCAGTTACACAGATCTCTTCCCTCTTCCTTCCCCTGCCTTTATATGGACCAAAGATGCTCTCTCTGTTTTTATCTTGTTCGATCGGATCTATAACCAACAACATAAGTTCACTCCTGTATGAATCCTTAATCGTTCATTCGCAATGAGATTAATTGTTCTGCCAGTTTATTTGATTCATGATTCGTTGGTTACAAATCCGTTAGCCAAAGCGGGGTCAGTGAGTAGAGTGATTTTTGGACCACTACTTCTATCATTTATATGGAGTTGTCAGGTTACTTTGTCCTCCTTTATGTAATGCCTATAGATGTAAAAGCAATTTTTTTGTGCTGTTAACTCTAAAATATGGTTTTAGTAATGGACATTACAAAATTTGTAATGTTTACTTTGCTTCATTTAGTTAATAAATCAAGCATTTTATATAATTAACAATACCAGGAACCCTCCAACTTTTTGGGTTTGATGTTCCAAATGTAGGCGATAAACACAATGATTTACAAGATGAGATATTTGGCAGATAAACGAAGGAAACAAGATGAACCATATATCGTGAAAAGGTTAAAGATAAGAAGATAACTATGCGGATTGTGTGAAAATTATTCTAAATAAAACATGTGTTTATAGTTTTATAGTTTCTTTCTGGTTGCGTCTTTCTTGACCGGAATTTATATTTGGAGGTGTACAAATTTTTTCTTGGTTATGAACTAATACATTTAGCATCTAAATTTTTTTAATAAAATGGTTTTTGAGGTTTATGTATTAAGGAGTTCACTTGTAGCAACTTTCAAGTTCATCCCATTTGACCCATTTCCTTTTTAACTAATTATTTACTTTGCTCGTTTGATCCGTAAGATATAAAATTATAACATGAGACAACCATTCAAGTTATGGAAAATTTCAAAATTCAACAGCGATTGCACGATGGGGCAATGAAAAACTCTCTCGGGCGATGTTAGAGATTAGAAGGAAGATATCAAACAAGCATGCTCTCAAATGTTGCTTCTGTTGCATAACATATATGATTCTCATAAAGTAAGTATTGTTGCTTTTGTGTTTTCTTCCTATTTTTTTAATGTTATCTTGAATATTTTCTATTGAATTCATCTTGTTTAAAGGTACTTTGATAGATACAAATGAAGGTTAAGGTTAGTTTTGGTATCCTCTGTTGAGAGGTGGCTGCTAAAGCAAAGAAAATCAAAACACAATGGGTTGTTTTTGGATAGTTGAGTGCATGCACTTTCTCATAAGGAAATAATGCATCAACATAACCCCAAACACAATAGGTTGTCTGGTCCTAAATATGAAGGGGTATTTGTTTGATTGTGGAACATAATCATGCTACAAGAAAATGAATTATAGGTTGAACCCTTTGACATCTATGTTTTTCTTTTCTCAAGTTTAGACCACATTGTCATATATATGAATTTCCAATCTATTAGTTAGTTCATTCCGTAACAATTTGTCATCTTTAATTATGTGTGGTTAATATATTTTGTTTAAGAATGTTCTCATTGAACCTAAAAATTGAGTGATTTTCCAAACCATATACTGATTCTTGATTGGAATATAAAATTATAAACTCAAGAAATAAATGTAATCACTTTGTCGGTGTAGAAACATGACTTGAAAAGGGAGTGTGGTTGCTGGTGGTTTTGTCGGTGTAGAAACATGACTTGAAAGGGGAGTGTGGTTGTTGGTGGTAGGGTAGCAACTGGAGTGTGGGGTTGCAACTAGAGGTGGGGTGGCTAGTGGTGGTAAAGCAACTGGAGTGATTGGTGGTGTGGTGGATTGGTAGCTGGTGGAAGAGTGGAGACGGGTCGTGGGGTGGTCGCGGGAGGAGGAGAAGTGGTGGTGGTGGTGGGAGGAGATGCGACTTGTGGTGGTATAGTAGTAGTTTGGTGGTGGTGGTTTGGTGGGGTGGCTGGTGTTGTTGGTTAGAGAGAGAGAGAGAGAGAGAGAGAGCACGAGAGAGAAAGGGAGAGAGAGAGATAGAGAGACGGGTGGGATGGGGGTAAGGGTTATATACTTAATTTTAATTTTATTTTAATGTAAAACAAAATAAAAAATATTAAAAACAAAAATTAATAGGTAAATGTCTATATTACCCCTATGTTAATGTTAATTTTAAACAAATTTAATGATTTGGATGGGATAATTTTCTATTTTTGTAAGGGAATTGGATTTATCCATATTTTACAATAATCTATACTTAAGAAATTCCCTTAACTTTCAATGTATTGGCCTACCATTAACTTTTTAACTTTCAAACTCTTCCAGTTTTGAAAATATGTTAGTTTTAAGTTAACAAAAGTTCATTGTCAGTCGATACTTTGAAAGTTAGGACCATTATGAGGAACTTTTTAAGTACAAATTGTTGTCGGCCAACAAGGAAAAGTTTGGATTATTAAAAGAGTAAATTGTCAATTTCGTCCCTGAGTTTATACCAGAATTGCTAGATCCATCCAAAAAAGTTTTTTTCTCATTTAAACCAGTGAGGTTTACATTTTATTGTCAAATCCGGATAAGACCATAACAATCCATATAGTATGCCCATATTTCACATTTAATCCCCACTTTTCTAAATTCATAAAATAATTCTTTCTGTAAAAGGGAAAAGATCATAGAATAGTTAATTACTTTCACCCGCATTATAATTTAGTGTTATTTACGGTAAAATTGTCAAGGCTTTCATTGTTCAGTTTGAAATCATTCAAAAAGGTCATCTATTTGAGTTCAGAAATCAGCTTTTCTTTAAGAAAAAGAAAATGTTCAGTCTTTTTATTTTTTTAACTTTCATTTGTAAATTAAAATCAACACATACAAATTAAAATCAACACATTACAAGTGGACGGCTGATAAGCGGGCAATAAGCTACGCCGTCACCCCCTTTTGGATAGCAAAAACTTACTCTATTAAAAATGAAACTTTGGTCTCTGGCTGTCGAACAATTACTATGCATCACCTTTTGCACCCTATCCGGAAACCGGATGGCTTCGGGGGCAAGGCTCCCAAAGGTATTAAAAGCAAAGGGTACGAAGGCATGCTGATTTTCCATGCAGGCATTTTCATGTTTAGCGACTTTCTTAGATTCAGCTTTCAAGACTGTTTGCCCTGCTACAAACCCCGAATCCCGAAGCCCCACCAGAGGGGACACCCCAGTGAGGTCAACACACACATGCTTACTTTGCGCCCACCCAAACACAAGGACATCCGTTGGCCGTAAGGTGGACCGTCCGTCTAGCGGGTCCGTCAGAAAATTAACCGGGGCTTCTTTCTTAGCTGAGATCCCAGCCTTTCGCAAAACATCCCACAAGGCATCCCTGACTAAGTCATGTCGATATTTAAAGCCTGACATTTCCTTACAACGTAGGGCGTGATATCCAAATTTATACAAACAAGCTTTCTTACAAATCGGGCACGACTCGTCAACCGGGAACATGGGGATCATAATTCTGTACTTAAGGATGGCCCGGTATTCGATAGCTGACATATGTTGCCCAAGCCCATCAATCGGGAGGACAGTTAGAAAATCTTAAGCATGTGCCCCCTTAAGACATTCAAACACCGCTTTCTGACGGGAAGTCATACCAAACTTCTCTCCCATATTGTGAAGGGTTTTCTGGGTAAATGCAAACTATACGTAAAACAAATCCAAAACCCGATGCAATGAATAGGTTTTGTTTACAATGGTTTAAAACCATTGTTAACGGTTTGACTCACGGTTTGACTAGAAACCATCAAAACGAATTTTACGACAAACTAAAACAGAAACATGGAATTTAACATGAAGAGGAGGGGGAGTAAAGGTATATATATGGGCCACTTGGAACACATTATGTTCAACAACTCAATGATGCATCAAGCACAACTTTTTTTAAAGCACCAACACAATCATGCAAAAACATTAGTACAACATGAAAATTAACAACTATGGTGCTCACTTCGTAAACTTAATCCTATAACACTAACTCATGTACCTAGTTTAGTACTTTTATCCCTCCTTGTTTGGGACTATTACATGTTGCAACTCCTCCACATATAACACTCCTTGATGTTGTTTTAAGGGCCATCTTCTTGGGCTACAACATAAAACAATTGAATAATGATCAAAGATACAAGTTGGATAAGAGATGTATGCATGGGTCACACGGGTCAGGTAGAGTTTCGTTAACGGATAACATCAAAACCCTCATATGTGGGTCGGACAAGTGAAAGATGGGAATTAAAACGAGTCAAGCCGCTTGTGAGCGACTCCATAGAGGCTCCCTATATGCTCAAATCGAGCTGAGCCTAAACTAGCCTATGATTTATATAAATATAATCATTTTTATTTAATACAAAAACTAAATATTAAATATTTACATAATCAATACTATTATGTAAATATTTATGATATTATATAATAATAAATATCATGTTATTAGTGTGTGTGTGTGTGTATAAATGTAATTATTATATACACACACACATATATGATTATGTATTTATATAAATATATAGTTAAATATATAATAAACAAGCCAACCAAGCTCAGCTCGAGCCTCAAAACTTTCGCATGAGCTCAAGTGCGCTCTGTTGCTTTAATGCATGCAACCCCCCTAAATCGTTTTCTTCAAGAAAATCAGATTTATATTAGACACTAAAGATTTGGAGCCATAGTTGCACACTAACTATTTATTAGAATTATTACCATTTGGACAAAAATGTTTTGGGCCAAACTGAAGTCTGAAACTGTCCTGTTTAGACATAATAAAAGAATTGTCCGTTTGGACCGCTTATCCAACCCCCCATGTTGCATAAATAATGTATACAAAAACGCACGCACGCACACAGTGGCGAAGCTTGACCCGAAGGTTGGGGGGGGGTCGGAAGTCGCAAAAGGGTCGGAAGTCACTAGTTTCGGGGGCTCGAAAACCAGTTTCGGGGGGTCGAAACCCTATATTTCTAAAATTTTCTATACGAATACTATATAATCGAAACTTCTGCGCGAAAATTCAGGGGGTCGGCCGCCCCCGCCCGCCCCAACAACGCACACACACACACACATATTATATACATAAAGAAAAAGGAAGAACGATACGTACTGCTCAAAATAAATCCTTGGAGCAAACTCTGGGCTCTTTCAGCTTGCTCTGGGGTACCAGATATTTGGATGATATGCTCTGTTGCTTCTGGGCTTGTATCAACCAATTTAACGTTGGCTCCCGAAAGCTTGTTTGTTTGCAATTCAATTCAATTAATAATAACATAAAAGTCAAATGACATAAACATATCATTTACAATACCAAAACGGTAACGCATAAATTCAGCGGTGGGAATTGAACGGGTTGGGTATCAAGCCAAACAGGTTAGGTTTGGGTTTGATCGACCCGACCCGCAAGCACTTTATTTGTAATTTGGAAATAAGTTACAAGGTAGTATGCATTCAAATATGTTTAGGACTAGATTCAAACCGTTTGCCCCGTTTCTTTTTTAGTATACTCTCTTACTTTAACCCATTGACCCGCTAAGAGAGAGAAAAAAAAAACACAAAATGACCCATTTGAAGTTTGGAGGTAGGCTTACTTCACTTATCTGAGCAAGTTTATTTCT
This sequence comes from Ambrosia x helenae, assembly GCA_030844895.1. NCBI lineage: Eukaryota > Viridiplantae > Streptophyta > Magnoliopsida > Asterales > Asteraceae > Ambrosia > Ambrosia x helenae. The sequence continues at coordinate 6,334,062 of CM061232.1, forward strand.
TGACTTTGTTATCAGCTTAGGGACCGCGTACTCTGGTATGACAACTTCTAGTATACTCCTAGTAACCAGTGGCACAGCAATCCTAAAAAGGAGAAAGATAATATTGGTATGTAAAGTCATAAATATATGTTATGTGTGTAATGCACACAGTTAGAAAAATAGAAAAATGTAAATGACCAAATAAAACTGGTATGTAAAATCATAAATATATATTATGCGTGTAATGTACATAATTAGCAAAAAAAAAAATAAAAAAAAAAAATACCTGTTTATTGCACTTGGTGTTGGTGCATCTTCACAACTCGCGCTGTCAGTTTGATTTACGGCTTCACTGTTAGATCCCCCATTATTCTGCATAAAAAGAATAAGTAGAAATTGAGCGATCATGCTCCAAAACATATAACAGAAGAAAGAAGACATATGCCAACTATTTTAGGGGGAAAAAGAGGTGTTACGCATAGATACAAGGAAGTAAGGACTGAACCAGTTCTAAACTGTCACTGAGGCCTAAGCCAGTACTATACGGGTCAAAATGAGTAATGTACTTACTATACGGCTGGTTCTTGGTTCTAACATTTCCAAAATGCAACATCAACAACAGATAAACGGGATGGATTAAGCTCGGTTACTACCTTTGCTGGAACCGGTGCTGCTGTGATTTGACTGGACGTAACAGTAGAAGTTGGGTTATTGCTAGAAGCTGCTTCCAAATTTGAAGCACTCCCCACCGGGCTCGGTGCAAGAAACGGACTGGGTTGACTATCTTTTTGGAATAACCCTTGAAATATATAACTCCTTAATCTCAATGTCAATTCCACAAGCGCTTCTCTAGCAGCCCTGATTTCTCCAACAATCTAAACCAAATTCGATATTGATATAGTGATATATTTTTTTAATAACCCATCACGGAACTAACAGATCAAATAACCAAAACTATATAACTTTATAACCGTATAAAGCTAAATTATGATAATTTAACTTCTATAAACTATGATAGTACTTTTCTATAAATTACTTGTTAATATAAATTAAAAAATAATCATCTAAAAGTTATAAAAAAAAAATTTATTAACAACAATAATTGCTGACAAAAAAAAAATCTTAACTACAGAAAAAAAAAGTAGTAAATAAGAACTTTTGGTATTCCGTTAAATGGTTGGTCAGCTTTGTTGTAGCCAAACACACCAAAAAATATATATTGTAGTAATTCCAATGGAATCTAGAGGTGTAGATGTAGAGGTAAGCAACGGACCTGTACAAGTTCATCGTTAACTGATACAAACGGTGGAAGATTATCTCTGGGCAGGATCTGAATATCTGCGCCAGTCATTTTCTTGGTTTCAGCTAAGAATCCATCTCTTGCATCCAAACACCCAATTTCGGCGGCAGACAGTAAAAGACGAGTAGTGATAATATTTTCTTTTTCAGGAACAAGATCAAGAATTCGAGTCTGAATATGCAACAGAGCTTCTTGAGCAGGAAAGAGATCGTCGTCAGGGCCCTAACATTACATTTCTCACAATTACGATAAACACATTAAGAGACAAAACGAAGATAGAAAAACACGTACCTCCTCTGAAGAAATGATGATAATTTGTTCATCTGACCAGCCACACGATCAGCCACCCTAACTTCGACGCCAATTTCATTCTGAAGCAACTCCATAAATCCATCGGATTGCCCAATAACACTATCAACCTTGCTACTTGGACAAAGTATTCTAAACACAAGATCTTCTGCATATAGTGACGGAGCATTGTCAGCTGCAGTATCATTAACATAACCAGATGGACGTGAGCCCTGACTAAAGCTTCTAGAATTGTTTAAACCACCAGACATACGGGGCCCATAGTTATTCCCGTCCATTGATTGTCGACGGGTTATACTATTTGGGTGATGCATAAAATCATCTTCAGGAGGAAAGAACCGGTCGGGTGATTGCAACCGATTATGAAAATGACTACGGTCACGATGTTGACTTTCCCTTAGTCGCGAGGATATAATTTCTATTGCATTCTTAACAGAGACCATGTCACCAACAACCTGCGGTAGAAAACAAATAATTTTATTATATAAAGGATCAAATATTTAATGGAATGAATACGGAAACAAACATGATAGAAAGTATAAACAAAAAAGTGTGCTCAGTAACTCAAATTTGGCACCACTTCATAGCATGGTGCCACAGTTATTAGCAATGCCTCCAAAGTCCAACCACATGACATACTCATTCTGACCAATGTTGCAGAAGGCGCTAGGTGGGCAGTGAGGTATAGCCTAGGGACTAGTAAGGACTAGGCGAAATTAGGCGGAAATGCGGAATTAGGATTTTTGGTATTTTTTTATACGTATTTTATATATATACACACAAATTTAGGTGTTTTTTTGAAAATATGTTGAGATATATACACATAATACTTAGAAATACTTATATATACACATAATACTAACCGCCTAGGCCCGCCTAATGGCCAAAACGCCCAGATCTCAGCCTAGGGGCTTATTCCTACATTTGGTCACCGCCTAGCGAGTAGCGCCTAGGCCGATTTTTACAACACTGATTCTGACATACGGTCAACATAATTCCACATCGGCTAAAAATCACAACCGTAAGTCACAATTCTTGAACATAGAATCTACTCATAAAAAAGACATTCAAGCATCAAGGAACCAACATGAAGGAAAGCTTTAGCACCTATACAAAATACTTGACAATCACTTACTAAACAAAGCAAATGTACACAAAAATTACTTCCATTTTTCTTACAAACAAAGCACAAACTTACACATCTTGAAAAACACTTTCTATAACATAAAATTGTACTATTAAATTCAAACTAATAGTTCACCACCAATTCCAATCAATAATGTAGCAAATAACAATATCAAATTATTTCTACTTATATACACTATGAACTAAAAATGCTTATAACCTGAACAACTTCCTCAGACATATCGACACAGCGCGGTATCGTATGATCTCTTGGCAAGACCCTAATATGAGTCTTAGTCTCCATCCTCATCTGCTCAATAATCTTCCCACCTTTCCCTAGCAAACAACCAACATGCATCCTAGACACAACCAACCTAGACACCAACCTATTCCCTCTCCCTCCATACACCAACTCCTCCTCCTCCTCCAACCCATACCCCCCTCCCCCATCACTCTCCAATATCCTCTCATTTATCAAAAGCAACGCCTCCTGCGCAGGCGAAAAATTCGGCATTCGCCCATCCGGGTCCCTCCGCCGCGTATCCGAAACCTCAATAATCCTCTCCTCATCACCTGCCAACAATTCATGAACATTAATCCAAGCCCCAGTATGCTGCCTAATGGCTTTGATAATACTCCCTGACTTCCTATCACACTGCCTGCTTTCACATCATGACATAATATTCTGTAGCTTGTTGTCACCATTAAAGATGAGGGTTCTTGATTAAGTTTCCTCCTTTGATGGTAGTGATGATGGTGGGTGTTATTGTTGTTGTTGTTGTTGTTATTGTAACTGTAGCGTTGTTTTGATCTGGGTATTGTGTCCATGTGGTCATAGTCTTGATTGTAATAATATCTCTTGGATCTTGATCTATCCATCATGGGGTTTGAGTAAAGGACTGGAGTTTAATAAACACTGGGGTTAAAGATTAAAACTTTAGGGCATTTGAAGGGAATGGGTTTGTTGAAATGTAGTTTGTGAAACCCTAGAAAGAAAGAAAGAAAGAAAGAAAGAAAAAGAGAAAGTACAGTGGGTGATGTTGCTGGGAATCTAATTTGGGGGTTTTAGATGATGATGATGATGATGATAATGAAGGAGAAGTTTGTGATATTATTTCTCTCTTTTTTTGTGACGAAAGACTATTATGTTATTAATTAATTTATTTATTTTAAAACTATTATGCAAATGGGTAACTTTAATGTTAAAAGTAGCTTAAACATGTGTAGTGCGGAATGGAAAAAGATAAGACATTTGTTTTTTATTGGTTATGAGGTAGCTTAGTCAGTATGGGGCTTGAAGTGAAAATGGGTTTTAGTGATAGTGAGAAAAATAATTAAAATAAAACATAAATAATATTAAAAAAATTACAAATAATATTAATTTTCATCTTCGCTTTCATTGCACTCGTCTTCATCTTCGCTTTCATCTCCGTCCTCTTCGCTTTCACCTTCGTTTGGAATATACCGAACCGACCAAGCATGTTGGACCATATCCGCCGCTAACGTATCATGTGCATCATGGTCACGAAGTTCATGTGCGTTGAGTATTCTTTCTTCCATTGTCGCTTGTGGTAGATCCTGAACGGCTTCCGATACATAATTTTGACATATCGCTTTACCTTCATCTTCTAATATCATACTATGCATGATTGTACATGCATACATAACATCTCGCATCTTATCTTTGGTCCATGCACGACAAGGATTTTTTATGTAATGCCAACGCTGTTGAAGAACCCCAAAACATCTCTCTATGTCCTTTCGCGCGGCGTCTTAAACTTCTTAAAGTGTGCCATTTTTCATCGTACGGGTTACTGAACGTCTTAACGATAATGGTATACCTCGGATATATTCCGTCAGCCAAATAGTATCCGTGTGGGTAGTAGTTTCCATTAGCATAAAAACACGCCTTTACTACTCTGCCAGAAATGAAATCCTCAATAATAGGCGACTGCTCAAAACGTTTAAGTCGTTGCATGAATCCAAAACACCAAAATAGGCCGACTGTAAGACCCTAACCCGTAATCACGCGATTATTGCCTAATCTTACGGGTTTGGACCTTAACTAAAAACCACTCCCGATTAAAACTTTGAAATTATGAAAACCCAACTTAATGAATCCCATACACGTTTAGTTCCAATAAATTTTTACATCATTGCTACAAAAAGAATGTATCAAAGTTTTTGTTTTTAACGGGAGTTCGTTAGATTCTAGTGCGGAAGCTTGATGAATGTTCGGGCGTGTTCGGTTCTTCTCGCGACTTGATCCTTGCTCCGGGACTTCCTTCACTTGTTTACCTAGCACCATTTCACAAAAATGGTTAGTGGGTTGTCAATGATACATTTAAACTAGTACGGTATTCGTTACACGTTGATACGGAACGAACCAGGCCAAACGACCCTTTATCAGGAGAACAAACTGCTGCAACTTATGCGCAGCAGCTGTTCGGATCGCTTTTACCCCTTCTAAAACCCAAAATCTGACTTCGACTTTCAAATGAGAATTGTTCTACGCTCCGAGAGCTTTCCAGGCATATAAAGAACACCTCCTAACGATTTTTCTACGATTTTATACGCAATTTTAAAGTTCGTGCTGATGTGCAGGTCAAAGCGCGCGGCCGCTCGGCCTCTGTGAGCGGCCGCTCGAAGCTTCTGATGTGAATTTGGTGATTTTTAAGCATGGGAATCATGTCGCAACCGCATTTGATGATTCCCGAAGCCTAAGTAATGACTCGCCGACTAAATAAACCTTTGTTTGACTGAAATTATGGTCCGGTTTATGTCGCCATGATCCGGTTCTTAGTTTTGAATGTTTATGGCGACTTTTACCCAATTTGACCCATTTAGACATTTAACTTATCAAAACACCATTTGACCATGCGCAATGCATCTAGTTCATGTTGTCAAGTCATTATACACTTGATCAACTAAAGTGTTTGTCCGATTTGTTCGTTATGATTCCGATTATTAGATTTATCCTTTAGTAAATCTTTATAATTTCCCAAAATGCCCCTCCTAGCCAAATCTTTCGATTTAGCCATTCGTGGCGACACTTCTTGATTGAAACCCATTGTTTTGGACTCAATGACTTGTTTAAAAACTTCTAAGCCCATACGGACTTAGATTTTCAACATTTCTCAAGATTGTTCTAATGTGGTCGATTCTAAGCGCCTTAGCGCGCATTAGACATAGTTATGGAAATAACTTACTTGATTTGCACCCACACTTCATGTGGGTACTTTATCACCTATGTTGCTTCGCCCGAAGGCGTTTATTTGACTACGGACTTACCGGGTGCCCGTGTTCCATATTCATACCTTGTGCTCCTCCTCCATGATTCTTAGCATCAAGCAAGCATACGTGAGTGCGTTTACCTGCGTGCTTTCTAGATAGACACATTAACTTCTCGGAACTCAAATGATAATACCTTGCCATTTGATCCGTTAACCTCAAGAATCTTAATGCTTGGAAAACAAGCATCAAGTGTTGGACTCAAATGATGATGAATTCACCATATGACCCGTTTAGACCCATAGTTCATGATACTATGTTACCCAAGTTTTTTTTTTTTATGGTTCAAGTGACACTAACTTGACCCATTTAACACCATGCTTAACGGCTTCATTCAAATGCTTTCATTTAGATTAAAACATCATTTTCACATATCTTTATTTATTGACCCGTTTGATGGATTTCACCATTTGGTTATAACGCATTGTCTTGATTAAGGTCATAAACCACGTTTTATATTGAGTGCACATAAGGCGACCCATTAATAGCTTCTACCCCTTGGGGTTTATCTTTATCACACATTCAAGATTTAAGACTAATGTCTCAACAATTAAGCTATGTTATAGTACATTGGTGTAAGTAAAACTTACCTCGCATCCATTCTTGTTTCCATAAGTATTCGCCTTGCATCCGTTTGACCCGTTTGCTCCCTCTTGGTTGTACCTAACTTGGGGATGAGTCAAACTTGTCTATTAGAATACATAATATGGAATTTTGTTCACTATCCATAACATCATGTATTCATTATCATTTCTAGCTAAATCCATAGCCATTTTCTTACATGTCTAGTTAAGATTAACTCATCTAGGCATTTCATCAAACACTTGGTGTGCATCCACCAATATACTTAGTTTTCAACATTCTAAGTTTAACCAAAATATAGCCATGTATCTAATTATTATCATAACAAGATATTTAGGCATTTCAACTAAATTTGATCATTATAACAACTCCTAAGAGTCACCCAAGACTACTAATCATGTGTGGTTTCAACCTAGAGGTTAAACCCCAAATCTTACATATTCACATAATCATATGATCAAAATCAAATACACATATTAGTGTGATTTGTGACTGGATTAGGTATGTTTGAGGTTCCCCAAGACTAAAGCAACCTCTTTTAACCATAAATTTCACGTTTTATCAAAACCCTAGTTTTTGACCAAATCAAAAACGGGTATTAACATCAAATTACATCAAATAGAAGGTACCTTGATGTTCATTAGGCCTTAGACGACTTGTTTCTTGCTAGAGCATCGAAAAGCCCTTGATTTGGCTTGGATTCAAGCATGTTCTTGAGTGTTTAGGTTTTGGGGAAGAATCCCCTTTTTCTTTCTTCCTGATAATCGATCCACACATATGTGTGTGGATTTTTCCATTGTTTTTTTTTTTTAGATTATCCCATGTGCAACTCTAGTCCCTCAAGTTACTACAATGTTATTTTCGTATAAAAACTAACTAATTAAGCTAGTTTCTAACACCTTGTATTCGTTTATAAAATGCTATTATTAACTAGGTTACTTCCATATTAGAGCATAACCCATAATCTTATCGTTTAAGTCTCGTTTTATTATTTTGCTAATCACGCCTAATGGCATAATTAGACGAACAAATGGTTTTGGGGTGTTACAAGTCTACCCCCCTTAAAGAGGTTTCGTCCTCGAAACCTTTCTTGTGTTGTTGCTTTGGTCTCAGCCAAGAACCTTAGTGTCTCTAATCAATTTTGTGCATCGCTCAATCCCTTGACATTCTATAGTCTAACGAGTAGTACTATATACTTATTGTTTGTATCCCTTTACTCGGCTTTCTAACTTTTATTATATGGAAGCCTTAGCTTTCATAATATGACTTGAGTCATTCTATTATTTCGGTTAACTAGGGGCAATATCTACATATTTACCCCCTACCCGACATTTTAGCTACTTCTGTTCTCATAGGTCTTCCCTAGATCCGTAGACTATCCCCGTCTACTATTATCACGAATGATGTAATGGTTTAAGGGGCCATTCTATCATGCACCTTAGGGCATCTACTGTAATACTCGATTGTAGCATGCATAGGCATACATGTCTATACGTCTATTTCTAACAAGTAATTTGTCTTGGTTTCCAAGACTAACCCGGCTTTTTAATATAGCCGTTTTCTAGCTTCTTGGATTCATCCCCGAATCCAACCCTCGTTTCTTTTTGGTTTGCTAGAATGCTATAAACAAACCTTGCTTTACACTAACGTTTTCCTTTCTTTGGCTAATCCTATTTCAAGAATTTGCCATTTATTAGGTTTACCCAATTTCCCGTTTTGCTAACTCGATTGGTGGTCATAGCCCCACCCGACCCGTTTAAAGACCTTTGAGTTTTAGATTTCAAATCGTTTATATATTTAGAACGCTTAGTTTCTAAAAGTCCTCTTTCTGATTACCGATCTCAATACAAATTGAGGTCAGTTTTCTTTTCATAAAACACGGTGTAGATTGGTCATTACTACGTATTGTATCGACTAATTTCCTGTTATCACGGTTTGCATCAGATTGTAATAACTATACAATCCAACCATTATTATGTTTTGTATTAAATCGTACCAACAATACAATCTAATGTTGTTGCAGTTTACACTTTCTCATCCTTAACCCGAGGGTTGAATGATTTACTGATTTATCATGGCCCAAGCCCGTTGTTTTAGGTCATTAATCCCAAGATTCATGACTTACCCGAATGTGATTACGACTCAACCCTTGATTAAGGTTCAAGTCCCTCTTTACGAAATTTAACCTTCTATAAAAGTCCGAGTTTAATTATGACTTAACCTTGATTAAGGCCCAAGTCTGTTTTCAAGCTAAATCTGTTTATGACTCGACCTTGATTAAGGTTCAAGTTTATTTCCGAACTGAATCTATTTATGACTTGTAACACCCCAACCGATGGCGGAATCATCGAGGTGTCACGTAGTGACGATTGTTCAAAAGCTCATGGTACTAAAATGTAAATATTATTGAATAATCAAAATTGTCTTACATGGAAATGGAAAATACATTGTCTAAATGAAATGTAAATATTGAAATAACTGAATTAAAATAAAGCACTAAATGTTCCTTGCTAAAGCACTAGATCAAACTGCACCTGAAACATGTACAAAATAGATTTGGTCAACATATGAAATGTTGGTGAGCATTCCTAGTTTTGATATATATAGTAGGTTAAAAAGTTATACAATTCAAGTGCAAGCTACAGTGCAAATATGTAAACTATGTATCATACAAATGAGCGAAATCAACCCTGTGACTGTATAATGTACTGTATGAACTGTAGTGTACTCAACCAATAAATGGATGATAACTTAACACTGGCCACGGATTCTCCGATGAAAAAGGGGGAGAATCAATCTAGGCGGGTTGTCAATCCAAATAGCGCTATCCAATGTTAAGGTCGGCTTGTACCATGTTAATGATTTCACTAAGTACAAATGTAATCCACATGTATTGTCTAAGCATAAAGCACGTTGTAAGCAATGCACATAGTACTAGAATTGTATTGTAAAAATGTAAACTTGTATTTTAAATCGTAATAGTGTACATGTAACACCCCAAAATGTATAAAAGCAAAAAGGGGATAGGATTACTCACAGTTCACGTAATAACTTGAATTTGAACTTGGACAACGAAATATGTGTTGGAATTATCTCAAAGTATCAACCTAAAGAATTTGATAATGTGTAAGGGAAATAACTCTAGGATACATGTATTTCTAGGGCTTCGAATTGGGGATAAACGTTTGTTTGTTTACTAAACAAATTGTTTATTAAATATAAGAAATTTAGTAAATAAATAAATAAAAGTCTCTTTGTACAATTTTTAGATGAATATAGTCACAACATAAGGTTTTAAGTATGAAAATAATTTTTATAAAATTATTTTCTTGAAATAGAATATTTAATCTAATTATTTCAAATTGTCAAAATACGACTTTAATATCTAAAAATATTAAAATCAAAGAATTTCTGAATAAAAAAATTGTATTTCAGTTCTAAATAGTTAGAAATAATTTATATAAAATTTTGGTGCAAAAATATTGAAAAATGAATTTATTATGATTTAATTATGATTAAAACTAACAAAAATTGATTAAAAATATTTAATAAACGGTTTTTCAGAAATAAAAATATTTTCTGAAATGTATATTGTTATACAAGTTTAGGATAATTTTTGTGGAATTTTATAAAATCGTTTAGATATATTTATTGAATTTTAAAATTTTAAATGATTAAACTTGTAATATTTATAATATATATTAAATAAATTATTTTGAAAACTAAAAATTGGGCAGCAAAGTTTATCCTTGAAAGAACATAAAATAAATTTTGTAGGATTTATAAAATAGTTTTAGTATTTTAAAACGATTTTTAAAAGAATAAAGGAAATTATAAACATAAAGGTTAACAAAAAAAAAATGTTCATGGTGGGGGTCGAACCTGGGTACAAACCCGGTTCACTGATTTACCACACATTGTCTCAACCAACTGGTCTATAGATCATATTTGTTTCATTTCGTAACCGTTTAATATATATAAACTTGTTTTTAAATGTGTTCTTCCCCAATTCAATATACATCGAGCCCTAATTATCCAATACAATGATTCAACAAACAATAACCCGATTAATCATAGGGTTATTGTTTGTTGATGGCCGATGGATAAAACCCATCAAAAAGATTGAACTTACAAGAACGATTTCGCGTCTATAAGCCCGGTCAACAGAAAAGTCAACCGCGATTTAAAGCTTTGATTCAGGACGATTTGGTGTTTGATAGTGAAAGATGTTATAGGGGTTCTCTTAGTCGCATAAACGTGGGTGTGGGTGCAGGTTTGATTGAATTATAATCACGTATATATACGAATTCGATCCGGGTTATTAATTATAGAAATCTTTGACCCGACTTTAAGAGGATGCGCGTAAAGATCCGAAAATTTGGTATGTTTTGACTTTGAAATTCATGCGTGATTGATGGTTTATTATGCCAAATTGATTGTGATTCAAAGGTTTCCAATTTCAGCTTGCATGATGACTGTTGTTTCCTTTTCTTCTTTTTTAATACGCGCAGCAGCAGCAGATGCCAAAGGGAAAAAGAAAATAGCGCTTAGGAGGGGTTAAATGCAATAAAGGTTGGATTTAAAACAAGAATAAGGCTTGGCTCAAGTGGTTAAGTGTGGTGTGTTGTTTGGAGGTTGGCCCGGGTTCGATTCCAGGGAGAGGCAACCTTTTATTTTTTTTTTTTTTAAAACAGAATAGGAGAGGGGAGGGGCAGTTGGGCCTTGGTTGTGGGCTTCTGGGGTTTGGGCTGGGATGGCTCTTTGGGCTCAGCAGGATGTTGGGCTGCATTTGTCTAAAGGATTTGGTTTGAGTTGACAAGCCTACTACAACAACATATTATTATTATTATTATTATTATTATTATTATTATTATTATTATTATATATAAATATATATATATATATATATATATATATATGAAAAAGTGACGGATGTCACAGCATCCCCTACTTTTAGAAACTTCGTCCCGAAGTTATTGGAAACATAGGGTTATGGATGCTTGGGTAAAAATTAAGATAACTGTGGTTTTGGAAAATTCGAATGATTTGGATATGGGGTTTGATAGGTGTGAGTTAAGGATTTGGGCTAGGTTCGTCTCGAATAATAAAGAGAGTAAGAATCTAGTAAATCAATAAATTTCAAGTTTTAGGAATCCTAAAGTAAATGTACGAGTTGATTGACTACAGAAAGACTAAATGAACTACCAAGTAAACAGAGTTCGTTCCTGGTCCGACTTCCAGTCTCACTTTCAATGCATCATTAGTGTTTGTATACAGGGTGTACCGCAGCTAACCCACCACACCTTTGATACCTTGAAACGTACTGGATGCCTACCAAAAACTCTAATAGAATTTCACACTACCCTAATGTACCTGTAAATTCATGATTACGTTCCGGACCGGAATCATCAATTTACCTTACATTAAAGTTTTGCGTCCTTCTATGACCCCACCGATTGTTGAGCAGGTTCGATAGCCTCCACCAGTCGTGGAGTAGGTTGTAGGGCCTCTCCCGACTGTTTGAAAAGGTATAGTAACCTCTACCAATCGTTGAGTATGTTCGATAGCCTTCACCAGTCGTGGAGCAGGTTGTAGGGCCTCTCCCGACTGTTGAAAAAGGCATGATGACCTCTATTAAGTGCAGCAATTATTATTCACATAGATTGCAAATTGATAGCATGTTTATGCAAGCAAGTTTGTAAGTACTACAACCATTAAGTGTAAGTGTTATCATGAATAATTAAATGTTTACGAGTATCATGAATAATTAGATGTTCAATGCGTAGTCAAATTAAGGGAAACAATCTAGTTTCATGTAATAACTAATGATGTTTTCTTAGAAAAGCATCTGTAAGTTCAAGTATCAAGTCCAAACGTTTTCAAATAAATGTAAGGTAGAGTCTTGTATGATTAAAAATAAACGTAATCAATATAATAAATTTCCAATCTGCGTTAATACACAATAATACGCAAGGAAATTTCTAGATGTTGTATGCTAATGAGTGCGACAAAATTGGGTACAAAATGATAATAGGATCAAGAAAATGAAAACATGGGTATTGGATTTCTCGAGTCTTGGGAAGATTTCATCCATGGCTTAACTAGTGGGATTAACGTCATTCTGATCAGTTATTTCGTTGGTATTGATATTGAAAGCTCGTCCATGTGCCACCAGGTTTACATTGTTCAGTTTGGGACATTGAGGTAGCATGTGGTTAGGGTCTCTACAATGATAACATGCCCGACCATTAGTAATCTGTAGTGGTTCTTGGGCAGCTGTTTGATGATTACTCCGTGTCCCAACCATTACTCGACAAGTGGTAACAAAGTGTCCAAACCTTCCACATCTAGTGCATTGACGGCATGGAATATTCGCAGGGTGATGATATTTGCAGGTGTTGCATTGAGGATGGATTCCCGTGTAGGCTTTCTTGATAGGAGGTTGAGTCACAGGATCCACAACAATATGGTTCAGATTATCGCCCATTCGTTTCTTAGAGTTCGAAGCAGTAGTGGCGGCCTTCGCTAAAACAGTCTTAGGTTGTCCAACAACATTGGTGGTTTTCTCAGTAGGTGTCTTGGTGCCCTTCCTAACTAAGTTTCCTTTCCTTACGTGTTTGTATGTTAATGTGGCTGCAAGTTGGATGGCTTCTTCTACCGTAGTGGCTTTGCCTCCAGTGACAACGTCTTGAATCAGGTCAGGTAATCCCTCGATATATTTTTCGATTGCTCGAGAGACTGGGGTGACCATGTGGGGAACCAGTATGCTAAGTTCGTGATATCGGGTATTATACGCAAGATTCTCACCACTGTCTTGTTTCAGTCCATGGAACTCTTCCTCCAGTTTCTGATTTCGTTCCTAGGGCAGAATTTGGCGATCATGAGTTCCTTAACATCTGCCCAAGATAATGATAAAGCAATATCAGCTCCTTGATTGCGCTTTTCACCATTCCACCAGGTTAGCGCCCCCTTTTGAAGGACACTAGTAGCATAGCGAACGCGGAGTTCATCAGGACATTCACTGTTCACAAAAGTACTCTCCATGCTTGGCCAATAGCACCCTCCTCACCAGTGAATTTTGTGGGGTTGCAGGAGTTAAAGTGTTTGAAAGTGCATCGAAATTGAGTCGTACTTCCTGTGTTGGCACTGTTACTATTCTGGGTTATCTCGCTGACAAGGTTTGGGATCACTGCAGCAATTTGCTCGGCGACTAAAGATGCGAGGCGACGATCAGAACGTCGTCCAGAAGTACGAACAGGGCGTTGGCTGGCATCACGGAGCATGCGGCGAGCAGACATCTATGAGGTAGTAAAATAATAATCATGAGATTAGAAAATGTAAGGGTATAATCGTACAGATGATTATGAAGATGTGATCTTGTAAGCAATCATGATATGCAAAGTATTGTATATGAAACGAGAGGGTATTATTGGAAAAACTTGTACAAAATGCTTGGAGTGCCCTTGTCTAGCTGTAAAGCTCAACAAGAACGTTGACTTTTCAAAGGAATTGAACCCAATGGTGATCAAAGAAGACATGCTTTAGCCTATAAGTGGACACTCACTCCAGGAATCCCCAGGTAAGCATAACAGGTCCGTAAATGGATTTATGCGCTATGCTTGCCTATGCCAGAAAACCCAGTGTACAGGCGTCCACCCTTCCAGATTGCACGTGTCCTTATCTCACTCATTAAAGTTCAACAACTTCGAAGGAGTAAAATAAGAGTAGGTATTATGTCTAAGAATGTCTTCATAAAAGGTACTGTTCCCGTATGATGATGTAAACTTTACACTCTCTGTAGGACACCATCTCTATGCACCATGATGAAAGATAAGAAGAATAGAGAGAAGGAAGAAGGAAAAATAGAAGGAGGAAAGTAGGGAGAAATGAGGGGTAGGGTAATTCAGGAAATATTATGCATGCAAGTTAAAGTTCGGTTATAGTCTAGGCCATTTTATCTAATAACCTAGTTCCCTATAACCATGGCTCTGATACCAATCTGTAACACCCCAACCGATGGCGGAATCATCGAGGTGTCACGTAGTGACGATTGTTCAAAAGCTCATGGTACTAAAATGTAAATATTATTGAATAATCAAAATTGTCTTACATGGAAATGGAAAATACATTGTCTAAATGAAATGTAAATATTGAAATAACTGAATTAAAATAAAGCACTAAATGTTCCTTGCTAAAGCACTAGATCAAACTGCACCTGAAACATGTACAAAATAGATTTGGTCAACATATGAAATGTTGGTGAGCATTCCTAGTTTTGATATATATAGTAGGTTAAAAAGTTATACAATTCAAGTGCAAGCTACAGTGCAAATATGTAAACTATGTATCATACAAATGAGCGAAATCAACCCTGTGACTGTATAATGTACTGTATGAACTGTAGTGTACTCAACCAATAAATGGATGATAACTTAACACTGGCCACGGATTCTCCGATGAAAAAGGGGGAGAATCAATCTAGGCGGGTTGTCATCCAAATAGCGCTATCCAATGTTTAAGGTCGGCTTGTACCATGTTAATGATTTCACTAAGTACAAATGTAATCCACATGTATTGTCTAAGCATAAAGCACGTTGTAAGCAATGCACATAGTACTAGAATTGTATTGTAAAAATGTAAACTTGTATTTTAAATCGTAATAGTGTACATGTAACACCCCAAAATGTATAAAAGCAAAAAGGGGATAGGAATACTCACAGTTCACGTAATAACTTGAATTTGAACTTGGACAACGAAATATGTGTTGGAATTATCTCAAAGTATCAACCTAAAGAATTTGATAATGTGTAAGGGAAATAACTCTAGGATACATGTATTTCTAGGGCTTCGAATTGGGGATAAACGTTTGTTTGTTTACTAAACAAATTGTTTATTAAATATAAGAAATTTAGTAAATAAATAAATAAAAGTCTCTTTGTACAATTTTTAGATGAATATAGTCACAACATAAGGTTTTAAGTATGAAAATAATTTTTATAAAATTATTTTCTTGAAAATAGAATATTTAATCTAATTATTTCAAATTGTCAAAATACGACTTTAATATCTAAAAATATTAAAATCAAAGAATTTCTGAATAAAAAAATTGTATTTCAGTTCTAAATAGTTAGAAATAATTTATATAAAAATTTGGTGCAAAAATATTGAAAAATGAATTTATTATGATTTAATTATGATTAAAACTAACAAAAATTGATTAAAAATATTTAATAAACGGTTTTTCAGAAATAAAAATATTTTCTGAAATGTATATTGTTATACAAGTTTAGGATAATTTTTGTGGAATTTTATAAAATCGTTTAGATATATTTATTGAATTTTAAAATTTTAAATGATTAAACTTGTAATATTTATAATATATATTAAATAAATTATTTTTGAAAAACTAAAAATTGGGCAGCAAAGTTTATCCTTGAAAGAACATAAAATAAATTTTGTAGGATTTATAAAATAGTTTTAGTATTTTAAAACGATTTTTAAAAGAATAAAGGAAATTATAAACATAAAGGTTAACAAAAAAAAAATGTTCATGGTGGGGGTCGAACCTGGGTACAAACCCGGTTCACTGATTTACCACACATTGTCTCAACCAACTGGTCTATAGATCATATTTGTTTCATTTCGTAACCGTTTAATATATATAAACTTGTTTTTAAATGTGTTCTTCCCCAATTCAATATACATCGAGCCCTAATTATCCAATACAATGATTCAACAAACAATAACCCGATTAATCATAGGGTTATTGTTTGTTGATGGCCGATGGATAAAACCCATCAAAAAGATTGAACTTACAAGAACGATTTCGCGTCTATAAGCCCGGTCAACAGAAAAGTCAACCGCGATTTAAAGCTTTGATTCAGGACGATTTGGTGTTTGATAGTGAAAGATGTTATAGGGGTTCTCTTAGTCGCATAAACGTGGGTGTGGGTGCAGGTTTGATTGAATTATAATCACGTATATATACGAATTCGATCCGGGTTATTAATTATATAAATCTTTGACCCGACTTTAAGAGGATGCGCGTAAAGATCCGAAAATTTGGTATGTTTTGACTTTGAAATTCATGCGTGATTGATGGTTTATTATGCCAAATTGATTGTGATTCAAAGGTTTCCAATTTCAGCTTGCATGATGACTGTTGTTTCCTTTTCTTCTTTTTTAATACGCGCAGCAGCAGCAGATGCCAAAGGGAAAAAGAAAATAGCGCTTAGGAGGGGTTAAATGCAATAAAGGTTGGATTTAAAACAAGATAAGGCTTGGCTCAAGTGGTTAAGTGTGGTGTGTTGTTTGGAGGTTGGCCCGGGTTCGATTCCAGGGAGAGGCAACCTTTTATTTTTATTTTTTTTAAAACAGAATAGGAGAGGGGAGGGGCAGTTGGGCCTTGGTTGTGGGCTTCTGGGGTTTGGGCTGGGATGGCTCTTTGGGCTCAGCAGGATGTTGGGCTGCATTTGTCTAAAGGATTTGGTTTGAGTTGACAAGCCTACTACAACAACATATTATTATTATTATTATTATTATTATTATTATATATAAATATATATATATATATATATATGAAAAAGTGACGGATGTCACATGACTAGACTTGATTAAGGTTCAAGTCAATCTCTGTATCAACCCAGGATAACTCGAATCGTATATTGCCCGTTTTGCTAGCCCAGCGTATAAGCTGGTGCCTCGCTCAAGGTCTTGCATGGTTCGCATCCCTGCCGTGTTAGACAGTGGACTACGTTCAAACGCTCCAGTTTGTTGTCCTCTTTGCTAGCCCAGCGTATTCTAGCTGGTGCCTCGCTCAAGGTCTTGCATGGATCGCATCCCTGCCGTGTTAGACCGTGGACTACGTCCAGAATCCCCGGCACCTCACACTTACTAAGTCTTTGTCACATAGGTTGTATATGTATTAATCATAAGAAACCCATGGTATCATATGTTTAACACTTACCTGGCCAGGGTAAGTAATTCGCATATGGTACGCACAGACTTATTATAATTAAGGCATCACACCCTATGCAAGCAAATTTTCAGCTCATGCTTGTGCCCCCTATTTTATTTGGTAAAACCCTTCCTTGATAAATTATTCAACGTTAGGTTTTTACCTTTATTCATTAAGAAAAAGCGATGTGTTTTCAATTTAATAAGCTTTGTGTGATCACACTCATTGGTATGATCACAACGCCTTTCTAAACATTAGTTTGGGATGATTACCCCCAACCCGGTCTCGATGTTCAAGTTAAGTTTGTGCATTGATCGTTCATTATCGTGAACTATGCACCTTTCACATTTTTCCTATTGCTTGCATATGCAATTACCACTCTTCAGGTGATAATTGCATACTAATGCACCTACTATGGTTTCGAGCATGTACCTGTTTGATACTTGCTCCCGTGTTCCCTTTCGTTACTGATCCATTAGCCCGAGTCGTTACTTGACTTGGTCCTTAGTGAGCATGCTATCAGCCGTGCTCCCGAAACCTCTACAACCTCGTTTGGTGAATCATCCGATCCTCTCTCGATCGAATAAGATGTTATCATCCCTGTCACATTTATAATTTCAATTAATTAGTAACATGACATTTCATTATTAGTATGCATCACTGCAATAGTGATGTTAGAGTTCTTGTTATGCGAGACTCCGTTGCCCGAATCAATCTTTTGGATAGGCCCCATGAGTACCTAACCATTTCCTTATCAAGATTTTGAGATAGCGAGTATCTACACGATATCACTATTGATTACCTATAACAATTTTCCGATCAAAACGGATGTTTATTATAGGTATTACTTACTGGATTCCTTGATCAAGTCTTGAACCGAACACCCTTCAACACTTTGAGCGCACGGTTTGAGTCCAAGTATCCTTCCCGACACTCGGATCCCTCAAACCTATGGCTCTGATACCACTTGTAAGACCCTAACCCGTAATCACGCGATTATTGCCTAATCTTACGGGTTTGGACCTTAACTAAAAACCACTCCCGATTAAAACTTTGAAATTATGAAAACCCAACTTAATGAATCCCATACACGTTTAGTTCCAATAAATTTTTTACATCATTGCTACAAAAGAATGTATCAAAGTTTTTGTTTTTAACGGGAGTTCGTTAGATTCTAGTGCGGAAGCTTGATGAATGTTCGGGCGTGTTCGGTTCTTCTCGCGACTTGATCCTTGCTCCGGGACTTCCTTCACTTGTTTACCTAGCACCATTTCACAAAAATGGTTAGTGGGTTGTCAATGATACATTTAAACTAGTACGGTATTCGTTACACGTTGATACGGAACGAACCAGGCCAAACGGCCCTTTATCAGGAGAACAAACTGCTGCAACTTATGCGCAGCAGCTGTTCGGATCGCTTTTACCCCTTCTAAACCCAAAATCTGACTTCGACTTTCAAATGAGAATTGTTCTACGCTCCGAGAGCTTTCCAGGCATATAAAGAACACCTCCTAACGATTTTTCTACGATTTTATACGCAATTTTAAAGTTCGTGCTGATGTGCAGGTCAAAGCGCGCGGCCGCTCGGCCTCTGTGAGCGGCCCGCTCGAAGCTTCTGATGTGAATTTGGTGATTTTTAAGCATGGGAATCATGTCGCAACGCATTTGATGATTCCCGAAGCCTAAGTAATGACTCGCCGACTAAATAAACCTTTGTTTGACTGAAATTATGGTCCGGTTTATGTCGCCATGATCCGGTTCTTAGTTTTGAATGTTTATGGCGACTTTTACCCAATTTGACCCATTTAGACATTTAACTTATCAAAAACACCATTTGACCATGCGCAATGCATCTAGTTCATGTTGTCAAGTCATTATACACTTGATCAACTAAAGTGTTTGTCCGATTTGTTCGTTATGATTCCGATTATTAGATTTATCCTTTAGTAAATCTTTATAATTTCCCAAAATGCCCTCCTAGCCAAATCTTTCGATTTAGCCATTCGTGGCGACACTTCTTGATTGAAACCCATTGTTTTGGACTCAATGACTTGTTTAAAAACTTCTAAGCCCATACGGACTTAGATTTTCAACATTTCTCAAGATTGTTCTAATGTGGTCGATTCTAAGCGCCTTAGCGCGCATTAGACATAGTTATGGAAATAACTTACTTGATTTGCACCCACACTTCATGTGGGTACTTTATCACCTATGTTGCTTCGCCGAAGGCGTTTATTTGACTACGGACTTACCGGGTGCCCGTGTTCCATATTCATACCTTGTGCTCCTCCTCCATGATTCTTAGCATCAAGCAAGCATACGTGAGTGCGTTTACCTGCGTGCTTTCTAGATAGACACATTAACTTCTCGGAACTCAAATGATAATACCTTGCCATTTGATCCGTTAACCTCAAGAATCTTAATGCTTGGAAAACAAGCATCAAGTGTTGGACTCAAATGATGATGAATTCACCATATGACCCGTTTAGACCCATAGTTCATGATACTATGTTACCCAAGTTTTTTTTTTTTTTATGGTTCAAGTGACACTAACTTGACCCATTTAACACCATGCTTAACGGCTTCATTCAAATGCTTTCATTTAGATTAAAACATCATTTTCACATATCTTTATTTATTGACCCGTTTGATGGATTTCACCATTTGGTTATAACGCATTGTCTTGATTAAGGTCATAAACCACGTTTTATATTGAGTGCACATAAGGCGACCCATTAATAGCTTCTACCCCTTGGGGTTTATCTTTATCACACATTCAAGATTTAAGACTAATGTCTCAACAATTAAGCTATGTTATAGTACATTGGTGTAAGTAAAACTTACCTGCATCCATTCTTGTTTCCATAAGTATTCGCCTTGCATCCGTTTGACCCGTTTGCTCCCTCTTGGTTGTACCTAACTTGGGATGAGTCAAACTTGTCTATTAGAATACATAATATGGAATTTTGTTCACTATCCATAACATCATGTATTCATTATCATTTCTAGCTAAATCCATAGCCATTTTCTTACATGTCTAGTTAAGATTAACTCATCTAGGCATTTCATCAAACACTTGGTGTGCATCCACCAATATACTTAGTTTTCAACATTCTAAGTTTAACCAAAATATAGCCATGTATCTAATTATTATCATAACAAGATATTTAGGCATTTCAACTAAATTTGATCATTATAACAACTCCTAAGAGTCACCCAAGACTACTAATCATGTGTGGTTTCAACCTAGAGGTTAAACCCCAAATCTTACATATTCACATAATCAAATGATCAAAATCAAATACACATATTAGTGTGATTTGTGACTGGATTAGGTATGTTTGAGGTTCCCCAAGACTAAAGCAACCTCTTTTAACCATAAATTTCACGTTTTATCAAAACCCTAGTTTTTGACCAAATAAAAAATGGGTATTAACATCAAATTACATCAAATAGAAGGTACCTTGATGTTCATTAGGCCTTAGACGACTTGTTTCTTGCTAGAGCATCGAAAAGCCCCTTGATTTGGCTTGGATTCAAGCATGTTCTTGAGTGTTTAGGTTTTGGGGAAGAATCCCCTTTTTCTTTCTTCCTGATAATCGATCCACACATATGTGTGTGGATTTTTCCATTGTTTTTTTTTATTTAGATTATCCCATGTGCAACTCTAGTCCCTCAAGTTACTACAATGTTATTTTCGTATAAAAACTAACTAATTAAGCTAGTTTCTAACACCTTGTATTCGTTTATAAAATGCTATTATTAACTAGGTTACTTCCATATTAGAGCATAACCCATAATCTTATCGTTTAAGTCTCGTTTTATTATTTTGCTAATCACGCCTAATGGCATAATTAGACGAACAAATGGTTTTGGGGTGTTACACCGACCAAACCCAAATATCGACTGAAGACACCGCTTGAAGAATAACCGATGGTCCTTTTTGGTCACCACGTGTGTGTTGACCTCGCCAAGCGGTTGGGCAATTATACCACGGCCAGTGACGACAATCAATGATTCCAATCATTCCTGGTAACCCATGTTCATTCGTATGCACCTCGTAAATTTTTTGTAAGTCTACCAAATGGGCCTTTTAAGATAGCGGGCTTCGTACAACTGTATTATTCCTAAAAAATAAATACAAATATATATGTATATATATATATATATATATTGTGTGTGTGTTAGATTAAATATAAAAAAGGTAAATAAATTTACTTTAAAAAAAGTGATGTACCTTGGCAAAAATACTCCAAAGAATCGCGTGTTGATTTCTCAGCCATTTTTAAATATTCGTCGTTGATATCTGTCGTGTTACCGTATGCGAGTATACGCAGCGCCGAGGTACACTTTTGAATAACGCTAAATCCCATCACCCCCTAGCATCCGATTTTTGTTGAAAGTAAGGATACGCGTTTTCCAAGTCTCCGGTAATACGTAGAAATAAATGTTTGCTCATCCGGAAACGACGCCTAAACATCTTTGGGTCGAGGTAGGTCGGGTTTTCATCAAAGTAATCCTTCATCAAACGAGCATTTGTCGATTCACGATCTCATTCGTAATATTGTCTAAGCAGTTTTGGATGTGTAGGTGCACTAGTCTGTTCCATATATCTCGCCGCAAGCGAAAGCGCACTCGTAACCGCATCTTGCTCCAACTCTTCGTCTGTTGTAACACCCCAACCGATGGCGGAAACATCAAAGTGTCACGTAGTGACGATTGTTCAATAGCTCATGGTACTAAAGTGTAAATATTGATACATTAATTAAATAAATTATTACATAGAAATGAAATACAACGATTCTAAATGCCAACTAAACTGAAATACAATGAATCAAAATCTAAATATAAATCCGAAAGCTTAAGAATGCATCTCAAAATAACCTGAAACATGTATAAAATAATTTTGTCAATACAAAATTTGTATTGGTGAGCATACCCTGTTTTGAATACATATAGTAAGAAATATTTGCAATTCATGTGTTGTACATTGTTTGCATTTATGTAATAAGTAGTATCCGGGTCAAAATCAACCCTATGAAAGTGAAATGAAATTTATATATAGTATGCGCTATTGACAGTAGTAATGAAACACATAGCAATGACCAAGGTCTTTCAACAGAGTCATAGGGGGGTATATACCAAAGTATTATTCATTGAAATGTTAGGCCGCAACGGTTAATGATTTTGACAAATAATAGATACACACAAGTATCATAAAGCAAACACACATGAGAATTGCATTTAATGAAAGAAAAGCATTTAGTCATAGTGTACATGAATAGCCCCAAAAGAGTAAAACATGAAAAAGGGGAAAGATATACTCACAGTTTGCGAAAGCGATCAAATCCAACTTAAGCTGTGGTGAGTTAAAGAACTGGGAATTCTGAGGAATTCTACCTATAACATTTAAGAATGCTAATAAGGGAAATGTCTAAGAAGTCTAAGACATCTAGGGTCTAAGGCATTAGGGTTGCTAAGTCGATTTGGGGAAATATAGTTTTTACGATAAATCGAATTAATATAAAACTTGTAAATAAAAAATGATATGACAAAGTTTATAAATGTGGATAGGTAATATGATTATCAATTGAATATTTAGTGAAAAAGTAATGGAAATTATTTTGGACAAAAGAATTAAATTAATAAATCTGATTTGGAGTATAATGATTATTGTATTTAAATAAGCATAAATACAACAAAAATACAATATATGATTCAAAAATTATAATTTTGAGAAAAATGAAACCATTCTGATGAAAAATACTTAGAATAAATT
Organism: Ambrosia x helenae; assembly: GCA_030844895.1. NCBI lineage: Eukaryota > Viridiplantae > Streptophyta > Magnoliopsida > Asterales > Asteraceae > Ambrosia > Ambrosia x helenae. Next base: position 6,357,384 of record CM061232.1, read on the forward strand.
TTTCATAATTTTTCTCAATTTATTTGCATTTAAAACTGATTTAATGAATTTAAATCATGTTTAAATTATTATAAATTATAAATTCAAAAAAAAAATACAAGTTTTCTAGATAAATAATTTTGATATTAGTTTCTAATATTTAGAAATAATTTTCCAAAAATTTTGAGATTAAAATCATTAAAAATGAATTTTTAATCAATTAAATATGATTAAAACAATTTAAATTAATAAAATTATGAAAATTGAATAATTTTCAGAAAGTAAAAGTGTAGTAATTTTCTTTATGGTGTCAAGATGCTACACCTAAATTTTCATAATTTTTGGAGCAAAAATGAATTTATTATGAATATTTAAAGATTTAAACATATTATATAATTTCTAAAAATATTAAAACGAAATAAAAAATCCAAAAAAAAATGAAAGCTGATGGGGGGATTCAAACTCGGGTGGGATGTGTGACACACCCACACATGAACCACTGCACCACTTAATCATTTTGTTGCATGTATTGATTCACAATAATACTTAAACAATAACATTATAGTCATCTTCTTCCCCAAAAATACTCAAGAACCCTAACCATAACCCCAAATCTAATTGGCTCGATTACAACATTAATGGTGCCCGAAATGATGGGGCTTTTAATCCACAACATTCAATGATTAAAACGGCAATAAAACATGGAGCTTACAGAAATGTTGAAACCGAAATGAGGAAAAGTCCGAATATTTGAAAGCCAAATGCAGCGATTATGTTCTTGATTTGTTGCTTCAGTCGTGGGTTTATAATACACAAAGGTTGGTGAACGATGTGCAACGAGCAATTTATAGTTGTTTGATGAAATGGAACGTTAGAGCCCAAACTTTTGAACCGACGATTACAAGCTTTTTTAATAGGATTAAACACGATTAAATACTCGTTATAGGCGATTAATGGTCCTTGTAACAGCTTATATTGTTGGAGAAACGATTAGGGAACATTAAAAAGAAATAATACGCATAAAAAAACTGATTTAGAGTCTCGCCGGAATCAATGGCCGCCGGTCGGAATTTTTGCCGGAAAAACGTGGAGGAGGGAAAGAAAAAAATCAGATTTGAAACTTTCAGTTTTTGGCAAAATGGGTCCCTGAAGTTTTAACTAGGTTAGTTTATTATAGAGTTGGTTAGTTTTTCCTTTATAAAAACTTAACCAAGTTAACTAAATTAACTTAAAATGTTTTTAAAACTTTCTAAAACTTAACTTTTTAAACTTTTATCAAACCACAAAATCAATTTATGCTATTTTATAAACTTTTATCATAAAATTTTGATATTTCCAAAAATTCTCGATAAACTTTAAACGTTTAACTCTTACCAAAAATCCAACGAACTTTAAAATCAATTTTTTTATAAAACCACGTTTCAGTATACGCATTTGATTCAAACATATATACGATCCATAAATGCAAAGATAAACATTGAGTTCAATTATTTATTAGATTTGAAAACGACGAAACTTACAGGGACTAGAATAGAAACATTTGAATACACGAGCGGTTAACACTTGATTCTTAGCTGGATTGAGCTAGTAGGTGGTTAAGTCTTGTATGTGTGTGTGTGGGTGGGTGCGTTTTTCATGGGAGATGATGACCACGGAGTGAATCCCTGGTTGTTTGTGTTAGCTTAAATCCAAGTTTCCAAAATGACAATTTTGACCCCTCAAGTTGTATTATTCAACTTATGCAACATAGAACACTAAACAAGTTGGTTTTATAATAAGTTTGGCCCTTGTTTAGTTGAAAGTGTACTTCTTAAGCCCTTGAGTTTCGCTTTATAACGTTTAACGTGTTTATTGAATTTTGGGGCGTTACAACACATTCACACTTGGCACTCTTCCTTGACGTATGATGTCTTCTTTTTTTAGAGGAGAGTTGACTTAAGTTGATGAATAAACAACTAGTTTATTCACCACTTGTGTTCATTGCAAGATCACTGGCTGTAGGACTTTTTTGCATGGTTAATTGTGTCCAAGTTGAGGTGCATGCATATATCCCACTTGTTAATCTTCCAGATTTCATTCCAGAAATCTGAAGTCTGTTGCTGGAGAAGAAAGACTTAGTTTATTTTTCTTGTCTTCCAGAAAATCTAGTCTTTCTGTCCTAGATTTCAGCCTCTCCTTCCAGATTTGTGACAACCGGCAAATTTCGTACAACGATTAACGTGATGCTAATCATGTTTTAGAAATAATTAACCTGGTTTAAGGTTAATTATGGTTAGTTGAGCTAATACGAGTCCTACGATGTCCGTTTGAAAGTTCGTTGAAGTCTTGATGCCTTTAAAGAAAGACTTCGCGTACTTAACGTAACGAACTGACATCAGCGAAAATTTGTCAAACTGGAATAACATAAGCTTATTCTATGTAAATACGACACGTATTTACTATCGATGCGATCGGATGTGAAAACGACGTGGTAAACGGCCAAAAACGCAGCGTTTTGGAGAACGCGGAGAGGAACTGACGTGGGATTCGAACGTCAAAACGCGTGGTTTTAACCGTTATCGAACGTTCGGAATAATTATTTATTATAAATAATTTCAATTATTTAGTTTCGAAAGTGAACAGGTCGCCTAAATGAAGTATAGCTCGACCGGATCGATTAACGCGGTTTTTAACGTGTGTTCCGTTTTCACGCGTCGAGTTACGAAAATAACATTTAAATTGCTCGGTTTAGTTATGTTTTTCATTTCGAATAAAACCGACTAGTTTTTGTAATTAATGGTCGGGCCTAATAATAAACCGAGACGATTTACGTTTAAACCGGTTCGATACGCGGTATATCTACCTAGCCCTAACCCTAGGTATAAAAGAAGCTTAACTCTTCTTCTTCCCTAATTGTGCAGCCATATACCCACCCCCCCTCTCTCTCTACTCTCTCTCTAGATCTGCAACTCCCTCTCTCTCTACCCTTACACATGCCCGTCACCTCCCTCCCCCTCCCTACGGCGGCGATCGGCCACCACCACCCACGGTGGTGGCTGTGCGGTGGTCTCGCAGCCCAAAACGCGCAGAAAAACAACAGCAGAGAACAGAGATGGCGGTTCAAGGAGGCAGACGAGGTGGATTTCAGGCCAGGACGGGTCAGTGCAGCAGTTGCAGGCCCTAAAACGGGCTGCTATGGCTGTGCGGTGGTTCTGCTGCCCGAGAAACGCGGAAGACAGCAGCACCGAGGTGGGTTTAGCGGTGGTTTGGTCGTGGGTTCGAGGTAGGTGGCTCGATTGGTGGTGTTGGGGCTCGTTGGGTTGGTTCAGCTCGGATTAGTGGCCGGTTCAGATCCAGGTCCTAATCTCGGGTCTTGATCGTCCTTCTTGTTGGGTTCAAGAGGACGAAGATGGTGGATCGGGTCAGATCTCGCTGTTTTGGCTGCTCGGGTGGTGTCAGGAATGGTTGTGGAGGTCGTTAGGCGGCTGCAGAAGGTGGTTTGAAGGTGGTTTCGAGTCATGGTGGCTGATTTCAGCGGGTTTAGGTCCCGGTCAGATCTGACCCGGTTTTGGTCGAGGCTCGTGTTCGTTTTGCGAGTCAGGTTCGGCTCGGAATCTCAGTTGCGGGTCAGATCTAGCCAAAGCATGAGCCCGGTCAACACGCGGGCAAGCTCGGTCAGCTGGTCAACGGGTCAGACCGAGTCAACTCGGTCAAACATGTCGACTCGGTCGAACACGTCGTTCTAGACGCATCAAGTCGCGCGCGCACGTTTTGGTATAATTATTTGTGTTACTTTGCATTTCATATTATAGATTATAAACACAAATAAAACCGGAGTTTAACTCGCGAACGGGCCGAAAATAATAAACAGAAAGTAAAAGACGGATGTTTGGTTTCGCGTATAAGCGTGACTTTACGTTGTCGTCGGACTAAAATATTGGACTATACTATATGTACATATTGTTCTATATATATTTATATAAATAAGTTTGGTATTTATATAAGTTATCAAAGCGTATAGTGTCTCGTTTTAATGGAATTGCGGATAAATGAAATTGTTGTCTTGTGATTTGGAGATTGATTTTTGGGAAATTGTAGACAACTTGTGTTGTCTGGTTTGTACAAAAACAGAGGAAACTCTGCCGAAATTTTTATAAATCCGAAGCACAACGCGGTTAATATCGTTGTATATGTTTTCACAAATAAACTTTCCAAGTGTTTGACAAATGTAGTCTTATACAAAGTCACGACGTTGTTTTGACAAAGATTATTTGTAACAATAATAGTCTATACCGGACAATATTTCAAAACAAGGATATGGTCTTTGTCGAGTGCCAAATATTAACAAGTTTTCGAAGGATTTCGGTAACGAAATAATGGTTATTGTTCGGACTCAAAAAGTATATAAACGTTCGACTTTACTTGGAAACTTTTATAAAAATTAATGTTTTGAAATCTTTAAAGGCAAACGGATTTGGGAAAAGGAGCAACAATTGAAGTTAATTGATTGTAATAGCTACACTTATGGCCTTCAAAGTATATTTTTCCAAAAATATTATACAAGACAAATACAATTATCCGAGTTACGAGACGAGCTATGACTCGGATGAGTTATACAATTCGTGGTATTAGTCCAACATGGTTTACACACGAATAGTAACAGGTGCGCGACTTGGGTACTATGTCGTATGTGAACTCATGAATTATGATAAGTCACGATCGGTTCGTCGAGTTAAAACACTTAAAGACTCGGGTTAGTACACACGAGTCAAGATAGTTGAATAAACTATCTTTTAACCGGAAATTAAGCTAGGTTTATATATGATAGACTTTAAGGTGTCCTTCATTGGTAATTAGGGCACGAGGAAGTCAGTCAAAGCTTTGGATTTTATTTGCTAGCTAAGCATGGAAATTAAGGTGAGTTTCACGGCCCCATTTTACTGTTTTAACTGGGGGAAAGATATGTTTGTCAAAAATTATCACATATTGAAATGTTTTCAAAGGTTAAAATGTGGTAAGTGGCATGATGAGTACTTGAGTTTTTGGTCGCCACTCGGGGTTGGGTCCTCGCTACTGTAACCATTAATTCAGGTAAAATGAAACCAAAGGAATATTTGGATAGTACTATTGGTGCCTGACGAGGCCCACCTCTGGTTGATAGCGTCAACCCGGTAAAGACAAGAGGTGCACGTATTCTGAACTTAAGTCGTTGGGTTCCGAGAAACGACTTGGAGCGGGGCAAATTTATTAGTCTTGGTTTGGTTATGGGACTCAGGGGATTGCTTATCATCATAGTTTGTAGGAGCTAGCTACTCCGTACAAAGGCCACAAAATGTGCTGGATTGCACAGGATGTAAAAATGTGCTGGATTTGCACAGGAAGTAAAAACGTGCTGGATTTGCACAGAATGTAAAAATGTCGTATTTACGAAACTAAAACCTGTGAACTCACCAATATTTTATATATTGACGTCTTTTTAAACATATCTTTCAGGTAACTAAGTGCTGAACAGGTATGCGGCTAGTACGGTGGAATTTGGGATGTCGGACACTGGTTGGGGGTTTCATCTATTGTTACCATCGGGTTGGGACATGAACGGAAACGCCCCACTTTAAACTTAATGTTTGTGATTTTAAGTAATGTTTGAAACCAGGTATCCTTTCCCGACATCTTAATATAATGATCTTTTCTAATTAAATATAGTTTGTGTTAATCTTGACTTTGATATGCTTTCGAGCGTCGCGCCACGTGTTTCCGCCGTTGGCGTGGTGTGACAGAAGTGGTATCAGAGCCAAGGTTATAGCGAACTAGTGTTTTTGAAAAATCTAGACTATAACCGGTTTTGGCTCGAAAACGGAGTTTTCAAAAATAAAACACAACGAAATATTTTTAGAAAAGAAAGAAAATTGTACATGGATTGTACAAGGGGAAATTCCGACCGACTAGCCATGTGTGTCAATATATAAAATGTTAGAAAATATGGATATGAATGTTTAAATTGTGTAGAGATCCGATTTTCTAACTAGTGCTAGTTAATGCATATAAGTAGTACAGATAGCTTGCCTGTAAGGATATCGTCTCACACTTCACTTTAGTCCGCACTTTTGCATCGGTTACCGACATCGACAAGCGGGAAGGACAAGCGGTGGTCTACGACGAACTCACCCGCTTACCTGCGGACGGGATGATCGGAAGGGCTAACCTTTATCGTACTAGTGGACGTTGTCGTGTTGCTGATGATGGGAAGGCAAAGCTAGTCTAGGTCCTTTATTTGTGAAATCTTTGTTTTGGATCAGGAAGCTCGGAACTAGCGAGCACCAAAATTACCTGGCAACACCGATTATCATTGCGGTGTGCACACGTAATAATAACTTGTGGTGCACGGTAACCTAGGTGGGCGCTAGGGCTGGGGTTGGTGATCACTCCTTGCCTTGTCTATTCTTGTACTGTAGGGTCAGTCTTAGCTTTTGATTGGCCAACGGGCTAAAAGGGAAGTCTTGTTGATATCCCTTGATTTTGATCCTCGCAAACTGAATGAGCTTTCTTCAGCATTACCTCTAAGGTACGAACACGGAAGAGCTCGGACGTCTACTTCATATGAGTAATCTGACGTAAACCCTCGCATCAGATAAGGACAGGAGACGAAAACTTCCTTGTATAGGAGTTTAATGCCTCCGCACGAAGTTCTTCGATGGAGCGGACATACGAGGATGCACTGCCTGCCGAAGAGATGAATGCTTGGTACGATGCGTGGAACGCTAAACTTGGAAACCAGTAAAGACCGAGGGTGCGTCCCTGCAAAACCAGTGCGTTTTGAGCACGGGACCCTGTGTGGATCAGTATTGAGATTAGTTGCCCGTATGCTGCTATATTATTACTGTGAGTAAGTCATTCTTGATCTACCACATGCCCAAGTTGTCTTCAAGGGTCAGGCGTTCCTTCCCCTATCGGAGGGCAAAATCGTCCTTGCTAAGTTAATAGCTTTGATCATCTTCATCTAGAAGGCATGATAGCCCCCGTCTAAATCAACAACTTCGAATCGGCAAGATCATAGTATATTTATTTAAATGGGAAAATAAATATATGGTAAAGTGAGCCGAGTCGGGTGTTGAAGACGAAATATCGATCGGCAAGATCCTAGTATATTTATTTAAATGGGAAAATAAATATATGGTAAAGTGAGCCGAGTCGAGTGTTGAAAATGAATTATCGATCGGCAAGATCCTAGTATATTTATTTAAATGGGAAAAACAAATACATGGTAAGGTGAGCCGGGTCGGGTGCCAAAAACGAAATATCGATCGACAAGACCCTAGTATAATTATTTAATGGGAAAATAATTATACGGTAAAGTGAGTCGAGTCGATGGTCGTAAAATACAATGTCGAATCGACAAGACCCTAGTATAATTATTTAATGGGAAAATAATTATACGGTAAAGTGAGTCGAGTCGATGGTTGTAAAATGTAGTGTCGAATCGACAAGATCCTAGTATAATTATTTAATGGGAAAATAATTATACGGTAAAGTGAGTCGAGTCGATGGTTGTAAAATGTGGTGTCGAGTCGACAAGATCCTAGTATAATTATTTAATGGGAAAATAATTATACGGTAAGGTGAGTCGAGTCGATGGTGGTAAAACGAAATGTCAAATCGACGAGATCCTAGTATAATTATTTAATGGGAAAATAATTATACGGTAAGGTGAGTCGAGTTGATGGTTGAGAAATGTAATATCGAGTCGACAAGGTCATAGTATATTTATTTAATGGGAAAATAAATATATGGAAAGGTGAGTCGAGTCGATTACGGGAAAGATGAGATCTCGACTGACAAGATCCTAGTATGACTACTTAATGGGAAAGTAGTTATATGGTAAAGTGAGTCGAGTCGGAGATAATTTTACCCAAGTCAGTTAATATATATGGAGACATACATATATATTGAATGTAGGATCACGACGTGCGTTTTGCGTCTGAATCCGTCATAATACTCGGGGAGTGAAACCACATTTCGGGAGCCGAAATCGTAAAGCGTGTGACTCGAAATTGTCAAGTGTCACGGAACGCTCTGGCTGACATCGAAATTCCCCTCGAAAATCAAATAACGGACTACTGGAAGTGGTCACGTTATTCTGTCAACTAAACTTACCCATGGGACAGCAATTCCATTGCTCATGTTGCAATATTGAACGTCTACTACCCTCGTCAGGACGACGAGACTGGTTGTCTATTTGGGGTGGTAAATGATGTGAAGTGTTTTCCATCAATCCCCATAGGTATTGAGACGTTGCGTCCCTTTGTCACGGTGTTTTATAAACTAAGGTTGCGAGATCCATTCGTCATGGACAATGTGACTTGTCTAATCTCTTGTCATATTTCGAAACTCTCACTGCGTAGCCTATCAGGAAGAAAGTTCGCTGGCCCCGCATAGGTGTTGGAGAGGCATTTCAGTTGATGACTATCGGTGCTAGAACCAAAATAACATGCAAGAGGACCCTAATGAGAAGGACGACTCGGTTGAATTGCCAGAGTCTGTATCGTTTTTATTTTTTATTTTATCGTGGTGTCTCGATAAATCATGATCCTTCTACCCCTACTATTCTTGTTGTGACCAATATTTTGATATTGGAAAAGATGTTGGTTGGCTTCTAGGTCCTATGGATGCTAATTATTGAGGATGTTTCTATGGCTTTTGTCAAGTTTGATGTTGCTGTTGTTTCGAAGGCTCCTACTAAGTTCACTGTCATTGACATAGACGTCTATAAGACCCTTGCCAAGCCGCTATGACCATGGTTGTGTCACAATGGAGTTCGTTGCTGTTAACTCCATTTCCTTTGAGGTTTTCGTTGAACCGCTCGTTATCATTCCCTGGCTCCTGCCAAGAATGGTTCTCAAGCTTGGGTTAAGTCTGTCAATGCTACAGTTGCTATTATTCGAGTGACTTATATCGAGTATACAGTCATTCTCCCTAGGAACGATATCGGCCTAATAAGTCTACTAAATTATGTGGAACCCATTGTTCCCATTTCTGTTGTGATGGCGGATGCCTTTGGTGATCCAATCGTTCCTACTAATGAGCCTATGGAGTATAGGTTTGTGGCTGAGGATATGAATAAGGATTCTATCACCATAAGTAAGCTGAAGCGCACAGGGGTGCGTGCTCACCGTAATAGGAGCTTCTTGTAGTTATGTATAGTGGACTCGCTAGGTTGTGTGTCGTCCTGCTGTCGTGAATTCATGTTGTGGTGTTACCCTAACGATTGTGCATCCTTGTAGTTGCACAGTTTTGCCGACTGCACGTCCATGCGGTTGCGTTTCGCTGTCGACGGTGCATTCCTGTTGTTGTGCTGCTCCTACAGTGGTGTAGCCTTGTTGTCGTATTTCTCTGTGTCATGCGGTCCATGTTGCGGTGTTGCCTTGTTGTCATGCTTCTTTGTCGTCGTGTTGTTCCTGTGCGGTGCTCCCTTGTTGATGTGTTCGTGGATGTGTTGTTGTCATGTCGTGTTATTTCTACTATCGTATTGCACCGTGAACGTATTGCTACAATTGTCGGATTGACTTGATGATGTGATAACTTGTCGTTTGATTCACTCTTGGTTCCCTTGGAATAAAGACATTACCCCAAACCCACGTAACCATTGTCATACTGCTGAATGGTTGTGTAGTGTCGCCATTGATTATGTAGGATTTCGGGTGTCCAACGGACTTTCGGAAAGTCGTACTAAGACACTCTAGTCCTAGTGTTAGCACATGTATCCCTCTAAAGTTCGAACCTCGTGGTTTGAGTAATTGACCGAATCGGGTGTCGACCTCTTTATATGCTCGCGCGTTTCGTGAGCATTACCTCTTCAAAATCTAGGGCATCAGTGACGCCATGTTCAGCCTTAACCTTTTACGTGCATTGCGGTCGACTAACCACTCTCGAATCATGTCGAAGGGAAATCCCATGATCCACACATGACGGGGTGAGCCTCGTCTTTGCGATAAAGGGATTTCGAATACATCTCGAACTTGAAGGTATCGAGTGAATGTGAGCGATATTATGACCCATACCTTTGGGCTAGTAAGAGTTGAAAGACTCAGTTTATTATTGCTCATCCCAGTGGATTCGTTTGACATCATACCTGCCAACGTGGCATACCGATGACTACAGGAATAACAATGTGGACCCACCCACGGCGAGTGCATTGGTGGAGTCCCCGGTACATGATTCGGAGGTCTTATGGAACCCTGAATCTAGAAGGGCATGTAGCATTGTCTACCCTATAAGGGTGCTACCCTACCATGATGAGATCTCCGATCAACTCAGCCCTTCGAATACTGTTGATTATTCCTAAGGGTAGGTTTATCTTGTCTTGGTGTCGTTACGTAGATTCATGGGATAGTGGAACCCTTTCGACCTTGGGTCAATACAGGTGTTCCCAGTTATTTTTCAGTAGCGTTGCTCGCGCTAGGACAAAATCCCCTGTCCTTGACAGACGCTGTTGGAGACACCATAGTAATGTGAGCTGCCTAGTCAGTGCGTTTAGCACCTGACTAACCAAGATGAGCTCGAAAGCTTACATGTTGCACCCATGCGTGCGACTACCTGAGTCGTTGAATGGGATGCCTTATTGGAAGGCTCAATACTACTTCTTGTAGGGCGATCTCGGTCGTTTGTTGTTTTAAGTAACGATTTTGGCGCATGAAGCCGTCAAGCCCAAACGTGAGATCTATGCCAGATGCATTCATCTATGACTCAATTTCACCTCTTACCTCGAAAGATCCCGAAAGATGGAATATTCGGCGAGTGAGGATTCCGGGTCAGGACTCCTTTCACTCAGATCTCTGCATAGGATCTAAAAGTCAATTTAAGGGCGTGTGTGGCCTGTATCGTCCAGAATTGACTTACCAGGTTGCTAATAACGATAGGACACCAGTGCTCGTGAGGCACATATAGCAGGACAAGCACTGGGTACCCTTGTTCTGGGTAGTTACCAATGCTCTGCTTACCGTCTCGAGGAAAGCCAACATGTTGAGATGTTGTCAAGACCCTATCCTCTGTTTGTTACAGGCAACCATATTATAATGATTCATATACATCATCCTTATGAGACCAATGTGATGAGGTGATGCTAGCCTCTAGACATTTGTGTTTTAGTCGGCTTAAATTCTCGTGTATTGTGGAATTGTACGACCGTATGTTGAATATACACCGCCTACTGTCTGGGGAGCTGAGGGGTGAAAGTGACGCAAAAACTTTCGACCACCATCAGTCCATATTAGGCGTCCTAGTACCACCAACCACAATCACGCATACGAAAAGGTTGTAAGTTGGTGCATAGTGGATTTCGGTCCACGTGAGGACACAGGATTACCATCCGCTACTATAAACAACCTGGAGCGTTCTCGAGAATGTCGACTGCTTTGTGATCTGGCAAGATCACCCGATTAGTGAAATTCAACGAGCGAACCTAATGGTCATGTCGCCTGAGGTGTCCGGTGGCTGTGATGAGGCACAGGAATGATCGATTGCTGTTTGGAACCTTCTCATCCCCTACTCGTTTGTAGTTATAATATGAGGCATACGGATAGCCACCAATACTCTTGGAGAGTCGTGGCTAGACACTAGGTGTCAACTTTCACAATATCGGATTTTAGTAGTTATCCTGCCCCAGGGTGTGCCAAACCTTGAACGCAAGTCTGGGACACTCAATTTGAGATGGGTATGGATTACCATTCTCGAACGAATGAATTGTTGTCCTGGACGGAAGTGCCCTGTGTGATACGATTAGTGTCGGTGGCAAATCAAATTCGTGTACTTCATCGTCAGAATTTCCTATGTGATAGGAATTATCACCCTAGTGTTCGGGGTGTGCTGCTCGAAGTCCTCTGGAGTGCATACGTGTACGTCTCTAGTACGTCGAGTGGCAGACAGAGACATATACATGAACTGGCGTGAGTTCAAGAAGTGACCAACGAACCTGGTAGATTCAAACCTGCTTGAATAAGTGGCCGAACCAATCGAGAAGTTGTACTAGCAAGGCGTTGGCCTTAAGAACTTTAAATCGGTATAGGACTTTGCCGAGTGTTATACACTGAAAGGGGTGTTGTTAGGCACGAAAACGGTAATGGAGTGACTTCGCTTAGTACTCCAGTGACTCGGATATGTCAGTTAAAAATTGGCCTTGCAACGAACAAGCTCGAACTGTCGCAAGAGCTTAGTGGGACTCTTGACGAATCCCGCAGGTCTGGCTGGAGGAAGCATTGTCAATTCCTCAACCGACAGGATTCAGGTTGACGCAAAGCTCTACTATTTCGGGAAAACCGATATTTTGTGCCGGATTGCGATACCCAAGAGCTCGGCCGTAGCCGACTCATGACATTGCGTTCGTTAGGACGCTAAGCGTGAACTGGAGTTCACAAAGAAAAGGGGTAATCGTGTGAGTTGCAAACATCCCGCCCTGTTCAAGGATACTAATGTATCGGATGACTTGAACTGAATTCCGGGACGGAATTCTCTTAACGGGGGGAGAATGTGACAACCGGCAAATTTCGTACAACGATTAACGTGATGCTAATCATGTTTTAGAAATAATTAACCTGGTTTAAGGTTAATTATGGTTAGTTGAGCTAATACGAGTCCTACGATGTCCGTTTGAAAGTTCGTTGAAGTCTTGATGCCTTTAAAGAAAGACTTCGCGTACTTAACGTAACGAACTGACATCAGCGAAAATTTGTCAAACTGGAATAACATAAGCTTATTCTATGTAAATACGACACGTATTTACTATCGATGCGATCGGATGTGAAAACGACGTGGTAAACGGCCAAAAACGCAGCGTTTTGGAGAACGCGGAGAGGAACTGACGTGGGATTCGAACGTCAAAACGCGTGGTTTTAACCGTTATCGAACGTTCGGAATAATTATTTATTATAAATAATTTCAATTATTTAGTTTCGAAAGTGAACAGGTCGCCTAAATGAAGTATAGCTCGACCGGATCGATTAACGCGGTTTTTAACGTGTGTTCCGTTTTCACGCGTCGAGTTACGAAAATAACATTTAAATTGCTCGGTTTAGTTATGTTTTTCATTTCGAATAAAACCGACTAGTTTTTGTAATTAATGGTCGGGCCTAATAATAAACCGAGACGATTTACGTTTAAACCGGTTCGATACGCGGTATATCTACCTAGCCCTAACCCTAGGTATAAAAGAAGCTTAACTCTTCTTCTTCCCTAATTGTGCAGCCATATACCCGCCCCCCCTCTCTCTCTACTCTCTCTCTAGATCTGCAACTCCCTCTCTCTCTACCCTTACACATGCCCGTCACCTCCCTCCCCCTCCCTACGGCGGCGATCGGCCACCACCACCCACGGTGGTGGCTGTGCGGTGGTCTCGCAGCCCAAAACGCGCAGAAAAACAACAGCAGAGAACAGAGATGGCGGTTCAAGGAGGCAGACGAGGTGGATTTCAGGCCAGGACGGGTCAGTGCAGCAGTTGCAGGCCCTAAAACGGGCTGCTATGGCTGTGCGGTGGTTCTGCTGCCCGAGAAACGCGGAAGACAGCAGCACCGAGGTGGGTTTAGCGGTGGTTTGGTCGTGGGTTCGAGGTAGGTGGCTCGATTGGTGGTGTTGGGGCTCGTTGGGTTGGTTCAGCTCGGATTAGTGGCCGGTTCAGATCCAGGTCCTAATCTCGGGTCTTGATCGTCCTTCTTGTTGGGTTCAAGAGGACGAAGATGGTGGATCGGGTCAGATCTCGCTGTTTTGGCTGCTCGGGTGGTGTCAGGAATGGTTGTGGAGGTCGTTAGGCGGCTGCAGAAGGTGGTTTGAAGGTGGTTTCGAGTCATGGTGGCTGATTTCAGCGGGTTTAGGTCCCGGGTCAGATCTGACCCGGTTTTGGTCGAGGCTCGTGTTCGTTTTGCGAGTCAGGTTCGGCTCGGAATCTCAGTTGCGGGTCAGATCTAGCCAAAGCATGAGCCCGGTCAACACGCGGGCAAGCTCGGTCAGCTGGTCAACGGGTCAGACCGAGTCAACTCGGTCAAACATGTCGACTCGGTCGAACACGTCGTTCTAGACGCATCAAGTCGCGCGCGCACGTTTTGGTATAATTATTTGTGTTACTTTGCATTTCATATTATAGATTATAAACACAAATAAAACCGGAGTTTAACTCGCGAACGGGCCGAAAATAATAAACAGAAAGTAAAAGACGGATGTTTGGTTTCGCGTATAAGCGTGACTTTACGTTGTCGTCGGACTAAAATATTGGACTATACTATATGTACATATTGTTCTATATATATTTATATAAATAAGTTTGGTATTTATATAAGTTATCAAAGCGTATAGTGTCTCGTTTTAATGGAATTGCGGATAAATGAAATTGTTGTCTTGTGATTTGGAGATTGATTTTTGGGAAATTGTAGACAACTTGTGTTGTCTGGTTTGTACAAAAACAGAGGAAACTCTGCCGAAATTTTTATAAATCCGAAGCACAACGCGGTTAATATCGTTGTATATGTTTTCACAAATAAACTTTCCAAGTGTTTGACAAATGTAGTCTTATACAAAGTCACGACGTTGTTTTGACAAAGATTATTTGTAACAATAATAGTCTATACCGGACAATATTTCAAAACAAGGATATGGTCTTTGTCGAGTGCCAAATATTAACAAGTTTTCGAAGGATTTCGGTAACGAAATAATGGTTATTGTTCGGACTCAAAAAGTATATAAACGTTCGACTTTACTTGGAAACTTTTATAAAAAATTAATGTTTTGAAATCTTTAAAGGCAAACGGATTTGGGAAAAGGAGCAACAATTGAAGTTAATTGATTGTAATAGCTACACTTATGGCCTTCAAAGTATATTTTTCCAAAAATATTATACAAGACAAATACAATTATCCGAGTTACGAGACGAGCTATGACTCGGATGAGTTATACAATTCGTGGTATTAGTCCAACATGGTTTACACACGAATAGTAACAGGTGCGCGACTTGGGTACTATGTCGTATGTGAACTCATGAATTATGATAAGTCACGATCGGTTCGTCGAGTTAAAACACTTAAAGACTCGGGTTAGTACACACGAGTCAAGATAGTTGAATAAACTATCTTTTAACCGGAAATTAAGCTAGGTTTATATATGATAGACTTTAAGGTGTCCTTCATTGGTAATTAGGGCACGAGGAAGTCAGTCAAAGCTTTGGATTTTATTTGCTAGCTAAGCATGGAAATTAAGGTGAGTTTCACGGCCCCATTTTACTGTTTTAACTGGGGGAAAGATATGTTTGTCAAAAATTATCACATATTGAAATGTTTTCAAAGGTTAAAATGTGGTAAGTGGCATGATGAGTACTTGAGTTTTTGGTCGCCACTCGGGGTTGGGTCCTCGCTACTGTAACCATTAATTCAGGTAAAATGAAACCAAAGGAATATTTGGATAGTACTATTGGTGCCTGACGAGGCCCACCTCTGGTTGATAGCGTCAACCCGGTAAAGACAAGAGGTGCACGTATTCTGAACTTAAGTCGTTGGGTTCCGAGAAACGACTTGGAGCGGGGCAAATTTATTAGTCTTGGTTTGGTTATGGGACTCAGGGGATTGCTTATCATCATAGTTTGTAGGAGCTAGCTACTCCGTACAAAGGCCACAAAATGTGCTGGATTGCACAGGATGTAAAAATGTGCTGGATTTGCACAGGAAGTAAAAACGTGCTGGATTTGCACAGAATGTAAAAATGTCGTATTTACGAAACTAAAACCTGTGAACTCACCAATATTTTATATATTGACGTCTTTTTAAACATATCTTTCAGGTAACTAAGTGCTGAACAGGTATGCGGCTAGTACGGTGGAATTTGGGATGTCGGACACTGGTTGGGGGTTTCATCTATTGTTACCATCGGGTTGGGACATGAACGGAAACGCCCCACTTTAAACTTAATGTTTGTGATTTTAAGTAATGTTTGAAACCAGGTATCCTTTCCCGACATCTTAATATAATGATCTTTTCTAATTAAATATAGTTTGTGTTAATCTTGACTTTGATATGCTTTCGAGCGTCGCGCCACGTGTTTCCGCCGTTGGCGTGGTGTGACAAGATTTCATCATGCAGAAGTTCTTCTTGTCTTTGATCGTCAATTTCTTCAAGGAGATCTTTGTTCTTTGATCATCATATGCTTTAATCTCTTTATCTGGAACATGTTCCCGATGTTCTTCATTAGACAGCTTCTGGTTCCACCTTTAGTTTTCTTCAACACTTCATTCTCAGTTCTAACAAATCCTTTGAGATCATTATCATTTAACTCTAACCGTTCGGTAGATTCAAGCCTCTACGCTGTCACACCTCGACAACGCACAGCGGAAAGCAAGTCATGAGGTAACGGAAGTTGTTACCACAAAGTTTAGCAAATCACACATTAAATACGTATGGACATCTTGCAAACACCCTTTAGTCAAACATATTTAAGTTTAATGGTCAAAAAAAGTTTAAAAAAAAAACATGTCCAAGCAAGATGAAGTGAATAAAAGTAAACATTGTTTAAAAAAAATAATAACATAGTTTTAAAGTTTTATGGTCCCAACATCATGTCCGTATGTAGTGCATACTAAATCCACTCTCCAGACTCCTATGCATCAGTACCAGAAAAACATGCTTAAAAATATCAACAAAAATGTTGACGAGTTCACATGTTTTAAGGCAAATAAACATATTTTCTTGTTCAAAAACGTATGATCGAGTACCGACTAAATTGAGAATCATGTAGACTAGCTAGGTCCTACAAGCATGATCGCAACCTAATGCTCTTAATCAAACCATAACATTTTCTTCCCAAACTTGACCTCCCCGAGCGACCAAACAGGTCCCCTGAAGGAATCAGTTACAGAGTATGCTCTCCCATCAGAAACAACGCGACTGTTCTGGGATGGGTTGTCAACCCAATAGATGTACCTACATAATCCATGGATCTAAACCAAGATCTAATGATTAAGAAATGTGAGGAAGTATCCTCCCGAAGGGATAGACGGGCATCCAACGCCACACGTCGTGCACCTACCAAAGGCCATCAAATGTTCTATATAGTTCTAGTCTACTCATAATACAAGCATGTTAATCCCCCCGATTATAAAACGTTCAAAAACATTTAAAAAGAAAATAGGCCGTGAAACTCATCTAAAGCGTAGCAATCAAGCAATCCCTAGTCCAAACCACAATCCTTTACTAACAATACCCTTTAATTCATAAGGCTATTTTAGCAAACATTCTAAGTCTGTCCAAGTTATTCACCAAACTTCCCTCGACTTAGATTAACCAAAAAGATTTGAATTTTGATAAACCATTACCCTGTTTACCCATTGGTGACCTTGACGATTGGTTAAGCTTTAGACCTCACGTACATGAACATCGCGTCTAATTACCCGACCCTTAGGTTCACACATATATCAGTCCAAGTCAAATTCCACATAACTCGACTTAGTAAACCTATCATTTCATTATAATCACATACACACATGTAGCACATAGCTTCACATAGGCACTACAAATAAGACTCATTTTCCACATAAACCGTTTTTACCGAAAAACGGCCATTCTTAGTAATCACAAATTACACATAGAACGCCTAGGCTTCATGGAACTATCCAAGTAATTAACTTACGAGTCATATATCACATAGATTCACGTAATCTATTCCAAATTATTCATACATGCAAACATATCGTCTTAACGCACTATAAGATGTGTTCTAGCAATTTCCATATCATACAAGTTTCCAATGTCTCATGTAACCCTATGAACATTATATAAACTTAATTTAAACACTAGGACCTACATACAAACCTCAAAATAGGACCAAATTTGTTGTTCTAAATCAGCCACAAAATTTAGCCGTTACGCGCCGCAAAAATCACATGTCAGTGACTTTTATCGCATAGTTTTGCACAGTAAGCATCCGTTACAATGGCAAACACATTATACATCATAAATGATGACTTTTATACACATTTTAACACTAAACAAGCTGTTTTACGTCAGACCTGGAAATAAGCGTTTTAAATGCATAAAACTTGTCCAAAACATGCGTTTTTGTGCATCTTTTGCAAATACGCTTAGGTTTTTTACATTAGGTATTTCATGAACACTTAATAACACTTTATTTTACATAAAAATAAGTCATGAAAACCTGTTTAAAATCTGTTTTGAAATATTCGTTTCAAAAGCTCGCATTATGGTGTTTTAAGCCGAAAAACACGTCTTGATCGTACATGCAAGGTCTCCCAAGCGTGTAGATCATATTTAAACTCAATATTCACAATTTTAGACTCATCAAACTCCTCAAAACATCATCATAATCAGACATGTCCTAAAATTAAAATAACTCAAAAACAACATCCAACAATGCACAATACTTGAACATATTAATCAATCAAGCCACATTTCAACAAATACAAACCCACTTCAAAAACCTTTGATTGTTTGGTGAAAAACTTAATCAAAACAGAAAATACAAAGATTTTATAAAAGTTTTTGTTCAAGAAACTCACCTTTGAAGAACATTTGCAAAAATGGTGGGTTTGATGTTTAAACACTCTAAAAATCACTTGTTTCTTGAAAAGTTTTGCTTCTAAATCACCAAGAACACATCATAGTTTGATAATCCTTACTTGTTTTGCGAAAGATTTAACAAAAAAAAAAAAAAAAGATTATATGATGGTGGGGTGGGGTTTACAGTTCAAGAGAAGGAGAGAGGGGAAGATGAAAAGTTTTTGTAAGTGTGTGTAAGTTATGGCGTAGGATATTTGAATAAATAAGGTGTTGTGATTATAAATAACAATCATTAGAAGAATGGAAGAATGTTTTTGTGGGGTGGGACCCACTAGGGCCGATTCATGGGTGGGGGTTGGGTGTTTATATATATTTTTTTATAAACTTATAAACATAATATACACACCTCACATTTTATAAAAACCCAACTATGTTAAATAACTAAGGTTTTTACCCATTTGGCCAATAATAGCATTCCCCAACTAAAAATATACATTTTTAGCTAATTTGATTATATTAGCGGTTTCCATACTGTACCGGGTCTCGTACTCGCGTTAAAATTCTAAAATGCGCAATAATTAGATCACAGCGATTTGAAAACTATCAATCATAGTATTTATTGGTTTTAATAATATTTACATCCCGAAAATATTATTCCATGCCAAACCAAGCATTACGGGTCAAAACTAGACTTTTTAAAGTTAACCGGGTCGTCACCAATGTCCAATACGGGTAATATATCACTCCGTTATACGAAAATTCCAAAAATTCACAATAAATCTTTTAAAATGTTTGGACTTTGCTATTGCATTTTTAAAGACTCTAATTATCATCAATTAAGTCTAACACGCAATTTTTGATATTATTTTAATATGTATTATACTGTATGGATAGTACCTAAATTTTGGCGGTTGTCACATACGCAAATAGTGAGTACATTTACCCCCTTTTTGTTTTTTTACGTGCACACATTCATATAAACGTTTTACATACAATTCATATTCGTGTTGTGCTTGAATTCCTATGCTTTATGTTTAAACGCAAGCATAGTATACTTACAAATGTAAAAGAAAGCATTAACTCCGTATAAGTCGTATGTGTACTTACATTAATTCGTTTAATCTTTGTCAACGTTTATGTTTGATTTTGTCCCGTATGTGTACTTACGTGTTTTTCATAATTGTCTTGACAAAACGTGACACTCGAATTGTAAATTTTTTTAGGATTAATTTCATTCCACAATAAAAAACCAAGTTACATCTGGATAATGGATAAGCGGGTAATAAACTGCGCCACTATCCCTTTTTTGAATTGCAAAACTTATTCTACTAAATAAAAATTGTAAAACATTTTTATACTTATACTTGGCATGTAAGATATAGATGGACCTATACGACCCGTATAGATCTTTATGGGTCGTATAGGGTTTTAAATGCCTAAACAACCAGATATCTACGACCCGTAGGGCCCTTTACGGGTCGTAGAGTGTTGCCTTTTCAGACTGACAACTGGCAAGTTCAGTTTGTTCATTAATTTTATCGTACCTCGTACTTAGATACGGGCCGTAGAGCCCTCTACAGCCCGTATAGGGCTTAATACTCACTGACAACATCCCCTCTACGGGCCATATAGGCCTCTACGGATCGTAAAGGTTTCCTTTTTCATAGAACATTTATTACACTGACACCTTCTATGGGCCATATGGGACTCTACAGGTCATATAGGTTTATGCAAACCTAAAAATTGATGTTGTGCAAAATCGATATGCCATAGCTCAGTTTTGAATGTGGGTTGATTCGATGGAAAGCTCTCACATATACTCGACCAAAGTTAGTGAACATCATTTTCACTATTGTATAAATACAGTTATTTCACTATTGTTTTTCCTAACACGTAACACGTATATATATTTTGTAAATATCTAACCTATCCTTCTTTGTAACCCGAGCTTAGTTGCTTCGATTAAGGGTCACTTTCTTTAGCCAACCATATATAGTGGGATCTAAACAAAACTAGAGCCAGTAGTCAAAAACGTAGTTAATTATCATGCTTCTAACTGTCGCTTTCTTCCTTTTCATATGCACGACAAAAGGGCAATAAAGTAATTTTCGTATCCCTCTTATCTTTCCTGCCTATGAAAGAACTTCGTTTTGTTCTAATCAAGTAAAAAACATTTTAATACTTCGATTTTACATAAGTCAAAGGTTGTGACAAACTTTTCTTTAATTATTATGTTTCATTAAGTTTTGGTGACAACCCTTCATAGGATTCTATGACTGTCTGGCCCTTTTATCCCATCATTTACCAATGAAATACATATATAGTCTATGCTTTAATTATTTGGGCTTGAAAATCTTGTGTTCAACTAAAAATGTTCGTACCACTATGATCGATCATGTAGTTACAAAAGCCAATCTAGTCCCAAGTGGAATATATAGCTTGCTCATACGGATCGTACTAGTAGATTGTTTATTGAATTAAGATGGTGTGTCAAAAGAGACGTGCACCGCCCCACCCCTGCGTCAAGCGGCCCCAAATACTATTCAATCATATTTGGGTGTTTTTTAACTGATTAAGGGGCTGTTTGGTTGATTAAGTGCTGAATTATTAAGACGTTTGAATGGTTATGAGGCTCTAAATATGATTAAGTGTTGAATGGTTTAGCTATGCACCAAGTCTGAATGGTTCAGCTCTTAACCGTTCCACTCAAAGCTTTTTTTAGGTTGAAACAAACAGTCTGAATGCTGAACCATATAGAGTTTAATGGCTCAGAGCCTCATAAAGAGGCTACCAAACAGACCCGAAGTTATATTGAATAATAAAAACCACATATATAATCTGTTAGGGGGAGGGGCGCTACCTATGAAAGTTTTCAACTTCACTGATTTCAACCAATCATACACTGTCACATCACTTCACTGAAACAGTTTTTTTTGAGGCAATACTTCACCGATTCTTTACCTAACAATTAATTATTTTCACACATAATAATAATACTAATATATTATCATTTCCTCCTCTCTCTCTCTTCTCTCTCTCTCTAGAACTCACCATCTCAAACCCCCACACCCCTACACCTACTCCACCATAAGTGAAGCCACCACCACCGTCTCCGCCGGTGGCTAAACACCCACCCCCACCCACATATTAATGAAGAAAATGGACCCTCTGACACCACTCCACCGCCGTGGTCGGTTGCGTTTGCCGGAGTTTGTTTCGAGGTGATTGGCTGGTGGTCGGTTGCGCTTGCCGGAGTTTGTTTCGAGGTTGCTGACGGTTACAGATGGTGGTGGTGATGGTCACAAATGGTGGTGGAGAGGGAGAGGGAGAGGGAGAGGGGGGAGAGAGAGAGAGAGAGAGAGAGAGAGAGAGATATCATGCTTACCGTGTGTTAACTTGAACCTGGATTTGGTTCACGGAACCACTACCAGCATGGGTAGTAGCGGTGTTACCATTCTGATAGTGAGATACCCGTAACCAAATCGATAGACACCCCCGTCCCCCTTATAACAACCATGTTCAGCAAAGTCTCACCTTGTAATCATTATAGTGAAATGAAATGCATTAAGTTTACGTTTCATAGTGTATAGTACTTGTAATAATAATCACATGTTTGTGTGTTGATGAGTTTGGATCACTTTTTTTTTTTTTTTGAACGGCAGATCACTTAAATAAATAAATAGAATTAAAATAGTAAAAAGAATATCAAAATGTATATTTTAAATATGCCCCATACATGTTTAAGTAGTAAAACATTTATTTATTCTTATAGCTGTAGCCAAAGTACAGTAATAAACCTGTTGTTGTAGAGATACATACCCTCTTAACTCCTTTAGACCACTTGCCCACAAAGGCATCTACATATAATTAGTACTTATCAAAATTATAAAGTTATAAACAAACAAAAGTTTTTAAAACTGAAGCCGATGATGGAGCTTATAAACTCCATCACGGGTTCCTTCCGCCCCTCCCCCTTCTTGGATCATGCTTAGGATTAGCTCCGGCATCGTCGTAGTCCAACACAGCATCAAGCAACGAAAGCTTCCTTGCATGCATCCGGAAACCATCCTACATGGAGAAAAAAAAAAAAAAAAAAAAACTATATATACCTTGTATAGTTACACATAGAAAATATATAGCTATATATTTTCCCTACCCACAATCCTTTTAACCCTTGTGTTTAATATAATTAAGTAGTGGATCCAATGTATTCAACAATTATATATATGCACCTTTTACACATTTGAAGAGAATGCATTAAATTTTACAATTGTAAAATTCTTTTCTAGTTTTTTTTGTAACAATACCTTGATTAAAATTAAAAGAATTAAAAAAAAATTGTTCATGATAATACACACGTGCATTACATTTTGAAATAGTTGTGCATATATCCTAATTAAATTCCTGGATCCGACATTGGTTAGTTTCTCTGTAGGTCTGGCTATCCATGTTTAAGATCAAGATTGAATATTTTTAGAAGTGTTGTGATATTAGTATACGGGTAAGTCATTCTTAAACGTTACCTACATGAAAATAATACGCTAAAACAGTCGATATACAAAGTTAAGTGACAACAAACATCTGAATTTTACCTTGTGGAGAGAGTAAACAGGCCGAGCTGCGTTAGCACTACCGCTATCCACTATTCACAAAGAAGAAACAACAATATTAATTAAGGATAATCGTTTTAAATAGAGAAGAATCGTGGATATCTTATAAAAGCACCAAATAAGCAAACTAAAAAATGTAATAAGATAATGACCTGAAAATATGTAAACAATGAGTAAGAATGAAATGAGAAGGGTGATTTTGGTAGAAACTGCCATGAATATTGATATTTGGTGCAAGATGGGAGGAAAGGGGGAGATGAGGAGATGGCTATATATATTGCAACTCAATGAGGAAGTGATAGTGCCTTTAATGAGATGATACCAACCCAAGGAGGATGAATGATGAGTGCATGTAGCAATACACAAAAGAAGAGGCCACAATTCTGAAGTCAACTTTATTAATTTAACATTTTAAGTGGTGGCATAATTTTACGCCTAAGTTCCTTAATCTAACACAAATTCAAGTTCGAATTCAGCTTCTATACTTTAGCCCCCCTTGAAAGTCACATGCATGGTAAGCACAAGTTATGTTTTTAGTGTATCGATGTAATCTCATGAACTAATTAACTTGTAAGTTGTAACAGTTCTCACGATATATATGACGGAGAGTTCAAATAATAACTCATAAATTTCACGAGAGGTCACGAAAACTCAATCAAAACTCATAAATTACATTGTCATTATTATTAAAATACAACATAAAAAAATATATGTTTTAATTCTACGTATTTGAAAATAAAAAAAAAATACATATGTAAGTTACCGTTTACATACATGTAAAAATTTGTTAAGAATATTTTAGAGAGTAGAGATGAATAAATTGGAGAGTACTTTTTTTAATAACGGTAGTGTAAGTTTTTGCTATTTATTTTATTTTTTTAAGTTCTCATAGTTTTCAAAAAGTTATTAGGTTATCAAGATAATTAAAATTCCTATATATAAACACATATACAACAAACACAAAAAAGAAGAAAAAAAATGAGGCCACAATCGTGAAGTCAACTTCGCTAATTTATGTTACATCAATGTATATGCAACAAAACACTATAGATGATAATGCATGTGGACGGACATCTAGCGGTAGGTACTATTATCCCTTAATTTGCATGCCTCTTACATTTCGCCTTTTTATAAGTCAAAACTTGCTTTCTGGTCTCATTATGAGCTCATGCTCCAGCTTACATTTGGTCATCTTATTCTTGGGTACCCATCACTTTTCGATTTTTTACACTACCAAACGTTGTGACAAACTAATCAATAGGCATTACATGGTTTACGTAATGCTTAATTTAATATGTAATGTTTAGTTTTCATGTATATATTATACATCTTGGTATGGAATAAAATTGAGTAATTGAGTTTTACACAAACCAACCTAGCTTAAACGAACATTTGAGTATTTTATTTATTTTAATTTATTTTGTTTTACATGAAAAGGAGGAATATCGCTACTACAAAACACCCATCCGTGGCCGTCAACAGTTAACATCATATCAAATTACTTGTTGGGTGAGCAGTTATTATGATTTGTTTTAAACTAGATATAAAGCCTGTGCTTCGCGGCGGGTAAGGGCGAAGCATCCATGGGGTCAGGGGGTGCTCTGATCCTCCCTGTTTTTTTGGCGCAGTGGTAGAAATTTACGATTTTCGTAGGTACAATGAGTCCGGGTTGAGTCCGGCCCCCGCCGATTTGATCTTCCGACCCCTACCGTTCTGAAAAAATTGAGTCCGGCCCCGCCGATGTAATCTTCAAGCTTCGCCACTGGCGGCGGGGTTGTAGGAAGGTGCTTTGTTTATCTAAAAGACATGAAACATAAACAATCAACAATGTTAAGTAAACATTTCTAAAGTTAAGCTTTAACTATAATATAAGTAAATTGAGATATATTTAAATTTGTTACTGTATATATAGAATGATTAACATAGACCATATAGCTTTAAGTCTATATGTTTTTATCGTGATCAAATTTATAAAAATTAGTGCCATAATAATGTATCATATATTCATTTATTTGTTTTGCCGTATAGTTGTTAACAACATTATTCACTCCACCACATGTTGTTCCACCTAAGAAAATGTCTCAGATATTTCGAGCCCCGTCGTTACTCGCTTACTTGCTCCACCGCAGGCGATGGATGGTGGTGCTGGAAGTGGACTGTGGTTGTGGTGGACAGGGGTGATGATGGATGGTAGTGGACGGTGGACAGAGGGCGGTGGTGGTGGTGGTGAGGTCAGCTCGTGTTTTAGCAACTCCAATGAGGTTCCAGTGAAGGTCAAGACAACGGATCGTCGGTACTCGGTTGCATTTCTCATATCTCATCATATTGATGACGGTCTACTTTGATTTTTTATCGACCTTGCATTTATGAGGTTCGTTCGTTTTGCGTCGACAGTGATTCCGGTGATGGCAACGAAGAAGAAAGAAGGAAGTACATAGTTGGTGGTGGCTGCCATAGGCGACAATACAACCTCTAACTTGAGGCTTTTTCTGGCATACAACGGTATTGATGGAATGTAGCTGCCTTTGATAAGAGTAGGAGTAGGAGTAAGATTGTACTCGTAAATTGGTGAAGTGCAGCAGTAAAAGACAAAAAAGAGCGCCTGGGAGGTGAGAAAAAAACATAACCCAATCACCATGTAAAAGCACCGCCCAAAGCAACCAATATAGATTTATAACTGTTCACACAATTTGTTTTGTTAGTTTATATAAATTAAAAGAAATTAGATTTTAACACCCTGAACTATTGATTATTGACCGCTGATATACTAAACTATAAAATTGTCCACCCACCACACTATACTTTCAACTTCTTGTCCCGTGTCACCATCAGACTAACCATAGTTAGTTTTTTGCTGACGTAACCATTTTTGCTGATGTGCATCACGTCAGCAAAAATGACCATATCACCATGCCACATCAGTAAAAATGGTCACATCAATAATTCAGGGTTGTAAAATCTAATTTTCCTTAAATTAATAATATTTTAAACATAGGAATCATTTTCTTTGTTCAGAATCATTATAATTTTTTTCCTCACAACTTGATAATTAAATACTATGTTTTTTGTTGCCGCTTCCGTCTTTCATCATCTTAGATTTTGACTTTTGCACTTTGTAATTTGGTGGTGAGGGGAATTTGGCTTTTGTGCGAGTGTTGCTTACTGTTCATTATTACTTTTCACGTCTTATTTTTATGTTTTATTTTTTGTTTTATATGCATAGTAGACCTATACCGTACCAAAAAAACTACAATGTTATATTTTAGAAAAATAAGTTTTTAATGAGACACAACACCAGTTTTGAGATATCAAAAAATTTAGACTTTTTCATATACTCTCTTCATCAATGTGACGATATAGTTTTACCATATTTGTACTACTCTTATTTTATATTCATCAAATTGATTTTTATTTGTTTTGTTAATTTTTTTTTGCTCTTTACAATTTTGGTAAATGATGGAAAACCCAGCAAGTAGTGGAAGCAGTAGCACTAGGAAAAGGAAGACAGCACAACACAAGCACTTTTATTTTAATATTGTGAATATTATACAGAAATTTTACTCAAATATTATTATTAATTAAAACAGTATACTCATAAACTCCCAAAGGGGAGACCAAATGTTTGCTAAAGTAATACACAATTCTATATTGCCTTTGAAGAAAAGAAAATTACTAGTTTGTGTAAATAGGTTGGTTTTTGTATCTTTTTTGAAACTACAAGAAAGAAAAAAAAAAGTCTTATTGAAACTACATATTTTTTTTTTGAACGGCCAACAAATTGGAATCACTCACGGAACACTGAAGTATCATCGTGCCACCAATGTTGCCACGCGATCATATTCCACCACCAAGTCACCAATTCAGGATGAAAATCATAACTATGAGAAAACCCCATTTGTAAGATTGGAACCCAGGACCTTATGGTCCCTAAGTCTTATCTCACCACCAAAATACCGCTAGGCTATAAACCACCACCACCACACACACCCTCCAAAAACAAAAGAAAAAAACTTTAGACTGAATTACAAGTTTTGTCCTTTACGTTTATACGAGATTGCAAAGCATGTCCTTTAAATTTAAAATTGATGAGTTATGTCCTTTATGTTCCAAAATCTTGCACGTTACGTCCTTTGACACTAACTCGGTTAGATTTTAACTAAGATGTGAGGGTAAATTTGTCTTTCTACTTATTTAGGGACTAGTTATGTACTTCAGTTAAAGTTTTGTGTCAAAATTAAAAATATATTATACGTATATACCCCCTCTATCTCTCTATCTCACCCTCTTGTGTCACACCACGCCAATGGCGGAAACACGTGGCGTGACGCTTGAAGACGTATCAAAGTCAAGATTAACCAAACAATAACTAATTAAAAAAGGATCATATTATTTGGACGTCGAAAGATATTTCTTGTTTCATACATTACACAAATATTCAAGTTTAGTTCAAAATAAAGGGTTTTTTCAATTATATCCCCAACCCAATGGAAAATAAAAGTAAAACCCCTCAAAAGTCCGACGTCCCAATTTCCCCGTACTAGCCATTATTTCCTTCAGCCCTTAGTTACCTGAAAGATACGTTAAAAAAAAGACGTCAATATATACATATTGGTGAGTTCACAGGTTTTAGTTACACATCACAACAACATTTCGGAACAAGCATGTAACGGAAGTATAATATAAGTAGTGTCTTATATAAGGAGTTGCAAGTTCCTACAAGACGACGGCGACCTATCCCGGGCCCATAACCAAACCAAGACTATACAACGAATTGCCCCGCGAGTTGTTTCTTGGACAACAACTCAGTTCAGAATACGTGCACCTCTTGTCTTTACCGGGTTGACGCTATCAACCAGAGGTGGGCCTCGTCAGGCACCAATAGTACTATCCAAATATTCCTTCGGTTTCATATCCCTGAATTAATGGTTACAGTAAACAAGCGAGGTCCTACCCCAAGTGGTTTCCAGTTACCCAGGTACCCATCGTGCTACTTATTATATTCCATATGTTACAGCATTTTAACAAACATATCTTTCCCCTAAAAACGTAAAAATGGTTTAAAATGGGGCCGTGAAACTCACCTGAATAAGTGTCTGGCTCAAAGAGAATAGTAAGCTTGAGGTCACTCCCCTACAAACGTCCTAGACGTATAAGTCACTATACCTATAGTGCATGTGCTTCGGCAAGTTGTACAGCCAACTCCCAAACCACGATTTATTCCAATTCCCCGTTTAATCAAACGTGTATCCTAGGTTCGTTGGTGATGGATTACCCTTTCCTTACAAGTTATATATATTCGCATTAATATTTCTTTAACTTGTATAATATTATCCTCGACTCGACTTCACTTAACGTATAATCATTTTCCCATTAAATAATTATACTTAAGATCGTTTCGTTCGAAATAATACATTTTCAACACTCGACCCGACTCACTTTACCGCATATTTATTTTCCCATTCAAATAAATATACTAAGGTCTTGTCGTTCGATAGTATATTCTTAACGCCCGTCTCGACTCACCACACCGTATATTTACTTTCCCATTAAGTAAATATACTAGGATCTCGTCGATTCGGTATACACACACACATATATATATATATATATATTATTTACTCGTCTCGGTTTTCCTTTCCGTATATCTACTTTCCCATTAAGTAGATATACTAGAATTTCGTCGAGCCGAACATATATATATACATGTACTTTCCTCGTTAAGTCCATACGTTCGTTTAACGTTTTTAATCGTTAGATTATTTACGTTATGTTTTCTCCCACGAATATTTTCTCCAACACTTAGGAAAGTGTTATGTAATGTTCACCCAAGTTATGTATTTTACTCCTTAAAATATATATTTACTTATTTTGCCGTAACGATATTTTTCTCGTTTGTCCGCTTTTACGTCATTGTTCATTAACACGTCCAAGTCCGATTTCTTAACTTATATATATATATATAGTTAATTTTTCCAAGTTTCTCCAATATGTGCTTTATAGAAATATTATTCAATTTTTTCCATTTCTCAACCCACATTACTTAGAAGGTTTTAAAAATACTTTTGTATTTTTAATACAAAACTTGACAACTTATATACAAAATGTTCCAACACTTTTATATTCCCATTTATATAAAAGTGTTCATTTTTATATAAATTCTCCCAAGTTTTTAATTTGTCTAACCTTTTATAAAAACCTTTGTTTTTATAATAATTCTTATGTTAGAAAAAGTCCAAATTTTTATAAAATTCTATTTTATAAAAATACACTTTTATACAAAATACATAAGTAAGTTTACTAGTGTTTACCAAATCAACCTTGGAAAATTATTATTTATACTTTTGACACCAAACTTTCCATTGTTGCATTTTTGGACCCAAGTTTCTAAAATATCCATTTTAGTCCCTCAACTTTCAAAGTTACAACATTAGTCCCTTAACTTATAAAAGTTGTATTTTTCCATACTAACTTTCAAAATTAGCATTTTTCTCCCAAACTAGTGGACTTTAAAGGATCATCTTTATAATGTTGGATTATTTTTACATTTAAACACTTTTAATAGTCTCATATACCCTTAATAAGGCTACTAATAGGTGTGATTAGTGTATTTTGTCCAACAAGTCCAATTTCATTTTTCAAGTTAGTAGACTTTAAATATGTAGCTTTTGTATTTTTGATTTTCTAACATGATCAAACTTATATTAAGCTTTAGATGATCATTTTATGATGATCAAAACTACTTTTTAGTGTATTCAAGTTACATTCACCAACTATGCTTAGATCATCATCTTATATAAGGGTATGTGTAATTTTTATAACTTACAAAAACACTACATCACCAACATCAAACCTATGGCCCATATAAATGATTTTAAACACCCATTTTAGTCTTGTAAAAACATACTAAAGTTTATGTTCAAAACCATATTTTAACCCTTATGTACAACTTGCTTTTAAAAAACATAAAACATGAATATTTAAAGAACTAAAGCAAGATTAAGAAGCTTACTACTAGCACAAGGCTAGGGAAGACAAAAACTCTTGATTTGGATGGGGTTTAGTGTGTTCTTCCAAGGTGGTTAAGCTCCAAGCTTGATAACACACTTAACTTGATGAAAAATGGGTATGAATGTGGATGAATCTTATGTTGTAAAGTTGAAAATGAAAGATATGTGTGTGTGGTGTGAGCTACGGCTCAAGGAAGGAACAAGAAGAAGAGTTTTTGGCCGTGGGTTTTGGTTAGCCAAGGAGAGGATTTTGTCTTGATTTCAAGGACACAATACTATCTATTATAATCTATCTTAGATTTATAAGGATTGTGGATGTACTAGGGTGATATTTACATGATCTCATTTAGATTGTAAGAGGGTGTATGGGCCGAGATTTTCAAGCCAAAAATAAGAGATTTCACAATCTTTCAAGGACATATAATATCATGCCATATCCATCCCCATACTTTGCTTGATTTAACTTAGATTGTGAAGTACAACAAAAAGAAGATTACAAGCATGGGAGGGTTGGGCCAGTTCTAGGGGTGGTTTAGGTGGGGTCCACAACACAAAATATTTACCAATGTTTTGTTAAGTTTAATCCCTCGTCGTTCGGGTGTCGTTCGGGTATTTTTCGGACTTTATTCGCGTGTTATTCGGACATTAAAAGTGCCTCTAATAACCCTTAAACATAGCCTAGTTTAAGTGTTGATTGGTTATTTAGGCTTTTGTCGGGTGAATTTTTGAGTTATACGTGTACCGGGTGCGGTACGCGCACTTTATTCGTTACCGGGAGATTTGTATGGAAAGTTCTCACTTATGGTTTTGGAGTTCCAAAACTCATTATATTATTTGAAAATACCCTTTATTTTATATCCTGGGTGTCCGGGATCCTTTTTGTTTATTTAATTTTTACCGGGTAATCGCCAACGTCCATACCGGATAAGTTTATTCGCACATGATCCTGTCATGTTTTACCATTAAACGTATGCATTCCTATGCATCATATGGGAATTTTCTATTCTCTAAGGCCTCAATTAAATAATTAACACGTATCTGCACTTAATTACGTTAATCACATATTAATTAATTAGTACGGAATTACCTCATTTTTGCCAGTTGTTACATCTTGTCTCTCCTGTCTCTCCTAACACCCACCTCCGCCCTCCAATGGCTGAACCATCCACCACCACCGTCGGTTCAACACCACCAGACCACCCTGACACGACACTCTCATCATTACGTCCATCATCTGGCTCTCTCTCCTACTTTCTCTCTCTTCCCCGTTCGAATCCTTTTCAATTATTCCTCACACTCCCCCAAAAAAGCTCCATCAAATTCAGTTAGAAGCAGCAATGAAGGTTCTTCTACGCCTGCAACTGCTCGGAAGCTTGGAGTAGCAGTTTATAAACCTAAGTCGTACGAAGTTCTTGTTGCTGATGTCGCTACTTCCCTCTCCTCTGCTCTCGATGACGGTAAAACTCTCCTTACAGCCCGATCTATGTCAACTTCAACAACAACAATTTAATCAATAGAGTCAGCAAGTTCCTAGGGTTTCGTTTAATAATAATAATAATGGCAGCGGTCATCACCATCGAAAGATTTTGATTATGGGGAAAACAGAATCGTACAAACTGAAAGGTTTTGGGGATGGGTTTTGAGGTGCAGGTGGTGGTGGTTGTAGGATTTGAGATGCCGTAGGTGGTTATGTTGATGGTGGTGGTGGTGGTGGTGGTTATGTGGATGGTGATGGTGGTGGTGGTGGTGGTAGGGTGTGTGTGTGCTTAGAGAGAGAGATCTGTAAATTGGGGAAGAAGGGTGATGATTTTACTGAAATACCCTCACGTGCAGGTCACGTGACCAAACTTAACGAAGAAAATTAACCGAGTTAGCCATAAAGGATATAACGTGCAAGATTTTAAAACATAAAGGACAAAACCAATCAATTTTAAAGTTAAAGGACATTCATTGCAATCGGGTATATACCTAAAGGACAAAACTTGTAATTCAGTCAAAACTTTAAGTATGCAAATAGGTTGGGTTTTGTATCTTTTTTGTGAATTGAATTACGTCGGATTGTGGAGTTGCAACGAAAATATTACCATATAGATGCGAGTGATATATAAACACAATTTTCCATTTTTTTTTTTTCAAAATGTAAGGAACTAAATATAACAATTTATTTTTTATCTTAATATTTTTTAAAATATAAGAAAATGATTAAAAAGCAAGGGTTGAGTTATCTTACAAAGGATACAAAAAATGAGAAGGGTGAGAAGGATTCAAAAAACACAATAGATCATCAAATATGACACAATGAGCCACAAAATATAACACAGTGCCAAAAAATATAACACAATGCTGAAGAAAAAAGACACAATGAATTGAAAAAATGACACAGCGATGAAAATAAGAAAAAGATACAATGGTACATAAAAGACACAATGATATAACGCATATTCTAAAAACTACAAGCTAAAACCCCAAAAAACGAAGACCTAAAAACTAACGACGTAGGGTTCGATAAGACGATTCCAATGCCGCTTGAATGAGTTCAATCGGAGTCCGTTTGATACCCTTCCTACGACTTCCTATTTTTCTTTCAATGTGTATTTGATCCTAACCCTAAAAAGCAATACCTATTTATCTTTTGAAATTAAAAAATAAATCATTTACTTATAGAACTACGCATGTGCAAACTTTATTATCTATCTATACTTACTATAATGGAAGTGACATAAGAAAACTGATGTGTCAATGATAGAGATAGGCCAACAATACTTGTGTGATGCAAATAACGATGTCATTAATATGCTTAAAATATTTAAGAAAATATGTGGGGCACTTTTAATTTAACATCTATAGACTAGAAGAACATTTGTTAAGCTCAAAATACAGATGTTATAGCATCTGTAAGTTTAAATTTGAACTCCAAATTCAAATTTTAAAATCAAGAACCTGTCACAATTATAAATTTATGCTCTCTCTCTCCCCCTCTCAAATAATATATGCATCTGCTCTCTCTCTCTCACTCTCTCTCTCTCTCTCAAAACCACCCCTGACCTAAATCTAAATCCAGATTTCTCCCTCGCTCTCTCTCTCTCTCTCTCTCAAATAAAATCTCCCAGCTCTCTCTTTTACATACACACACAGATTCAAATCAAGATTAAGATTAACTTTAGGGTTTTGATTTTATCAATCCCTTATATGGAAGATGCAAAACACGACAATGTTTTATCTCACTACATCGTCTCCATCTCAGATCTGTCAACAAATAAACTTAGTGTTGTTGATTATGATACCACATATTGTCGGGTAGTGGTTATAACTCAGAAGGGTGGTTTTTTGTTCAGGCAATTATGATACGGTGGTGGTTAAAGAGGAGTATCAGCTGTAACGATTGGGTTGTATGACTTGATTGGTGACAAATGATGGTGAAAAGGAGATCCATAGTGAAAACGTCTCAATCGATGAAAACTTCTCATCTGATGATGAGAACACCTATTGCATGCTTCAATACCCTTTTGGATGTAACACCCCAACCGATGGCAGAAACATTGGGATATCACGTATTGATAATTGTTCAGTAGCTCCTGGTAAATAATAAATTTCATTGATTGATTACATAAATTACATACAATTGTTCTAAAAGAGTTTGTACATCAAAATGAAAAATACTAGATACACATCTTCAAGCATTAACTCTAATCTTCAAGCAAAGCTATAACCTGAAACATGTTAAGTTTGAAAATATTTTGAGTCAACAAAAGTTGGTGAGAATTACATAGGTTTGAATATTGAAAAAAATTTGTGCAATTCGAGTGTCATGGCAAGTCTAGTCCATATCTGAAAACAATACTACCCGGTAAATCGTGTGCATAATCAAACCTTGTGACTAGAATATTGTGGTCCATCCCACACGCATATGGTTCACTCGTTTTTGTTGCGATAACAATCACCCACGCTACCCATACTGGAGGTAACGTATCAGGGTGGGGTTGTAAGTCCAATAGATCTATCATTGTGTATCGTTGGCTTGTACGGAGTTAATGATTATGCTAGTCTAATTGTGCTTACCATAGTAATGTTTAAGACATAATGCAACATAGAATAACACATAGACACTTATGTTGAATTGCAATTGAAAGTATAACATGTTTCACCCCAAAATAGTGAAAAGGGGCTATGTAAACTCACCTTAGCACAAGTCTTGAATCCTTTGAAATAGTCTAAGTGTGGACAAACGATTCCAAGTATTATCCTAAATTCAAGGCAATAAAATAAGTCTAAGTTTTCTAGTCTAAAGGTATTCTAAGGTTCCTAATTTGGGGATTGACAATTGATTAATCGTTGATTTAAATAAATTGTTAATGAATTAATAAATAAAGAAATTTAGAAAAATAAATAATTAAGAGGGCTTTTTGTAAAGTCTTGATTAAGGTTGGTTGTATTACAATGTTGTAAATGTGAAAATAATTTTTATAAAATTATTTTCTTAATTATTGAATATCTAGTATATTAATATTTATTTGCCAAAATATAGTATTAATGTCTAAAAATATTAAAATTCATAAAGTTTCAAATTAAAATTTATATTTCTGTTCTAAATGAACAAAAATAATTTATGTAAAATTTTGATGTAAAAATAGTGAAAATGGATTTATTATGAATTATTTATGATTAAAATAGCAAACATTAATTAAAAATATGAAATAAACGTTTTTCTGAAATTAAAATTTATTTCTGGAACGTTTATTGATTTATAAGTTTAAAATAATTTTTGTGAAATTTTATAAAATCGTTTAGATATTTTTATAGAATTTTTAACTTATAAATGAATAAACTTGTAATATATTTTATATATATTAAATAAATGATTTTTAAAAAACTAAAAATTGCATGATAAACTTTACTATTAGAATAACATAAAATAATTTTTATAGAATTTATAAACCTCTTTTGGTATTTTTAAAACTATTTTAAAAGATAAAGAGTAATAAATATAAAAAAAAGGTCTAAAAAACATGTTGCATGTGCCAGGACTCGAACCCGAGTATCTGGCCGGTTCAGGTTTTAATCACAAGCCCAGCCCCAACTGGGCTGGACCCTGAGAACGTTTTTATTTGATTTCTATTAGTTATAAAGGCTCATAGGGTTTAGTCATTAAATGTTAGAAATAAAAAGTGTGGATACGGGATTCGAACTCCCATCCATATCTGGTTCCCACGTCTTTAAACAAGAAGGTTTTTACCAACTGATCTGTGGATCAATTGTGACAAATTCTAATCTGTTTTAAATTTAAACGAATACTGTCTGTGTCATCGTCCCCAAAATAAAAACATAAGAACCCTAGAAATATAATATGATTATAACCATTATTATTGACCGATTAATCATGGGGTTATTGTTGTTCATGAAAAATCGATTCAAGAGGTGGGATTGATTGGAACTTACCAAGGCCGATGTGTGTGTTCATGCGAGTCCAAAAAAAAACGAACATAAAAGCTTCAATTCCTATCGATTGGAAGTTTGAAAGTGAATTTTGATAGAGGGTTAATGATTTTCGGCCCCTTTAGGTACACCATGTTGGTTCAATTTATACTAATACGTACGATTAATCAATTTAGAAATTTTTGACCCATTCCTTAATTATAAACAATGTTTTAACGCGTTTTAGCGTGAGGAATACGCTGCAAGGGTCGGCCAAAACATTCCATACTTAATCCCAATAAAAAACGCGAGATTAAACTTGATTTGGAAAGGATTGATTGCAATTTGACTTTTATGTTTGACTGGGTTATTATGGAAGGTGTTAAATTTATTGGTGTAGGATATATTCACAAAAGATTACGTAGCCCAGTTGGTTTGTGGGTTTGTGCTAAGTTGTTTGACTTGGTGGTGGACGCGGGTTCGAGTCCCAGTCCACACAACTAGTTTTTTTGGCACTTTTTCATTAATACTATATCATTATAAATACATTATATGATTATATTAGTCCAAAAATGTTACGAGAGATTTCTAAAACGTATTAAAATGTCGAGATCCAACGATTTTTATCCAATAATTAGTAGTACAAGGTGTTTTTAAAACATATATTGTTTTGAATTCCTGTATAAATTGTCGAAAGAAAATTACTAGGTAAAGTGGTGGTTTTATTAATTAAAAATTTTGGGAAAAATTCGCGATGTTACATTGGATGCCTAACACCTCTTTATAAGTGTAATCATAAACCATTACCAATAGCAGCCCTAGATCATGATTATATCATCTAAACAACATTCAATCATTAAACAACACATAACACAACATAAAACACCATTAACACATGTTTATTTGTATGAAAACTCATGCTTAATGATAGGGTTTTGTTTATAAAGATGTTAGAAAGATTTTTAATCATGAAAACCATCTTAGAATAGATATGGACCTTTGGGGTTTAATAAGAACGAATCAAAAATGCTTAAAAGGGGTTTTAGATAAAAAAAAAACACACCTTAGATCTTCTCTTGTTTGTGATATGGAAGATGTTTGTAGGTTAGATTATGAAAAACAAGGTCAAAAACTCCTTCCTCACTGATTAAGGTCGAGAGAGAGTGTTTAGAGGCGACCAGGGTTTGTGAAATGATGAAAAATTGCAAAGTATGGTATTTATAGTCACTGCTGGTCCGACCCCTGCAAGGGTCGAATGGGGTTTTATTGAGGTCGAATGGGGTTTCTAAATGACTCAGCATCTTGGTTCGACCCCCCTTATGGTCAAACCAATACCAGCCTTTTCCAAATTTTCCAGTTTTGTCGTTTAAACGCGTTTTAACACATCCTAACACATGAACATGCAATCCTAGCATATGTTAAGCATATAGAATCATGTATAACCATGTTTACACCGTTGAAACACGTATTTGCACATTATATAACATGTATGTATCAAACTATGTATTACACTTAATCCAATTCATGCAATTCCACCAACAACGGGACTCAAGACTAGTGTGTACGCAAAATAACCCCCAATGATCCTCGGCTGTCACATTATGTTTCTGTCTTTTTAGTATGAAAACCTAATTGGACTGCTGATTTTTTTAGAGATTATTCAGACTTATAGTTTGTTTATGATGAATATTATGCTTCTAAGTATTTTGATCTTTGAAATATTTTATGTTTCTTATATTAACAAAAACAAGATTTGACCCGATAACACAAACGATATCATGTCTTATAACAATGGACCTCAGTTCTTCAAGGTTTTGCATGACCCTTCGTCAGCAGTGTTGGTACGTTTGATATTCTTATCTTCATATGCCTATTTATTTTAAACAATTGTTCCTTCAGTTTTACTATTGTTTTTTTACATACCTTTCCAATTGTTCTTCTATATCATGTCTAAAAACATATACAACAGTGATGTTACAGTAGCGACATCTGAAGGTCAATCTTGGTTTGTCTGATTAGAGTTGATTGATGATGTTTTTTTGTTTTACTAATGGATGGTCTAAAGTTGTTCATGATTTTTTTGAGAATACACACTTAAATGCCCTCCCTTTAGACTTTGGACAATTGCTTATACAAATTTTACATAAAATTTAGTTTGCGTAACAAAACATTCTAAGTTGTTGAATATTCTATTTTAGATTAAAATTTGATATAAGTCGCCAGGTAGTTTTTTAATTCAAATTTTTAAAAAGATTGCTTATATGCAAATATTATTATTGACATTAAAGTGTTTCCTTTTTTATATTTACGAAATTAATAAGTGGTGATGAGATTATATGAGTTTGAATGTTATTTATTAAGGTTTTTAAAGAATTTTTTTTACTATAGAAACATTGTGATTAATACTTAATGATTGTCTTATTTACATTTCCAGAAATAATCCTCAATCAATTATTCTTAATCAATCAAACTCCAAATCGATGCATGTATGATTATTGGCATTAAATTGTTTCCCTTTTAATATTTACGAAATTAATAATTGATTTAATAATTCTATCAATTTGAATGTTATTTATTAAGGTTTTAAATAATTTTAAATATGAAAACATTGTAATTAATACTTAATTGTTTCCTTATTTACGTTTACGAAAATAATTGTCAATCAATCATACTCCCAATCGATGGAAATATGATAATTAACATTAAATTGTTTCCCTTTTTATTTGTGCGAAATTAATAAAAAATTTAATCCATCTATAAATTTGAATTTTATTAATTAATGATTGATACTTAATGATTGACTTATTTACATTTCCAAAGATAATTCTCAATCAATCATTTTTAATCAATCATACTCCAAATCGATGCAAATATGATTATTGACATTAAATTGTTTCCCTTTTAATATTTACAACATCAATAATTGATTTAATGATTCTATCAATTTAAATATTATTTATTAAATTTTTAACGAATTTTAAATATGGAAACATTGTAATTGATACTTAATTATTGCCTTATGTACGTTTCCGAAAATAATTATCAATCAATCATATTCCCAATCGATGGAATTATGACAATTAACATTAAATTGTTTCCCTTTTTATTTGTACTGTAAGGCCCTCAAATCCAAAGGGTCAAACAATTGGCATTCAAAGACTAAAAGCATAATTAATACTTAAGAAATCTTGTTTTATTATCAGAAAACACGTAGCGGAAAGTAAATGGTTTATTTTATTCAAACATGAAATTCCCCACAACGGGTCAAAGCATATTTGTAAAACAAAAACAATAAGTTTAGAAAAGAGTTATCTAGCAATAAAGTAGTTTCTTCTTATTTAAAATGTCAATCGCCTCTGAGTAGTCCTGCAACAGGCCAAGGCATCCCTTTATTTTTTTCTTCAAATACCTGAAATCAATCTAACGTGTATGCAAAAGTCAGCTACGCTGAGTGAGTTCAAGTTTTATAAATTTATATAGACAAGTAATTTGTCAATTTAAGAATTAACAAAATACCTCAACCTCAGAGTTAATAAGCTCAAACCGCCAATTTGTTCCCTAAGCAAAATGTAAAGTCTAGAATAAGCGCAATCCGCCTACTTAACATAAGACTTTAACTTAAATCTACAATAAGCGCATTCCGCCTATTTGTTACAAAACTACAACAAGTATACATAAGTGCATATCGCCTACTAAGACTCAAACCATAACTATAAATCAGAGCAGACATACTGTAAAACTATCATAGCTCAATTTATAATACTTGGTAACCGTCATACACAGTTTATATATATAATATATAAATATATAGTAACACATTTAACCTAACAAGTATAACTCAAGGCAAGTCCCGATCTAACAAGCAAGGGTTCTAATACGTGGCCAAGACATAAGCGCATTCCGCTTATTAAATAAAAACTTAAGCCACACTCTAATCAAGACAACCGTCTATTCATATATATAATAACACATATAACTCAAGCCATATAATAACACATTAGGCGCATTCCGCCTACTTATGTTTCATGCCAAAATAACATATATGAGATCACAAAAATATTTATAACTTTATAAAAATATTTTGTGACGTCATAAAAATAATTATACTGGTTTAGCATGCACGTCAGCCCAAATTATTTAGAAAAATAGTAAATAAAAGAGTGGGCGCAAGAATTCACCGGTTGCGAAGCTTCTAAATCCGCAAGACAACAGTCTCGAACTACGTCCATATGCGAAACAATAAGCCGAACCGGATCCTAACCAAGACCCCATGTGCACATACACCACCTCCATGCAAAACTTCTTTTCATTTAAATAATACACATCACGAGCACAATCTCTTCCCAATTTTGAACACACATGCACTCAAAGTTGTGGTTACTACTAGCCAACCAAAATGAACCTTTGAATATATGGCTTTCATGCACCCCCATGGTGATCATCATCTTCATTACACCATAAACTCACCATCATCTCTAACTGAATTAAGCACCCACCTCGATGAACCCATGCATGCTTACAAGCCAACTATCAAAATTATGTGGTATCAGTTACCACTCATTCCAATATATTTTTTTATTCAAAAACGTCACCACTATTTTGTATTCTTGCAAGAACATAACTTGCTAATTGGATATAACTCCTCACATGGCACCCAATAACTTCATCACCAACCCAAACCATAATAACAATTCATGGTTTAAGCAATATCCTCCTGGTTACTATGTACCTGAAACCTTTATGCTCACCCTAAGTCATGAGATGAGAGGGACCCTAGCATAGCCGCATAGGTTGATATCGGCTTCAGGCATGGCGAAAGTATCAAACAAACAATAGCGGCGTGACCGATACATTACTGAACTATGATCAAACAAGGCATGATTATTACCTGGTGTAAGCTTTGAGGCCGCTTCTAAACTGAACAGAGCCGCCAGTTCAATCCGTAAACGATGGTAGCTTTTAAACCTTAGGAGGAAACTCGCCACCATCATCGGCGCCACCTTTGCGCGACTTGAAGCTAGACGTAGGTTGAATCTCTTCGAACCACCACCTTCTTCGACCTCTTGTCTCTTTCTTTCACACTCCAAGTTGCCGTCACACACCCAAGGCTCTAGGGTTTTTGTTTTTTTTTTTTTTTTTTGTTTTCTTATTTCAAAAACATTTATACATTAACATTCACAACCACCCCCTAGACTTTCACAAGGTGATGCTTGTTCCCAAAGTTATTAGTTCAAATCTTTAAAGAATGACAAAACGAGTCCTTCTAATTTTGTTAGATAACCTCTACGCGAAAAAAACCCATCAACGGAGCGATTAGATACAAACCCGGTTGGTTTGCTTCAAATAAAAATCATTTAGCGAAATTTTGGGATGTTACATGTACGAAATTAATAAATAATTAAATGCATCTATAAATTTGAATTTTATTTATTAAGTTTTTTAAAAGAATTTTTTAATATGAAAACATTGTAATTGATATTTAATGATTGGCTAATTTACATTTCCATAAATTATTCTCAATCAACCGTACTCCAAATCAATGTAAATATGATAATTGACATTAAATTGTTGTTTTTTATATTTCCGAAGTTAATAATAATTTAATGATTTTAACACTTTGATTGTTATGTATTAAGTTTGTTAAAAAAATTAATATGAAAACATTGTTACTGATATTTAATTATTTCTAATTTATATTTCAGAAAATAATTCTCAATCAATCATATTCCAAATCAATGTAAATACGATAATTGACATTAGATTGTTGGTCTTTTTATATTTTCCGAATTTGAAAACAACAATTTTAATGTTATGTGTTAAGTTTTTTATAGAGTTTTTTAATATGAAAACATTGTAATTGAGTCTACAAAAGGAAGTCAAAGAGCATGGATTTGGTTTATTAATGGTTAATATAAATAGACTATTGTTTGAATAAATGATTGTTTGCTTTCTACAAACCCTACAAAATGTGTCTTTTTTGCACATTGTCCAAATCTTACAACCTTGCTTATGTAAAGCAAGGTTTCATATGAAGATGGTGTTAATCATGAATTTCCTTTATGTATAGTACATATCGCTAATTTAGAGATTTATAATTTTTATATTTTTTCAATTTCACATTGTTTTCTCTATCAATGAATTATAATGGTAACTTTTCATTTCTCATATTAATTTAATGTAATACGCAATCTTAATAACAAGAAGTAAATAAGTTATACATTCTTTCTATGCTTTTCATAAGCTAGCTTGTGTATATTTTGTGAATTCTAATGTACATTTATTACCTTAATATGTAATCTCAACATGTTTCATACTTTGTGTTTGTTTCGCAAGGACAATCAATATGAGGATGCAATACATGGGCTTCCTATTATGTCTTTAGGTACTATTTTAATTAGGTGTGTGCTAAAGTTGTGAAGTCAAGGACAATCCATATCTAGAGTGACTCTGTATTTGAAGGATCATTTTTTTGCACATGGGCAGTTGTATGTCGCAATGTCAAAAGTCAAGAGTAGAGATAGATTGAAGATACTAAATATGTTATTATTCATTTCATTATTTGTTTTTAAATCACGTCAAATCAAATATTTGTTGATTCATATATCCGTTATTGGGTAACATTTAACTTTTTTATGATATTTTGCAATCAACCAAAATTCATACGAATTGTATTACGTATTTTTCAATAAATAAAACAACTTGCATACTACGATCTTTATATAATTCATGTTCCCGCTTAAAACTTTATGTTTTATTTACAAAATACTGTTAATTCTATAACACACATTTTATTTCGGATCCACGGTTATTCGAAAACCCGAGTTAAGTTACTTTGTTTTGTCCTGCTTGCTAACTAAACTACATAGGGGTGGGTGGGGTGGTCCATGATGGTCGTGACCATCATGACCACCGCCCCTACCAAAACATCACGGGCACGAGGCAAAGATTTCGTTACAGCCATCACGGAGAAAAAGGAGGTCAATGTGGCC
The DNA here is from genome assembly GCA_030844895.1 of Ambrosia x helenae. Classification (NCBI taxonomy): domain Eukaryota; kingdom Viridiplantae; phylum Streptophyta; class Magnoliopsida; order Asterales; family Asteraceae; genus Ambrosia; species Ambrosia x helenae. Next base: position 6,399,896 of record CM061232.1, read on the forward strand.
GTTGGCAACGGTCATGTGATCGTTTGGGGGTTAAAAAATTCCAAATACTATATATATATTATTCATTTTCTACCCAAATCAATACCACCAACAATCAAACAATACCTCCAACAATCAAAAAAACCTAAACATCAATCAAAATACGTTCAATCTTCAAAAAAATGAAAGGATCGAGCAAGAAATTTGCGGCTACGAAGCGAAAGTTTAGAGCAAAGGTTTCAGCTAACTTAGGCGAACTGATTAGGTTTCGTCAAGACGAACCACAAACCTTATGTATCAAACCCAACAATTTTTTACTCAACCGTTTAGTAACTCGATTCCAATCAAATATCCACTACACTACTCCCAACCCAACATGCCAACCCAAGTCGCATCTTGGGTGTTCCATATATACAAGTCGATTCTCATCGAACGAAAACGTGAAATTTGTGAGAAGTGGGATTGGCCCGTTAACTTTTAGTTTTTTTTTTTTTTTATGTTTTTTAAGTTTGATTGTATTTTTTTATTTAAATTTATAAAATGTTTGTTTAAGTTTATTAAAATTTATAGTTTATTTAAAGAAAAAGTTCAGTGATGGGTGTGATGACCGCCCCATGGATAGTGTGATGAAATGTGATGGAATGAGGTGGTAGAATGGGATTGAAGATAGTGTGATGAAATTGAAACCACCGCATCCACTCTAACGAGTACGGGTGTGAAATATGTGTGTTCGCTGTGTGTGTGTGTGTTTGGTGTACAGAACGGTGTGAGTTATTGTGTGTGTTTGTTGTGCATGAAGCGTGTGTTTAGTGTGCGCGTGCTTGGTGTATATATGTGTGTGAGTTATTGTGTGTGTTTGGTGTACATAATATGTGTGTGAGTTAATGTGTGTGTGTTTGTTGTGCATGGTGTGTGTGAGGCGTATGTGTTTGTTGTACATGGTGTGTGTAAAACAAAAGAGCTATATTATATAATACATATAGAATAAAATTGTATTTACTTATTTTGAAATGATAGGTGTTAAAAGAATTAACCTAAACTTTATAAGAATGTATATAAAGAAATAACTTTATAGTTTATATAAGTATGTATTGAGATTATAAGAGGTAGTAATAAAAATAAATACATGATTTTGGATATATATTTATACTTTGAGTTAGGTAAGTATACTTATACATTCTCATATATGTGAGTATGGTTTTATACACGATAAATTATTTATACATATGTGGATAAATGCATATATTTTGAAGAGTCGGAATTATATCACCAACGGGTCAGTGTGTCGTGACAAATGAGAAACAATTTAACTCAACTAGCTAGTTGGATGATTTGGTTATGACCAAAACATATGCTAGGGATACGCTTCATAGATTTTAAGGTGCCCGTTTTATGATTTAGGGCACAAGTATGTTGGATCGCTACTTTTCACGGGCTTATATTTGCTAGCACTTGTATGGATTTGAGGTGAGCTTCACGACCCTTTTTACTGTTTTTGTACTTTGGGAGAAAAAGCCCCGCTTGCGGTGTGCACATATAATGTATATATGTGTGGACCCTCAGGGAGCAAAAGTAAAATTGCACTAATTTTAACGTTATTTTACTAATTTCGTGAAAATAACGTTAAACGCCAGACGGTTAATCATGCATCATGTGGTGGCGTTGATAGCCAAAAGACAAGGGGGGTGCATGCACCAATCGTGCTTGTCTCGATTGATACGTGTTATATGCCTCATGTCTAAGGCTTGATTCAAAACCACTATCGAGCCGGGGGTCTCACTGGAAGCAGCCTCTCTATTCCCACGGGGTAGAGGTAAGGTTGTCTACATCTTACCCTCCTCAGACCCTACCTTAGCTTTGCTATTGGTGGGATTAACCGAGTATGATGATGATGATGATGATGATGATGATGATGATGATGATGATGATGATGATGATGATGATGATGTACTTTGGGAGAAAAACATGTCATACTTGTTTCATTTATGATATATCTAGAGTGAATTCTATTAGACCATTATGTGTGCATGAGACAATTGATTCAGAGTACTAATAAAGTCTTCGTGCCATTTCAATATACCATGACCATTAGTTATGGACTTAGCCATGGAACACTTGAATATATCTATTCGGTTTGACACCCCCACTCTTGGTTAGTTGCTCTAACCGGTTGCATACAATGAGTGCTAATATTTCACAATGATAAATACGTTGTCTTTAGTGTACAATATGCGAGGCACAACACATCAGAGGTTTGGTTATGAGCTCATGTTGGTCACATCTTGTCATTGTCTTAGCTAGACATTGATTTGGTCACTCACGAATGTCACTAACTTTATGTTTTCTCGAATCTTTTAAACCTGCAAACTCGCCGACTTTATGTTGACAAATTTTATACATGTTTTTCAGGTAATTGATTTTCATGAATGAAACTTGGGATTTAAAGCTTGCATCATGATATACCAATTTTGCGATATTTTCTGTTTAATGCTCATCTACGTGGGATTTAGATGTAAAATATTGGATTTTAAAACAATTCATCTTTGTGATGTAAACATTTTACAACATGGTATCTAAACTTATGTTTTATTTAGATGTTTGCTTGAAAACCTTTTGTGTTGCAACCTGCTATTCCACCTCGACGGGGTGTGACATAGGTCAAGGGTAAAAGCGCAAAGTCCAAAACTTGAAGTAAAGCAGAAGTAGTAAGGTAAGAAATGAAAGTGTAAAAGTAGAAAGGTTGGCGGAAATGTGTAAAAGCTGAGGGGTAGTGATGGAAATGTGAAAGTAAAGGGTGGTGGTGTAAAGTTAAAGGGATGACGGTGGAAAAGCAAAGTAGAGGGGTAGTGATGACAATGTTTGAAAGATGAGGGATGAATTGAACGAACATGTACATGTTAAGCAACAACCCATAACAAATTTCTTAGTCGCAATTTCTTACCGACACGAGTAAGAACACGACTACAGGAGACTAGTCATAGGAAAAAGATAAGAAAGCAACTTTAACTAGAGATGCATAAAAAAAACGGAAAAAAAAAACGCATAAACGACATTGCATAAAAAAGGAGTGAAACGATTACAAGAAGATAGCATTTTATATGCATCAAACATCTCTTGAAATAGAAAAAAAAAATATACAGTAACATGAAGAAAGAAACCAGTACAAATAAACTTTGGCATTCATACAAAATCCATATGAAGTTGTAATGTTTCACTTGATAGCATAGCATAATAAATAAAAATACCATAGCAGCCCAAAATTACAAAAAGTAATCCTTCTTTCTCCTACCAAGCAACCTTCAAATAAAAATCCACTATTCCCACACATTTCATCACAAGTTGTGACATTTTCTCTATAAAATGCCAATTTTACTACAATTTTGGGAATCAAAATAGGATTTACACTTTTCAAAACATATATGCTTCAACCTTTTCTTTCATAAATCCATTGTATTTCAATAACATGAAACGGAAAACCTACCCATGAAAACGGACAATGAAATAACTCTTTTTAACTTCCCAAATGTTTGTGACACGCCCTAACGACTAATGCAAGACTCAACTGACCCGACACCCTAAAAAAATAAGATTTTGAAAAGATGGTATGAATGGAAAAGAAAAAAAATGTATGATGCAAAATGCAATGTGTGCCTAATATGTGTGCTAGCCCACCCAACCCACCCATGATGTGTTCTTTGTGGCCTATACCCCGATGACCAAAGGCACGGTATGCCACCACCAGGATAACATGGACTAGTCATGTGAACCTGATATGATGAATCAGCTTTGCCACCAGCCACCATTTTCCAGAGCCATGATATTACCATTTTGTCCCTGGTGACAAGATGATCACCCGAAACTCCCATGAAGCAAGTGCATACCAGCTTGACCTGACCCGACCCGACCTGACCGACCCAACCGTTGAATGCAATCCTGGACTTTAAACCTGACCCTGACTCGACCATATGCATGCACGGACTTCTACATGAAAAGGAAAAAAAAGAGTGTACCAACAGGCAGAGCCTTAAACAGAAATGGCCCGACTGATGGCCAGTTTGGCCCACTCAGCAGATTCCTTAATCAAATGATCATCTGAAGACAAGCACTCGTTCAGAAAATCTTTGCTTGAAAGCGATTGTTGAATTAACGACCCAGCATTACTTCCAAGAGTATCAGCTAGATCTCCAAGAACACCGATGGCAGTTTTCATCACCACTTCGTCCCTGAAATGTAAACAGATGAGCAAGTCAAAAATCAATGGATAGCTTTCAGGTCAAATGGGCTGACATGAATCAAACAAATAGAACGTCCTCCAAAGTCTGTTCTCAGTGCATACTACCGACTTGATTATTTTATCAAATATTCAGACTAAATTATATTTGTAATAATATATAGCACAATAACTATTTATAAAAACTTCAAAAGACAGAACAAAATGTGTTTTAAGTAGTTAAAATGACACATTTCAAAGCCCGGCCTATTTTGACTCGTAGTTAAAATGACACATTTCATCATGAACCTGATTTGCCCCTTTACCTAACCCATCAAACCCATGAATCAAGTCATCACATCTAACAAACACCATAAAATGATAAAAAGCACAAAGAACTAGAAAAAAGAAACTCACATGTCTTTCTCCATGTAAATCAGATCCAGGAACTGGAGAATATGTGGAGCATATGGAATCAGCAACTGGGTTTTAGGGGAGTTCTTGAAACCCTGAAATATTCCTGAATAAGCCTCCAAAATACCATTTCTCAATAGATTGGTGTACTCAATCATTTCATCATCAGCACCAGATGTGTGTGAAGACAGTTCAGCTGCACTTTGAAGCATAGGCATAGCATACATCAGATATTTTTCAAAATTCTCTCCGATTGCAAGTGAAATATCACCAAAACATGAAAATATTGGAGGCTTGACAGATCGATGCAATTGATTGCTTGATAAATCTTTAAGAAGCTGAGTCATGATCCCATCACACCATGGCAACACCTTCTCATCCAGTGCCCTACAGATGTCACCCACCACACCTACAGTAACGGCACACACTTGATATTCTTCGAAGTTTTGGAGGCCCATTTCCAGGTACTTGTAGAAATCCGGCATGTATTTTGAAAAATCTGGCCCGGTTGCATAAGCAAGAGCTCCAATAGCAAGCATGGCTTCTTCATGAACTGTGGCATTTCGACATGCAAAAACCCTAAGGAAAAGACTCATGATCTGATCTGCATATTGCATGAAAGCATATTTTGTTGCATCTGCTGATGCTGCAAGTTTCTGAATGATCACCTGCAAGCACCCACACAGTAGGCCTTGCAAATCGTTTTGTTTTTCTCTTTCATCAGAAGAAAGTTTTTGTTCTTCAAGTGTTTTGTGGAGTTCCATCATGATAATGGGTACCAACTGTAACACCATAGGAACTGTTTCATCAGTAGAACACCTCACAACTTCATTTAATGTTTCATAAGCAGCAGTCCTTAATCTAGATTCTCCAGCATCTTCTCTGTGAGTAACTGTTAAAAGAGATTGAACAATTTCCTGAAAAAATGGAGTCAAAGGAGATGGGCCCATATCCTCGAAACCTTGTGCAAGAAAATAGAGTGCCCCACAAGATTTCTCAGCCACATTTGGTGCATCCTTCATGCTTTGTAATAGAACTGTGATGATTTGTTGGCAATTTGCTGACGTAATTATAGGGGTCTCCATAGTCGAACCATGAAGAAACTCAAATATTCTTCCAAGCGTCCAAGCAGTGGTGTCTTTAACATGGCTGTTGGGATCTTTAGTCAAAGCGGTCAACATGAAATTTAGAGCAACATTTACGAGTGGAACTAACTGGTTAGGTGATGGGCCTTCCAGAATGGAACCAAATGCATAAGTAGCAGCTTCTCTTTGCCTCCAATCAGGTTTGGTTATATTTTCTTCAATAAAAGGCATGACAAGTGGAACAATATCATTTCCTACGGTTCTAGCCACCAAACCAAGACATGTGCCACCAGCCATGGCTAGATTCCATGCACCCTCATCTTGATCCTGGTCTTCTTCTTGCTTCAGTAAAGTTTCTAAAAGCATAGGTACGAGTGCAGGAAGAGCTTGTTTTATAAAGTAAAAACAAGGAATATCAGAAACAGCGGTATTGAAATCACCACCATATTCTTCCAATATATCTATTTCCTCATCACATATTGAGCTCCAGAATTCAATGGCTTGTAAAGCTACCGGCTCTTCATCTTCTTTAACAGCTTTAGCAGTAATGTTGAAGATGTCTTGCATGTATGGACCTAACTTCTCATAGTAGCTTGATGAAATAGAAACCAAGCACTCAAAAGCAGCTTGTCGAATTTTTATATCTTGTGAAAGCGTTGCCTCACAAACAACTCTCATAATATAATCACGTTCCATATCATTACTGAAATTTGCTTGCGCAAAACCAAGAGCATTGTACAAGGCTCTTGTTGCAGCTAGCCTCACATCATTGCTTGCCTCAGTTGCATTCATGCCTTGAACTACAGCTGTGAGTATTTTATTCACGTGATCTTGTTCTACAGCATCTGGTGAAACTTCTTCACACAAATAACCAAGTGTTTCTAAAGTAGCTTGCTTGACATGAGGAGGGACTTGGTGAATACTTGACAGAAGTGTACCAATGAGCTCAGGCCATTGTTTTTGTGGCAATTCTATGCCAGCAACCTTAGCAATAACTTGTGATGCAGTGGACCGTGCCTCATAAACAGTAGACGTGAGCGTCTGCAACAGGTATGCCTTAATTTGTGCCTTAACACCAACGTCTAGTGATAACCATCTTTGTATTAGCTCATATCTTCTATGCTGCTCTTTCGCATCCAATGCATTTTTAAGAATCAAACCAGCAAGTTTACGACTATCAACAGGCTTCTCATCATTAGCAAGTTCTCCAGATATAGATAACAAAAATCCAGATGGATTTTGCTCCTGAAATTGCTTTAAACTTTCTTCAGCATGCTTACGAACAGACCCATCAACTGCTTGCGCACTCAACAAAATTTGCGTAACTTCCAATGCCATAACGTTTTAGTAAAAACTGTTTTGAGGAAACTGCATCACCATTAAAATCAGTGTAAGATAATCTGAAAACAAACAGCATGAAGAATACATCAATAATAAACATTTCCACATTCACACTGACGTGTGTGAAAGTTAGCAATTAAAAAAAAACAAAAACCAGACAAAAAGACATCTCGAAAACTAGCACAGTTTCACTAATTCTATAGATTTCTAAACTCTAAGAGGCGTTCACGGGCCAGTTCGGCCGGTGTTGACGAACTAATTAGGCCGAACCGCTAACTTCGTTCTTTTGGAAAAGCTAAACCGAACTAGTTTTTCAGTTCAAACGATGTCCAGGGACTCTTAACACCGCTAACAAGCAGAATTCAATAACCGGCTACCAAACACATATCAGCAAAACCAGTTTAGCTTAGATCTGTATATAAAACATACAAACAGGCATACACCTACTTAAAGCCATACAAAAGCACAAGTGCATAACATCATCAAACAGTTCAACCACAATGAATTTCTTTTTTTTTTTTTAAATTAACTCCAAATATACTAATAATCCCTCAAACCCAATCTAAAACCATAGCGATCTACAGTAACATAAAACTACAAAAAACTACAACCAAAACATATTCCAAGGACCGATAATAATCAATTAGACAACACAGACAGATCAGACGATGAAATTTCACCAGTAAATAATCAGATCGTAAATCCAATTATTACGGACATCAAACCCTAACAAATTAATCAATCAATCAAACTAAAAATAAACAGATTACAAAACCTAATAATAATAAAATAAATTACCTGATCGATTAACTTATCAACAGATTAAGTTATCAAACACCGTACGATCAACAAGAACAGGCCAAAAAGCGGCGCTTTTGAAACCCTAGAGAGAGAAGACTGGAACTTCAAATGTATATATATCTGTCTCTGTATTATTATTATTATTGTTTGTTATTATTAAAAAGAACTGTTAATAACTGTAGACGTATATATTTATAAAATTATAGGGGGGGGATTGGGTGTGGGAGGACCACTGTAGTTACGGAATGTATGCAGAGATGAAAAGGTAGAATAAGGTTTTGAAAGTGGGCCCACACGTGGGGTCTGTTTATTATTTGGATGGTGGTTTGAGGATCAACGGATAGGATTTCACCGTGGTTTATCTGACAACTAATATGCGGTGCACAGGTAATATAATTCTTTAATTAATCTTAAGATAAGAAAATAAGACAAGAGTACGCTTATATTACAGTCTTTTTTTAATTTCATACGCTGACTTTATAAAAATTAAAATTAAAATTGAGAGTATACTGGTTGATAAAATAATGAATTAATTATTATTATTATTAATATAATAAAATAAAATTATTAAAAGTAACTAAGGTGATAAAATGTCTACACGTAACATAGTTACGAGTCAAGTTATCTTACATAGTGTAACAAAAATGATACTGGTGAAAAAGATACAAAAAACACAATGGATCACAAAATATGACAAATATAACACAATGCTGAAGAAAAAAGAGACAATTAATTGCACACATGACATAATGATGAATATAAGAAAAAGACACGGTGATATAACATAAATTCTAAAAACTGAAACCAAAAAGGTGAAAACCTAAAAACTAAAATCGTAGGGTTCGATTAGACGATTTCAATGTCGTTTGAATGAGTTCAATCGGAGTCCATTTGATACCCTTCCTACACTTTCTTATTTTTCTTTCACCGTGTATTTTATCATGACCCACATAGTTACATTAAGTGGCGAAGCTTGACTCGAAGGTTCGGGGGTTGGAAGTCGCCGGAGGGTCGAAAGTCACTAGTTTCGGGGGGTCGAAACCCTATATTTCCAAAATTTTCTATATGAATACTATATAATCAGAACTTCTGCGCGAAAATTCGGGGGCGGCCGGCCCCAACAAAGCTGCGCCACTGGTTACATTCTATATCACAATTGTTATATTTAAAATCACTATATTTTCACACTCATTTTCAATTAAATAATACTTTTTATAGTTGTATCATTACATTTTCTCTTTTTCCCACTCACAACTACTTTCAAAAAAAATTAAAAAATAAATATAGGAAACGGTGTTTCCCCCAAATATACCGTTAAACAGTAGGTACCTCATTTTCGCAACTCACAATCTCATCTTAAAATACGAGAGATTCACTCATAAAAATATGGCTAACCTAATTTAAATGTTGTTAGGATAAGAAAGTAAGACAAGAGTTCGCTTATATTAGAGTCTTTCTTTTACTTCATATGCTGACTTTATAAAAATAAAAATTAAGAGTATACAGGTTGATAAAATATTAAATTACTTATTAATATTAATATAATAAAATATATAAAACTATTAAAACTAAGGTAATAAAATGTCTACATGTAACATAATTACATTCTATATAAATTTTTTCTTAATATCTACGAAGGCTACTAATACTGTTAATCGGTTGATATTTTCATGAGACAATATGGACCACAAGTACCGACTTTAGTGAATTTAATTTTCATAAAACAATTATTTTCAGCCACATAAGTGGTCAAAAGTACTATATACATGTAACACTTGTATCAAGAAAAGAACTCACGTGTTAAAAATATTCTAGAAAAAATTAACAGACAAAAATTGTTAGTGTTTATGGCTTCGTATAAAGTTCATTTGCATATCCACTTTTTTCGAAATCATTTTCAAAGATAACTGTAACACGACTTTTAACTCTTGTCATATTGTGTTGTTTGGATCCTATACTAAAAGAATCAACTACCTGAAATGTATAATAGATGGCGAACCTTAAATAACTACTATATATAAAATGTTATGGGCGAAGCTTGGTTTTTGAATCGGGAGGCCGGACTCAAATTTTTTTGATCGGTAGTGGCAAATCGGTGGGGGCCGGACTCAATCTACCTACGAAAATCGCAATTTTATACCACTGCGCCGAAAAACGGGAGGGAGGGTGGGTAGCAGGGCCACCCGGCCCCTGGCCCAAGCAATCCTTCGCCCCTGTAAAATGTGATGTATTCGTCAACTAAATTATCGGCAAATTGTCTTTTTAAATAAATCACACTTTGAGTAATGACTATGGGTGGCAATCATGTCAAATTGGTGGGTTGACAGCTAGTAGGTTTGGGTTAACATTTGACATGAGTTGAGAAATCTGAACACGCCCATGTATTTGCCCGTGTCATTGTATTAACTATAACTCGACCATGCTTAAACTTATGTGATGTGAAACAACTTTGTAACCCGTTTACTAAAATAATGAGTTGGCTGGTTGCGGATGGGCTATAACCAAGTCATTAACAAATGGCCATAACCAAAATTCTACCATGTAAGCAAATTTTAATAAAGTTGTAAAAGCGGATATATTTTCATTATATACTCATCAGTAGACCATCTTAAATTTGACCACTATAAATGTATTAGTATCCACCCCTTCATCCAATAAGATTACATCACCTTCCTTTTTAACGGCAAATTTTTTATTACATCTTTATTCCACCTCACCTTGCATTTGCAAGAATTTGAACCCACAACCTTACATTTGTAAAGAGGGACACCATACCACTAGACCAAGAGGTCATGGGTATATCACCTTACTTAACCACATACAACCCAAACAGGAACTCGCCATCACTACTCAATCAAACTACTTGGGTTGATTGTGGTGATGTATCCACCCAACCCGCACCAACTCGCATTAGCCTGACCCCTTTTTTAGTTGTACGCCCTTTGCAGGTGCTAACGTGTTGCTAATTATTGTTCAACAAGGCTTTATTGTCGGTTGGTATTATAAAAACATGAGCAGCCCATTTCTTTTCTCAATTTCATCATCCTGACGCCATCTCTCTTCTTAATTCCAACATCTCACCGTGGATGGCTTCATGAACATTCTTAAATTAGGATCAAATAACTTCAAAGAAAATAAAAAGAACCAATCAACCGAAAATAAGAACATACCTATCCAAACTTTAATAAAAGCTTTGGTTGCAAGACAATTCAAATCCTAGCTGACTTGTACCCAAATATGCAATTTTGGTCCAAAATAGGAGGCTGAAGATCACAATTTATAAATCCTTACAACCCTAAAATCGTAAAACCCCAACCCAATCAACGAACATAATACCAAAAAAATAATAGTCACCTGCCTGGAAACTACCACAGTTGGAAACTTAAACCCACAGGAAATTAGGGTTAAAACGGTTGAAGATGAAATAAAGGTGGAAACGGGGATAATGAGATCGGTGACAGTCGGCAGGCAGTAATGGTATGTTGAATAAAGAAAGCTGATATGGAATCCACGTATCACAACACGTGCGAAGCATAGAAGTGAAATTGTGTAGGTGTGAAAGCAAAGAAGAAGGCGTGTGTCCCATGGTATTAGTCAACCGGTTTTTTGGCATTCATTATCTCATTCATTTGAATTTACTGATAATTAGCATTTCCATATTATGTGCATAATTAGTTTCCTTATTGTACTTTATAAATACCCATCGTAAATTGTATTCAAAGGTCAAGAAATGATATCATAATTAATATGGTATCAGAGCCTCTCTAATACCTTTCTTTCTTTTTTTCTGATCGCCGATTTCATCTTGGTTTCGACCATGTCCCGCAAAGATAATCAATCTCCTTCCAACCCACCGGCTACGACCGAACATAAACACTAGCACCCCGTCTATTCTGTTACTAGTATTCAAAATAAAGTCAGAACCCTCGACGGCGAAAAGGTCACGTACTTGTCTTGGGTCAAGCTCTTCAAACTCCATGCGAAGGGCTACGATGTTCTTGATCACATCGACGGATCCGGTCCACCTGCTGAAACAGACGGAGGCTATGAAGAATGGATGAAAATTGATTTTGTTGTGCTGCAATGGATATACGGCACGCTCGCTGACGGGTATTGGAAGCGGGTTCTGGATGATTCCGAGACCGCTCAACAGGCAAGGGATAAACTCCAATCTATTTTTTTTAACAATAAAAATGCCCGTGCTTCGTCACTTTTGCAGGCTTTCACCACTACTACGTTGTCTTCGTGTTCCTCGTTTAACGATTATTTTCAGCGACTCAAGGATATTTCTGAACAGTTGAAAGATGTTGACCAACCCATACCCGAGTCCAGGTTAGTGCTGCAAATGATTCAGGGATTGCCCCAAGAATATGACACTACGACTGCATTCATTACCCAATCAAATACCTCTTGGGACGATGCTCGCGACATGATCGAACGCGAGCAACGCCGCCAAGCTGCCCGCCAACAGATTGCCCTTACTGCTCCTCGTGGGCCCAACCCAAACACTCCAACACCAAACTCTTCGAACCCACCACCCAACACCAATCCGCATCCACCACCTTCCTACAACCCTTCCCAACAATTTGATCCATACTCTCAACGCCCGTCATACCGTGGTAGGGGCCGTGCCCGAGGCGGTTATCGCGGAGGTCGTGGAAACTATTACGGTGGACGTGGCCGGTCTTACAACTATACCAACTACTCAAACCCAAACACATACTTTCCTAGTCCAAACCAACCCAACAACTCATGGTGGCCCACTCCACCACCTTGTCCACACCCAGCCCAATCCCCATGGTCTTCATCTTGGATCAGGCCCAACACTACAGCCCAACACGGCAGCCCCACCCACTCCACAAACCCAACCCAACCCAACCCGCCCTACCAGCCCACTCCTTACTCGGGTTACGGCCTGACAGCCCAACACCCATACGGCCCTCCTTTTCCAGCCCAGCCCACTTTCCAAAACCCAGCCGTAGACCCACTACAACCCACTGAACTTGGCGCGACACTTTCCACCATAACCTTAAATCAACCCGATCATACCTGGAACCTGGACACGGGTGCATCTTCTCACATTACTGCAGACCAAGGTCAGATTACTACTCCCTTATCATCTTCTGTTAATACTAACATACTTGTTGGAAATGGTCAAACTTTGCAAATATTGGGATCGGGCCACAGCTTACATACAACCGATGATAAATCCTATACCTTAAATCACATACTTTATGCCCCTAATGTCGTTAAAAATCTTATTTCAGTTAGAAAGTTTACTTGTGATAATCTTTTGTCTATTGAATTTGATCCTTACGGTTTTACTTTGAAGGATCTCAAGACTGGACAACGACTTTCACACCATTACAACACCGGTGATCTTTACCCTTTCATACCACCAACTCAAGTCCTTTTGACTGCGTCTTCAAATAAGTGGCATGACCGTCTAGGCCACCCGGGTCATTAAGTTTTGCATTTCCTTTCTAGTCATTTTAATGTTTCGTGTAATAAAGATTCCTTTGGTTTTTGTGATTCATGTCATGTGTCAAACAGTAAATGGCTTCCGTTTGGCGATTCTACTTCATTTACTTATGCACCTTTCGATATTATTCACTGTGTCTTGTGGACTTCTCCTGTCCTTAGCAATGCCTCATATAAATACTATATGGTCCTCGTGGATAATTATTCTAACTATGTGTGGGTCTACCCTTAAAATTTAAATCTGAAACTTTTCCCACTTTTGTTAAATTTCACAAATTTAGACAAAAACAATTTCACAAAAACATAAAAAGCTTTTCAATGTGATATAGGGGGAGAATTTGACAATAATGCATTTCACTCCTTTGCTTCCCAACAAGGCCTCACTTTTCATTTCTCCTTTCCGCAAACATCACCACAAAATGGTCGTTTTGAACGCATGATCAGACGCCTAAATGACATAATCTGAACCCTTCTTGCCCATGCACACATTCCTCATTCCTTTTGGGTAGAAGCACTCCACACCGCCACATACTTACACAATATTCTTCCCACCAAACGCCTCAATTTCAACACACCAACTTATGCTTTATTTCTTTGCCACCCCACATATGATCATCTCAAAGTTTTCGGGTGCGCCTGTTTTCCTAACGAGTCTGTCACTCAACATAATAAACTTTTACAACGCTCTCATCGGTGCATCTTTCTTGGGTACCCACCTAATTTTCGTGGCTATCGTTGTCTTGATCCTAAAACCGGTAAGGTACATATCTCTAGACATGTAGATTTTGACGAGTCCTCTTTTCCCTTTGCCGAACACCACACCATTCTACATACCACTTCCTTGATGATGAACCACCACCAAACTTATCCTACCATTTCCCACCCCACACGCCTACTGCTAACCAAACAACCCAAAACCCACCAACTAGCCCACACTCACACCCTCCCTTTAACACTCCTGGCCCATCCTCGTCCTTAGCCCAATCCCCACCTCACCTGCTGACCTCAGCCCAGCCCTCTCCTACTGTCACCGGCCCACATTACCAGCCCACACCTTCTTCGCAACCCACCGGCCCAACTGCCCCACCACCTATACCCCAAACCGCTCCTATACTACCCACAACAAACACCCACCCGATGTCCACCAGGGCAAAGGAAGGAATCATCAAACCAAATCCCAAATACAACCTCCACACTTCATCCTACCCTACGGTTTCACCCATCCCTACCTCCCACTTGCGAGCTTTGGCCGACCCAAATTGGCAAAACACCATGAACTGCGAGTACAAAGCATTAATAGATAATGGTACATGGGAGTTGGTTCCTCGACCGGAGTCTCATCCCGTCATTCGATGTATGTGGTTATTTTGGCATAAGTTCAAAGCTGATGGATCTCTAGACAGGTACAAGGCTCGCTTTGTTGTGAACGAGAAATCTCAGACAGTGGGCATAGATTACGATGATACTTTTAGCCTGGTGGTTAAACCAGCCACCATACGTACGGTTTTATCATTGGCTGTTTCCAAAGGTTGGCCGATTAATCAAATGGATGTAAAAAATGCTTTCTTACATGGTGATTTACAGGAAACCGTTTTCATGCACCAACCACCGGGATTTGTAGACACCTCTCGGCCTCAATTTGTTTGTCGCTTGCGTATGTCCCTCTATGGACTTAAGCAGGCGCCTAGGACATGGTTCAGCAGGTTTTCTACTTTTGTCACAGCTAGAGGATTCAAAAGCAGTGTTTGTGACCCTTCTTTATTTATTTATCACCACGGTGATCACATGGCATATTTACTTCTTTATGTTGATGACATCATTCTGACAGCTTTGTCTACAGCTTTACTTAACAACATTATTGGGCTTCTCTCGAGAGAGTTTGCCATGTCAGATATGGGAGCTTTGCATCATTTCTTAGGCATCACTGTCCATCGAGACTCTCATGGTTTATTCATGTCACGGACGCAATATGCTAAGGATATTTTGCATCGGCCAACATGACTAACTGCAAACCCTGTTCCACACCAGTTGATACAGATGCCAAACTCAGTGCCTTAGCTGGCAAACCTCTTCAGGACGGCACATTATATCGTAGCTTAGCTAGCACTCTTCAGTACTTAACATTGACGAGACCTGACATAAGCTACGCAGTCCAGCAAATCTGTCTTTTCATGCATGCTCCCAGGGAACCTCATTTTGCCTTTCTCAAACGCATCTTACGCTATGTTCAGGGAACTTTGGACTATGGTCTACGTATTTCTCCCAGCCCAAGTCTGAATTTGACGGCCTATTCTGATGCTGACTGGGCTGGTTGCCCTGATTCCCGACGATCGACCTCTGGTTACTGTGTTTACATGGGTCCCAACTTCCTCTCTTGGTCCTCAAAACGGCAACCCACCATTTCTCGATCTAGTGCTGAAGCTGAGTATCGAGTCGTTGCCAATGCTATTGCCGAAACCACGTGGCTTCGAAATCTCCTGCTTGAGTTGCACACCCCGATTCGTCAGGCTACTATCGTTTATTGCGACAATATTTCAACAGTTTATTTGTCAGGGAATCCAGTGCAACACAAACGGACCAAACACGTCGAGTTAGATATTCACTTTGTGTGCGAGAAGGTCCAGTTGGGTTATGTTCGGGTCCTTCATGTACCCTCATCTTATCAGTATGCCGATATTTTCACCAAGGGTCTTTCTCGCCAATTATTTGAAAGCTTTCGTGACAGCTTGACCGTATGCCGAAGCCCCCGGTCAACCTGAGGGGGAGTATTAGTCAACCGATTTTTTGGCATTCATTATCTCATTCATTTGAATTTACTGATAATTAGCATTTCCATATTATGTGCATAATTATTTTCCTTATTGTACTTTATAAATACCCATTGTAAATTGTATTAAAAGGTCAAGGAATTATATCATAATTAATACATGGGTGGGCCAAAGAACCAAAAAACTATTCATCTTATGTTTTGAATTATACATAGTATATAATTGTTTTGACCAAACACCTTAATGAAAAGATAGAAAGAACCTTTGAACATATTTACATGTCAAGTATAAAATACAAATAAAGGGACCCTACATAGTTATTATGACTTTGAACAAGACCACTAATACAAAATTTTTATACAGAGATGATTTGTAAAGAAAATAGTTAGTGTTTAAACGCCATACTCCAATAGCCTCCACTCCTTTTTTATCCTATAGTTGTAGTGCATTCTATAACTTTTTGAAGAAAAAAAAGAAGCTAAATAGAACCATATTTTAGGTAATACAATGACAGTTAAACATAGCATGATTCTAGACAAGATGTTATCATTTTCTACATTACATGTACTTTATAAAATGAACATAAAAGTATTGTTGAAACGAGAATTGTGTTAACAACATCATTCATAAGAAGAAAACATCTAAAGCAACTCCATCTAGAGAGAAACTCGGACAATCTTATACTCCGAGTAGTATCTAAGTTTATCTATCGATTCAATAAACTTTTAATACCATTTCGAATCTTTACCAAATTTATAAGGTCAAAAGGTGACTTTAGAAACGATTAAATTCCGTAAATGTTCATTAATTTAACTTGTTTATCATATCCAAAATGGTATGTTTTCGTTATCTTTAGATTTTTATGTGAAAACGAAATATGAGGTTAAGCTAAATGTGTTCGTGAATACGGTGAGATTTTTGTATATTGGATTATGATGGAGAGCCGTCAGAAACCCATTCCGGAGTCTATTCAACGTCGTTTAAACGAATATCTTCGTCACAAATCTGCCGGAGGGATGTAGTGGGGTTGATTTAGCAACTAGAGTTCGTGAATACGGTGAGATTTTTGACCTTTACATAGCGAGAAAACGTGATAAAAGAGGTAATCATTTCGGTTTTGTTTCCATGTTGGATGTGAAAGATAGGATGGAACTTCTCAGATATCTAAGAAGCATTCGATTGGGAGAAAATAAGTTATGGTTTAATATCGCTCGTTTTGTTTTAGAAGATGGTGAGATAAATATGAGAAGGCAGGATCCGGTTGAGGAGATGCGTACTGAAACCAATGTTAATGTTGGCATGGATCAAATGGGTTCGAAGTTTGAATCCGGTGAGAGATCGTTTAAAGAGATGCTAGTCGGTAGATCAATTACTATTGATGATCGATTTAATGGTTTTGCTACGTTGCATTGGAAAGCCATTATAGTTAGAATGATTGATGTCGAAGCTTTGAAGAGTATTTATCATTTTATGGAGGGTATTTTTCCAGGAAAGGCCAAGGTGCAATATTTGGGTGGTCTAGATCTGTTAATCTCTTTTGATGATTCGAAGACGGCGGTTGGTATGCTTGAGTCGGTTAAACATGCTTCTGACAAATTATCCTCATGTTGTTTATGGGAAGGCCAAGCGTTGAGTTTCGAAAGGTTGGCATGGTTAAAAGTGGAGGGTATTCCGTTGCATTTGTTTAACCAAGAGGTTTTCATCGAAGTTGGTAGTTTGTTTGGAAAGGTCGTTCATAAAGCGTGTAAATCGGACTCAGATGGTGATTTATTGTTTGATTATGTTGCAGTCCTGGTTGGTGATGGTAAAAGATTGTCGGAGGAGATCCTTTTGCGATGGAAAAACAGAAAGTACAGGGTATGGATTCATGAAGAATTGGGTGATTGGATTCCGGAGTTCTACACAGTTGACGCTAATGTAGGGGACCCTGATATGGATACTGATTCACAGAGTTCCGGTGATTCACAGATTCTGGTGATTCAAGCAGTGATGATGAGGTAGCTGAGGAACCGCACAAAGAAGAATCAATCCCGGAATTTGTTCCGTCGAACACAACAGTTAACGATGATGACGTCATTGAAGATAATTTGGAAAGGAGTAATTGCCGTAATAATGATTTTAATGATCAGTCAACTCATGTTTTTTAATGATCAGTCAACTCATATTTCTAGAAAGGATTTAAATCCGGATGTTTTGATTGAAGATTTTGTTCCAGCTAATAATTTTAATTTTGACCATGAGAATATTATGGTTTCAGTTGACAAATCGTATGTGGCCAAACGCAAGAAAGGTAAAAAGGCTAATGTGGGCCAGCCCAGCCCAATTTATACAAGCAGCAATGATAGTCAGAGGGTTGTGAAGAAGCCGAAACAGGTTGATGATGATTTATTTGGTCTTAACAGCCTATTGGGTATCCCGGACGTTGATCCAACTTCAGTAGTTTCAAAATCAGATAATGAAGCAGAGGATTCGTTTGATCTAAATAATGTTCCTGTGGGGTCGTTCGGTACAAACGATGGGGAAGAGGTTAACCATTCGGATACAAGGGATGACTATGAACATAGCAGTGGGGATCAGAGTCATCATCTGCGAACAATTGAGATGGAAGCAACTAAAGCTTTGGGTTGTAACTTGGGCGCAAACCTTGTTACACATGACAATTTGATTTTGGAAGCGATTACAAACGAGGGGTTACAATCGGCTCCTAAATGAATTGTTTGTCGATCAATACTAGGGGTTTGGGTACGGTGAAAAAGCTACCTGGATTAGCAAATTAAAGTTAGATCTCAGTGTGTCATTTATTGGTATTCAGGACACTATGGCGTCTAATGTTAACTCTGGTATGGTTTCGAAGTTTTGGGGAGGTTATGGTTTTGATTTTGAAAAGGTAGATTCGATTGGTAATTCGGGGGGTTTACTTAGTATTTGGGATCCTAAATTTTTGTCAAAAGATTTGGTATTGAAAGATAATAATTTTTTACTTGTTTATGGTTTATTGGCGGATGGGTTGAATCGGCTGAATGTGGTTAATGTTTATGCACCTCAAAACAATGTGGAGAAAAGGGAGTTATGGGAAAAATTATCTCATGTGATAAATACGGGTCAAGGTTGGTGGATTATTTTCGGGGACTTCAATGCCGTTAGAGAAATGTCTGAAAGAAAAAACTCTTGTTTTGATCCAGTTTGTGCTAGAGATTTCAACGGTTTTGTAGATGATAATTGCCTGCGGGAGTATAACTTGAAAGGTATGAAATTTACATACTTAGTGAATAGAAGAGGTGTTTGCAAATTGAGTCGTATTGACAGGGTGTTTGTGTGCGATGGTATTTTTAACAAATGGTCGTCCAGTTATGTTAGAGTTCTTAAGAGGTTTCATTCGGATCATGCGCCATTATTTTTGTCTTTGGTGGATACTAATTGTGGCCCGAAACCCTTCCGTTGTTTTGATTCGTGGTTGGACAGACCCGGGTGTTCAGAAGTTATTAAATCATCTTTACTGGGGTGGGTTAATGAAGGTTCGGCTCATATTAATTTGATGAAAAAATTGGTTGCGCTTCGCGACATGCTTACCGAATGGATTAAAGAATTCAGGAAAAAAAATAAAATGAGGATGAGAAACGGATGAAAGAAGAATTGGAAGATATGGAATGCTCAATGGAACAAAAAGAGTTGGACGAGGCAGAATTATGGGTCTGGGCGGAATGTAAGAAGTCTCTTCAGGAGATTAAACTCTATAGATCTCGTGATATGAGACAAAAATCACGAGTGAAATGGGCTTCTCTTGGAGATGAGAATACAAGTTTTTTCCGTAGTATCGTTAATGGCAGAAAAGCGAGAAATGCAATTCCGAGCTTGGATATTAATGGCGAATGGGTTTCTAAACTGTCTTTAATTAAGAAGGAAGTTCTACGCTTTTTCCGTTCTCATTTTAAAGAGAGTGTGGCAGTTCGGCCGGATATTAGTTGTGATGGGTTGAGGCGTATTGATGAGCTCGACTGTTGTATGTTGACTAATATATTTTCTTTACAGGAGATAAAGGAAGTTGTTTTCGATTGTGGTTCTAACAAAGCTCCAGGTCCCGACGGTTTTAATTTCCGCTTTGTTAAGCGGTTTTGGGATGAGCTTAAGGATGGTTTTTTTTTTGGATCATGACGGATTTTCATGACACATGCTATATTAATCCGGTTGTAGCTCTGCTTTTATTACATTGATCCCTAAAGTTAAATCGCCTATGGGACTCAAAGATTACAGACCTATTAATTTGATTGGGATGATTAGCAAGATCATTTCCAAAGTTTTAGCCAACCGTCTTAAGAAGGTCTTGGGTAAGTTAATTTCAGAGACCCAATCTGCATTTTGTCGGATCGTTTTATTCTTGATGGGCCCCTCGTTGTTAATGAAGTCTTGGAGTTATTAAAACGAAAAAAAAAAACAAAGGCTTTTCTTCTGAAGATAGATTTTGAGAAATCTTATGACAATGTCAAATGGCGTTTTTTATTATTTATTTTATCTCAAATGGGATTCCCGACGATTTGGTGCAAGTGGATTAAGGGTATCCTTGAGTCGGCTAGGGCTTCGGTGCTTGTTAATGGCTCCCCAACATTCCAATTTAAAAGTGAAAAAGGGCTCAGGCAAGGTGATCCGATCTCCCCTTTTTTTATTTCTTATTGTTATGGAATGTTTGTCGTGGTTGTTGGAGAAAGCGAGAAGGATTGGTATTCTTAAGGGTATTACTTTGTCGGCTGAAAATTCGAATATAAATCACCTTTTCTTTGCGGATGATGCTTTGATTATAGGTGAATGGTCCTATGTGAACATTCAAGTTACGGCCCGTATCCTTAGAATATTTTATTTGTGCTCGGGTCTTCGTATTAACATTCATAAGTCGAATCTTTTCGGGGTTGGTACGGAAGATGGGGAGGTTGATAGTATGATGGAAGTGTTGGGATGTAGGCGTGGTATTTTTTCGTTCAATTATTTGGGGATTCGAGTGGGTGCTAAGATGACTAGAATTCAAAATTGGAATGTGGTTATTGATGTCATTAAGAATCGCTTGTTGGTTGGAAAGCCAAACACTTATCTATTGGGGGCCGATTAATTCTTATAAAATCGTCCTCGAAAACTTGCTTATCTATTATCTTTCCCTCTACAAAGCTCCTATGGCGGTTATAAAATGTATGGAGGCTATTATGAGAAAGTTTCTATGGGCGGGTAGTAGTGTGGAGAAGAAGATTAATTGGGTCGCTTGGGATGTCGTTACAAGACCAAAATCGGACGGTGGTTTAGGACTCTCAAAGTTGGAGGATGTTAATGATGCGCTCATATTGAAATGGGCGTGGCGGTTTAAGAATGGTGGAAATACCCTTTGGAAGAAACATATGATCGGATGTCATGGGTCTAGTCACTCTTGGTCGTTTCTTCCTTGTACGCCATCGGCTAGCGGTTGTTGGAAGCAAATAGTTAAAATAGGGAGGAAAAATATTTGGAACGTAATACCCTTGATAGCTACTTCAAGTGTGTAGTTGGTGATGGCTCGTCTATAGGGTTCTGGACCGACTCCTGGCTTCGGGAGGAACCGCTTCGTATAATTTATCCTGCTTTATTCAGACTTGAGCGGCATAAATGGGTCTCCATTGCGGACAGATTGCTGGTCGAAAATGGCAGAAAAACAATGCAATGGGATTGGAAATCTGCTCCAGTTTCCGCGGCAGAGGTGGCGAAGTATTTTCAGCTTATATCGGATATTTACGACTATGATTGGAAGGGTGGAGTAGATATTTGGAGGTGGAAAGCTGATAATTCAGGGAGTTCTCGGCTAAAAAAGCCAAGCAATTGTTGTCCAATTATCCACGCAGTTCTGTTACGTTTAACATGAATTGGAAGGTTGGGTCCCTTTGAAGTGCAAGGTGTTAGTGTGGCGAGCGGCACTTAATCACATACCAACCAAAGTGGAATTATGTAAGCGAGGCGTTAATCTTAGGAGTCAATTATGTGAGCTTTGTGATGCCGAGGGGAGACAACCACACATTTGTTTACTGGATGCTTTTATGCGGCTGAGGTTTGGAGGCGAATTGAGTCATGGTGCAGACTTAATCCGATGATTATTTTTGATGTTGGGGACCTGTTGAAGACTGATTATATGCAGCCGATGTCTAAGCAAGCCAAAAAGATTTTACAAGGTATTTTTTTAACCACTATATGGATCATTTGGTTTGAACGCAATGATCGTATCTTCAAAGGCAAGCGTCGTAGAGCTGTTGAGGTGGTTGAAAGCATCAAGATGACGTCTTATTTTTTGTTTAAACATAGGAATAGAATGCAATTTCAAGGTTGGAATGTTTGGTGTAATTACCCGTTGAACGTGATGTAATTTCGGTTGTTGGCCCATCGATCCTTGCTTTAAGGACCGGTCGTGGTCGTTTTTGAATGAAGTTTACCTTTCAATAAAATATCCAAAATGGTATTGCACACTTGACTACGCTTCAATTAAGTTCATGGAAGAATAGACTTAACTCATACATCTAATAACATGACATAATGTCTGGCTCACAAAAAGTGCTAAATAGTAAATAAATCATCCAAATACTCATTTGAAATCACTTGGTATTTATTAAAGTGCGAATACATTTTGGATCGCAGTATCTTAATTGATTGACACGAACATTAAAAAAAAAAAAATTAACGGTGACTTTTATTCGTTTTTTTATGGAGATAAGTAGGTCACATCCGTTATTTGACGGACCCGCCACCCGATGTCCGGCCAAACTATGGTGTCATAACCAGGTCCACGCTGGCATCGGTATGGGGCTTGGCGTTCCATAAGAACCTTAACATGTCTGTTCTTCCGTATTAGATGAGATGATAATCGTTGTGCCCCGCAAGAACTATGTTCTCTGAGATAACACTGGAGGATAAAACTCGTGTTGGCTCGGACTCGAACTTGCGACCACAAGGATCTAGTTCTTATCTTTATTACTCTGACCACTCCACCATGATAAAGGGTTGTAAAACCGTATTAAACCTACATTTTAAATTAAAGATAAAAATAATAAGATTATATCGAGTTGTATGATAGTCGGTGGATACTTTATTGCATTATTAGGAGCGCCAACCAATCCATTGTATGATAGTCGGTGGCCACCAATACTACTTTTTATATACTTTAGCGTATATCGTTTTTTATGTAACTTACATGAATAGGCAAATAGGGTCGGCTTAATGTTTTTGGAGACCCAAAGCAAACGAAAATGTCAGGGCCCTTTTCAGAAAGACACAAACTCTTTGATATAAACTCTTTACCTTTTTTAAACTTAAGACCGTCAATAATAAACTAAAAACTTTATAGTTGATTAAGTTATAAAAAGTTTTAAAAGTTATTTCTTGTGTGTATACAGATTATTTTTCATGCTTAAATTGATGCATAAACTATTTTTTAGAAAAAAAAAAAATTATCTACTATATAATTTTTTTTTCCCTAAATGAGGCTATTTTATGGAGGCCCCAAACCCTAGCTTGGGTTAGTAAAACTGTTAAGCCGGCTCTGCAGGCAAATACCATGCTATGGAAGTTGACAACGTTTGTATTTCTAATTTTCGATACAGTAATTAATTACATATTTATTTATTTCATGACTATGTAGGTGGTGCCCCCACCATCCAATCCCCCTACCCCATTGCTTTTCGATCCTTTGTATGATAGTCGGTGGTCACCAATACTACTTTTTATATACTTTAGCATATATCGTTTTTATGTAACTTAAATGAACAAGTTTTTTTTTTTTTTTTGAATGGCCAATTTCACACCCAAAGGGATCGAACCCCACACCTCTCCCTACACCTAAGTACATGAACAAGTACTATGCTATGGAAGTTGACAACGTTTGTATTTCTAATTTTCGATACAGTAATTAATTACATATTTATTTATTTCATGACTATGTAGGTTTAGGTTAGGGTAATGTCCTCAAACACATTAGTTAGGTGGTGCCCCAACATCCCCCCCCCCCCCCCCCCCCCCCCCACCACACACACACACACCCCCACCCACACCCACCCACACCCACCACACACACACACACACACCCAAACAAGGGTGTTATCAAAGCCCTCGTCAAACCCCTTAACAAGTGCAAGAAGGGAAGAAAAGGAGGGCCCACCCCATATTACCGTTACTTGTCTGCCCATCGTCAACGTCCTCAACCACCGTCTCACCGTTAGGGTTGTTCTTTTTAACCAAAAACCGAACTGACCCGAGATGATCCGGCCTAAGGAACTAGCTTAACCGATTAAGTATTAACTAGAACCTAAGGAACGATTATACTTTAACATGACTTCACTGGATTGGGTTGGTTTTTGGCTTGAATCTTGGTGATTCGTGCTGATCCGAAAAACCCAAGAAACCTACCCCCAAAACTTACAAAAAAAATGACTTTTCCAATTCCCCTTATTTTCCTTACGGTGAATTGGCATATTTTCTAAAAAACTAAGTTCACAATGACATTTTCTATGCATTCATTATCCTCAAGATATTCATATTCCTAATATTACTCTTCCCTATTATTGTTTTACACAGGCAATCAAGGGTGTCACTCTGATTTTTTCATCGACAAAAAAAAGCACATTATCAACAAATCCATCCATCGCACACTTGTACCAATCACCTTACAACTACTTTCAAGTATGCAATCTAGGACTCAAGGTACATTTAACAATCAACTCATCGCAGCATACTCGTTCTATCACATACTTGTTCATGTTTTAATATAAAGAGACTAGCTTTAACCGATAACCATTTAACCCAACCCGATAAACCCAAACTCGATTACCGGTTAAACCCGTACCCGATATAGTTAATTGGGTCGGTAATCAGGTGATATTTTCACCACTGAAAACCTGAATAACCCGACAATAGAACAACTTACCCGATGAACACTCTTTACTCACCGCCATTATATGCCATCATTGTGGGTAAGAAAATAGGTGTTCGCCACCTACCGTCATCATCCTCACCAACCACCGTCTTACCACCCATCATCCAGCTTGTTCTCCCCCCCCCCCCCTATTTCTCCCTCTCCCCATCTCTCTCACCATCTCCCTTTCTTGCTTTCTCTCTCCCTATCTCTCTCCTGCTTTCCATGTCTCGCTCTCTCTCCCCCTCCCACCCTCCATCTCTCCCAATCTCCCTTCCCTCCACCCACCATTTAGTGGGTTTCTTTTATGTGGTTTATGTTTGGCTGTTTTATGTTTGTGTGGTTTTAACAAAACCATGAGGCTGAAATAACCACACACCTTTTGTTAGGGTATTAGGCGTATATAGGTGACGAGTTATATTGTTTAACCCAAAGACAACCTTTATATTTATGTATGTCAGACAAATCAATCCTTACGTTCACGCACAGTTCAAAACCTGTAACCCGATAATGATCCGTTTAATTTGTTTTAGTTAAACATGACAAATGGATTAGCACGTTGGTGAGTAATAATCAAGCTGTAAATGTGTTAATAAGGTCAACAGATTAAATGAGTTAGCAGGTCTACCTATCTACCTATCTAATAAACAGATTAACCAGAACACAACCTGTTTAATTAAATAAATCAGTATGACCACAATCCATTTGTCAAACACATTAGATATCACAACCTTTCTGATTAGTTTCATATAAAGAAGGTTTTATAGTTGAATAAGAACCGCATTCTTTTCCTCTACTACCATCCAAACAACTCATCTCCAGATTTTCTCCACACTCATCTCCAAACATTGAGGATGATCCTACTTTTTTATTTGGGAGAGATAATTTCATCTTTTCATTATATCATGCATTACTTTTTTTTAATTGTCTACATTTTGCATTAGTTTTTAAGGTAACGGTTTGTTTGATGGAATGGAAGGAAGAATGGAATAGACCATTATGAGGCAATGAAAAATAGTGTGTTTGGTTGTTTAAAGGAATGGAATCACGCATTTCACAAGACATTCCATTCCCTCAAAACTATTCTATCCACCCCCATGTTTTTTTTTCATTCTATTCTTCATTCACCCTTTACTAACAACACCATAACCCACCACTGCTGCCAACACCACCCATTATCGTCGCCCACCACCGCTGCCAGCCACCCACCCCACACCACCCACGATCGCCGTCACCACTCACCACCGTCGTTGTCGTCGCCACCACCCACTACCTTCACCCACCCACCACCACCGTCACCCACCACCATCACCCACCCACCACCACCGCCACCGTCACCCACCCAACGCCACCCACCACCGTCACCCACCCACCCCCGCCTCCACCACCTACCATCGTCACTCACTACGATTTCCTTTACCCACAACTACCGCCGTCACCCACCACCGCTACTACTCACCATCGTCACCCACGTATCATCACCTCCATCCACCTCCACCCATCGCCAGCGTTCCACCACCCATCACCGTCGTCGTCGTCGCCACCACCCAACACCCACCCCACGCACGCCACCACACACACACCACCACTAAAAACAACCCACCATCGCCACTACTCACCATCGTTGCCCACCCACCATAACGACCATCCACCTCCACCGTCGCCGCCACCCACCACCGCAGCTACCACCACATATCACCATCCACCATCACCCGCCACTAACCACCACCCACCACAACCACTCACCACTTATTTTATTCATTCGTCTTTTCCTGCCTATCCAACAACACAAAGTAATGCTTTGTTTTATTCCCACATGACATGGAATGTTAATAATGATCCATTCCATTACCTCGTTCATTTCATTCTCTCATCCATTCCATTACCCCATACCAAACAGACACTAAATGTTTTTACTCATTGCGTTTAGGTTGTACATACATGCATTACTAGCCACTTTGCATGACAATTTTTTTTTTCTTTCTAGCATTAAAAAATTTTAAAATAGAAAATTAAAAGAATGTATAGTCCGTTTTTGTTCCGCTTAGAATAATTTGTTACACATGAAAGATTATATAAATTGATTGACATAGCAAAGCTTATGCATGAAATGGTAACTTGTGGAGGAATACATAGATAATTTGTGATGTGTTGACATGCTCAACCCAAACTCAAAAACACCATTGTTGTATTTGGTAACCTAAATGAATATATGTGTTTAGTTTGCCAAAATTTTGAAGACAAAAAGAGGAGCAAATAGCTCCATCACGAGCGATGGTTATGGAGATCATAAAGGGAGAAAATCCCAGTCTTCATGATCAAATACAACTAAATAAACGTTAAAGATAATAGCTATTGTGTCATGGTCTGGTGCATGGTCGTCTCAAGTGTGGTTTTGAAAATCTTCAATAAGCCGTGAGGTTGGGTAGGTGTTTATCATAGGCGTCGTGTGTGGGGACTGGGGACAACTCAACCATGCAAGACTTATGTATATTATTAATCCAAAAGCATTGGGTTTGGGTTTCATTAAACCAAACACAGCCAATTACAAATGATACGTAGGTAAACGGGCCACAAGTTGCGTCGCTACCCCTTTTGTATTGCAAAACCTACTCTATTAAAAATAAAACATTGGCCCTTAGCAGCTGGGGAATTACTTTGCATAACTTTCTTCACGCGATCGAGAAGCTTGATTGCTTGCGGGGCCAGCGCTCCAAAAGTATCAAAAGCGAAAGGCACAAACACATGCTGGTTCTCTAGACAAGCCGCTTCATGTTTATCCACAAAATATTAACAATCGCGGCTACACGTTTTCGTATTTCCAGAGTTCAAATGAATGTATAAGAATTAACAATGTCGAATATAATCTCATGACAATTTATTTTCTTGTATAAAAGGGGGTTAAACATATTGAGTATGCATATGTGTATCGTTTTTCATGTTACTTATCGGTTATTTATGGGTTTTTTTTTGTACTTCTTTGATGACAAGAAAGATTTAAGCTCGTGGAAATTTATTAGTTGCTGTTTTATGATTATTTTATCACATTTAACATTTATTTTTATCTACATTTTATGCATTTAGACCATAGGTAATACATCGTTTTGGAAAATATAAGTTTTTTTGGGACATGAAATATAATTAGGTTTATTTTTAATGTTTTTTAAGGCATAGTGAAATTGCTAAAGATCTTAATGGAGATTGGAAAGAGTTGAAAAGAATATTAAAGAAAAAGTTACGAAGAAATCAGACTAAAATGATGCAATTAAAGTGCACAAGAGATACAATATTTCATACGTACTTCATGGCTCATGCTAAGCTATTTCCTCTTCGTTAAAGTGAACTAAAGAAAGAAAAATAATGAGGTGAATGCAGCTTTGGGTCTCCATCAACATCCAAGAAAATTTCAAGTTATAAAATTAATTGGTTTTAAGATAATTATTTTATTGGGCTAAAAATTAGTGATGAAGATTAAAACGAATCGTTGAGCTACCATGAATTTAACGTTGGCCATGATATGGGCTTATGATTAATATATTGTGGGCTTAAATTTTGTTGGGTTACAAGCTTGATTAGGAGTTACGAGATTATTAAAAAACTAGTAGGGAACTCGCACGTTGCGGTGGAGTCGACAATACAGGGCGTAAACGAATCCAAACCTTAAAACGATTAAAAGGTGTATGTTTGTATGTGTGTAAGAACATGTGCTTCGCAGTGGGGTAATTTTTTAAAGTTTACAAGGAGACATGATATCATGTTACGTTCTATATACCATATGCAATTTGACCTACATGTCGGTAAAAATGGAAGTAGCGTTTTGACTTATTAGCAACTGTTATTATACTAATAGTCCTACTCAATATGTTGAAAGTGCCAAATTTGGAGAGATTGCCGAGGAGAAGAAATCACAGGGACCTTTATAAAATCCACATTAAGAGGAGGTTGGAATAACTCATATGTAATCAACTTGCAAATAAGCATACCCATAACGTTCACATCGTGCTCAACCATAAGCCCAAAGCGATCCACTAATGCTTCATCAATAAAATCACGATGCTTCCACCGTCCACCAAAACCACGACCTCTTTGTTGCTAACTTTTCCTAGTAACCGCAAAGTTTGAGGTAAGATCGTACCAGATATATCATGAAACGAGACCTCCGTTGGCGTCCTCATCAGTAATACGTTGGTTATCTCCGTGATTGGTTCTTTCTCCACCGTTTCATTCACGTCGCTGATCATGAAGAGTTGTGGGTTACTGCACTTATGCCCGGGTACATATCTTTCGTCGCAATAATAACAAAGCCCCATCTCCCGACGTGCTTTAGCCTCGGACCTGAGATCCTGCGTACTGAGCTCGGAGTAGGTAAAGCCAAACGTGAAGCAGGCCTGGGACCTAACAACCCTGGATTGGAATTAGGCTTCCTCTGCGCTGAACTGTTTCCAACATTCTTGGAATAATGTGGAACCCTATGATGCAAATTGATTTTGTCTTTTACAGTCCTAGCGATTTCGATTGCCTCCACTAAATGGCGAGGCTTCTTGAGCTTCACATCTAGCCGAATCTCCCCCTTCAATCCACCAATGACACAACCAACCAAACAAGATTTCGGTAGCTTGTCAATCCAATGTGATAACCATTCAAAAGCCTCGACATATGCAGCAAGCATAGTTTGTTGTTTGAGTCGATGTAAAGATTCATTCGGATAATCGTAGTCAGTCGAGACAACATGAGTTTAATAAGGCCATCGAAAATTCTGCCCACGATAGCGGTCCACGTTTTTTGTATACCAATGGTGCCATTGGAGGGCATGGCCATCTAAATGAAAGGAGGCTAGGCTAACTTGATCTTCGGTTGCCACCTTTTGAAAATCAAAATATTGCTCTGCTTGATACAACCATCATGTAGGGTCGTCACCACTTTAATCGAGGAAAATTGAGCTTGAGATAGGGTTTTTACTCCCCACCCGTAACAACCATCATTCCTCCTCCAGATCCCAAAGCGCCGGTGGTACCTCGCTCTTTGACGGTTTTGGAAATCCGCCATTAAGCGATCGAACATAGTTGTGAGTCGCGTAACATTTTCTGTTATTTGTTGTTGAAATTGCTCTAGAGTCTTTTTAGGAGTCTCTATGATGGATCAAGACCGCTCTGATACCACTGATGTTCATCGATCGGTTATCACAGAAAAGATAAATTAAGAGAGAAAACTAGAAAGAGATTAAGAGGAGAATAGATTATTTTTTTCGCATGATTATTCTGGAATGCAAAGTCCCCCTTATAAGGAGGTACAAGGTAACATAATAGCTTAATTAAGGTCCTACTTATACGTACATATAAAAGGCAGTCAAACCCATCATCCCTTCATTATAGCACAAAGTCTTCCTTTTGTTTAGCCTATGGTGGGTCTTGGTCTTCCTTTTGTTAAGCCTTGGATTTAGTTGTCACGTAACACTAAGATCAAGATTGTAATTAAGGAGGATCACTAGTCACAAGCAAGCAATTAGAAGTTGATGGCAAACTAGAAAACTTGAAAGATTCGACCTCCAATGCCTGATCTGCTATCCTTGTTGTTGTCTTCGGCTAAAAAAAGAGTCTGAGAGGGTGGTGCGGTTGCGCAGAAGGGGGGGGGGGTAGATGATGGCTTCAATGGCGAGTCAGGGTGGCACAGGGTGGTTCCTATTTGGGGTTGCATGGCCAATAGGTGGAGAAGGGAGAGAGATGGTTTATCTGTTCAATTTGCCCCTTTTCCGAACGCCTGCCCTTTTTTGAATGCCTACCATTTTTTACCTAATATAAAACTTTTGCTCGTCTATCTGTTATCCTTATATAATTCCCTCTCTCGTTTTTGAACCGCGATTTGCCCGAAATATAAAATAGGATAAGCTTATGGGAAAAAAGAAGCCACTTAACCTTTTGTGACTTTATATCTGAGCTATGCAACTTTATTATTATTTTTTTAATAAAAATAATAAACCACTTTTTTTCCAAATGAATATCTCTACCAAATTTAGTAAATGAATTTCAACTCTTATAACCTCCTTAAATGACTTCCTCAACGACTATTAATCATTCACAAATTTAGATGCATTCACTCTAAGGTTGTATGACATATGGCAAGTCTTGTCTACATCCAATAAGCTGACTTGGATTTACACAAACCACCCAAGCTTGTTTTTTTCCCCTCCAATCCAAAACCACCACCATATTTTGGGACAAATTGGATTAAAAATCGAATCCATCTAAGAAATTCTAACAAGATGGACGAGAATTCCAACACCGATCCGAATGAAAAGCCGGTCTAGCGAGCCGAGTTGGCAACAACGTTGCATCAGCGTTTTCGCATCGCTAGAGAGCTGTTCATGTGTCAATTTAGCCACCGCGGATTCGGATGATGAGGAGTATCTAGAAGAAGATGAAGAATCCAAAGATCAAGCTATCGCGATGGCGCGCCTTCAATCCACGGGCTCACTTAGTTCCAAAAGCCTTCCAGCCCCCGTCGAGAATCTCCCTGTCTGAATCGATGGTTCTATAAGTTGATACATTCGATCGGTAATTATGTTCATTGACGAGATGTGTATAATCTTATTGATTTGGTTATGTAAGATATAATTTTGTTAATTTGGTTATGTGTATATGCTTGTAATATGCACATATGGTCCTATGGATGAATGGTGTTATTGTGTTCTTGATTTGATTGTTTCTAATTCTATTACTTTTACAAAATGTGACATTTTCTTTCAAATCTACAAGAATGTGATGGGTATTTAAGGTTTTTTAATAAATGTTACGTGTTGTTCCTTTTTGAAACCAAGAAACAATATATGATATGATTAATAAAATGGTATGTTTTTATGAAACGTCACAGTTGTTGGTGCAAATTTATAAGTAATTACACCCCTTAACATAAATTATAACGTCACAATATTGATATATTTTTTTTAGTTAATGTATACTTAGAGCTTGACATTTCATTTCTTAAACTTGTCAAGTTACATTAAAATAGAGGGTAGACGGACAACAAGTTGCGCCGCCACCCCCTTTTTGAATCGCGAACCCTAGTCTACTAAATTCAAAACCCCTGCCCCCTGGAGTTGAACTATTGTTGTGAATAACCCATTGAACCCTAGTCAAGAAACTAATAGCTTCTGGTGCTAGGGAGCCGAATGTATAAAAGCCAAGGGACAAAAACATGTTGGTTCTCTGCACAAGCTTTAGCGTGCTTATCTACTTTCTTTGATTCCGCCTTTCTTGATGCTTGTCCAGCTACAAACCCGTTTTCTCTTAAACCAGCCAAATGAGATACCCCCGTCAGGTCCACACAAGCATGTTCCCCCCCCCCCCCCCCCCCCCCGGCCCAACCAAAGACGAACAGATCCGCTGGTCGCAGAGTAGATCTCCCTTCTGTAGGGTCAGTGAGAAAATTCACATGGGCCTCTTTCTTGGCAAAAATCCCCGCTCTTCTCAAGATGTCTCACAAAACGTCTCTCACCCAATCGTGTTTTAATATTTAAACCAAAACACGAATTTACATCAGGTGGTAGGTAAGCGGACAACAAGTTGCGGCTCCGTATCTTTCTGGATAACGTCACAATTGTTCATACAATTGTGCTATGACGACAATTTTGGCAAAATTGTATAAAAATTGAATCCTAACAATATCTAACTTTTAATGGTCAGTGTAAAAACTTTGCACATACGGAAAATTAGGGAATGTACCGATCACGTTTGGTCCGTTTGAAATTCTCGTTTATACAAGGGCACAAATTTTAGTTGTGCCTGTTTCTTGGAGGTGTGTCCTGTGAATTCTAAACCACTTTGTAAACCCTCCCTATTTGTACAATCAAACCGTTTAAACGAACCCAAGTCGTCAATTTGTGAACCGGTTCTCCATCTCGTCATCCAAGCTGGTTTGAACAGGGTTCGGATATTGTTTACCCGAACCATTTTTGAAGGATTTGTACACCTCTACTTTGAATTCTAACACCTTTTCTGTTTTGTATTTTTTTTCTTTAAATATAAAATTTATACCGTCCCTTTCAAAGAAAAACACAAAACTTTGCCATATTTTCGGGGTTAAGTTGGTCCATACTTCTGAAAAGAAATCACTAGATGAGGCAAAGTGTTTATGGTCGGACGTCTATGCCATTAGCATGGGTTTGAGGCGTGAAACACCGCCCTAAAGGGGTGTAAAGGTGGTGGGAGTAGCGGACCAGGATTTATTTTCTTAAAGGTCAGTTGGAAGGCTTAATTAAACTTTTAAGAAGAGTTATTAGGATTTTTGTGTAAAAAATATACACTAACTTTTACGGGGGTGGCTGCCCCCAAACCCGTAATGTAGCTCCACACATGGGGTGTGAGTGCTTTCATCGCACCCTCTCCTTTTTTTGTTTCAACCAATCAGCTTCAAACACGTCACCCCCGTATTCTTTTTTATGTTTCTTATCACCATCACCACTAATAATAAAGAAAAAAGAGGAGATCAGATAGATGACCCGTAAAGCAAAAAATAAACAGCCTAGTTAAAAGACTAGGCCCAAATCCCGAATTCACAAAGAATCTGGCCCAGTTCATTTGGCCCATGAAAGAAACAAAAGGCCCAGAGGCTGTAACCAGGCTTTTGCCACAAGAGGCCCAATTTCGGCTCAGTGGAGAAAAAGCTATTGCAGCCCAAATTAGTTAAATGAAAAAACCTATTTTGACGGTATATGGCTAGGGCTGTAGACGAGCCGAGTCGAGCCGAGCAAGACTAAGCTTGTGCTTGAGCTCGAACTTAAACGAGCCAGCTCAACTCGGCTCATTTTTCTAGTCGAGCTGAAAAACCGAGCTCGAGCTTGGCTCGTAAATGTTCGAGCCGAGCTCGAGCTGGCTCGAGCCGAGCTCGAGCTGGCTCGAGCCGAGCTCGAGCTGGCTCGAGCCAGCTCGTTTATTTTTTATTATTTTTTTTACAAATATAAAAAAATTACAAATATACATGTATATTTTTTTTTATTTTTCTAGTATTTTAAAGAATGACATGCATACTAAAAGTATTATATGTATAATTTTTGGTTTTTTCTATTAATTTTCATATTTTATTGATTAATTAAACTTAAAATGTTAACACTTCAACCTCCTCTCACATATTTTTCTTAATTTAAACATTTAAAAATAAAACTAGTGCATATAAATAAAAAAAATCGAGCCAGCTTGCGAGCTCAACGAACCGAGACAGGCCTAGCTAGAGCTCGAGCTTGTTTACAATCGAGCTGAGCTTTTTTCGAGCATTTTTCAAGAAATTTTCGAGCGAGCCACGAGTTACGAGCTTTTTGTACACCCCTATTTGTGGCAGGGATACTATGGAAGGAGGTGGAAATAATTAGAGGTACACAAACAAACCGGAACCGGATCTTAAACTGAAAAACCCAAATCATGGTATAGTTATAACCGGTTATTTAGGAACCAAACGCATACCTACCCCTACCCACCGTGTACGTATAGGATATAAATTTCTATGCTAAAAACCGTACCTGAAATGGAACTTTTTTTGTGCAAGTCTAGAAATAATTGTTCCAAGGTGGGTCTGCCTCTAGTTCCTTTTAATACAAGAACGTGATTAGAATTCAAATTTGTAAAGTATCTAAGTATCTACAGTGGCGAAGTTAGGAGATCGAATTGGTGGGGGTCAGACTTATTTTTGTTATATAACAATTTTAATAAGAGTATATTAGACCAAGTGTAGTGGGTGTTACCCACTTGATAACTAAACCAAACACCATTATGTGGATATTACCCACGAGCAGTGCCGGAGCTATGTTGATCGGGACGTAGTCCCGGACAGCAGTCTTTTTTCAGTTGTGTATATATATGTATACATAGTTTTTTCGAGTGACATCAATGTTTTTTCGACGGTGACTACATTAGACCCAACCCAACTCCAGTTAAATGAGCCCAACTCTAATTTCTACGTAGATAAAAATATAACCTTTTACAAGCTCACCCCACTATTGAAAAAAGAGTTCTTTTAACAAGTTTTGGTCAAGATGTAATGCAACGTTTTCAAAAGATGAAAACCCGTAGGGAACAACTCTAAGTATTGTTTTTTTTTTTTAAATTCATAAGACCATCGAATTTATATTATGCGTTTTTTTTTAATTTTTAATGATGATGTTTTTTTTATTATTGTATCATATTTTTATTATGTGATCAACCTTACCTGACCCGAACCATCAAACCGACCCATCCGAAAATTTGTATGTCCGGTTCTACAAAATTAAAATGTATAAAATAGTGACATCATTAGAAAAAAATTCTGGATCCGCCACTGCCCACGAGCACCAGTGGTGAGGGCATTGGTGTAGTAGCGAGTGTGAAGAATGGAAGATGAATTCCTTCTTTTCAATCAACCAAATAATTACACATAACACATCACTCAACTATTTTATTTACCAACCATTACCGGTATATATAGTTTATGAATCACTTGGTAAGAATCCCATTGCCTACATGACATATACTCATTTTCTCACTCACATTTATTAAAAGGAGTTATTATTTGACTTGAGATGTCGATAATAATATCCATGGACCATGGTATGCTGCTTTGCCTACTTTTGAATGGGTCAACGTTGTAATAAAATCCAATAGATTTGGTAAAGTCTTTGTTGGCTAATAACCCGAACCCATCAATGCAAACAAGAACCTACCAGTTGTGGTTCACGTTCCATACCTTTCCGGTCAAGACATTATAGGCATGGCATTATCATTATCATTTCGTTAATGGTGTCAAATCCAAATGATTAGTTTAATGGACTTTCTTTTGTCTCATGTTTTAAATATTATTTCCGATATTGATGTGTTTTGTTGTAGGGAATGAGAGCTTTAAAAAAATGATAATAATAATGATAAAAGAGGCGAAACTAGTAGAATTCCTTGCGTGATGCAGCGCTGCAACGGAATTTGATATACGTACAAACAGTGGCGGATTCAGAATCTTTTTTCACGGTGGGCATAAAATGGATCGACTCATATCTAGTTATGTACAAGACAGGACAAAATGGGTCCGATATAATAAAACCATTTATACTTATTTATAATGATATGACGATTTCGACATATATTTTAATCAAAATCAAATGTGTAAAGAAAAATAAAATTAACAGCTTTGGATTGACAGAGAATCCAACAACAAAACATATTAATAATCTACTTAATACAACATAACTTGAAGGGTTTATTTATAACCTTATTCCAATTTAAGGGTAACAGCAAAACTTTAATCAAATAAAAAATATGCTACCCCATTCTATGCAAGACATCTTCTCTCTCTTACCTATTCATCTTCATCACCAAATTAAGTTCCTCCATTGAAGCTTCATCAAAACTTTAAGCTTCTCATCAAAATCTTTAAATTCCGTTTAAAAAGAGGATAGGCACTTCGGCCGTAGCCACTAACATTGGTCCAATGGTGATCTTATTGGGCTACCCCCCCCCCCCTAAAAAAAATAATAATATTAAAAACCACAATACAAATATGAGACTTAGGGTGGGCACTTCTTAATAAATGAATTCGTCTCTACGCACAAAACACAAAGTAACGTTTACATACAAATTTGTATCAAATATAATCAAGTAGAAGTTAAAAAAATTACGAGTTACAAAGCTACGTTGCAATACAGGACTATTTCAACACGTGTAGTAATTAAATATTGGAACTGACTAGCATCAAAACGAAAAAAACCACAAAAGTAAATACTTACTCATATTGGGCGGTAGGGAATCCTACAATTCAGTAACATATTTATACTATATTATAAAGCATGAGAAAATGATGCATGGCAAATTTAATTAATTACAAGTGTGATTGCTTAAAGTACAAATAGTTGATGCATTTGATGGGGTAAATCGAACTTTTAGTCATAAATAGGGAAGTTAGAGAGTGTTAAATTGGAGAATATGAAGAGAAGTAAACTTGATTCTCAAACGACGTACATTAATAGACAATCATTAATTGGAGTAATGGACAACCATCAATTCATCATTATCTCTTCATCACCAATGTTGAAACCTTTTCCATGGCCTCTATACCACCATTTAAAGACCCATTATCAGAGTTGTTTCACCATCTCCTCCCCCTCTTCAACTCACAAATAGAAGCAGGTCGATGAGCAATGGCACAAAATGCACATCGCGGTGGACGTACGCCATCTCCGACCACCACCTCGTATCGTCACCTCTCTCAAATCTCAATGAATCAATAACCGATGATCATCAATGGAAACCAATAGTCGCTTCAATGATCTTATAAGTTATCAACTCAAACATTACCTCTGATTGTATCGTCTCATCATTATCATGGCTCTTCACATATTTAGATACTTTGAGTTTTATTGTGTTTCCTAATCGTGTGTTTTTTTCGTCCTATTCTGTTAGTCCATGATTGAACTGAGCCGCACACAGGATGAGGAAGTTGGTGATGGAACTACATCCGTCATTGTTCTTGGTAAGCACTTATCCCTAAGCTTTTTAATTTCTGAAACTTGAAACAACATAGGTAAAGGTTTTACTTATTCTACTCCATGTCCCTAATTATTAAATTTGAAAATTTGTAGCTGGTGAGATGCTCATGTTTGTCACACCCCGTCTAGGCGGAAACACAGGATGCGACTTCGAATTATTTTCAAGCACAAAGATCACGCAAAGCATCAAATAAATTAAAAGTAAGGATATCCATTTGAGAACATTGTTTTACAAAACATATAATTAAATAGTCTTAAATAAAACCATTGTTTGAAATTGTCATTAATCAAAATCAATACAACAACAGCTCATGAAATGGTTTCCCAAGATGCTCGCACGCGACCCCCAAGTTCCACGTCCCATGGTAATTACCTGAAAAACATGCATGTAAAAATATGGGTCAACATAAAGTTGGTGAGTTCACGGGTTTTAAATGAATGGTCAATATGTGATCTGACATGAGTCCATAACCAAACCTTGACATGTTGTGCCTCACCCATTGTACACTAAAGACAATGAATAAATGTGAAATACAAGCACTCTCTTGATATCTGTCATCCGGTCAGAACGACTGACCAAGAGTGGGGGTGCTGTCACACCCCACCTAGACGAAAACCGTTGCTGGTTGTGGGTGGCGATTGCTCTTCGTATCGTCGCGTCATCGCAATAAACTAGACTATGTTGTTTTAACCTTCTAACTGTTGGTGTTCTATAACTATGAGAGAAGGAAGAGGTTGCGTATCTTCATAATCCATCAGACAATCTTAACCAAATCCAGCCCGTATAATATATAAACTTAATAAAAATGGGGGCCCTATAGATTTGGGGACCCAAAGCTCAAGCCTCAAAATACTAGGGCTTGATTCGGGCCTGATTATAGAGAATACACTAGACACCTCAGTTCATTCTTCGGTGGCACGAGATAAAGCGGGCCCGTCTAACTTTTTTTTAATAAGAGTTGTTTCGTTTAGTCTCTAAAACTTAAGCCGTTATGGCATGTTGTCATTATATAAAAAAAATACATACCATAGTTAGACTTAGTGTATGTGTAGTGGTGGGGGGTTATGAGGGGTTATGGAAAAAGAGGGTGTAGTGGGAAGGGGGGTTATAAATGATTGGGTAATCATTGGTTAAATTATTATTTTCTTATTTAAATAATAATATTAAATACTTTAAATATTTCATTAAATATATAAATATTACAAATACTAAAAAAAAATTACAAATACTAAAAAAAAAAAATACAAATACTCATAGGTTATATTTTTTTTCGATTTTGGCCTTTTGGTTCAAACACATTTCCAAAGCCTTGCCTTCTAGGTGGTCGTGCGACTGCGTGTAAAATGCAAAGTCGCGCTCAAATTGTCGATCCCTCATAATAGCAACCACCTCTCAGTTTTCTTGGATACGCTCATAATAGGATCCTCTGACACCTCAATCCACGCTCGGGCTAAGTTGAACAGCTCGTCGTCGTTCCATGGTTGTACGGTTTTTTTGGCGCGTGTTTGCGTCTCTTTCCTTTTGTGCGTCCGGTTGCTCGCACGGCCTCTCCCTCGCCCGGTTGGTCGCACAACATCTTCCTCTTGCTCTTCCTCCAGCGGTTGTGTCTCCGGAACCGGTTGTGAGTCTTGCCAAGCATTTGAGGACCCGAACATTTGAGATGTCCCAAACACTTGTGTTGAGCCAAACCCAACTCCCATGGGTTGCCCAAAACTCCCTCCCATGTTATACATGTTCGGGTCCCAATTATAGGGTTGGTTTAACAGGTTCATAAAACCTTGTGGGTTTGAACCTGAACCCGGAGCTATGGGTCGGGTGTTGTCGCCAGTAGTTTGGGAACCAAACCCGAAACCTCTACCGAACAGATTCATCTCTTCCCTTCTCTTGTGTGTAGAAATTACAAAGTGTGTGTGTGTGTGTTATGCTCTCAACAGAATGCTCTCAAAGAATGCAAAGAATGTGAGTGTTTGTGTTTGTGTTTCTATGTGATGTATGTATGTGTATTTATAAAACAATTTACGTTTTTTTTTAAATGCTCCCAACGGTCAAGTCAAAAAGGCATTCAATGAATTCAGATTCCTAGACGAGCAGCATTCATAACGCCTGTTATATATACAACGAGCTGAATTCAAAACGCCCTATAGCACCCCGGGGGGCGGTGTTCCCGGGCGCTATAGGGGCTAAAACGCCCACATAACAGTCCACTACACACAACCTTACTTTGACGCATGTGTTTGTGTCTACTAATTCTTTTGGATATTAAAAACTTATCTCTGACATATTTCTTTTTAACTTTTTTTTTTGTTGGGGGGTGAAGTACCACTCACAGTTATTGTTTAATGTGAATTAAACAGTCTAATCAAAAGTCATCAAAACATGGGTTTTAAGTTGTTGATTACATTGAATATTATTACCTTTGCTCTATTTAGGTCTATAATAGCGCTCCACAACTCCTTGTGTAATTGATATAGCCCGGTGGCATATTGGGGTTGGGACACCATTTGGTCCTGGGTTCGATTCTCACACGATTTTTTTCCCAGATTTATTAAGTTTCCTTCTAAATTGGTGTATAGGTATTATTGATTAATTAATGGAGAGGGATTTGATCGGGTGGTTTCATTAATGGCATGATAATACTCCAATAATCTGTCAGTAATTCAAATTTGTCGTTAAAGAATTAAAAATCCATTGTATACCATATGATTTAAAACACAAACAAATTTAAAAAAAAATGTATCATCGTCACTCATATCCCTAATTTAAAGTCATCATTAAAGGTTTACAGGAACATCTCATGAACAACTAATGATTTATACAAAAAAACCAGAACAAAATCAATAAAATTCTGACTTTGGATTACTCTAGTAACTACCAATTAAATGACATTACAAATCAAAATAAAATTAAAAGATCCTTACTTTATATTATATTGCAAGTTGTCAAAAAAGTAAACCCTTCATTTAAGGAATAAATAAACAAAATTCCAAAACAACCCTAAATAGCCAATTTCGTATTAAACCAAAATTGTAGGTCGGTAAATAGTCTAGGGACCAAACATGCACTTTACATTCACAGTTCACACTATCTTTTCATAACTTTTTTTAAAAAACTATTATTATTATATTATTATTTTATCATTATCACACTCTCTAATTCGAATCTGTATCTATCTAAATAAATCGTTACGATTCTACCTCTCACCGTATCTTTACTTTATCTTCCTTAAACTCTATAAATATGACACACAAACAATAACAACAAATCATATCAATCATTCAAACCTCATTCAAACAAACATGACCGGAGAACCCTCTGATCATCCCATGGTCGAAGACCACGAAACCGACACGTGTCCGGTCAAAGAAGTCGATCTAACAGTACCAAAAACCGACGACCCAACTGTGCCAGTACTAACATTCAGAATGTGGGTGTTGGGCATAGCAACATGTGTGATATTATCATTTGTGAACCAGTTTTATTGGTATAGAACCGAACCATTGACCATTGGTTCGATAGCTGCTCAGGTGGCCACTGTTCCCATTGGCCACCTGATGGCTAGAACTATAACGGATCGGGTGTTCTTTAGAGGGAAACGGTATGAGTTTACTCTGAACCCTGGTCCGTTTAATATTAAGGAGCATGTTTTGATCACTATATTTGCGAATTCGGGTGCTGGGAGTGTTTATGCTACGCATATTTTGAGTGCGGTTAAGTTGTTTTATAAGAAGGAGTTGGCGTTTCTTCCTGCGTTTATTGTTATGCTTACCACTCAGGTATTTTTATTATTACTGTTACTATTACTATTGTTATTACCACTCAGGTATTTATTATTGTTACTATTACTATTATTATTGTCGTTTTTTAATAGCAATGTTTTACACCTAAATATCATTTAAATTGTATTTGTAACAAGGTCCGGATGAAAATGCTATTATTATTATTATTATTATTATTATTATTATTATTATTATTATTATTATTATTATTATTATTATTATTATTGATGTTGTTGTTGTTGTTGTTGTCGTTATTATATTTTGTTTTTCGAGAAGCGTTACGAATGATATGAATTAAGGTGATTAAACCAAAAATTGAACCAAAACTAATTTGAACGCGTTTCTTGGATTTTTAGCATACTAAATGACATCTGAATTCAGTTTTCGAATCAAATTTGATTTTTGGTTTTTAAATTGGTTCGACCTGAAAATTCAAATTCAAATTATATAGATTATTATTTTTATGGATTAACATTGTAACTTTTTTTTAATAATATATATGTAACACGTCACATATGAACTTTGAACGTTGCAGGTTTTGGGGTTCGGGTGGGCTGGATTGTTCCGGAGATTTTTGGTGGAGCCTGGTGAGATGTGGTGGCCGTCGAATTTGATTCAGGTGTCGTTATTCAGGTATGTAATGTTAACCCGAAT
This sequence comes from Ambrosia x helenae, assembly GCA_030844895.1. Classification (NCBI taxonomy): domain Eukaryota; kingdom Viridiplantae; phylum Streptophyta; class Magnoliopsida; order Asterales; family Asteraceae; genus Ambrosia; species Ambrosia x helenae. Next base: position 6,441,810 of record CM061232.1, read on the forward strand.
ATGACCCATCTTTAACCTTAATTAAATGTATTATGAATTTATCAATAGATAAAACTGAAATTTAAATTAATAATTTAATTTTTGAATTTTGGAATCTGGTCACAATTCAAACCAAATGCAACTTCTTTTTGTTAATTTTGAACAATTTCGAATTATATATGTAATTTTTATTTTTATTTAAAAAACACGTATTTTTCTTTTAATTTCAAATTTTGAACAGCAAAACTCTATCTTTAAAAACCGAATATCTAAAAAAGTATAGTTTTTAATAAATTCACGTTTTAGTTCAATGCACAATAAATACTATAAATATCATATCCATCCGTTAAAAGTGCTTATGCCAGTTGGAATTTTACATTAAAAATTACTATCATATTTCTCAAACCCATAAAATAATTTAACATCAATTCAATAGTGTCGGTTAAATCGCCTGCTATCAGTGACGGATCTAGAAAATAAAACAAAGGGTAACATTTATAAAAATTATTTTAAGGGGTAACAAAAAAAATTGTTTTAGAGGTAACATTTTATAAAAATACCTTAAAAAAATCGAGGGGTAACAGATATCCCCTCTGTGTGTTAGCTGCATCCGCCCTGCCTGGTATGACCGGTTAAATCGTTTCTGAGCACAACTCGGTATTTTTTAAAACATTGGGGTTGTGTATCATGTCAAAATTATCAAGTCCAAAAGTCAACGCTTAATTAAAAAAAGTCAACACAAACATTATGAAATCACATTTGTCATTTGTGTGTTATTAATCACAGGTCTTTGCATGAGAATGAGAAGAGACCAAAGGGAGGCATCACTAGAACACAGTTTTTTGTTATAGTCATGATCTGCAGCTTTGCATATTATCTTTTTCCAGGATATTTATTCCAAATATTAACAACAGTTTCATGGGTATGCTGGATCAACAAAAAGTCTGTTCTTGTTAACCAACTCGGGTCGGGTCAAAACGGGCTTGGGCTCGGTTCATTCGGGCTGGACTGGTCCACCATTGCATCCTACCTTGGCAGTCCCTTGGCTAGCCCATGGTTCGCCACTGCGAATGTGGCTGTCGGGTTCGCTTTAGTGATGTTTGTGATGACACCTTTGACTTACTGGAACAATGTGTATCGAGCTAAGAACTTCCCGTTATACTCGATGGAACTGTTCAAGGCTGACGGTTCAAGTTATAACACGTCTGCGGTTATTAACTCAAAGTTTCAGCTTGACAAAGTTGGTTATGAGAAACAAGGACATTTGTACATGAGTACATTTTTCGCCATGACTTATGGTCTTGGTTTTGCTACACTGTCTGCTACTGTTGTACATGTCATGCTCTTCCATGGATGGTATGCCCTTATCTTATGGTTTTTTAACGCATGTTTTATCGCGTTTAACTAAAGAAAACTGTTTTTCCCTCGTATAATATGGTTTTTTACGCGCATTTTGTTATTATTATTAAGACTTTATCGCGTTTTACAAAAGAAAGCATTTTTTTTTTCTATTTTCATGATTTCGTAACACGGGTTTAATCGCTTTTAACAAAAGATAACATTTTTTTGTTCTTTGATTATGATTAGGGATATATTGGATAAGATGAAAGCTGCATTTTGGGGTTCTGATACTAAGAAAGTTGATGTACACACGAGGCTTATGCGGGTCTATAAGCAAGTGCCAATGTGGTGGTTTTTTGTTATTTTCTTGCTGAATATCACGCTTATATTATTCGCGTGTTGGTATTATGCTGACACTCTTCAGTTGCCATTGTGGGGTGTCGCGTTGGCTTGCTTTGTAGCTGTATCCTTCACACTGCCCATTGGTATAATTTCTGCAACCACAAATCAGGTAAACAAATACACAGTTTGACTTTTTAGGTCAAACATGTCTGTTTTCAAACTCAAAATTAAGATTGGATTTTGTATATTATCAACTTCAGTACTTTTCTATTTGTAGCTTTTACTACAACTCTATTTCCGTTTCAAGATTTCGTAACGAGTTTTAACGGATCTTTCGTTATCGAGGTTGCAATTGTAGTTTGTTTGACCAGACTTTTAATGATTATTTCATTCTGTTGTTACCAGGCACCAGGTCTGAACATCATCACCGAGTATATGATGGGTTACTTGTACCCTGGATACCCTGTTGCGAACATGCTCTTTAAAGTATACGGGTATATCAGCATGGTTCAAGCTTTGACCTTTATACAAGACTTCAAACTTGGACATTACATGAAGATCCCACCTAGAGCAATGTTCATGGCTCAAGTAAGCTTAAATATATATCTTTCTGTATTATAATATATGTATTATTATAGATGTAACAACACTAACTACCCCCCCCCCCCCCCCCTCTTTAAATTTATAGGTTGTTGGAACTGTCATATCGGTCATCGTATACCAAGTAACTGCGTGGATACTAATGGAAAGCATCCCCAACCTTTGTAACACCGCGCTGCTCCCAAAAAACAGTCACTGGAAGTGTCCAATGGACCATGTGTTTTATGATGCTTCGGTCATATGGGGTCTAGTGGGTCCACAAAGAATCTTTGGTAACCTCGGGGTTTACTCAGCGATCAACTATTTCTTCTTAATTGGAGCGATTCTGCTGTTTTTGCTCTGGTTAGCTCACAAGTGTTTCCCAACAAAAACTTGGATAAAAAAGATACACTTACCTGTGTTGTTGGGTGCCACTGCAATGATGCCGCCTGCTTCTGCTGTCAACTACACGAGTTGGCTCCTTTTGGCGTTTCTTTCGGGTTATGTCGTTTTCAAGTTTTACCCCGAGGTGTGGCAGCGGTATAACTATATTCTTGCTGGTGGTCTTGACGCTGGAACGGCTTTCATGAGTGTCTTTTTGTTCCTTGGGTTACAAAGTTCTGAGGTATCACTTAACTGGTGGGGGAACAGTGGTGAAGGTTGCCCGCTTGCTACTTGTCCAACCGCTCCAGGCGTTGTCGTCGCAGATTGTCCAGTTTTCAGTTAAGCTAGTTAGATCAATGTCTTGTTTTCTTTATGTTTTTCCATTTTCTGGATTTTTTTTATGTTGATGTTTATGTATAGAACTTGTTTAAGTGATGGTTTCAAATTTAAGTACAGGATTTTAATTTTTAATCACATTTCTCTGGATATTTAAAAGACTTTCAATTGCAAACATCTTTGCTTATACTTGTTGTCTTGTTCCAAATATCATCGTCATACTCAGTTAATCTCACCAATAGCAATGCTAAGGTAGGGTCTGAGGAGGGTAAGATGTAGACAGCCTTACCTCTACCCCGTGGGAATAGAGCGGCTGCTTCCAGTGAGAGCCTCGGCTCGAATCTTGTTCCAAATATCTAATATCAATTTTGTAAGTTGGATGTCCTTTAGCCAACCCAAGTTCATCACTGCAAATGTGGATGTAGGGTTCAGGTTTGTGTCAGGTTCGACCCGCTAACCCAAAAAAGCGGCTTATAATTTAACTTTATAATTTCTTTTTGTGCATACGCCACTCACGTGACCAGGTTTTTGCTCGGTTAAGTATTTCGAGCGGAGCAGAGCTGAGCCAGCTTAAATATTCGAGCTCGGGCGCAGCATGTGAACATGTTCACAACTGAAATTTTTACTTATTAATAGACTAGTTCACAACTGACTCTTGACTAAAGAATCATTTTTTTTATCTATACAACAAATGAGTAAGAAACAAAAAAATCAGAAAAAAGATGACTGTTCATGAAGCACATTCAAATGAGCCAAAATCTTAGCAGCAACAGATTTCATACCACTACTTCCTCTCTGTGTAATCTCAACTAATGGCATCTGTGCTGATGCTTTATACTTCTGTTTATACTCCGGAGACCGGAATATTCTCTCCAACGCCGCCAAAGCTTTCTCCTGCAACCTCACGCTTGGCGAACTCAACAGTTTCACCATTTTAGCAATCGCACCACCGCCTTCCAACACCTTACTACCCTTCAGCAGTTGCTCCTCGTCGACTAAAGTCAACAAAGCATCCAAAGAAGCCTCACAGGCTCCAAAATCTGGATCATCAAGAACTTTCACAAGAGGGTTTATGGCATTAGCTTCAAGAAGGCAAAACGACGACTCAACTGTACAAATCCCCGAGTGGACTGCACAACCCGTATCAGGTGACCCCATACAGCAAGCGAAAAGATTTGTTTTCCGCTCGATGGGTCTGCTTAATCTGTTGGAACTCTCAGAAAACTGCCCAAGTGAAACTGCTATATTTTTTTTAGTTAAGGGACTTCCCGAGTCTAGCAAGCTTGTGATCATTGGAATAATCCCGGTTTCTGCCACCTTTTTTTGCAGTTCTAGATCAGACGAAGTGGTGAACCGACAAAGAGCGCCAGAAGCACTTTCAATCATGATCTCAGGTTTATGAAAGTGATTAGAGAGAATGGAAATGATCACATGAAGTGACCCGGCTTCGAGAATCCATTGGGTCATTTTCGGGTTTCTGGGAAGGTTAGAGATGATCTCCATTGCAGCAACACCTTCTTCAATGTTATCAGAAGTATTTATGATTTTAAGCAAGGTATCGACACACTTGGGCCCCACGTGTTCCATGAAAGCTTCATCGTCTCCATCTTTGGTTAAGGTACAAAATAATTTCACAGAATTTGATCGAACAGTTAGGTTTTCGTGTTCACATAACTGGACCAGTACTTGTATAGAACAAATCTGATGAAAGTGGACATGTATAAGTACCGTTTTGACTTGAGCGGAAAAATTGACACTGTCAGGTAACGGGTCAAAATGGATTTTCTTTTGCAAATTAAGTTTTTTTCTACTTCTTTTTTTTTTAATTGGTATATTATTACAAGAACTATGATATGAATCTATGATTAATTAATAAGTTTTCAAAACGATTTAGAAGGTTATATGCATTAAAATAGCGATAAGTTCATATACCCTTCTAAGAGTTTATTGAGTGAAAACGTGTCATAAGTAACTATAAAACTTGAGAGCTTTGAGAGAGTGAATATGATCTTACAAAGTTTGGAGGGTAAATATGTTATTTAAGCTATTAGAATGGTATATATGACAATAATCCTTCAAAACAAACTTTGACTGATTTCCAACCTGTTTGACCCGTTTCCTTTTTCGCTAAGTCTTTATTTATTTATTTAACTATCTAACCATCTAGATAAAAACATCCGGAATCAACTCATGTAAATATGCGGGTTGAAATCAGAATAAACTTTAAAAAAAAAAGCGCACCTTCCGTAAAATTTTCCTGATGTTCAAACCCGAAGGAGAGTGACAAACTGCAAGAAATGTTCTGAGAACATATTGTTGAACATTTGGACCGTGTAACGAGATTAAAGAAAATAATTTATAAACCTCTTCTTCAGATTCCAAAAATAGAATCTCCCCGTGATCGGCTTCTTGGGAAGTTAATGATAATGCTAGATTCATAACCGTGGCTACGATCTTTTCAACAAGGCTCGGGATTGACAAGCTCTCACGAAAGAGTATTCCCAATAAGATATCAGTTGCATTTTGCTTTATTATTTTCAATCCATTTTGTGGCACACCAGAGAGCTTCTCGAGGGCTAAAATAGCGGCTTTCTTCATATCTATATCATTGTGAGAAAGCATGTTAACGAGTAACTCAACCGTACCGTTCTCACAAACCATAACTTTTCCATGATCTGTCATCTCGAGTTCTGATAACGTTTCAACCATCAATCGTTGCACACTTTCGGACCCTGAATTCATTCAACCTTTTATTATTAGTATTAAAAAGGGTAACTTAATGCAAGAACCCAAGCATAAAACAACGAGCTAGTTAAATAACACATCTAATCAACTTAATAACATATGTAAAGTGATTAGTAGACTAGAGTCCCCCAACTTGGAACATATAATGGGCTCATAATTTAACTTATTAGCAATGTGGCATGTGGTAGAAATGAACAAACAGGCCCTGTACTGAGATCAGTCTGGGTCAGCCTGAGCCGGGCTCAAAAAATTCAGGGACCTTTAGGCTTGGTTAATATTGGAAGCTGCATTGTGGTCCTACTATGCAATTGGAAAGCTTGACTACAGGGCATGTTAGGCCATTTTCGCTCTTCATAAACTGATTATAGTTCCTAAACTTATCTAAAAGACAACTACTTGTGATCTTTTTGTAATGACTTATTAATTGTTAAATTGATCAAGATTTGATAAAGCAAAGTTCTACATTTTTGCAAAAAAAAAAAAAAAAAAAAATTATAACAGCCTATTTTGACCAAACTAAGAGTTAACAAGTTATTGTTAACCTTTTTTAGTGCATTTTAAATAAATTTAAGGATTTTAGTATACAAAATTAGTTAAGTGATATTTTCGTGTATTTTTTGCAAGTTGAGAGGTACACCAAAATTAGGCCGAAAGACCTTTCCATAAAAAAGTAGGAAAGTATTTACACATATTTTTTTGTTCTTCATGAACTAAATTGTTAAAACATACATATCTTATAAAAATAAAAACATCTCCTAAGGTTATTTACCTGAAGCTTTGACCACAAAAGTCAAACCTGACCCGATAGTAGTCTGTTTAAGCTTAGACGATTTATGGTTATTTACCTGAAGCAAGAAGATGAAGCAAAGGTCCAAAATAATTAGCCTTGGCCATCTGCACAATATTCTGATTAAGAAAAGAAAGATTATCCAAAAGTCGTTTCGCATCGTTTGCTGCTTGAGGATCATCACTGCCTGCTAAGGTTACAAGAAGAAGTATGCAACCTTGACTGTCCCCAATCATGCTTCGTGCCAAATCATTGTCTGATAATTCCATTAGTAATTGTAATGCCAACTTACCTTCTTCTATCTTTCGTGCAAGGGAACACACGATTAATTTGATGGCATCATCTGTTTTTGCTATGCTTTCCTGCAAGTTAACAATGGTAGATGATGAGCTTGTAAATCTTTATGGTGTTTTAGATGTGTGTTTAAACTGATTTTGACCCATTTACTTAAGAGAAAGTCGATTCGGGTGGTGTTTTTATCTCAAACGCGTTGAATGAAAAAGTTTAGCTAAGGAGAACATGTCAAATCGTTTGAATGCCTCCCAAAGCTATTTTTTAATGCATAAACCTCCTAAATTGTATTAAAAATTTATATTATTATTACTGTAACTTGTAAGTAGGGGTTCAGTAACCATAAATAATGCACATGTGCAAAACTTGTTTCGACGAACACCAAAGTTTAAAAGAACGGAAATGAGCCTCGAGGCGAACCAAGGCGTAAGCTCGAGGCGCAGTCAAAAAATAAATATAAAAATTATGTGTCTATAAAAAATAAAATACTTGACCTAGAAAAGTCTAAAACATAAAAAACACTCATCAAAAATAAAATAATTGACCCAAAAAGTCTAAAACACCTAAAAAACACATCAAAAACACCCTAAACCACCCGAGGCGCACAATATCTTAGAACCTCAGCCCTTAGAGGCGTATGTACAATCTAGACCCCATGAGGCGCGCCTCAGACTCGTTTTCTTAGAGTTTCGCCTCGAGGCGCACCTCGAGGCGTACGCCTCACCCGGTTTTTTTTTTTTTAAATTTAACTCATGAGTCGAACACAAAGAACAGAAAGTTAGCAAATTAGTTAACTAGAGAAATCATATAATGAATGGTTCAGATTGGTTTTGATGGTAATTATATATTTGTGTTTCTGCATTGAATCCTCCGTTATTGTAATGTCCTATTTGTAACTTATAAAAGAAAATAAGAAAAAAGTGTTTGTTATTCAAACACAACCTGACCCATACTAAATATGACTCGGGCCAGCTGGCTCGATCCAGCTGACCCAACCATCTTGTATGCTCTAATATAAGTATTGCGCGTACCTTCCTGTCATCATGGTTGGCTGAAAGGATGCGGAGAATAACAAGAACATGCGATCTAATCTGGAAATTCTTGGTAGAAAGAAGAGAAACAAGAACCGGCAAATAGTCCTCCATCATCACCCATTCTTGATGAAGTTCTCGTTCCAACATCAAATCCTGCAATTTTCTTAAACAGTTGATTACTTCTTCATCTTCATTAGAAAGAATCCCGGACTTCATGGAACCAATGACAATCATAGTGTTTCGGTCTCTCCATTCTTCAATCGACTGCCTGAGTGTCTTGTTCGTCCTCAAAGCAGACGGCTTCAACGGTGTTTTAGTCACTGGACAAAGACTGTTTTCTTCTGCCAACCATTTCTCAATTGCGCCTCGTTCAAAGCTATGTCCTGTCGGCGTTTCCACTGGATCTTCCATCACGTCACCAGTGATCGGACAGTAAAACGATTGTAACGGTTCCAATGGTTGCCTTCCCAAAGAATTCCTTTTACTAAAATACTTAGTTTCCCGCTCTTTCACGGTTGCAATGATGTCAGCTTTTCCTAACAACCCAACAATCTGTTCAATCTGTAACGACTCCGCCACGTCAGCTGTCATTTCCATCTTTTCCATCTCGTTTTTAAACTCTTCGTACTCTGTTCTCAAAACTGATTGTTCAGTTGAAACCCCGATTGCATCCGCAATCATAATGAGCAAACCGTTGGCAAACGATCTGTCAGCATTTCTCTCGTGGATCCCCTGTTCGATCTTCTCTTTGATTTCGTCTTCTGCTGGTGTTGTTCTATACTTTGTATCAGACATTATGTTCGATAGCTTTAATATTTCTTGACTGTATCCATTAAAGGAAAACTGAGGAGCTAACAGGTTCAACACACCACCGATATCATTCGTGTTCTTTTCCAGCATTGTAACAATCTTTCTGGAGTTGAGCAGGAGGTAGATTTTGTTCCTGGTGGTGCATTCGAGAGCAAGTGTTTTAGCTTCTAAAACATGTTTAGTAAGCGCGCTAATGGCGGTTTTTAAGGCTGCAGATTCATTGTAGTTGAGTTTGGTCAGTTCTTGTAATACGGAAGCTGTTTTCTCCAAGTAGGATGAAAGTTTCTTGAAATTCTCCTTTTGAAAATGGACAGATATTGCGGCATTGATGGTCTCGAGTGTGTTTGAAATAGCCCCGGAAAGGATGTCAGAAGCTGGTGCATTAGAACCCATGATCTTCAAGAATCAAGATGTTCAAAAGCAGCTGAGATTCAAGATCATAAACTGAGTTAGTAGTCAATTATTGAGTCATGAAAGTGTAACAACATAATGGGTATTGTTAAAAGATAAACAGGTATATCTTTCCAATAAATTCAATTCGATTATATTTTGTGGGAATATGTTATTGTGTTTATTTTATGTTTGCAGCATAGTTGATTAAGGCTGAGTTGGCTGAGTTGATAGCATGGTTGCTGAGTGAGCCCAAGTCTGTAGAGTTGCTGAGCCCAAGCCTGTTCGTGTCCAGTCCAAGTAGCAGTGTTCGTGAGTTGCTGAGTCCAAGAGTTGAAGTGGCCCAGTGTTTAGTATTTGGCCCATTATATCAGATCCAGTACGTATAGTATTACATGAGGATTGCCACGCTGGCAATCCCCATTCCTGATTAAGGGTCAAGATCTTTTATAAGTGTGTTTTATTAAGTTGATCCAATGGTGATCGTTGGCTCGGTTGTGTTTCTTTATCCGAGCCTAGCTTCTGACTATATATTCGTTTTCTCTCTCTTCTGATCATTTGTTACGATCACTTTTCTTTTTCTCTGAGTGTACTCTCTTTCGTCTGAGCAGTTTAGGGTTAGATCAAAGACATCTTGTCTTTGATCTTTAGTTCTTCATTAATCTTGGTTGTTCTTGATAGCTGTTGATAGGTATAGAGAGTTATTTGTATTTCAGAGAGTATTGTTGAGATCTTGTATTTTGATCTTTGAGGGTGTTTAGATCTGTACTATTTTTTGATTCTTGTCATTAATAAAAGTTTATCTGTTCATTGATATCATGTTATATTTCTAACATGGTATCAGAGCACTAGGCTCTTGTTAACGGTCTTGGTCATATTCTTCCGCTGAAATTAGGGTTTCTCTATTGATTAAAGGTGTTCATTCATCTCTGATCATCTGGTCATTCTGTTGATTCAGTTCTTGGAACTAGCTGGGATAGATCTGATAAATCAGATCTAAAGTTTTGTTCTGAAGGATAGCTGGATTTTGGAAGTCAGATCTTCTCTCCAGATCTGTGGAAACATTGGAAGGCATATTTTCTATTTGCTCTCTGGTATTATAGCCCTAAGTGAAGGCTATAATACTACGAGTTTGTGGCGAACCCTAACTTGGGCTAATCTGGTGAGATCTTTCCTTTTCTTACATTCTTCTTAAATATTAGAGTTTGTCCTAAGGAGAGTCTGTGCCAGGGTTGAATCCCTGTTTAGATTTAAGGTTGGTCTAGATTTATAGGAGGCTCCTGTACTAGGACCTGCACTGGCACCTTTGAGTGATGAACCAGTGATCTGGATCACCAGTACAGCTTCGCCGTGTGTCTTTGTTTCTTTGTGTGTTTGATCTCTGTGTTGTGGTGATTGTTGTGTTCTCTTTGTGTGATCTGCTGTTTGATTCGTACTTGTTTTTTGTATTGTCATGGATAATGAAGGAAATGGTGGAGGTGGAGGGGATCAAAGGCAGGGTCCAATAGGTCCTAATGATGGTGCTATTGTTGACCCTGTTACCCTGATCAATAAAATTGATGCAGGAGACCCCCTTTATCTTCATCCTAGTGACTCCACAAATTTGACAATAGTAAGTATAAAACTAAAAGGTACTGATAACTACAGTGTATGGTCTAATGCTATGATCCTAGGTTTACAAGTTAAAAATAAACTTGGATTTGTTAATGGAGAATGTGTTAAACCTGTTGATGATCCTGTGCTTGCTAGACAATGGGATAGATGTAATTCCATTGTCCTTACCTGGATTCTTAATTCTATGTCTGAAGAGTTATATCTAGGACAAGTATTCTCTAAACTTGCTAGTGATGTTTGGAAAGAACTAAAAGAAACCTATGATAAAATTGATGGCTCTGTGGTATTTGACCTATATCAAAAAATCAATAGTTTTTGTCAAGATGGAACATCAGTTTCTGAATATTATCAGAAACTAAATGTGATGTGGAAGCAATTGGATCAGATTCTTCAATTGCCTCCATGCACATGTGATGCTTCTAAAGATTTTAACAGTTTTAGTCAAATGATCAAACTTATGCAGTTTCTTATGGGATTAGATAATTGTTATCAAACTGTTAGAACTAATTTGTTAACTAGGGAAATATTACCAACTGTTAAAGAAGCTTATTCCATTGTGTCTAGAGAAGAGTCACATAGGAACTCTAGTGGAACAAATAAGAAAACTCAAACTGTTGGTTTTCTTGCTAAAACTGACCAACAGTTTGCTGATTTTAATAAAAAATTTGGAAACAAGAATTCTAATCAGTCTACTTTAAAATGTACTCACTGCAATAAGACTGGTCATTTGGCTGATAAGTGTTTTGAAATAATAGGATATCCTCCTTGGATGAGGTCTAGAGGGAATCAATCAAAAAAGGGAAGGGTTAACAATACTAATAATAATGTTAATATTGAAACTAACTCTTCTATTCCTTCTTTGACTAATGAACAATTATCCAAACTGTTGAATTTGCTGAATGAAAAAACTAAGGAAAGTCCACAAAGCTGTAATGTTTCAGGTAGTTTTTTCTGTGCTAATGTGTCTGGTAGACCTATATTTGGTTTTGCTAGTAGTGTAGGGGGTAAGGTTAAGATTGGGTGGATAGTTGACTCAGGAGCTAGTGAACATATGGTTTCAAATGAAGTTGAATTAACTGATTTTGTTGAAGTGTCTGATTTAAACATTCATGTTAATCATCCTAATGGCACTAAAGCTTTAGTAACTAAAATTGGAAATGTCACTCTAGCTAATGGAGTTATTTTAAAAGATGTATTAGTTGTCCCTGAGTACAAAGTTAACCTTATTTCTGTACACAAACTGGCTAGGGATAATAAGTTGTATGTTGGTTTTGATGAAACTACATGTTATATACAGGACCAGTTAACAAAGAAAGTCCTGGTGACTGGTAATCAACTTGATGGCCTGTATTTCTGTGGTAATACTTGTTTGAATGAGAAGGTGTGTTTTAGTTCTGAATTGTTTGAAACTTGGCATGCTAGATTAGGTCACCCTTCTGAACAAGCTGTTAATATGTTAAAAACCAAACTTAACTTAGGAAATCATAAACTTCAACCTTGTGAAATATGTCTAAAATCTAAACAACATAGGGAACCCTTTCCTTTAAGTGACCATAAGTCAACTCAAGTTGGTGAACTGGTGCACTTGGATGTGTGGGGTCCCTATAGGGTTGTTAGTAGGGATGGTTTTAGATATTTTTTAACTATTGTTGATGATTATTCCCGTGCTGTTTGGGTATGTTTATTAAAAAACAAAAGTGAAGTGTTTGAAAATATTAAAGAGTTTTTCAATATTATTCAAACTCAATTTAGTAAACATATCAAGTGTTTTAGAAGTGATAATGGTCTTGAATTTGTGAATAATCAAATGTCAAACTTTTGTAAAGACAAAGGGATTATACATCAGACTACTTGTGCCTATACTCCTCAACAAAATGGGATTGTTGAGAGGAAGCATAGACACCTTCTTAATGTTGCTAGAGCTTTGTTATTTCAAAGCAATTTACCAATAAGATTTTGGACTGAGTGTGTGTTGACTGCTGCTTATCTTATAAATAGGACACCATCTGGAGTTTTAGAAGGAAAGACCCCTTATGAGAAATTATATGGATTTGAACCCTTTCTTGATCATTTGAAATTATTTGGTTGTCTGTGTTTTTGTACTGTGTTAGATAGTTCAGATAAATTTGATAGCAAAGCTGAAAAATGTGTGTTCATAGGATATTCAAATGAGAAAAAAGGCTACAAAGTTTTTAGTCTTGATAATAAAACTGTAGGATATTCTAGGGATGTAAAATTTTTCGAAAATTGTTTTCCATTTAAAGAACAAAAAGTTTTTGAAACATTTGATGCCAATCCTGACAAAAATGTTAACTGTTTAAATTTTTTTGACACTTTCGAAAACACAGACTCTCTAAATGATTTTGAAGTAGAGGATCCCGATGATGATGGAAAGGGGCTAGGTGAGTTAGATGTAGGAACACATGAGAGTCAGCAATCTACAACACATCCTGTTGTTGTTGACATGGCTGGTGATCAGCAGTCCAACAACAGATTGAGTTGTGAAGATAAGGCAGACCATGTGAATACTGCAAATGATAATCAGGAAAGATCTGAGGGAGATACTTCTGAGTCTGTTGAACCTGAAACAATCAGAAGGTCTTCTAGGAACTTTGTTTTTCCTTCTAAATACAATGATTATGTGTTAGATGGTAAGATTAAGTATAGTATAGATAATGTAGTCAATTGTTCTAAACTTCCAGCTGAGCATCAGTGTTTTGCTGCTAGTCTCTCAAAAGGCTTTGAACCTAGGAATTATAGTGAAGCTTCTAAGTATCCTGAATGGATTCAGGCCATGAATGATGAATTAGAAGCCTTGAATAGAAATGACACCTGGACTATTGTTGATACACCTATTAATAAAAATATAGTAGGTTGTAAATGGATTTTTAAAATAAAATATAAGTCTAATGGTGAAATTGAAAGATATAAAGCTAGGTTAGTGGCCAAAGGGTATAGCCAAAAGGAAGGTATTGATTTTGATGAAACATTTGCCCCTGTGGTTAAAATTGTTACAGTTAGATGTGTAATTTCTATGGCTGTTTTTAATAATTGGGAATTGTTTCAACTTGACATTAATAATGCTTTTTTATATGGTGACTTAAAAGAGGAAGTTTATATGAAACTTCCTGAGGGTTGTGTTAATAAAGAAAACAACAAAGTTTGTAAGTTAAAAAAGTCATTATATGGGCTTAAGCAAGCCCCTAGAATGTGGAATGAAAAATTGGTATGTGTTTTGTATGAGTTTGGTTTTCAAAGGAGTAAATGTGATCATTCTCTATTTTTCAAAGTGTCTAATGCTCTAATTATTATACTACTTGTTTATGTCGATGACATAGTTGTCACAGGCAATAGTATAAGTGAAATAGAAAAACTTAAAGTGTGTCTTAAAACTAAGTTTCTTATTAAAGACTTAGGAAGATTACAATATTTTTTGGGTATAGAAGTAATTAGAGATAAAGAAGGTCTAGTTTTGACCCAAAGGAAGTATTGCACTGACTTGTTAGCTGAGTATGGTATGCTAGGTTGTAAGCCGGTTAATGTGCCTATTGAACAAAATCATGTTTTAACTGGTTTAGTTCATGACTCAGAACCTATTATTAATATAACTGCTTATCAGCAGTTAGTAGGAAAACTGATTTACTTGGCACATACCAGGCCTGACATATCTTATGCAGTTCATTACTTAAGCCAGTTTATGCATTCTCCTTTAAGTGGTCATGTAAAAATTGCCTTTAAATTATTAAGATACTTGAAACTTTCTCCTGGAAAAGGAATCAAGTTCAGTAAAAAGGATCAGTTCAATCTAAAAGTTTTTTCTGATTCTGATTGGGGAAAGTGTGTTGAAACAAGGAAATCTGTGACTGGTTTCTGTGTTTTTCTAGGAGATAACTTAGTTTCCTGGAAAAGCAAGAAACAGTCCACAGTTTCTAGATCTTCAGCTGAGGCTGAATATCGAGCCATGTGTGCAGCCTCTTGTGAGGTCATGTGGCTTAGGAACATGCTTGAAGAGCTTGGTGTTTTGGTTAAAATTCCTATTGAGTTGTGTTGTGATAATAATGCAGCTATTTCTATAGCTGGCAATCCAGTTTTTTATGACAAAACCAAGCACTTTGAATTGGACTTATATTTTTTAAGAGATCAAGTTCAAAAAGGTGTTATTAAGACAGTTTCTATTAACACCAAAAATCAGTTAGCTGATTTATTTACCAAAGGTTTACTTGCTGGTGCTCATGAAGAATTGTGTAGAAGGCTTGGTTTATTTGACCCATTTGGTTAGGAAATCGAATTGTGGGGGGGTGTTAAAAGATAAACAGGTATATCTTTCCAATAAATTCAATTCGATTATATTTTGTGGGAATATGTTATTGTGTTTATTTTATGTTTGCAGCATAGTTGATTAAGGCTGAGTTGGCTGAGTTGATAGCATGGTTGCTGAGTGAGCCCAAGTCTGTAGAGTTGCTGAGCCCAAGCCTGTTCGTGTCCAGTCCAAGTAGCAGTGTTCGTGAGTTGCTGAGTCCAAGAGTTGAAGTGGCCCAGTGTTTAGTATTTGGCCCATTATATCAGATCCAGTACGTATAGTATTACATGAGGATTGCCACGCTGGCAATCCCCATTCCTGATTAAGGGTCAAGATCTTTTATAAGTGTGTTTTATTAAGTTGATCCAATGGTGATCGTTGGCTCGGTTGTGTTTCTTTATCCGAGCCTAGCTTCTGACTATATATTCGTTTTCTCTCTCTTCTGATCATTTGTTACGATCACTTTTCTTTTTCTCTGAGTGTACTCTCTTTCGTCTGAGCAGTTTAGGGTTAGATCAAAGACATCTTGTCTTTGATCTTTAGTTCTTCATTAATCTTGGTTGTTCTTGATAGCTGTTGATAGGTATAGAGAGTTATTTGTATTTCAGAGAGTATTGTTGAGATCTTGTATTTTGATCTTTGAGGGTGTTTAGATCTGTACTATTTTTTGATTCTTGTCATTAATAAAAGTTTATCTGTTCATTGATATCATGTTATATTTCTAACAGGTATTTGAATTTAAAAACCCATCCTTCTCATGGGCATGCCCTTGCAAACGATGTCAGTGCGTGCATTTCTCTTCCACGCCCTCCCTACGCGCTTCTCTATCTTCCATGGCGGACAACAGGCTTCCGCGATGGAGATGGTCGTATTTCTATACATTTTAGTTTTAAACCTCACCCCCAAAGATAAATAGGCAATCAACACCATTGAACATAAAGCAAACGCAATCATGATCTTAAGCATCTTAGCTATAAATGGTCAACAAAGCCAAGAAACAAGGAAATAAAAGTAGTCGGATATGTTGTCTCACTTTTTATGTCTTGTCTTTCTTCCACATGCTGACAAGACATAAAAAGTGAGACAACATATCAGACTACTATAGTCTCGGTTTTTTACTTTGTTGACCAGCAACGGTTAGGTGCTCAAATTTCAAGATTGTAATCGCTTTTGCTTTATTAAATCTTTGGGGTGCGCTTGGACTTTGGATGCGTGTTTTAACGCTAAAAGATCTAAAACTAACAACGCGTTTAAACTCAAATCCAAACACCCATTATGTTGCTACTCCTATGTTAATACTTACAATACAATTGTCTCAAAGACAAAGCATACAACATGTGACAATTTTTACCGTGCATATATAACAGCCATGCGAGGCTCTTAGGGTGGTCGAAGAGGACCACGCTAGAGCACATTCTCTTTTTATAAAATTCCTATATATATATATATATATGTTATATATACAGGGGCGGACCTAGCTTGAAGCTAGGTGCCGCGTCCGTTGCTACTCAACTTCGCGCGCGTAGTGGAAAATTTGTTTTTTTTTTACGATATTTGGAAAACGTTACTACTAAAATGAAAAACGTTACTACTTAAATTAATTTTTAGATCCACCACTGTTAATATATATGTGTGTGTGTCTGTGTGCGCGTGCGCGCATGTGTGCGTCTGCTTTTGTTTATTTTTTTAAATAGAAAACTCATTTTAAACTTAAAACTTTGGCCCACTGAAAACGCATTTAAAACTCAAAAAATTAACAACCGATTTATAAGCCCAAAACTCATTTAAAACTAAAAACTAAAGGTCTAAGGGGCATATTTTTAAATGGCTCTGATAACTGATAAGACACCTAAATCTTCATGGACGCCACGCAACTAATAAGTAATAACAGTCAACAATCTTAAAAACTAACTTGAATTGCAATCAAAGACATAAATTTTCCTTAATCTCTGCAAAAATATGATACCTAAGAGTGCAATTGAGGTGATAATACCTGATAAAGAAAGCTCCGATCAATAGATGCCGGAGAAGATGATTGTGATGACAAATGAAGTAAACCAAATGGGTTGACTTCAAAGTCGTGAAATTATTAATGCATACGTTCGTACATACTTTGACGCGGTTTCCTCATGAATTGTTAAAATAATAATAATAATAATCAGCAAAGCAAAGATTTTTCCCTCCTTTTGTTTCTTGCTTGCAAATTGACTTGTTAGTCATCATTTTGACTTTTGACTTGGTACGTACGTAATAATAATCAAGCTCCAATCTCCTAACTATTAATATAACTAGTGTTTTAGTTACCCGCGATTCGTTGCGGGAGCTCCTCTTACGTTGAGGGTTTAGTGCACGGTAAAGATCGTGTTTTGTTGCGGCAGCTCCTGTTGCGTTGAGGGTTTGGTGGGCATTAAAGATAACATTAAGTGAGTGTTATTCTCGCGTGGGCGTGAAAAAATAACTCGTCGCTCACTACCTTGCAGACCAGCTTTAACATTACAATAGTTGGGTTGCCCATTGTTGACTTGATATGGAGCCCAAAGTATTCCAAAAATGGCAGCCCGTTAATTGTTCACCTGGCCCACAATTTTCAATAATGGTGGGTGAATGCAAATATTTTTTTAATTTTTTTTTAAATAAAAGATTCTGCTTCTTAATATTTATCCAACACAAAACAAGTTACATTTAGATAGTGGGTAAGCGGGCAACAAGTTGTGCCGCTATCCCCCTTTTGAATCGCAAACCCTATCCTGCTAAACACAAACCCTTGGTTCTTAGGGCTCTGCGAGTCACTGTGGACTACCTTCTGCACTCGTTTTAGAAAACGTACTGCCTCAGGGGCCAGAGATCCAAATGTGTCAAAAGCAAACGGCAGGAACACATGTTGATTCTCTAAACAGGTTGTTTCGTGCTTAGCGACCTTCTTAGCTTCTGCCCTCAAAACTGCCTGCCCCGGTACAAAGTCGTTGTCCCGCAAACCTACCAAGGGGGAAACCCCTGTTAGGTCAACACAGGCATGTTTGACCCCAACCCATCCAACACAAGAACATCCGCAGGACGCAAGGTAGATCTAGCCAATTCAAGGGTATTATAGACTTTTCCATCCCTCATTTAATCACGTAATAATACAATCCCTGTTTTATCGTTAATTTTTTTTTAAAGGAAAACTTCATTAAAAAGCTACTCGAAGAGCCCTCAAAGCAAGGACCTACGAGCGCACAAACAATACAAACAAACTCAATCCAAAGGACAAACACAACATTTTTTCCACTCTACATCTTTACATCTTGACCTATTACGAAACCAGAAAAACGTCGTAGATTTAATGTTCTCCACAATCTCGACCGGCCTCCTTTGTTTGTTGTTGAAAATACGATTATTCCTTTCATTCCAAAGAACCCACATAGTAGCGTAAACAATTCCTTTTAAAACATACCTCCGGTCCTTCGAACTATTAGTTGTATCCGGTAAACGTAAGAGATCAATAACATCAAAAGCAAAACTATGGTTAAGCCGACACCAAGATTCGATTCTAAACCACACTTCTTGAGAGAACGCGTAACCTGTAAAGATATGTAAAGAAGTTTCCATGTCCCCTTGGCAAAAAACACACCTCGATTGATTAATTGGTACTCCACGTTTGATTAATTCAGCGATAGACCGATAGTAGGCAACCTATTGAGAGCAGCCCTCCAAATCATGATTTTACACTTTAATGGAACCCAAACCTTCCAATTGATCCTCGGATTATTATCTGCCAGAACATAGTGGGCGAACAACTTCTTGACCGAGGATACCGAGAATCTCCCTTCTTTATCAAAACTCCACTTCCATCTATCACTACCTCCTCGCCAATGGAAATCATGAATATCGTTCAGGAGACTAAACAATTCAGAAACTTCCTCGAACGATGAGGGAGAAGCACGCCAATCCCATTAAAGAACCTTCTCATTATTGACCCAGGTGATACGATTAGAAACCGAGGCCCACTTATTTTTTTCTTAACTGAAAAGCGTAGGATATACATCTCGAAGGGGGGCATCTTTCAACCAATTGTCGATCCAAAATTTTATAGCCACACCATCCCCTACTTCACCAACAAAAAAAGAGTTAAGAGATAAACCACCTGGATTTTAGATTCACCCACTTTCGCTATATATTTCCAACACCCATTCGAAGACGATTTACATGGAAGGTTAGCCCAAGGTCTACTCGATCCATGTATGAATTCAAATTTTTTAATAACTGATTTCACAATATTTGATCATTATTTCTTACCTTATTCAAAAATATAATCACAGTTCATCTGACGCTCTGTTTTTTTATTCATTTTTATAACGTTTGTTCACAATTGATAATGAGTGTTGATCCCATGAGTGATTTAGTTTTATATGTTGATTATATATGTTTACTAAAAACAACGATCATTAAGGTAGTGAACAACATGAAGAATAAGAAGATTTTTGATGATCAATAAGAATATGAAGATGAAGATGCGTTTATGATTTTATGGGTGCGTTTTATGATTTTATGGGTAATTACATAAAAATGGCGATCAAGGTAGCATGAATTTTTTGATTTTTTTATGGGTGCGTTTTATGATTTTATGGGTGTGTTTTATGATTTTATGGGTGTGTTTTATGATTTTATGAGTGCGTTTTATGGGTGCATGTCTTTGAGTGCTTATTTTGTTATTCTACATTTGAGAGATGAAGGTGCGTTTTATTATCTTTATGGGTGTGTTTTATGATTTTATGGGTGTGTTTTTTTATTAGTGCGTTTTATGGGTGCATTTTTAGTTTTTTGTAGCTCTTTTTTTTATTAACCATGCTCTGTTTTTCATTTGAAAACAGAACCTGCGTTTATAAAAGTTTTTTACAACGATAATGCACGTTTATACATTTCATCTTATTCATTTACGTTTAGATGGTTATTCGTTTATTTTGGAGTGTTTTTTCAACATCAGTATCATCCTCTGTTTTTTTTTAACAGAGCATGTTTCAGAGCAAAATCGACTGATCGCTTGTTATGAAATGAGAATTGCAAATATATCGATCGCCTATAAATGTAATCGTTCTCAATAATTAATGAGATTTGGGCGGTTTAATTAAAAAATTTGAGAACAATTGCTATGATTTGGGCACGATTATTAAAAAAAATCAAATTATTATGCTCACAATTTGTCTAATTTGCCCTTATCTTGTTAACTGAAACTAAAAATGTCTCACCCCGACAGCGCACAGCGGAATGCTAGTCATGAGGTAACTGAAGTTGTTACCATAAAGTTTAGCAAATCACTTGAGTATACGCATGGAAATCTTGCAACCACCCTCTAGCCCAACACATTTAAGCTTTTGGTCTAAGAAAGTTTTAAAAATATGTCATAGCCAAGATGGAGCAAAATTTCATAAGTAGTGTTTTACAATTTATTTTAATAAAAGATAGTAAAACATAGTTTTATAGTTTAAGGTCCCATTCAACATGTCCAAACGTAGTGCCTGCTAAACCCACTCTTCCAAGAGCTTCATTCATTCGTACCTGAAAAACATGCTTAAAAACATCAACAAAAATGTTGGCGAGTTCACAGGTTTATGAGTAGTAATAAACTTTCAAGTTTAGTAATAACATATGATCGAGTAGTACTAAATAGAGAATCAAGTGGACTAGCAAGGTCCCACGAGTATGATGTAACCAAAGGCTCTTAATCAATCCATAACTTTGTTCCTGTGGTGGCCTCTCCGTGAGAGGTACTTTTTGGAGGTTATGTTCATTTTTCAAGCAGATTTCAACCCAGTTAAATCATGAAAACGGGGGCGTCAACCCAATATTACTACAACATAAACAACAGCCTTTTTCCGAAGGCTAATGATTAAGATGTGCCGGGAGAGTGAGTGGCAACCTGCCGGTTGACACTGGTGTCACGCTATAAAAACGTACCCACCGGTACACAAACCTAAGGGCATCAAATATTCTATATTTATAGTCTATCACATCATATAAGCATGTTAATCACCCGCTTTGTAAATCGTACAAAAACATTTAAAAAGAAATGGGGCCGTGAACTCACCTTAAAGCTGTAATCACAATATTTCCCCGAATCTGTGTCACGTGCTCCTTTACCAAACTAGCCCTAAACATTTATAGGGTTGTTTAGCAATTTGCCTAAATTTAATCAAACATTTCACCAACCTTCCTTTACTCAGTTTTTCAATAATCCCTTGTTTCATTCATTTTCCACCCATATATCCCGTTGGTGATTTAATGTTGATAAATCCTTTTAGGTTTCGAGTGACCACATAATTCAATATATCCTTATTTCCTTGAGTTCTTTTCCCCACATTTACTCATTCATAAAACGCTTGTGTTTGTGTTCAACAACTTATTATGTCTCTAACTATATAAATTATGTTCTTTTCTACCAAACACACATTGCATAATATCCAAAGTTTCTCATGTCTAGAGTCCTTTTGATTCCTCAAATTAACTTATTTTGACCTTATAGGTTCTAGTTAGTTCTTTGATTACTCATACAACTTAACTAAAAGGTCTTATTTGTTGTCCCGCGTTTATCCATAATTTGAGACTATTCTATGCCTCGAAACTCGCGTTTCCGACGATTTCTACGAAATAGTTTGTATTGAAATCATTTGTTGTTAAGGTAAACACATATTGTACCTTAATTAATGACTTTTATACCTACTTTGACTCTAATTAAGCTATTTTATATCAGCCTTAAATTTAAGTGTCCTAATAGGCGTAAATTGTCGAAATCTTATGTTTCTACGCATTATATCCCAATAATCTTAGAGTTTTAACCTAGATAACTCATTTTCACTTTATCACCTTTATTTTTACCTTCATAAGGCTTATGTGGACCTGTTCTACCTTAGTCTTAATACTTTTGCATTTCAAGTCCGTAGTTTAGCATTTTAAGCCACAATACGTATCCTGATCGTACATGCAAGACCTCCCAAGCATGTAGTTCCTACTTATACTTGTTTTACTCAAGTTTGGGTTCATAAAAACCCCTAAAACTTGTTAATATTCAGATCTGGAAATTAGGTATTTTATTGTCCATTCCTTAACATAAATCTTAGCTAAATGCTAACCCATTGTTTCAATAGTCCACTTTTTACTATATTCATCCTTGTGCTAATAATCTAAATCATCCAAGGTCACTAATCATCTTTTAAATTCAAATTTAATGTCTTATCGTAAACTCCTTTGCATGTCCATAAAATCCAAGGATCTAACTATTTCCAACATTTTATTAAACAAAGCAACCTAGTTCACATATATATTCATAATATTGATTCATACTTATGCATATACATATATATATATATATATATACGCGCGATACATACATACATACATATATATACATACACGACACACATGCATACACATTTACATCATCTTTTCCATTTCTCTCTTTTCCTTTTACTTGTTTTATCACTTTTTACCCAAAATCTTTGAAGGTTTGGTGAATCTTAAATCAAACCCAAAAATAATAAGATGCTTTTTAAAATAAAGCTTTTTATTCAAAAACTAACCTTTATACTTCTTGAAAATCAAGGTTTTCTTGCTCTAGATTCTTGGGTTCTTGAAAGATTTGATAAAAACACGTATGATCTTGTTAATTCATGATTGTTTTCTTCAAAACATGAACTAGAGAGAGAGAGTAAGTGTGTGTTTCGGTTAGAGAGAGAGAGAGAGCAAGAAGAAGGAGAATGTGAAGGGTTGTGAGTGTGTAAGTGTATGGGGATATGGGGGATGGGTTGGGATTATATAATAGAATTAATGCTAATATTAATAATAATTAAATCCCTCAAAATCATTTGATTGGGGAGAGGGGGCGGCGACCTAGGGGGTTGGGTATTATATATATTTTTTTATAAAAATCTAAACATAATACATTCTCCTTTCACCTTGTAATAATTTTTCAATAAAAATAACTCAAGGTTTTTACCCATTTAATCACTCATGCCCTTTTTTCCCATTAAATCATCCATACCTATTTGAAATTATTATTGTCGGGTTTCCCTATCATATAGAGTCCCCGTTCTGAAACCATCAAACTTAGAAAGTTTGAGATTCTTTTTACAGTTCACGCCAATCCTACTAATATATATCTAAACGTTTCTAATCGAAATTAAACACACCCTATGAGTAATATCCCATAGTCTCCGGCCAATTCCCGAATTTTTACCGGTTGTCAGAAAAAACACGCGTGGGTAATTAATTTAGGATGATTTTGCCCTTATCTTTAAGTCTTGAACCTATTTAACTTCATATATTCTAGCTTGATCAATTGATCAATGTCCACAATGGGTTGATAAAGCAGTTGAAAGTTAACAATGACTCAATGTGTGTGTAAAACTGAATGAGAAAATAGTTTGAAGTCGTTGTTTATATGACTTTGAAACCCACTTGTTGAGTGTTTTAGAGCGCTCGTCAAATGCGAGCTGATGCTGACTCATTTTTTTTAACACAATGAAGGTTTTCTTTGACTATATTACAAATTGTAAATGCACCCTACGGCTATGTCCCTAGCTTGGATATACTTATCGAATCATGTTTAGACACGTTCTATGCTTGTTTGGATGTTGTATATGCTTAGGGGTATTTTAGAAATTTTATATGTTACATACACCTCCTTAGTTATCTCATACATGTGCCCCCACATGTATGAGATTCATACATGTACCCCACACATGTATGAGTGATAAGTGTGCAAGAAAGGGAGGTGTATGAGTTCTACTATAAATACCCCATGCCTTAGTATTTTGTAACTTTTGCCTATTCTATAACAAGTGCAATCCTTTGTGTGTGTGCTCTCATATTATTATTATTATCTTATCCATAAACACCCACCTATAACAACTAACCGGATTGTTGATTCCGCCCTCATTCCAATACGCGCGCGATATTCAATTCTTGTGTCGATCCTACACAAATAAACAAACAATCGTACCCAATAAATCCCACAACTAGCAACGCTATTGGTATGGTCTGAGAAGGGTGAGACGTAGACAAGCTTTAGGGGTTGTTTGTTTTTTGCTCAGAAGCACTTCTGACCTCTTTTGTCTGTGCCGCGCAGACGCGCACAGATGTTTGGGGTCTGCAGATTGTTTGTTTTTTCGGAAGACCTTTCACTAAAAAAGGTCTTCCTGACATCTTCTTGGTGCAGACTTGTTCCAAGGTCTTCAAAGGTCTTCTCCTCTCTTCACCCACCACCACCACCATCGTCCACCACCACCACCACCGTCCACCACCACCCACTACCACCATCCACCCACCACCACCGTCCACCACCACTACCACCACCACCACCCACCACCACCACCGTCCACCACCATAACCGTCCACCACTACCACAGTCCACCACCGTCCACCACCACCATTGTCCATCACCACCACCGTCCACCACCAGACTGCTGTAAAAAATCAATTTATTTAAATTTTAGTTTATTTCAGTAGCCTGCAGACGTTAACAAACAAACAGTCTTCTTCATGCAGACTGCAGACCTTTGGTCCACCTTTTTTCCTGCAGATGTGGTTCGCAGACTGCAGACCTTTTCCTGCAGAAAAAACAAACAACACCTTACATTTGTTCCTGGGAATCGAGATTTTGCTTTCAGAGAAACCATCAACTCGAGAACAAACAACAAACATACAAACATGACTAAAAGAACATATATATATATATATATATAAAGCTACCAAATAACACAAGCAATGATGAGATAGTAACACAGTAGAACATATGTAACATCAATAAAACATACAAGGACATACATATATACATGAAGACAATCATATGCATAATACCCCAAAAGTGTAGAATTATCTAAGCCCTAAAACTCAACTAAAGAACTACCCTACAATTTCCTAAAGTCCTTAACCTGAGCCTGAGCGGAGCTTTTATAACTTAAATGAGCATGAGCTCAAGCTCGGCTTGTTTGCACCCCTATGCATACTCATTATTTACTGAGCGGAGCTTTTATAACTTAAGTGTAGGATTATCTTATCACACCCCTTTAGTATTTTAATGAAAATGTTCATTTAAAAGTTTTACACTATCATGCCACTTTAGACCATGTGTAATGGACATTATATGGGCATGAATAACTATGATAATGCCCCAACGCCATCCCCTATGGCATTATATGGACATTAAAAGGGTGGGGCATTTCTAGTATAATGCCTAAATAGGATAAAAATATGGAAAGTAATAACTAAAAAGGGCATTAAGTGGCTTTAACAATTACACGTTGTTTTGAGGGGCCTTATGAAAATGATGTGGAGGAAAATGCCCGTTATGGTCTTAAGGATTTCATGTTTTAGCCTAGGGGTTTCCTTTTTCAGTTATTGCCTGTTTGAGAGCTTGAGCCTGGTTCACTCTAGCTCTACCTCCAAAGCTCAAACTCGATTCGTTAGTAGTTTTTCAACCTTAGAATTGACTCGTTTATTACTTATTAACCAAATTATAGGCATTTATAATTATGTTATATTATATTGGTTATAACTTTTATATATTTTTAGTGATTTTTTTATATATAAAAATGATCTATCATTAAGCTATCCTATCACATTTCAAAATAATTTATTAAGTAGTTGTGTTTACGCTTGAATTTAAGCTCA
This sequence comes from Ambrosia x helenae, assembly GCA_030844895.1. NCBI lineage: Eukaryota > Viridiplantae > Streptophyta > Magnoliopsida > Asterales > Asteraceae > Ambrosia > Ambrosia x helenae. Next base: position 6,467,386 of record CM061232.1, read on the forward strand.
AGCTTGCTTTAAGCTTTGCTCGATTTGTGTTTCTTAACAATTCGATTTTGAGTAACTAAAAACGGGTTGCCTTGTTTACACTCGTCTCATTTAGAGGGTGTTTGGGATTGTGTTTTGAATCTGATTATTAGATTATTGCGTTTTGAAAATGCAGATAATCAGTTTTTAGTGTTTGGGATTGCTTTTTGAAAACGCAGATAATCAGTTTTTTAGGCTACCAAAACGCAATAATCTATAAGCAGCTCCACCCTTACTTCTCCAAAACGCATAATCTGTTTTGAATAATCAATCCCAAACACCCCCTTAGAAAATGGTAAATGAGATTTGAGCTAAATTTAAATTTATATTAGATAGCGGCTAGTGGGTAACGAGGTCGAGATGTGCTTGAGTGGTTCACAAATTACAATGTTGGTAAGCGGTCAAGGGTGAAAGGTTGAATGCTTGAAATGTGTAACCTAAAGCCTGGCTATATTATATTTGTATATGAAAGAGTCAACCCTAACTTGCACAGACATAAATTCGGGTCAATCCGGACACAATCCGCTTAACCAGTAATTTAAGCAGGTTGTTGGGATGGAAACGAGTTATCGATAACATATTTAGTGGTGACTATGAATGTTACAAACTTACAAGTTATAAGGTATGCTAGAACTAATAATAATATCACCAACCATGCAAAAAGGAAATAGAAAAAAACAAAAAACATTAAAGTTTTATTTTTTTATATACTTTGGGTCAACCCAAATCTAACATGTTCTTTTAAACGAGTCCTGTTAGTCGATCCAAACCTATTTTTTTTCTTTTCGGTTCGGGTGACGTCAAAAATTCTCAAGCTAAAGCCTAGCAATAGGTTAACCGGTGTGGTTCGAACTAGTGGCGGATCCAGGATTTTTTTCTAGTGGGTTCACTGTTTTTATATGCTCCAAGTTTGTAGGACTGGGCATAAAATTTTTCGAGTCAGTTTGACAGTTCGGGTCGGGTCGAGTGGGCCCACAAACAATTCGTCGTCCAATATTTTAACTTATGTTATAAGTAATCGAAATGTTAATTATGACTACAAAAGAACTTTATTACAATAAGAATCTTAAATCAAATCTACAAGACGAATGTGTATGGTGTGCAGTCAAGAAAAAGATGAATCAGAACATATCTTCGTTCATTGCCAATTAGCAAAACTGATTTGAAGCCATATTTCTAATTGGGTCAAAATTCATAATCAAGAGGCAAGGACATTAAAGGCATGCTCAAATTAGGATGTATAAAGGTACAATCTGCTAATCATGAAAAAAAATTGCAGCAATAATAATGACATGTGTGGGTGCTATGGTTAACAAGGAATGAGAAGAGTTTAAAGGAAAAGAGGCAAACATTCAAAGTATTATTGAAAATATTAAAACCCTCTCATTCTTCTGGATAAACAATATATTATAAGGGTTGTATTCTGTACTAAAACTTTTAATTTTTAGCATCTTGCTAGGACTCAATTTGGTGGAATGTTAGTCCCATTCTGCTGTATAAAAAAAAAGATACAATAAACAATTAGCAATTGAGCTAGTATCAGATTTGTAAAAAAGAAGAAAAAATCGCAAGTAGGAAGGTTTGAACACATGACCTCATGCTTGAGGGTGGGAAGATTTAACCATTGAGCCACTGACCAGTTTTGTTAATGGGTTCATCCCAATATTATTTATGGGTTCATGGCATATTTTTTATATACAATTCTACTAAAAATTTGTAACCGAGTGGGTTCGTGTGAACCCGTACCTATGGACCTAAATCCGCCACTTCGAACCACAGCCCGTTGCTTGAAGTTTTGAGCCCGTCGGTTGCTATTTACCTTCATCTTCTTTGACCAGTTTACACAATTATTATTACAGAGTATTGAACCACTAGAACAACAACAAACAAGGTGTACTCAATCGATGTGTTGCAATCGAAACTGAAATTATTATTATTATTATTATTCATTCCTTGTGAAACACGCAACATCCTCTCGATCTCGACACTGGTAACGTCTTCATCTCCGATCAGTAATAAATAACCTAATTTGGATCCAATACAGAACACAACTAATTCCAGTTCCATATACGTTCGATTAATCGGTTTATTTTAGTTGTATATAGTTCAATTGCAATACATCATCATCATCATCCTAAATGTAATCATATTATCATCAATTTATGACAATTGACAGTTGTTAGGTCTATTTACATTGCAATTGAGCTCTTGAATGCATCGGTTTGTTGTTCTTTACTGCTGTTTTTAGGGCTATTCTTGTTGATGTTTCAATGCCTCATTTTGTTTTAGTAGAAATGTGTGCGTGTGTGTGTGTTTTCAGTTTTTTAGCTAGACTTGTAGTTTTAATGAAAAAACTGATTATATCTCCAGGTGCATTGTGGTCGTTCGATCGATCATCTGTGCATATAGTAAGCAATAAAATAATAAAAACACGGTTAAGTTTAGACATGATAAATGCTTTCTAAGTTTAAGTGGTATCTGCTTCGTCATATGTGCAGTTGAGCTCTTGAATATATGACTTGTTAGGGGTATTTACGTTGCAGTTTTTTTTTTAGCTAAACTTGAAATTATAATGAAGAAATTGATTATACCTCCAGCCTCCAGGATCCAGATACATTGTAGTCGATCGATCATCTCTGTATATGATAAGCAAAAAAATAAAATAAAACATAGTTAAATTTTGATATTATAAATACTTTATTCGTTTCAATGGTATTATCTTTATCTAATGTATAGTTTTCCTTTGTTTGATCTCTGGGGGGACGCCATATTTTGATTCTTTATAGCAGAAGTAGCAGTGGCAAGTTGTTTATACCGTTGAAAATGGAGATTGAGGGGGGAAGAAGGAGTGATTCTGAAGTTCTCTATGAGACTCGTCGTCACGCTTCTGGCCCTTACACTCATAATTACCCCCCTATTCACCAAGAGGTTCAGTTTATTTTATCTGTGATCAACTGATCGTTGTTTGTTGGTTGAATTTGCTTTGTTTTATCATAGTTTGTGAGTTTTATTGAAGCTTTGATTGAAATTCCAGCTAAATGAAAGCACTAAAGGAGGTTTCCTTAGACTGCTTTCAACGAAAGGTAATGTCGATCTTAAATTTATTGGTTAACTGGATTTGCATTTCCTTTGTTTTTTTTGTTATCTGTTTCATATATGATTTACATATAAGTTGATGCGCCCTTTTACATGTAATGTGAGTTTTTCAGTGTACATATGCTTATGTTCTTCACTTAAATATAGATGACTGTTCTCTTTTTATTGTACCATGAAGGTCTCAGTGAGTTTAGAGAAAAATGGACTACAAATCGGCATCCTCAGAAGTTAAGCAAATGGACATCAATTTTTGTCTCTCCAAGTGGTGAACATGTGGCTATAGCAGTTGGAAATGAGATAACTATCTTACAGATGGATGATAATTACCAAGAGCCTTGTGGGAAATTTACTAGTAAGACTCCTGAACATGTTTAAGTGCATTTATTTTACAATTATGATGCTATTGTGTTACAAAATTGATTCCTGTCTATTGTCTAAAATTAACTGCAGCTAATATTTGAGTTTATTTTTGCACTAGGTGTTTATAAATATAAACTACTTATTGTTGCTATGTGATATCAGGCAACTCCCTGGTCACTTTCATGTCTGGAGTTTGGTCAGAGGAACATGACATTTTGGGAGTTTTTGACAATACCGATACCCTTTATTTTATAAGGGCAAATGGTGATGAAATTACCAGAATTACAAAGCAGCATTTAAAAATGCCTTTGCCAATTATCAGCTTTGTTATTCATGATAATAAGAATATGAAAAAGTCTTGTTTGTAAGTACCATATCTCTCTCAATTTCCGATGTAATTATATCAATGGCTGTGTTCATTACTTTGTTTGCTTTCATGCCTAATCAGTTAATTTGCAAATGTTATTATTATTTTACAGGTGTACATTTAGCATACTTGCCTCAGATGGTTCAGTTCATGATATTGAGATTAGTCAGGACCCAAGTGCCTCTATTTCCACCATGAGCAATTCAAATTTGGGCTCATTATCACATAAGCAGTTCCCTCAGAATGTTAGCTGTTGTGGATATCATCCAGATAGCTCGTTGCTTGCTATTGTTAGTAGTGCTGTTGGCATCACATCAACGTCCACTGCCATCATTGGTAATCTTTAGAACTTATCTTGGTTAGTTTCGGCTTAATTTTCTGTACTAGTTGTAGGAGGACCATGGAGAACTAGTTATATCTATCTTTAGTTGGAAGTGTGAAGCTGTGAATCAGAAAAAAAAAACATCCTTTAAGTGGTTGTCTTCTCAGATTGATATTTAAGCACTAGCAGGAGTAGCAGCCTCTCAAGCGAAATTGATACCCTATAGATAGATTCAGCCGATATATGTTATCAATACCCAACTGCATCAGCTTAACCTTATAAATCACAGTAACAATTCTAGGAATCTTGAAAACGTATTTTTAATAGAGAATTTTTTCCGAATCTGTTTACGACCTGTGAAAATGAATAGCAGCGCTACGATAACTGTGAATTTGAGAGAATATTGTGTGTATACTATCAATGGGAATACCCACATTTTCAGTACAAAAGATAGGTAAGAAAAAGGAAGCTAGATAAATACCACTAATGGAGTTACCTTTTCTATGGTTTCCTATTAAATAAACTTAATTGCCTCCCCTCAACTTGGTATATTCTGAAAATAAGCAGGAAAAACGGAGATTAATCAATTCCAAGAAATACCATTTCCACATATTTGTTATCAGCATATCTTTAGTTTTTATGGAACTCATCTTCACTTGTGAAAAATTGAAGGGTGACTTGGGGTGTCATGGATCCTTACTCAGCCGTCTGAAGGCTGGGAGGGACTTAAGACTGGATTACTAAATTGTTAATTTCTTTCCACCCTTCCAGGACTTTACAACATTTCTCTTTGGAAATGGTCTCGACAAGCAGGATTACAACAAGTAGCTTCTGCTGAGTTTGAAGGTCTCTACTCTAAAACAAAAGGTTATACAGGTCAAATATCATCACCAAAGGTTCAGGTTTCGCCACAAAAACAATTTGTTGCTACACTGGATTTAAGAGGATCTTTGATGATCTATAAGCTAAATGAAGAAGATTTACTTTCAGAAGTTTTTTTCAAAGAGAAAAATGATTTAAACAATATAACAGATTTTACATGGTGGATGGATCATATCATTGTTATTGCTGATAGAAGTGGCAGAATTACTATGTTTGACATCAAAAGTGGTGTTAAGGTTTTAGAGAATGATTATCAATACTCTTTGCCTATTTTAGAGCGAGCGTCAACATCACAAGGATGCATATTTATTCTAGAAAGTAAATCATCTGAAAAGAATTTTGAATCCTCAGATTTAGTTCTCTGTGAGCCAGTTATTGTTGAAAAATATAAGCAATTTGACAGTGGTAATCTGCAATGGAACTTGATATCATTTTCAAAAAGATCTGTTCAGGAACTTTATGATATTTTAATTACCAGTCAGCAGTTTGAGGATGCAGTCAAGTTAGCTGATCATCATGGGTTGGACAAAGATGAAGTGTTGAAAGCACAGTGGCTGCATTCTTTACAGGGAACAAGTGAAATTAATATGTTCCTTTCACTTATTAAAGATCAAGATTTTGTTCTTTCAGAGTGTGTGGATAGAGTTGGACCAACAGAAGATGCTGTTCGAGCGTTACTTGCTTATGGTCTCCAATTAACAAACAGTTATATATTTTTTGAGGTTGAAGATGAAAAGGATAGCCCAAATTGGGATTTCCGCTTGGCAAGACTTAAGATGTTACAATTTAAAGACAGGCTGGAGACATTTCTTGGAATTAACATGGGCAGGTAACGACGCCATCCCTAATTGCTTCTTAATTGTACATAATGCATAATCTCAATTCTCAGATATAATGAACTATATTTTTCAAGAATCAACTAAAGGTTTTTCATTTTCATCTAATAAATCTTCTTTTCCCTCGATATATATTTGTTGCTACTTGCTTCATTTATGTATCATAAAAGTGTTGTGTAAGGAGCGCCATAGTTTCTTGAGGCGTGACTCGGGTTATTTTTACACATTTCTTCACTTAAACAGAAATTTCAGTGAACACAACGGAAGACTAAACATTACATGATAAGTAAACGTAACATCTTTTCAGAATTTAACTACATGTATTACTCTAAAGTCCAAACTAAAATAAAATGCTGAAAACTTTTATAGAATGGCCAAGTAATAACACTCCTTCTCTTGTCCTTATCTACTAGAGACCTTTTACTCTCTGAAAATATATGCTAAAATGGGTCAGGGGAGTCTAAAGTTTAACTTACATAAACCTGTTCGCCAGGCAGCAGGCCAAGCCTATGCCAAGTTGCCAACTTCCCTTTCCTCGGCCTAACAGCAGCCCATTTTCTTCCCTTCTTCCAGCCCATTTGCAGAAAATGAAAAAAAAAAAACATATGCAGGTATTTGGGATTTTTCCTGCACCGCCCGGCCGTTTTGACTGTTTTCTCTAGGGCTTGATTTTTTTATTGTTTGACCCATTAAAGATCAAATATAACCTGAGTTGAGTAGTTGATCTGATCATAAGTACATTGGTCGAAACTGCCACTTCAAATGGACACTATGGATATGTTTTAATAATCCTACCAGTTTTTACTTACTAGAACATGTTGACTTAGCTGCTTTCAGGTTTTCTGCACAGGACTACAGCAAATTTCGCTCATTGCCCATTAAAAAAGCTGCTACTGCACTTGCAGAAAATGGGAAGATTGGAGCTTTAAATCTTCTTTTCAAACGCCATCCTTATTCAATATCTCCTTGCATGCTTGATGTTTTAGCAGCTATTCCTGAAACAGTCCCTGTTCAGACGTATGGACAGCTGCTTCCTGGATGCATCCCTCATCAAGTTACTTCTCTAAGAGAAGACGACTGGGTCGAACATGAAAGAATGGTGAATTACATTAAGTCCCTCCCAGAAAATCATGAAACTGCCATTCAGATCAGAACCGAACCAATTGTGAAGCAGTTAATAGGATATAAATGGCCATCAACTAATGAACTATGTATCTGGTACAAACATAGAGCTATAGAAATGGACACCCTAAGTGGACAGCTGGACAACAGTTTATCTTTGGTTGATTTTGCTTGCCGAAAGGGTTTCAAAGAAATGCAAGAGTTCCACACCCTTATATCTTATTTGCACCAGCTGATTTACTCTGACGATGATGATGATCATGATATGAATTTTAGCATGAGTTTAGCCACATGGGAACAGTTGTCTGATTATGAAAAGTTCAAGTTGATGCTAAAGGGGTTCAATGAGGAAAACATAATAAAAAGACTAAGAGATAGAGCACTACCGTTTATGCACAAGAAGTTTGGGGATGAAGTAGTTGATGATACTGTTGAGTCATTTTTAGTTAGATGGATGAAAGAAATTGCTATGGAGAATAAGATTGAGGTCTGTTTGGTAGTTATTGAAGAGGGATGCAAGGAGTTTTTGGGAAACATTTTTTTCAGAAATGAGGCTGAAGCAGTAGACTGTGCCATTCAGTGTTTATATTTATGTACTGCCACTGATAAGTGGAGCACCATGGCCTCGATATTGTTTAAACTTCCACATCTACAGGGTAAGCATTTTATTACGTGTCGAAATGATTTTTTCTTTCTGGATATTGAGTTTGCTCAAGGATATAATACTGAGACAAGTATACATACGCCATACAAGTGTTTAAAAGTTTAAATAAGGTCACCTAACTATTAAAGCAGTTTTAGAGGCGACCCCCAAATAAATGGTTTTGTTTTTGCCAATTCCGGAAGAATACTTGCCGAAAATTGAAAAATGATGAAATCCCCTTAAATTTAAATCTTACTTCTCATCTAGAGTTGTCAAAATGATAAAAGTGCCCCTGAATCTATTCAAAAGAATAAACTAGATGGATTTTCGAGACACATTTGTGTAGATTTGTTATTTTTTTTATTTTACCATTTTAGAAGTGAAAACTTTTGAATACTTGGGCGAGCTATGTGTACATTATTTCTAAAGGATTCTTAATTTTTTTGACGTACTTACAGTAATTACAGATATGTTTTTTTTTTTTAATTTCATAGCATTCGGTTATGAATTTTCCTAAACAGGTACCGTGCCACCGTTTTAACTGAATGATTGTTCATGTGGAATATAAAGTCTTGTTTGGGGTCACAAATTTGTACCTGTCTGCTGTTAATTTCTAACAATCAAGAATATAATATTAGTTTTTTAAAAGGTCAATTATTTTTCTGATCTTTGACTTAATGTGTGCATATGTTGTGAGAATATAAAGGAGTGGATACAGTTATAGCTAGATTTTTAGTTTTGGGGTCTTATTCTTTTTAAACTACTTCGTAGTTCACAGTATAACATTTGATTTTAAGCAGGTTATGAAGTAGAGGGTCTCAAAAAGCAACTTAAACTTGCAGAAGGGCATGTTGAGGCTGGAAGGCTTTTGACTTTGTACCAGGTGTGCATTTGTACTCTTTGGTGACTGTTGGTTTTCAGGTTAAATAGATCATATTTGTTTTTGTACTCTAATAATGATGGCCTGACATGTGGTACTTGCTAATGTTATCGGTCATAATTTTGGTACTCTGTGAACTCCATGCCTCTCTATTCCAAGGGATAGAGGTAAGGCTTGCCTACATCCCACCCTCCTCAGACCTTAATAGCTTTGCTATTTGTGAGATTTTACTGGGTATGGTTGTTGTTGTTGTTGTTGTTGCTTTCTCATCCCTTGAAAAATAAAGAACATCCTTTTCTTGAAACTTGAAAGTTCAGTGCAAATTCAAGTATTCAACATTTCCTATTTGAAAGTTCTTATGTTGAAATACCACCCTTCTATATTGGTTAATAGTTTTGATTTGGCTCCAAAAGACTCATTTATATGACGATTTATCTAAGAATTATATTTCACATGGTTTTAAAAAACGGGTGAGGCGTACGCCTCAAGGTGCGCCTCAAGGCGAAACTCTAAGAAAACGAGTCTGAGGCGCGCCTCATGGGGTTCAGATTGTACATACGCCTCTAAAGGCTGAGGCGCTAAGAAAATATGCGCCTCAGGTGGTTTAGGGTGTTTTTGATGTGTTTTTTTTAGTGTTATAGACTTTTTGGGTCAATTATTTTATTTTTGATGTATGTTTTTGATGTTTTAGACTTTTCTAGGTCAAGTATTTTATTTTTTATACACACATAATTTTCATATTTATTTTTTGACTGCGCCTCGAGCTTACACCTCGGTTCGCCTCGAGGCTCGTTTCCGCTCTTTTAAACTTTGATATTTCATTTATGAGGTTACTTTTATATATCCAGGTTCCAAAGCCGATTGCTTTCTTCCTGGAGGCACAATCAGATAGCAAGAGTGTCAAACAAATTCTTCGTCTCATACTTTCAAAGTTTATACGCCGCCAACCTGGCCGAACAGATGCTGATTGGGCAAATATGTGGCGAGATTTCCAGTCCCTGCAAGAAAAGGCATTTCCTTTTGTTGATCTAGAATACATGTTGATTGAATTCTGCAGGGGATTGTTAAAAGCTGGGAGATTCTCACTTGCTAGAAACTATCTAAAAGGCTCTGGTTCAGTGGTGTTGCCGACAGAAAAGGCTGAAAATATCATCATTCTGGCAGCGCGAGAGTATTTTTTCTCAGCTCCTAGTCTATCTTGTTCAGAAGTAAGTAGCACTTTCACGTTATTTTGTTATTGTCTGTAGATCGTGATTGTTGCCTTCAATAGTTCCTTTTAGTGGTGGTAAGATGGGCGGGTTGGGTAATGGGTCAACATATCATTATCTGTACATGTCATATGTTGGGTTCGGTTAACCTGAAAACACTTTTTGTCCAGTGACTTCCAACCTGTTTGACCATTCTCTTTTTAGTTATTATTATTATTATAATTATTATTATTATTTTAATTTGAGACGTTACAAAAAATGGCAAGTCGACCAATTCATAAGTAAATGGGTTAAACTTTCTACCTCTAATCCTATTATTCACGATGTGCGCATATTCTTCTTCATTGAGTTTATTTGCTATAAAAGCCTTGGTCCTTGGAAATATTGAACAACTAGATGAGTTAAGGACTTGGAGTTGGTAAAATGTGCCAGGTTGGGTAATCAGGCAACTGGTTCGGATAGAAATGGGCAATTTTAGGTACTGATCAGGTCAGGTTGGCTGAAAACCTTTTTGTACCCATAGTTTTCTAAAATTTGAACTTTTTTTTTTTTTGTAATGATTATTTTTTACAATTTGATTGCATTAATATATTACTTGAATAAAAGTTTGGTATTTTGAATTGATTTGGGAGGGTTCTTTTAGATTAGAGTACACTTTGGGCAACTTTTTGCCCGTTGACTTTTAAGCTAATTCTTCTACCCTGTTTGACTCATTAAAGATGAAAACATGAATCAACCATATATAAATAAATGGCTCAAAATTAAATCAACCACAATTTTGAAATTTGTTCCAGATCTGGAAGGCAAAGGAATGTCTGAATATCCTTCCAAGCAGTAGAAACGTGATGAGAGAGTTGGATATGATTGATGCCCTTACTGTTAAACTTCCAAGATTAGGTGTAAACATTCTTCCAATGCAATTTAGGCAAATTAAAGATCCAATGGAAATCATAAGATTAGCAATCACCACTCAAAGTGGGGCCTACATTAACGTTGATGAGATTATTGAAATAGCCAAACTTCTTGGACTCAATTCTCAAGATGAAATCTCATCCGTCCAAGAAGCTATCGCAAGAGAAGCAGCTGTTGCTGGAGATCTTCAACTTGCTTTTGATCTTTGTCTTATTATGGCAAGAAAGGGTCATGGGCCCGTTTGGGATCTGTGTACTGCACTTGCAAGGGGCCCTGCCCTTGAGAACATGGATATTAGTTCTCGGAAACAACTTCTAGGGTTTGCTTTGAGCCATTGTGATAAGGATTCAATCGGTGAACTTTTACATGCATGGAAAGACCTCGATATGCAAAGCCAATGTGAAAAATTGGCAATGTTGACCGGAAAGCATGTTCCGGAATTATCAGTACGTGATACGGTTGACCTAATAGATTCATCAGGGCAGGTCAATGCGAATCTATACGAAAAACAAGAACCGTATTTCACGTCCATAAAAACAACACTTTCTGATATAGCTAACTTGCTATCTGTTACAAACGCTTCTGATTTTGACTCTTTGTTGAAAGAAAACAGCAAGGTTTTGACTTTTGTGGCTTTACGCCTTCCATGGTTGCTTGAACTTTGTCACGAAGCAGAAAATGGCAACAAGTTTCTTGGTACACAAGCAATGGCGACTGTTTTGTCTTGGTTGGCAAGAAATGATTTTTCGCCTAAAGACAATCTGATTGCTTCTTTAGCAAAAAACAGTTATGGTGCCACCTGTCACAGAAGAGGAAGACGTTTTAGGGTGTTCGTTTTTATTAAATCTTAATGATGCTTTTTATGGTGTGCAAATAATTGAAGAACAGGTGAGATCAAGAGAAGACTATAATGAAATATGTAGCATGATGAATATTGGGATGATTTATAGTATGTTGCACAACTCTAGTGGTGAGTGTGAGGGCCCAGCTCAGCGAAGGGAATTGCTGCTAAGAAAGTTTCAAGAGAAATACACTTCACTAAGTTCAGGTAATTCTTCATATATTGTAATTTTAGGTGGCAAACTGTGTCGGTCTGTTGCAATGAGTAACTGGTCAAACGGGTAACATTTAGCACTACCCCGCTGAAACACTTTTTTGTTTAATTTATAAAAGTGTTTATGGGTATGATTACAAAACCTATACTGTTAAGATGTAAATAATGTAACTAAAAATAAACGGCTGACGTTGGTGACTATTTAGTCTGTCAAATATGATTACAAGACTTGTGTTATCACAATCGTAATATTATTATTTATATAAAATAATTTAATATGCATTAAAATTGCACTATGGGTGATCTATATAAACTATTTGATCCCTTCCATTTTAGCCAAATTTTCACTTTTATATATTTGACAGATTGGAGAGGAAACATAACTCAAATTGACCCATTAATAAGTGAATGGGTCGAAATTACTACATTTATTTGATATTTACCCATTTGACCCGTTAGATATAAAATAACCCAAGCCAATCTACTTGTAAGTGGAAGGAAATCACTATCTTTAATTGCAACATTTCATATTACCTGTTTATGATTTATGCTTTATGTTTCTTACATCCCTGTTTATTTATTAGATGAACGCAACAAAATTGACGAAGCCCAGTCATCATTTTGGAGAGAATGGAAGTTGAAATTAGAGGAACAAAAACGTGTTGCTGATCATACAAGAGCAATTGAGCAAATCATTCCTGGTATTGAAACAACACGCTTTTTATCTGGAGATATCGATTATATGGAGAGTGTGATATTCGACTTCATTGACTCGGTCAAAACAGAAAAAAAGAAAATTCTAAAAGATGTGTTGAATTTAGCTTCCGACTATGGCTTAGATCAAACAAAGGTATGCAAATGTCAATGCTATATGCTAATATCAAATAGTCGAGGTGGCAACATGGTCGAATCAGAAAGGTTGGTATGGGTTAGGGCAATGGTTAACCCATAACATATGTTTAAAAAATATTGGTGTGCGTATAAGATTAAACAAGTCATGTGTTTACAAAAACTAGTTATTTGAACAAATGCATTAAAAATACACTCAGCGACTTTGGACACGTTCAGCATGTTACCTTTTAGACACATGCACACACGCATACTAGGTTGGAAACTCGTATATTACACGGGTTGAATAAAGGAAATAGTAAGTAGTTACTGGTTAGTATTGAAGATTTAATAATTATAAAACGATATTTTGAGATAAGGTATATTTACAAAAATAAGGGACAGAACACAAAGGGGTGAAATAAGAAAAATGGGAAAACTAATATTGGGGTTCTCATAATTGTGACACGTGGCGCAACCAGTTATTTACTAGCAATTATATATGTTGGTATAAAATAGGATGAAATGTTTTTTTTATAAACAATTAGTGTGGTTTAAAAAAAAATAGTGCGTTAGATAAAAGATATCAGTATAATAATTTAATTATTTGAATAAGCTGATTTAGAAGCTTATTTGCTTTAGATTACACCTGGCAACTTTGGACTCGTTACCTTTTAGATTTTATTTACTTTTTTTTTTCTTAATTGCCACCTCTATCTATAACACTTGCAATGCAAATTATCTTAAAATTTGAAATATGTTTTCATTCTTGTATTCATTCACATTCAGGTACTCCTGAAATTCCTCTGTTCAACCCTTATGTCTAAGATCTGGACCGTTGACGATATCAAATCAGAAATTACACAATTTGAAAGAAAGATACTTGATTCTGCAAAAGACGTTTTCAAAACAATCTCCTTATCTGTGTACCCCGAAATTAATGGGTGTGATAAAGAACGTCTTGCTTACGTATATAACCTCCTCTCCGTTTGTTTTTCAAAAGTTGAAGACAGAAAGGAACTTTTAACCAGCATCGACCCGGATCCCTCACATTTGACCATTGATGAACTGGATAGCTTTTACAAGATCATGGAGCAAGAATGTTGTAAACTTTCATTCATCGAGAATCTAAACTTCAAAAACATAGCCGGTCTATTTGGTCCAAATTTGGCATGTGTTACAGACGAAGTGTACACTCATGTAAACGAAACGAGCGTTGAACCACTTGCGGAAATGATGAAAACCCTAACTGGAATATATAAAGGACGAATTCCAGAGGGTCTTGTACCATGGCAATACGTGTACGGATATTATGTATCGAGTTCATTAACAGCTCTAGAAAATTATGCAAAATCAGAAATTCATTTTCAAGATCCAGAAACCCTTCGGTTATTCATTAATGAGCTCGAGAGTACATACAATCGTTGCAAAAAGTATATCAAACTTATTGCTTATCCAGGTGCTTCTGTAGTGGGGATTATGAAGAAGTTCTTTAAGATAACTCCATCGGTTAATGGCGATTTTGATAAATTTTCATTGGATCCAAATTGGAAGGATGATCTGGTTATGCTTATTAATTTCTGGGTTAGATTGATCGACGATCTGCAGAAATTTGTATCTTCTGATGATCTGGATGGAGGATTCTCACCCCGGTGTGTGATGATCTGTCTTGAAGCTTTTGTTGACTTGGTCAAAGAGGGAAAGATTTCTGTTAGTGAAGGATGGGCTTCTATTTTTGCTTATATAGATTCCAGTCTCGCGGGTGATGTTTACACCGAAATTCTCAATTTCTGTAGATCGATGGTTTTTTCCGGGTGTCGTTTTAAGGCAATATCGTATGTTTATCATGCATCAATTTCATGTTTTTCTCCAGACACAAATTTGTCACCTGAGATGCAAAGGCATTATGAACATATCACGGATCTGCCCTGTCTTTACATAAGAATCTCGGAACCTGTTTTGAAGGATTTAGCCCGTGGGTCCCATGAACACCAGTATCTATATCGTGTTTTATCGAGTTTGAGTGAATTAGATGGTGATTTGGAGGAATTAAAGAATGTCAGAAGTACCGTTTGGGATCGATTGGCCCGCTTTTCTGATGACATGGAAATCCCGAGTCATGTTCGTGTTCATATGCTGGAACTTATGCAATTTATAACGTCATTGACCACAAATTTGACTTCGTTTTCTACCGAGCTTCGGGTGAATGTTGACCCGTGGGTCGGGTGGGATAATTTGGGATCTTTAAATTCAAACCGTGAAACCGTACCCGATAATGAAGATGCACCTAAGAGTTTCACACATACTTTGGTTGCCCTAAAATCATCACAACTACTATCAAGCATCTCCCCAGACCTCGAGATATCTCCAAGCGACCTTTCTACCGTTGATTCCTCAGTTTCTTGTTTTGTAAAGATATCTGACAATGTTGCTTCACGACCCCATATCGATGTTTTGATAGCCATGTTAGGAGAGTGGGAAGGGCTTTTTGGTAATTTAAGTGTTAAAGAGGAGGAAAAAACCTCAGAACAATCGCCTCACAGTGCCGGGAATGACTGGGGCAATGATGATTGGGATGAAGGATGGGAAAACTTTCAAGAAGAAGAACTGGGAGAAAAAGAAACAACAAATGACGATAATACCCTTTCGGTTCATTCTTTACACGAGTGTTGGGCAATAATTTTCAATAAACTAGCATCATCATCTGAATTCAATGACATTTTGAAAATTATTGATCAATCTAGCTTGAAAGGAAACGGAGTTTTGTTGACCGAGGATTCTACTCGACGTCTGACCAAATTGTTACTTGAGGTAGATTGTTTTACAGCTCTAAAAGTTGCAGGTTTACTTCCTTATGAGAAAATACAACTGGAGTGTTTGGACTCTGTGGAGGATAAATTGAAGCAGGGAAACATACCAGGCCCGTTTTAACCGATCACGGTTTGTTTATAACTTTATTATCATCAGGCCTGATATCAACCATCGTTACCAAACCTTCATATGGAACCACTTTTTCATATGTAAGTTATATAGTCGGGTGTTTCTCTCGTAACAGCCAAGAAGCTTATTTGTCAAGACCAGAAAATAAAAGCGACGACCACGAGAAGGATGTCTGGTCTGTTTTCAAAACGATTCTCTTACCATGTTATATATGCGAGCTTGTAAAGGCGGATCAGGTGATGTTAGCGGGATTAGTTGTTACAAAAATGATGCACACCAGCGTTTCTCTTGGTTTGATTAATGTAGCAGAAGCTAGTCTTAGGAAGTACTTAGAAAATCAGCTCGAAGTTATACGAGGCGGCGGTTTTAAGTTTGAGGAGATGCCGTTTTGTGAAGCGCTTGTGAATACGGTTGTTAGGTTGAGCGGCAGGGTGGAGAATTCGATCAATTCGGCTCTAGTGATACTGTCACCTAATGATGTTAAAAGGTAGTATGATTTGAGTTAGATGCATCCTTTTGCTGTGTAGAAAAAGATACAATTTGTTTGGACTTTGGGGGATTCATATACAATACTTATTTTGCTGTTGTGGTCTCTCTTTTTTTTTTTTTTTTTTTTTTTTCTTTCTAATACATTCTATGGTGTGAAGAGATGGCATTACTGTAACAAATACAAGATCACTAATCCATCTCATACTTGTTTACAGTGGCGGAGGGAGGGGGGGGGGGGGGGGGGGGGGGGGGGACCAAGGGGTGTCCAGCCTCCCCCAATGGCCCAAATTTAGTTTAGTTTTACCCAAATTTAATTAAGTTTTTATGGTTAAAATTCAATAAAATTGTATCAAGCCCCCCTTAAATCCACTCCAATAATCTAAGCCCCTTATCTTGAAATCCTAGCTCCGCCTCTGCTTGTTTACACGCGCGCACACGCACACATTTCACTTCAAATCCATAGATATGCTGAATTGAACGTCGTTCTCGGTTCTTCCTGAGGTTGCGGCCTCGAGACCCCTGCTAACGGGTTTTTCTTTGGTGTCTGCCACCCATCTCCAAGTTCGGAAAAAGAAGGAAGGGCTGTGGTGCTGATGATGCGGCTTGACTTCATTTTCAAGTTTGGACCTAGAGTGTGAGCCCCATTATAGAGGCGCCGATGATGTTCGACTTGAACCTAGAGTGTGAGCCCCATTCTCACGTGCCTATTACTTGACTCATGGTTGAGCTCATTTAACCACGTCACCACATGGCGGATCTAGACCAAACTTTTAGGGGTAACATTCAAAAAAAAAAAAAAGTTTTATCGCACTTTCATACAATGAAAACGAATCAATCGATAAACTATTTCTGTATTGATGGACCTGTAACTTATTATTGTTTTTTGCACCTCAATGTATACATTTGGGTTCAATACCCGTATCCAAAACTGTACCCGATTTATACATGAAAATACTCGAGACTGGTTATACCTTATGCATGAACCCGGTCATACTCTGTACCCGATACCGGCTTTTTCTAACACCTAAATTTTTAAAGTATATTTATGTTTACAACTTTTATATTTAAGTTTTTAAAAAATACATATTATAAAGCAAATAGTTTGTAGTTCGGTGAATTTATGTTATTGTAATTTGTATTAGTTATTTTTTCAAATTACAAACCAAGTATATTTTTTAAACAAAACAATAAAAGAACTTATTTTTTTAAAGCTGTATATTAATACCTAGACCCTTACTCGGTTATACCCGAACCCGATCATACCTACTCGGGTACCTATGGTATGATTTTTCTCTTCTTTACTTGTACCTAAAGCCTACCTGGTTTCTCTCAATATCCAATTTTCCTATACATGTTCTACCAGGAACCGGGTATTAAAAAAACCTTGATATGCGTATGTACCTCTAACCTTAACCAACTAATTGGGTTTAAGCATTATGAGTTTCTATCTTATAACTAACAAATGAAATGTTTAATAGGTTATTGACTTATAAGCTTATATCTTTCTTTTTTTGTTGTGGGCTAATGATAGACTTTGAGAGTGTTGGGTTTTTAAAAAATTGAGGACTGGCGTTAATATAATTTCAGGGGTAACATAATACAAAAAACATAAAAACTTAATAAAATTTCGCATTATGCCGGGAAAGTTGAGGGATAGCGGGTGTTACCCCTCCTTTAAAGCTACATCCGTCACCGGGCACCACGGCTCCTTGAGCGAGCTGACACTCGGTCATGAACCATGATTCTGAAAAGTCCAACAAGCTTTGTAACTACATTTATACGCCGCTATGACTACCAATCTACCACAACAAATCAAAATTATTAATAAGGAACTCCATAAACAATCCCTTGGAATTGATAGATCTGACTTCAAGACATCAATCAATGTTCAACATAAAAGTGTAGAAAACAAGAACATTAAACAAACACACACCCCATTTACCTGCAATTATGTTACATAACTTTGCTGGTCTATATAATTCCAAACATATCCAGGACCTAAACCCTAAACTCAGGAAGAAGTTTCAGCCGTTCGATAAATAGTGATTTCCTGCTGCTTAAAGTACCTGCGATCTTCTTCATCCACAAGTACCAGATTTAAATAATACTTCACACTAAATTTGTTGTTGATATTGTGATGCGTTGGTGTCAGTTCATACGGGCTCAAGAACAGTCTGATCGGTATAGATTCACCTACAACACCGTCGCACCAATTTTAAACTCAAATAATGTAGCAGTTGCACTAATATTAGAACAAACGTTTAATGTCGAGATGGATATAACAGGTGGGTTAAGTAATGCAAACACCTTTTTATCGTTTTTTATGCTTTAGTTACCAAAGTGGGTCTTTCAAAAACTTGTAATTACAAAATCAGACTACATCCAAAAATATATTTGCTTATTTGATGAAATTTGCTGTGAATATAAGAATTGTATTCTTACCGAGAGAATTCAGATTTTAGCATAAAACAATTCAGAAGGTTACGCGTTAATGAAACTTTGGCAGTTTGGCTGGCTACCAACCCATTCAACCCGCTTCATTTTTAGTCAAATAATTCTTTTTTTAACACGTTAATCCAAATTGACCCATTTTCAGGTAAGTGGGTCAAAAATGTCTACTTTAAGGCATACCTCTCACAGGAGCACCATCCATCAACTCGAATTTTGCTAGGGTTTCTGTCTCGACATGAGTGTTGGCCCCAGAACCAGTGGATTCCCGTCGCCTAATCTCAAGATCCATATTCTTTAACTTGATTCTAACAAGAAGAAAATAAATCTTCCCGATGATTACATCTTTCAAATGATACCTGAAGATTAATCAGTGCCATAATTTAGTTATTCAGTTTCTTTATATGTTTTCTGAAGGAAGTATACAAATGTTTAAATTTGATAGCTTCATTTACTTACTTGCTTTTGTTATACTCGAACTCGATATGAAGGCAGTCCTCTATTCCAACTTCCATCTGTCAGGTTTATATGTGAGAAAATTGAAATTTAGTATGCATGATGGCTATGTTTATCACTTACGGTAGGGGCCTGGCAGGTTCGGTAATGAATGGATTGGTTAAAATAAAGCATTGTATGTCCATTTTGTATAAATAAAAATAAATAAATAACTAGTTACTAGCATATACATATAATTACAAAAACCATATTATTACAACGTAAGAATATAAATTTCAGATGTTTTGTGTTAAAAACACTTTCTATGACTTTCAGCCCTTACTACCCATTTGATCCATTTGGCCATTACCCAATGGTCCCAAATTGCCACTTCTAGGCACTTTAAAAAAAGCAAGTGATGCAACAAATATGAATATGAAAACTACAATTATTACATTAATAATATAATAAATTAATATAAATTTCTAGATAAAGCAACTTAAGATGGGGTATGTATCAAAAGTATGCCTTGGGCGACTTTCGGCATGTACAACCTATCCGTTCGACCCCTTTGAGATTAAACATAACCCAAATCTACCATTCGACTCAACTCATAGTAATTAGCAAATGGCCCGAAATTGCCATTGCTAGACATAAGTATCTATAGAATCATATTCCCTGATCAATATTGAAATAGCAAGGAAGATCACTGACCTTAATGCTGTTGTTGATTGATGGAGGTGGGCCATAGTTGCGAACCTACAAAAAGAAAACACATAAGAAAATCCTAGAATGAATAGAAATGTAGAATATTGTTCATGACGTAGCAGTGACATAACCTGGCACACCATCCTCATGGTGTCTTAAATTGAAAGAAAAAAACAGATACTGAACTGGGTGGGAAAACAAAAGTTGAAGGATAAAATCATATATATCATTCCTAAAAGGCTAACCTTGGTTAGCAAAAGAAGAGCAGTGTGAAGTTAATGAGTGATTTAGCCATTATATGGCAGTTCAAAAGTGAGATTGGAAACGTTGACCAAACTACTTAAGTGATTATAACATGATCTAATTATATCCTTATTTTGTAGTTGATTATCACATTGAAATGCTTGATGGTTTCACTTGCTTTATAGCTAGATAGGTCCATAACCGTCTTTAGACATGGAAAACAAAGGATGTATTGTAAAACAGTTCAGTTTTTGGATTTTGGTTTCTCCAATTCCGGGATGTATACGAAGTCATCATCAAAAGTGCTTACCCTTTTACCGACATAACAGAGTCACCACTGTTAATATCCCAAAAACATAGACAAAATACATGATCGTTAATGCATTCCACTTTGAAGCTACATCCTCAAAGTAAGTGTATGAGGATGCTTGACTGCTTTCATTTGTTCATGTTTTTTGTGTGTACATGGTGGGGTGGGGGTGAGGAAAGAAATCTCACCACAAAATCTTGGTATTGTGTTATGCTGCCAGCATAGCCCCGACTGATTGTTACCTTAAGAACATACCTGACAGGAGATATTGAAGGAAATTCAATAAATCTTCTAAAAAATCATTAATCAGCTACATAACAAAGATGCATCTGTAGAGTGAAAAAAATTATTTGATACTATAAAGAATATATTGGACAGTATATCAAAACAGTTACCTAAGTCGCACATTCACACCATTGTATGTCTCATATGGCATTTCAACTGTAGAAAATTCAAAAGGATATGTTTTCCTTTCATATATGTCACCAGGTACATCCAGTTCACGAACTACATAGCAAAATGGTCGAAGAGTAAATAACATAGAAAATAATAATATTCCTATCAGAGACGAAGATTACAAAAAAAAAGCCACAATTAAATACCAATAAAGTGAATTCTAGTACTAAGCAACACAAAAGAGTCAACATATAATCACAAACATGTAACATTACAAATAAAGTTAACCTCAAATCAGACAAACATACCAAGAGATGTGAAGTCATAAAAGTTGCCTCTGTCAAAATATATTTCTGCACATGGAAATGCGATGTCAATATATCAACAGTGATAGTATGGTAAATGTTAGAGAAACTGCTCATACGAGTAGTTATAAAGCTCATATGAAATATGAGATAAACGGGGATAGTCCCTGTTGGAGACAGGTTGACAACCAAGACAAACAAAACAAAAAACTACAGACACAGTATGAGTTTTTCTTGAGTTAATAAATTTACAGAAAAGGGCTTCATCCACAAGACTCTGTGTCTGTAGTTTTTCGTTTTGTTTGTTTTGATTATCAAATTGTCTCCAACAGCCCCGAATTTGGGATTAGTTTAAAATTATGACTACAGCCGACGGTTGGTAATGGAATAGTCCTCAACAAGTCATTGCATTCCCCTATAAGTGTAAGTATATATTCCATGTTGGTTACCATTTGCTACATGGATAATACAAGCATTCCAAGTTGTGCTACTAACCTTCATATAATGTGATGTTTTTTTTTTTTATAACTGTAAGTAAAAAACTCACCAATCTGTCCAAGGAGCTCTATCTTAATGCCATTATGCTCAACTTTCTTCCCTTGCACTGGCTCTACAGAAATCTGAAAAGGGTGATACATAACTACATAAGTAGCTGTGACATTTTACAACAAATTGTAACGTAAAACAACCTTCCGCAACATCACTAGAGTTTTAGAACTTAAGAAGAGAAATTTCAAGGAAAAGAACATCAGTAAATACCTTTCCAGCAATGGTTTCTTGGCTTTGGAAAAGGGGGACCAATGCCATTTGACCATTTTCCTTCTTCAAGGGAACCTAATAAAGAGAAGTAGTAACTAGTAAACAAACATCATTACACAAACACAAGCACAAGCAGGTCTAGTGTCTACCACTACAGTCAAAGTTTATATCACGGGATTGCACCAACTAATCATTCCAGCAGTATGAATATATTAAAAGGCATTTAATCTAATAGCTTCATACTACTGTGGATATACCGCTAGGGCGCTAGATCAAATGGCACTGCGCACACTTGAGAACCCAAGGATCATCTATCTAGACTATAATAAGAACTATAGCAAGTGAATACCTGCTTGCGAGTCTTTGCGTCATTAAGCGTAATCGAGATGTTACAAGACGGCTTAAACGCCCCCAATATATAATTCTGATCAACAAAAAATGAAGAAAAACAAGTCATAATACCATTCCAACAACAAATCAACTAGTCCAGAAACAAAACAAGCTAGGGTTTAGCCTTTAGGTAAGATCTTACCATCCCGAATAAGACGATCGGTTCACTCTCTCAAAGTCTTGTCTTAAACCCTAAATATAAATAGCAGTAGCAGATCGAATTATTGATTAACAGATTACATGCAAGTGAAAAGAACTAATCGATTCGTTCTAAAACCTAAACCTAAACCTAATTGATTGGTTTATGATTATATCTAATGGAAATGCAGTTTAAGATGAATTATGTAAAAACATACAAGTAACCAAGAGAGAGAGAGAGAGAGAGAGAGAGAGAGATGACCGGAGAAAACGATGGGCGGATCTGTATACCGACGAATTGACCGATCATACACTGGTAGTGATGCGTCTATCTATGTTAGGGATCCAGCGTGATTTACAAACAATAGGTTCATTGGATCGGTTTTATTAATTAATATTATTATTTGGAGGCCCAATGATGGAGATGATATTTGTCATACCCTTCCATTAATTTTGACTCACATTCATATCATGCTATTTGGGTGCTCTGCTCACATCATACATCGTGAAACACAAACACTTTTAAAGATGAGTATGATTCAATTAAGTTTGATTATTAGCCTTAACTAAAGCTAAAGTTATCGATTAATCGATCTTACTAAACAATTAGTTAATTGGATCGATTTATTTTGTTAGATTGTCGGTTTTTAGTTTGGTTAAGTTAATTCTGGTGAATAATCAAAATTTTTTTAGAAGTATATATGAAATGGGGGTATAAATACATAAAATGGATGTACAAAGCTAAGAACATTCAAAGATGTGAATGGTACAATTTCGGATTAACTAATTGTACACAAAACTTAAAATTGATTTTACATTAATTATGCTTATTTGTTAAATCAGTTTTCAATTGATTTTGTTTGCTTTTGTCTTTTTTTTTCGTCTATTTTCAATTTTTGCTAACCCTTATATATTGTTAACAGTGTTGTAAAAGGCGGCCTAGGCGCTAAGCTGAACAAAAACTAGGAATTATGCCCTATTCGGATTCCTGGGCGATTTGGCAGTTAGGCGGAGACTAGGCGGTGTTATTTTTTATTTTTTTATTAAATTTCTAAGTATTTCTAGGTATTTCTTAGTATTATGTGTATATATCTAAGTATTATGTGTATATATCTTAACATATTTTCAAAAAACCCCTAAATTTGTGTGTGTGTGTATATATATATATAATACGTATAAAATACCAAAACGCCTAATTCCGCCTAATTTTCGCCTAGTCCCGACTAGTCCCTAGGCTGGACCTTACCGCCCGCCTAACGCCTTTTGCAACACTGATTGTTAATCGCATAACACATCAATTTTTTATACTAAAAAATAATGGTAATATTGTACTCAAATCAAAGAGAATAAAATGTTTGTTTTTATAATGCATTTTTTTTAAGTAGTAACATGTATAAAATTATGGTCGTTAAAAAATGTATTTTGCTTAAATTAAAATAAAGAGAAAATGTGTAAAAAAAATACGGCCCAAAATTTGAATTCAGTTAGGCCCAAGAGTAAAAGAAACACCCATTTGAGTAGGGTTTTATAACAACAATTACAAACACAAACCCTCTCTTATCTTCTTTCTTATTCTTCTTCTTCTCCCAACAAACTATCTGTAGCGGTTTATGATGCAATCCAACGTTGGTCCCACAATAGGATTAGGAGGACCAAGGAAGATGAATAATAATAATAATAATAATAATAATAATAATAATAATAATAATAATAAACAACTGAAGAAGCTACCGAGCCCAAAGGAGATGGTGGCACACTACGAGTCCAAGGGGATGGAGCCACACGAAGCTTCTCTTAAAGTAATCGATGACCTACAGAATATTCTGCTGAGGGTCGTCAACACTAAGAAAACCAATGACATCAATAGCCACTTGCTCAGGATCGAGTCCAAGCTTGACTCTAAGCCTGGCTACCCACAAACGTTAGCCATTGGTGTGTTGTCAGGAGCCGTCTTTCATGTCTTGCCTCATGTTGCGAGTGTCTGGAATTATGTTCGGTCCTTTACTTCTGGTTCTTCCTCTTGATGTACTTAATGTTATATTAATAATTAAAGATATTGTCTCTCATGTTTTTTTTTTATTTTAGGCATTTTTTTTTTTTTTTGGTTTAGTTATTTTGATGAGAATTTGTAGAATTGGGTAGTTGTACTGAAAATGTTTGTTACGGTACTGATTCGGTGTCGATACACTACGGTATTTGAAGGAAAAAATCCGTAACATATGGAACCGTACCATACTGAAAGTATCGATAGCGCCAAAAAGTGAGTAGCCTTACTCAACCGGTACCGTTACTATAAAATGTTCATTATGGTACTGGTTCGGTATTTGAAAGTAAAATATTGGTACCCTACCGAACCGAACGTATTGATACAAAAAACGTCAAAAAATGGTATCGAAAACGTGTCGGTATCGGTATTTTTTATTACACAACCATCACCTTTTTTGAACAATCAACAAATATATTTCATCAAAGTTAGGGGATACTAGCTATTGAGTTGGGAAGATGAGAGGAACATAGAGAGGAAAAAGAGATTAGAGTAAAAAAAATGAGATCTATGGTTTAAGGTTGTCACATATTAAGGAATTGTTTGGGATTGAGTTGGAAAATGCGTTAGCTTTTTGAAAAAAAAAAAAAAAAAAAAAACCCCAATAATTCAATAACTTATTTAGATAAGCCACATATACTTGCTTTTGAAAATTACTTATTGGCACCAAGTCAATAAACAATTTTCAACCTCAATGCCAAACTCCCACTAAGTTATTCTAGGGTAGTTAATGATAAAATAACATGAGAGTAGAATTCAAGTAAAGTGATAATTTAAAAGATCAGTTTACTTTGATTTTATATAGGTGATTAACCGTGGTGTATAACTAATTTTGTTACCATGTTCACATACAACTCTACTTTTAGTTACCTTTTACATTTTAAATTACGTATATCTTTACAACAGCATCGTCACCAATTTGTTTATTTATTATTTGTGTATGTAAGAGCATTCATAGTCCGTCCACCAAATCATGTAAGGGTTTCCTCAAATTATATGGGGTGGGTGTCAATGGTTATGAGTGAATGAGAGATAAAATATTTGATGAAAACACTCTTCACTCGTATATTTGAAAAGCTAATGTTCACCCTTATATATATTTTAATATTTTTGTAAGTGGTTGTAAGTGAAGAGACATAAAATATAATGATAAAAGTATGAAAATTTATTATTATTTTAATTAAGATAGAGAAGATTTAAAGGTGGAATAATAATTTTTAGTGTAATTTGATCGAGGAAATTTGGTGGACGAGCTACGAATGCTCTAACAACCTAGACCTAGGTCTTAGTACACGTTAATAATAAAATTATTTGGACACTTTAATTAAGATAATGTAACAGCCTAGAGGTCTTTTCTTAAAGTTGTCTTACCAAAATAGAATCATTGTGTGAGAATGTAAACAAAAAAGACCCTTGGGGGGGGGGGGGGGGGGGACAGCAGAATTGGGCACGAATACCCCACTACCAGCACGGTAATACCGCTGCCAGTGATGCTGGTAGTGGATCCGTAAACTAAATTCTGGTTGTAGTTAACGGATGTGAACTCGTGAATGTGAATAAATTATTATTTCTTTACATACCACCGTCCCTTACCAGATTTGATTTACCAATGAACAAAGGAAGTTTTAAAATAGAGATGGTTTCTTGAGGAGAAGAAGATTTTCAAGAAAAAAAGAACATAGTATGAAAAGGGGGCATGAAGGAGAAGAAGATGGTTTCTTGAAGAAGATTATTATTATTATAGGGGTTTGTGTTTGGTGGAGATTTGGAAGTTAGTCAAAAATTTTATTATTATTATTATTATTAAAAAATCGGTCAAAAGTTGTTATTATTATTATTATTATTATTATTATTATTATTATTATTATTATTATTCTGTGTGAATCGTTGGGTAAAAAAATCAGTGAAGTGAAAACATAATCAGTTAAGGGCCCCTTGAGGCCTTAGAGATGGACGAAGGGTCAAGCAGTTACATTAACTACTTCAGGTTTTTGAAATTTGTTACATAATAGTGTTTGTTTAGATCCTGATTTAAAGATTATATTATGTTACAACATTTATACTTGTAACCACTTGGTACACATACAGGGTGACTGTGATATTTCTACATTTCTTAAGGTTGTTAATATGGAAAGAATGATTTATATGTTGTTAATTATATTGGTTGACATTAAATTGACGTTGGTTGTTCAGTACATGAAACAATCATGCGTACATTTCTTGATTATACATGAGTGATGAGCCAAACACTAACATATGATCATGTTTTATTTTATTCTAGATTTCTAGGTGTGTGTTTTCATACTGTCATCCGACACAAATGATTGAACGTGACCATGTTATCGCATATAGCATAACTATATATGTGAGATGGCACTAACATCACCATACAACTGTGAGTCCATGGGTTGTGGAGTCGGCATGGGCAATGCCCATGTGGCATCGTCGACAGGCACACCGCCCCCTCTCTTTGTCGTCAATGAACTCTTTGGGATTCCAGTTCCACCCACCTCACTGAGCTCTCTACACATATCTCTCTTTTCTTTCTCCCTCTCTATCTTCAGCTGATTGTTGGGTGTTTGTTCGGTGAAGGGGAACACCATCCCATTAGGCATTAACCCTTTAGTGGGGATTAAGGGGGAGGTGGTGAGTTGGAGGATAGGTGAATGGGTATGGTCGGCAACTATACCCACCCACCCGCCTAACACACATAAGGTAACTGGTTTCATGATTTAAAGGTTGTTTGACAATCTCTGAGTTAATAAGATGTCTTTCTGACTTGGTAAGAGTCTCTGAATCATTAAGAGTGCCGATGTGGTGGGTTGAGGAGGTGGTGCGTGAGTGGTTGGGTGGGTGGGAGTTATGAACACAGATAAAGAGACAAAGGGGTAAAAGTTTCATTTAACATCATTTTCAATCTTAATGGGTAACAGGTTTGCTGCCTAATTTATAAGCAATGTCTTAAAACCAATTTTTAAATCATACCTAATTTGGCTAAAATATGGTTCAACCGGTTGAATCGGATGGTTAAATCGGGTTGACTAGTTAACTCTATAAATTCATAAATTACAATACTAACTCAAAATATAATCTAAAAGTGTATGATTACATGTTAAAAGACAATTAAAAAGTTAACCCATAATAATAATAATAATACAAAAAAAAGAATCCAAAAGTATCAATTTTTCAATAAAGCTCTTTTAAATGAAAGTGTACAATATGTCAAGAAATTCACTATGATCGGCTTCCTCAACATCTAGAGCATAACTATTTTAATCTCCTACATTATTAAATAAGAAGTTTTAGTTAAAAATAAAAACAATAATATACTCAAATTACGTAAAATAAGTAACATATATAGCAAGTAAACTTGTGTTTGTAAAAACCGATTCATGCTCTCACTAAAAAATTCATCATTATTAAGTTCTCCTTTTGGCTCTTCTTTACCCACCAAAAAAAAAATCATAGTTCAAACCCTAAAAGTTTACCTTGGGCCGGTACCGTATGCCATATTTTATCGGCAGTGCAAACTTGATACGGTTTCCCCTTTATACCATGGTGTTTCATACCGGGCTTACATTCGAAATCCAGTATTACCAGCCGGTATGTACATGTTTTTAAAACATTGTTCAGAGGTGTCATTTTTGTAAACCGAACACGCTTAATGCTAACTTATTCAGATGTCTTTTAATAGAATCATTAAGAGGCTACTAAACATCACCACCGTACTCTTAATTAAACTAGTTTTAAATACTGATCCTTCAACCCATTTGAAACTCAATGAAATGTACCCATTAGCAATTCTTCGTTGAGGGGCTAAAGTGTGTGTTTAATTGTAAAGTAGCAGCATTGACTATCCACATATAATCCAAGGACCGACTCCAGTGGCGGAACCAGGATTTTTTTCCTATGGGTTCCTTTTTTTCGTTGCGAAGATTTCACACGACCAAATGTCATACTTTTCGAACCGGGTCAGGTCGGGTTTAGTTTTGAAAACAATAGACCAATGTGTAGCAAAACATCATTATTTCGCTTGTTTACCTTTAATGCATAAAATCCAAAGTGTAGCCTAGAAACACTATCATGTCACTCATCATCATTAACCATGCTACCCTCAATTCCTCAAGTCCACCTTCTACTATCTATAGTTCCAAAAACCTATAAAACATGCCATATGCTACCTATTATATTTGTATAGTTTCCGTACTATCGACAAAAAAGACAAATAGTTGCACCAAATACTTGAAAGAAATAAGAAATAAAAACTTTATCTCATTAGAAACCAAGTCTGAAAATCAACTGAATCGCGTCTGTAATCCTGAATTACACATATTCAAGAACCTCCGTGTGTTACAACTTTTCAAAATGACATTATGAAACTAGCATCATTATTAGTAAATAGTTTATTTAATAATCATATTTTGAATAAAAGAAATGCTACACTTACAAAACTCATTACAACAATGTGCACACACACTGCAAACTTATCTATGGTATACAAAACATTAGTATGTAGCTCACCTATTAAAGATCCATGAAATATTACTACTGCTTTGCACTCCTATTAAAGATTTATGATTTCATTGGATATGCTGTATCATGAAATTTACTACTGTTTTAAGATTTGGTACCGAGTACTTTTTGAGTCACCAAACTGAATGGTTCCCAATTCCTTCGAACGATAAGAACTTATCTAATTAAGAAACAAAACGATGGTTCATACTGTAAGAATTGACAACTTAATAAATCAACACTAACAATCAAACACATATAAATACATAGAAAAACTACATATAAAATTAAACATACCTGACCCAAGAATGTTCTTCAAATCATAAGCAGAAGGAGAGAGGTGTTACCACCCAACAGAGCTAACAAACAAGCAGCAACAACCTTCAATATGCTGCATTAAACCACACAAATTCAATCAAAAATGGTCCTTAAAGTTGTTAGAATGGCATTCTTATTTCTAGATAGTGGAAATGGGTATACTTATTCTATCAATTGATTGAAGAATACGATACCTGTAATGTGTTATTTGTTGAAGACGACAATCCGCATGAGGAAAAGGGCAGGAGGCGGAGCAGACGCGGATGAGGAGGAGGAGGGCAGACGTGGAGGCGGAGCAAAGGTCAGAGGGGATCGGGGCTGCTGTTGGCACTTGGCTGCTATATGTTTTTGTTTAGGGTTGGGCTTGGGTAAAACCCCAGGGTTGAATAAAAAAAGAATTAAAAACCAAAAGAAAACGCGTGAAACAAGTATCGAACCCGAAACCTTGGGATTGGGATGGAAAGTTTCTACCACTAAAGCACCTTCAAACTTTTTAATGGGTTCCTACATTATTTTTCTTATGGGTTCCTTTCCAATTTTCTATATACACTAACACTAAAAATTACAAACCGACTGGGTTCCCGGGAACCCGCTCAAACACCCTGAATCCGCCCCTGACCGACTCCATAAGTTTCTCTAACAAATTCACAAGATAAATATACAAAATTTGTTGGTATATGACTATATGCTTTGATACCTTTTAACTAACATAAACGAGAGGAAACATCCAAGAAAGATTAGGATGAGTTAATACAATAATGAAAAAAGTTGTTTGGTACGATCATAGTTTATTAAAACTACAAGGCATGAAAACGAAACAAACGATTCTCGTATATTGTTGACTAGTTTAATGATAAATTGAATTGTTTTGAACTTTGACCAAATAAGTCCATTTTAGACAAAATTTTAAATTCCATAATTTTGACCCACATCTACATCCCCATGCCATTCAAATGCTATGTTTTCTTTGTTCAAAGATGGAAACATTTTACGAATAGTTTGTTTTGTTTTTTTAGTTGCGAGAATATGTTAATGGAAAACTCACAAGATTTCATCATGTTAACTAATGAGATCATGTAAAATGCAGCTTTGTATTGGATAAGTGACTTTTAATGAGGTTAAAAGTCATAAAAACGTTTTTTTTATCGGCTAAATTAATCATAAAACCTGCCCTTTGCATGATTTGAACTCACAACTACTTGGTTGGGGAATACAACATTTTACCACTAGGCTATCCCCACGGGGACAAAGTAGAAAACTAGTGGAAGCAAATTCAAATATGATTATATGAGACATATGATAGAGAGAATAAAAAGCGTGGTAGCTAGCACTACACCGCCTTACTTAAGGTTTATTTTTTAGGTTTGGTGTTTTGAAAACAAAATTAGACTTATCGGTCCAATCTGGAAAACATAGAATTATTGGCATCACTGATTAGGTTATAGGCTAATGGACCACCAGACACAAATTTGGATTATTTAGATGGAAAACCGATATTGCCTTCTTTGTTAATCAGAACTTGAAACTAAGGGGGTGTTTGGGATTGATTATTCAAAACAGATTATTCGTTTTGAAAAAGCAGGGGTGGAGCTGCTTATAGATTATCGCGTTTTGGTAGCCTAAAAAACTGATTATCTGCGTTTTCAAAACGCAATTCAAACACTAAAAACTGATTATCTGCGTTTTCAAAACGCAATAATCTAAAAATCATATTCAAAACGCAATCCCAAACACCCTCTAAATCGAACCATTAGCCACAAATTCTACTTTTCTTTGGGTTTTTTTTTTAATTTCCATTTTATATGTTTTATTGTTACAAATTGAAGTTTGGTTTCCATCATTTGGATATAAAAAGGCCATTAAAGTTGCATACTTTTACAAATAAATGACTACATTTCACAAATTAAGAGGAGTTTATTGCATCTTTAAGAACCAAAATAAGAAATAAAGTAACAAAATCATATGCTAAAATAACATAAAATTCACTATATGCTATAAGATGAATAACAAACAAAAGAGATCGTGTACATTTAAATGTCTACGTGAACTTTACATTGAATAAATAAAAATAAAGAAACATACACACTAAAATACCGAAACCTCATGTCTAGAGTTTTCATCATCTACGAATTCCTTCTTATGTTTCGGCTTCAACAACCCATAAAGTTTTTTAAACTCTTTTATCGTCGGAATACCATCCCCACGAAACGATCGCGTTCCACGCGACTCCTCAACCGTCCTAGCCGAACCACTATACATCAATCGTGGTGGTAACCCAACAGGACCACCATGATCAAGCAATCCCGACGGCACTCCCAGTGCCCCACCAACTGACACACTATGTGTCAGCCTTAAAGGCTCTTCTTTCTTATTATTAACCACCAACGTCACCGGTTTTGTATCAGTATTTGATTTCAACGCGGTAATAACAGTTTTTATCGCACGTGTGGGTGACCCTCGGTTGAAAATCATGATCTCCCTATCTCGGCGGGGCTCAAGCTCGCTCCGGCTTGAAAAATCTCTTCAACTTGGGGGAAAAGCTTGTGTTCCTTTAACCCTAAATGACTATTAGCAAGGGTCTTGAAGGCAGGAAAGTCACATAATGGGAACTGGACATGAACATCGATTCGACCCGGCCTTAAAACCGAAGGATCAAGCTGTTCTTTGTTACTAACCGTGAAAACCATCACGCGTTCTTCGCCACACGACGAGACAATCCCGTCCATAAAATTCAAAATTCCAGTTACTCCAACAACATTTAGCTGCTCAATAAGATACCGATCCAAATCTTCAACGACGATTATAGATCGCCTCGTTGTTTGTAACAGAAGCAGTTTAAGATCTGAATCATTTGCAACTTTTGCTACATCAACATCATAGATATCATAGCGTAAGAACTTCGCTATTCCAGCTATAAAGCTCGATTTTCCTGTACCTGAAGGACCATAGAGTAAGTAACTTCGTTTCCATACACGGCCGAGACGATGATAATACTGTTCAGACTTCAAAAACGATTCTAAATCCTGTTTCATCTTGTTTTTCAGATCAGAATCGAGCACAGACGTGTCGATTGTTGCTGGATGGTTGAACGGGACAGATATCCACCTGTCATTGCTCATCGGTTCTTTCATTGCATTGATGTGAAGACGGAGTTGTTTTGTCTTTTGCTTGATTTCATCAGTGACGTTATGAATATGTTGAAGATACGACGAGAGAATTCGTCGTTTCTCTTTTCTTCGTATCTTCAACACTAAACAATTGTTCTCTAGTCTCCAGAATATTCGAGCGCCAAGGTACATATCTGAAATTATCTGGTTTGTAGGATCAATCACTAGATCAATCTCGTTCGGCTTTGAACTACTCGAAAATAAATTGACAAAATCGCTATCTTCAGCTGAAGGTAGCGAGTTAAGATACGTTATAACTTTTCGATACACTTGATTTTCCTGCATTTGTTGGTTGAATCTAGGGATTTTGTAGAGCTGGTGCTGATGAAAATATTCTTCAAAATCTTTCAACTTGTTCTTTAATATATGTCCTATTGATGTTGTTGATAATACTCTTGATATTAACCATAAACCAATGGTTATTATTATCATAAACATAACTAAAGTTGTGAATATCATGATTTAAAATAGAACACAAATAAAATGAAGTGAAGGTTTTGGTGTTATGGAGAATATTATACTTTTATGAGTGAATGAATATATAGGATTATTATGGTTATGGTTATTAAGATTTGGTGTGTTTTAAAGATGGAAAGTTTCAACTGGTCAAGAAAAATATATGAATATTAAATTGGTTACATAAGTCAAAAATGGGGGGTGTGACTAGTGAGGAAGAGAATGTATGTATATTGTATTTGTATAATGATAATAATAATAAATATGGTGGCGGAATAATATTTGATTGGTCTATGAGTGTGTGCTTGTGTCACGTTTGTGCTAATTAATTTGTTTGTACTTAATGTTAACTAACTTATGCGTGTCTAACATTATTATTTAATGATAACGATATTATTTAAAACGATGGGAAAGGTACTTGTTTAATAACCAGTCGAGTGAGACAAGGGTCAAAAACTTTGGAAGATAAAATAATTTGACACCTTCTAGGAAGGTGTCCTTGGTCTTGGAACTATTGGGATCGATAAGGGGTCATTTTTCTTTTTAACAGGGAAAAAGAATTATAGAACATAAAAGAGTTGTTAAATGCAAAATCATTCCATATAGAAAATTGTGAAAATTGTGTAAATCTTGTTGAAATATATGATTGAAAGATTTAGTATTAGTTTCCATCATTTCCTAATATAGTTCATTGACTCTTGGTGCACAAGGAGCACTAATTTAGCCAATTGACAGCCAACTCTGCTAATTGATAGCCAACATTTTCAATGGCTTGATTGTATTTTCCTTTTTTAGTCTCTTTTCTTCTAATGCCTCCTATTATCATAGTCCACAAAGCTTTGTATATTTTATATTGTTTTTATATGTGGACTTGATTGTCATGTAGGTTGAGCAACCGACTATAATATTAGCAAAGGAGAGGTACTAAGGTGGGTACAGATCCGGCCGCAGTCGTAGAAAAAAAAAACATTTTAGTGATGTATATACGTGTATTTTGATATCGCACTCGTATAATCACATCGAACATGTAGAAACTTTTACATGAAATCCTTGGAAACCTTGACACTGAACTCTGATAAAACTTGACACCGAACCTTAGAAAATCTGACAATTAATCTTTAACTCCCACTTAAATGAAAAAAGTAATATTTGTTAAGCCTATTGAAGGGATATGGGTTCAAATCTACATAATAATTGGATAAGCCAATACCTGCAAAAGTCCAAACACACTTAACATAAAGACGTCCAGACACTCGGGAGCACATCTATGGATCATGTGCAGAAGTGCGCAAACACTTCAGGCGCATCACAATCCGCCATCGGGCCCTGAAGTTGCTTACAACTAAATTTAAGTGAGCACGAGGGAGACGAAGGTACAAATTCATACGAGCCAAATGACATGGTGCACATCCCACCAATCAGAGATTGTCAGCAAGGAAGATCCCAACGTATTCCTACGTACTGTGGGGACCAAAAGTACACCCGACAACAACATGAGATTAAACAGAGAGCTCCAACACACATAACAGTTGTTACACCACACGCACGCCGTGCGCACAAGGGAAAACAAGTACAACTTTTATGCGCCTCAACCAATCAACTCACAAGAGGCCACCTCACTAACGACCAGCAATAGAGGAGACAATGGTAGAACTGCAAAAGAGAATCAACCAATAAGAGATGGGCACATCTATCACCAACATACGTGTGCCACGTGTACACACCCTATGCAACTACCAATCCTGATCCGACATGCACAATCAACAGAGGCAATATCGTTCTCCTTTTTGTCATTACTTACTGATTCATTTTGTCAGATACTAACTTTGGGTTGGGTAGTGTAGGTACCCCCTAATCGGGCTCGACCCAATAACAGGCTAAGGGTTAGTGCTAGAGGCCTGTGTGAAACCTATTTAAGGAGAACTTCTCCTTGAATAGGTCATTCAGAAAACCTAAAAAACACACATAGTGTTTACCACAATTTTTGTGTCGGTAAACAAGAAGCTTCTCGAAGCATCTTAGCGGTCACCTCCCTACCTTTGCCCCGTTTTCCTTGTTTCAGGTTACTACCACCACCAGTCAGAAGGGTCTAGCGAAGGATCAGTCTTGTGTTTCTTCATTGGCACCATCGGTGGGACACATCCGCGTTTCCCGCCCAATCAGGTTAATACTAGCACCCTTGAGTTTCCCGCCCAATCATTTAAAAATAACTCTATTAATTAAAAAAATCGTCAATTCATTAGCCCATATGTAATTAAAAAATAACTCTTTAAAGTTTAAGACCGCCACGTCAACCCATAAAGTATTTAAATCAAGTTAAAAAGATAACAAATAAATAGTCTTAGCACAAGTTTGGAGGCTAATTTGATTATGTGAATGAAAAAAATTCATGAATGAAATGGATATAACTTTGGTGAATAATGATTGACGTATTTCGGATTTTATATTAATTATTATTATTATTTTTGCTTGACCCATCCAAAATAGCTTAATTGAACCAGATAGAAAAAGTTGAAACCTAGTGAAAGACAATCGATCATCCGTTCTTTGAAAATTTCCAAACTCGTTGAAAAAAATCCTGGCTACGCCACTGAAGATCAGCCCACTTGAATCTATCTGAACTGTCTTCATTTGAATCGGTCAGGCATGTTGAACCAGATGGTAGGACTTTGAAGTGGTCTTCGGGTTTCGGGTCCGGTTGTTCGGCTTTTTGGCTAAAAATAGTGACCCAATAACCAAGTCATTTAAAGTTCGGATTGGTTGGGTTTGGGTCGGGTTTTTCTGTTTTCAGGTTTAGATGTAATATAAATCATGTATTTTTTTCTTTTTCAAAATATCATCATTATTCATCATGTTACTTAAAAATATTATCAAAATATAAACATTATTTGACAACACTATATGATAATGTTCAAAGCCTTATAACTTAGTGTTTCTAATACCAAAGACTCTGAACGATTCTATTAAAAAAAGACACTAAATGTTCGGGTTTTTTGGGTCGGGTTGTTCGGGTTTTTGGCCGGAAAAAAGTGACCTGCTAACCGACCCATTTAGGGTTCGGGTTGGTCCGGTTGTTTGGGTTTTTGGCTGGGAAAAACTGACCTGATCCACCCATTTAAGGTTTGAGTTGGTCAGGTTCAGGTAGCTTAGGATTCGGGTTAGGTTTCGGATAAAACTGGACTGCCCTAGTAGGACTGGATTAAAAAATATTTTGTATTTTACATGATACCATTTACTACCTAAGGCTCTGTATTTGTCTGTTGAATGCTTCATTCTTTTTAACACAGAATAAAATAGTATGTGTAAATTGGCGCCTAGGCTCGAAACACCATGTGTAAAATGACATCCAAGTGTCAAACACCATGTGTGAATTGATGTATAAGTGTAAAACAACACATGTGATATGTTAAAACACATGTTGAAAGCTAAAACATCTTGTTAGAAATGGACGCCAAATAGTAAAATACTATGACCGAAATTAAAACACCACTGAAATAAACACCATGTGTTTTTACAGTATTGAATATAGGGTTTTGCCGGTTCTCTACCTAAGATTGATCAACATGTAAAACAGTAAAAACAAAGTAACCTTTACAACCAATAGTTAATATCAGATAATTTACCTGTTACATATTGCATCACATAATGTAACCCTACTAGTGAAACAAAAATCAAATAGATGTCATAGCACAGCTTTTCCTATAAATATACCGGAAGAGACGAGACATAATGACTCAAAACTGGCAGATGAAATCAAGGATATCTGACCTAATCTTCACTATCTTGATTATCGGATCTAATGTTCATAATCTGGGAAACAATAATCTTGGAAAGCTCATTAATCGCAGCTTGAACTTGATAATCGTCTGTTGGTGTCTCCCTCGGCACTGACCATACCTCTGATTGTAAGCTCAAACCACTATACTCCCTTGCCGCAACCTTTGTCTTTTTGGATTTCACAACCACTCTCTCCAGATCTGCTTGTGATAATGGTCTTGGTAGCTGATTGAGCAAACATATAAAATTAGATTTTTATTTTAGGTTCTCGGGTCCTTTGATATACGAAACAAAAATTCTCTCAGATTAGATGAACAAAGTACACTACACTAAATGCAATCCAACATGCTCAATGCTGACTCGGGGCTAAATGTGGAGGTGGGTCAGGTTTGATTACCAGGTGACAGCAGGTCTGGTAAAAAAATATGTAAAGTTTTCCCATGCAACGAATCAGGTTAATAGGAAACGCTTTCTATAAATTGTTTTTCAGATTAAGATGATTACGAGGTGTTGTGCAATAAAAATGCAATTTGAGTGGCTTTCAACCCTTTGACCCGTTTCCCTTTTAGCTAATGTGTTTTCATTTCACATGACCACTTGATTTGTTAGAGATAAAATACAGGGAAAACGTTTCGCTTAATACAAGTTTCATAGCTGTTGATTATGTGTCAGTTTTGTATCGTAAAATAATTGAGAAAATTTCCGTAACACTAAATAGAACAATTCTGAAACTTAATTACAATCTGGTGGCCTTTTTCTCAAATTTAAACTAGCGTTCAAAAGCTTCCGGTAAACATACTATCTAGTAACAAAATTTCATAACTGTTTCGCTTAAAACATTCAGTATGAAATTTTCTACCATAATTAATCATTTCACCATAAAATATAAGCTAAATTTATAATTAAACCAATCAAATTGCACCTATATAGACAGCATATATGTGTGTGTGTGTGTGTGAGAGAGAGAGAGAGAGAGAGAGAGAGACTCACAAGTGATGTCTTTCCCTTCTTCTCGTCATCTAATAGAGCCCTAATGGGAAAATAGGCAGCTTGCTTGCACAGCTCTAAAAGATCCGAGCCAGTATAACCTTCACATAATGCAGCTATACAGTCAAGATCAATGTCTTCCTCTACTCTCTCGCCCTTCAAAATCACCTTCAAAATGTCTGCCCTTTCTTTGCGGTCGGGTATCCCAATCTCAAATGCCTGTGAAAATCGTCTCAGTATTGCTTCATCAAGCTCAGAAGGACGATTAGTTGCTGCAAGCACCATCACTCTAGCATTCTCTACATAAACAACAAATTCAAACTTCTAATGTAAAGCTACATGCCGAAACGGCTACGAAAGAGTGAAACTGTCTAAAAGAATAATATTTTAGAAAGGCCGGATATTGAGGCTTTTTATAAAAAATAAAAAATACACTTACGGTCTGTGGTGAAACCATCCCATAATGCCATAAACTCGGTTTTCATATTTGTTAGTGCTTCATGGTCTGTAGTCCGGCGTTGGCCAAGAAAACTATCGACCTCGTCAATAAATATTATCGCAGGCTGGAGCTTATGTGCCAAACTAAATACAGCAGCAACTGCAAAATTAATCATTACCACAAGTGAACACTTTGTAAAACCTTAAAATGTTGAAAAGATATACTGTGCACTACCGAAAAACTAACTAGCTCCAATCAAACAGAAGAATTAACTGTTCATTTTCTCTAATGTCATATACTTCTCAGCCAATCCAACATCTGATGCTTTATGTAGAAATGACCAAAGGGGTGGGCCACTGGGTCAACATTGGGTAACCGATCAAAATAGAGAACGGTTGATACAAACACTATTTGTAAACTTTTTAGTTTTTATTAATCATAATTCAAGATTTAAAAGGTTGTATGCATTATCACTTATTCACTTCAGGTGACTTTGACCCCTTTTTCATGTTCGCCCCATTTGTATATGGGCCGAAATTGCAGCATAGCATCTACAGTTTTATGCATCTCAACAACAAGTCCTCCACATAAATACATTCTTAGTTATCTGCTTTCAAGAGTTAAAACAAGCACCAGTAAAGATCAAAATGGGCTTACAATCTCACTCAATTTTTCAAAATATAAAAGTTCAAGGTTGGCAAAAGGCTGAAAAATCAAGATAGCTAGTGAGATACTCTCCATCTAGATACAAATGAGGAATTCTCCCCTATCATCTGTGGAACTAAATTCCTTTCAACAATTGGGATTTATTAACTCGAGAGTCGGTCGAAATCAGCATACCAATTTTAGGGCTAGTGGAACTAGTTTTTCTTCAGTATTGTGTTGTTTTCTCCATAGTGCTTACACACAAAAATTCATCCGTTGTCACAGAATCATAGATAGAGGTCCAACTGATTAAATCACATATCTGTTGCATCATTTAAGTGGGCGTGTGTGTTATTATTATCCCCGCTTACGGCTGTGCGCATATAATGTATATATGTGTGGCCCTCGGGGGGGGGGGGGGGGGGGGGCAAAAGTAAAGTTGCACTAATTTTAACGTTACTTTACTAATTTCGTGAAAATAACGTTAAAAGTGACGGACGGTTAATCATGCATCAGGTGGTGACGTTGATAGCCAAAAGGCAAGGGGGTACATGCAAAAATCGGGTTTGTCCCGATTGCTAATTGTTATGCGCCTTATTGTCTAAGGCTTGATACAAAACCACTATTGAGCCGGGGGTCTCACTGGAAGCAGCCTCTCTATTCCCACGGGGTAGAGGTAAGGCTGTCCACATCTTACCCTCCTCAGACCATACCTTAGCTTTTGCTATTGGTGGGATTAACTGAGTATGATGATGACTTATTTTTTTATTTTTGGTTTTTTACAATAGTTTCCATTCTAAGAATTTCCTCCTTTAAAACAACAGAAAGGCGCTAAACATAAGATAAATCAACCACAAATGCCTAACATTTTCTAGAATCGCATGGTATTTATTTTGATCAATTAATTAAACAGTTCATGGTCTCCTTTTTTCCATTTTCATAGTTTGCCAAATCAAACATTCTTCCTTCACTCAAATGGAAATTGAACAATACAGCTTAAAACCATGTAAGCATAGACTACTATATTGGAGTCTATACCTCTGTCACTAGTAGGGACAAGATGGGTTGGTCATGCAGGTTGGGTGACAGATCATAACAGGTAGTTTTTACTTTTTAGTGGGGTCAAAAGGGTTAGGAGCAGCTTGGTTGACCTTTGTCGTTTATGTTCCAATCTTGTGTTTTAAAAAATTATATGCAGTTATGCATTAAATAAACTGAACTACTGAATAAAGCAAGTTAGAAAGATTCATTAAGATCTTAGAAAGATTAATCTGGCCCTATTTACCTTGTTGAGCAAATTCAACCCATTTCCGTTTTAGTACTTATTCTTAAATGAACCGTTGGAGATAAAAACATAACTCATATCTATCTACCAACTCATAAGTAAAGTGGTCGAAATTGGTATCTCTATTAGAGTATTAGACATCTTCAAAATAAATACATAGCAACAACATCTAACATTTGCACTCTAATGAACCAAAACATAATGTGGATGTGTATATCCACCATGGTTTAAAAAGGCTGTCTGAGGCTCGCCTCGAGGCTTACGCCGCGGCTGAGGCTATGAAAAAACGCATTAGATGCTTAGCCTCATGGGGGTCAACTGAAACCTAAGCCTCGGCCTATCCGAGGCTTTCCTAGGCGGTGAGGCTGTGAGGCGAGGCTTTGAGGCTTAAGCCTCACCACCTAAGTCAAAATTGGGTCTAGGTGGTGAAAATTGGTTCAAGTCGGGTCAAAAATTGTACTTGGAACGAGTTCCCACCTCAAAATCCAACCAAAACACACCTGCCCATCTACTTTTATTCGAATTAGACTCAATTGATGACATCTATAGGGTGGCAGGCGAGGCTATGTCGTGATTACAACCACAAAATGATGAATTGTTCGATTCAATTGGTTGGATTAGAACACAGGGAGAGGAGAGAAAAATCGTACATAAAAGGAGGTGGCATTAGGGTTTTTATTAACTTTTGGTATTTTTACATTTAACCCCTCAATGTTCACTAGTTTACATTTGGTCTCCAAACTTAAGTTAAAGATTAAAATGCTATTAAAACTATTTTATGATGTTTGTTTCATTACTAAATTAGATTTTATAATATTCATGATGTTTTGTTTTATATTATATTATATTATATTGTATTTTTATGATATACATATATATTTTTTGTTATTTTTAATAATGTTTTGAGGCTTACGCCTCGGTCCGCCTCGAGGCTTACGCCTCGTGAGACTAACGGACAACGCCTCGAGGCCCGTTTCAGCCTTTTTAAACCTTGATATCCACTAAAGTCCTACAGGAACAATCTACACATTTTATCAAAAATAAATAAATCAATAAATGTCAAACACTAACCAAGTTTTTGTGCATCTCCAAACCATTTGCTCATCAGATCTGATATTCTCACATTGATAAAAACAGCCTCCGACTCTTTCGCAATAGCTTTTGCAAGCATAGTCTTCCCTGTACCAGGTGGACCATACAACAAAACACCTTTCTGAGGCCCAAGTAGCTTCCCATAAGAAAAAAGCTCAGGCCTACGTAGGGGTAATATGACCAACTCATATAGTGATTGCTTTTTGGATTCCAATCCTCCAATAGAATTAAATTCCACATCAATATGATCAGGATTTATCACATTGCATGCAATGACATCCTGTTATGCACCAGATGTAAGCAAACAGAAATAAAGCAAACTGCTGCACGGAACAGAAACAAACTAGCATTTTTCACAACTTTAGCAAACTGACTATTAATTGGGTGTAAAATGGAAACCAACTTATACTTTAATATCAAAATTAGCATTCAAGTTACATTTTATTATTTATGATCATGACTTTCTATTTGTCCTTTTTAACGTATATAATTATATGTTACGGTGTATCTGATGTACCATTCAATAGTTTTACCACATAAGCATTTTTTTTTTTGCGAAGTGGCATCTGATGTGGCACCTGCCATGACATGACATCAACCAGTTCCACATAAATAAGCAAACAAAATCAGTTGAAATGATTAAATGAAGCCATTGCTAAATGGGTAAAAACAGAAAAAAGTGTGAAGTTTATTTCAGATATAAAAACAAATGTAATATTCATACTTGTTCTTCACTTCTTTGTTAATCACTTCACAAGATAGATGTATACGAATCATAGAAGCTTTCAGTTCGGCCGAATGCCAATAACACACCGAACTAGCCGGAGTAGCTGAGCCGGTCAAACCGGCTGGTTTGACGGTGTGAACCGATTTTTTTATTTTCTTTCAAATCATTAGTTTGTATTAAAAAAAAAACTTTAAAATGATATAGATGGTTCATGATCACAGTACATATTCCAAAAAAACTGTAAAGAATTGTATAAATACTAAATAGCAAAAGTCACACGGCTGCTTTGGTTTACATAGCCGGTTCAACGTTCCAAATGGACCAAACCGCCAACTGCAAAAACCAAACTCTTTGGATATCAAAACGACCAAACTGGCCAACTTGCTTCAGTTTGGACCAAACGGCCTAACCGCCTAATGTATAACAGTTATATCAAAAGGTACAAGTGTTTATGCAGTTATATATGTGTGTGTGTGTATGTGTGTGTAAAGGGAATAAAGGGCATGTCTGATTGTTGTAATGATTTGTTTATAACAAAAAGGCTTACATGTTCATAAATTCAGTGACTACTAACCTTAAATGTCTACTTGTATGTAAAAACTTCAACATCCTAAACCCTAATAATATCTCATTTGGCCCTCAATTCAAAATTAATCCGTAATCTTACAAAATAAAAACATAATAATAATAATAATAATAACCTCGTAGGGATTGGTATGAATAAGAGGGCGACCTAAGCGCTTGGATATTTCCTTCTTCTGTTCCATGGCTTTTTTAGAAGCCTCTCGATTCGGATCAAGATGTTTGAGTCCGGCGAACAGTACCAGACAGCTAAGGGCGGCGCTGGCGGCGTATAATATCAGTTCCTGCAATAACTTCGTCTCCGTCGCCATCTCTTTCTGATTCTTTCTTTTCCCTTCTCTGTCGTTGATGTTCTTCTGGATGGTAGAGGATGTTTGGGCACACGTGTGCTTTACTCACCGACCTTTTTCCTATTTCCCATGGGCTAACACTAAAGCCCAACACTCAGTTTAAAAAGCCCAACAGTATTTTTTTTTTTTAAATAGTGACTTTCTTACGAGTGACTGAAGTTGTTACTCTGTCAAGGCTGGCCGAACTCCGTGTTCATATATATTAGTTTATGAAACAGATCCCTGATCGATAAATCGAACGAATATCATGTACGATGGATAT
Organism: Ambrosia x helenae; assembly: GCA_030844895.1. Classification (NCBI taxonomy): domain Eukaryota; kingdom Viridiplantae; phylum Streptophyta; class Magnoliopsida; order Asterales; family Asteraceae; genus Ambrosia; species Ambrosia x helenae. The sequence goes on from CM061232.1 coordinate 6,510,118, forward strand.
TCGTGTATTTAAATTAGTCAACGAATAAGTAGGGATGGTAATGGGTCGGGTTTGGGACGGGTTTAGGTAATCCCAACTCCATACCCGATTAGGTATGCTTGTCCCAAGCCCGTCTCAAAACCCGTCGGGTTTGTATCGGGTAATTACTCGTCGGGTATCGGGTATACCCGCGGGTTTCGTGTAAACCCACTAATTTTAAAAACTTATCCATTGGGTATATCTGACTAAAAACATGCCGGGTATCTATTGCGTGACTACTAACCAACACATTTAGCATTATCAAATATGTATGTAAATGATTACAATGTATAAATATAAAATAGTTAAATCATATAAAAACAATAAAAGACATAGATAACATATATTATACACAAATAATTTGTGTTTTTTTGAAGAAGATGACAATCTAGATAGACAATTAGATATATTATGAATACATATTTTAAAAGATATATAGGAAATTACATCGGGTATTTAATCGGGTAAACGGGTATACTTTATCGGGTAATCGGGTAAATGGGTATATCATCAAATCCCAAACCCACGAAAAAAATAAAAATTAATCCCATACCCGGACCCATACCCGATTACCCAACCCCAAACCCGTCCCAAATGTGTCGGGTTTCGGGTTTACCCATCGGGTTCGGGTTTGATTGTCATCCCTACGAATAAGTGATGGATAGTATGATTATTTGAGATATGAGATCTAAGAAAGTAATATTAGTGCTATAAGAGACCGTTTAGTAATAATATATTATATTATATTTGAACCCTACTCCATTTTTAATAAAACTTAGATTGAAACGAAGATAAAAATAAGCTTGTTCCAAAAGTATATTCGAAAATGTATACAACATTATAGTTTAGAACTTATACGAAAAAAACAAGTGAAACGGCTTAATTATTAATTAGAATAATATAATAAGAGAAAGTATACGGTACAAAGATCATTAACGTAAATGTGTAATAAGCAACCAAATATTGCCACCTGTCAACTGTGAAATCTGGTTGATTAAAGGGTAAATTAGTCCGTATATTAATTTTTCTTCAGAGGTTTGAATTTACGTTTCAATTAATATGAACCATTCAATTTATGAGAATAATGATATTCAGGATTCAATTCATGATCGATAATGTATTTTAGATTGATTATTCAAACAACTAATGATTTCAATCAAACCCAATGTTATTTTCGATTACAGGGATGCTATGTTTTTTATCAATCAAAGTTTTTTTATACGGTTTTGATTTTCGAATTACTTAGACTGATTATCATATAATTTTTTTACTTTTAGATCCTTGATTATATGATTTTTAGTTAAGATCAAGGATTGTGGATAAATTTACAGAAAAAAACGTGTGTTTATATTTAATATAAGTGCATTTAAATGAAACCTATGATTGAAACATCTGAAAGCACATTTGATGCGTCTGTATTATTGTACACGTGTGTTTGTAGATAAATTATAGGTAACAAAAAAAAAAACAGTAATTCTCGCGAATGATTTTTTGTCACCTTTTGTTATTATTGTGTTCTTTATATATTCATATATACAGGATCAATTTTACACCACACAATTTAATCACAACTTATCCTTTCTTTTTTATTGTTTGCTAGTAAGGGCTTCATCATCAAAATCTCAAATGATCAAAAGGATTCAAGAGCAAATTACAAAAGAAACTCCGAACCAGTTTTTAAAATCTAAGTAAGAGTTCTCGAGTTCTTTCCCTAACTATGAGTTTTCTATTGAACCATCTCCTGTCTAAGATTAGGAGTAACAATTGCACCAAAAAATAAAAATAGGTTGTTTTTCAGTGGTAAGTATCAAATTTCATGTAAACTTTGTGATTCAACTTCGATACAAAGAAGCTGAAGCTTTAAGTTGAACGTATAGCAACTGAAATGCAAAATCTAGACAAAATTCAAAGTTTGTTTAGACCGAACTCACCGAAGCTACAAGCTTCATCCCTGTTTAAAGTCGAAAGCTTAAGTTGTAATCTTACTTAAGTAGAATTACATAAGGTGGAGATCTTGCTCAGGACTTGGAGACTTATGTTTTTTGTTATTAACGAGTAACTCATCTACCCACTAAGCTTATTCCTAAATCTACACCAACGTCTACCGTAAGACGATGCTCAAGTAGACTTTGGAGCGTTTTAAAACTTGGAGATCCAGCTACAAGAAGAATTCTCAATCACTTAGGAATGGACACCTTACTATATTCCTTGATACCATTAGGTTAAAACTCCTTTGTTAAAGACTCATGTGATAACTGATACGTATCTAGTATTGGACCAACAATTCAAGAATCGAGATCGACACAAGTCTTTATTTTAATTATTATGTCTTTTATGTTTATTTTTCTTATTGTATTACAGTCCGAGTGTCCGATGCTCTACCGCTCTGATACCATGTAAAATAATAGAATACTGAATTAATAATAATCTTATTGAAAGGTTAAGTTACAATATATAGAGATCACAAGGAACCCTAGAAACCTAACTGAGCCCGTGGGCTTATCCTAATTAACCCTGATAATAATAGGGTCCAATATCTAGAACATAGTGAGTGTGCCCTCAGTCTCACGTTTTCCAACAAATTACTAATGTCAAACGATTGTTTAGAATCAAATGAGTTGTTAACAATAGACGTGTATCGTCTATAAAAACTTATATTCTTCATTGACATTGCATGACTTCACTTTTCACCAAGGTAGAATGAATACCTTTGTTACATATAGGCAGTACATGCTTGTAATTATCATATCTCATTTTTTGTTATGTTTGAGTTGTTATTATCATTAATTAAGAATTAATGAATTACAAAGTTGTGTGTGTTCTACATGATCGATTTAGTATAGACCACCGTTACTCATACTCAGATCTTTGCTTATTGTTGTTTATCTCCCCCAAATCATCATTAATCATTTAAAAAAAGATTGAATCAACTCTTAGTTCATGCAACCGCAAGTGTGTATGAAAGAACTAGAGGGTGTTTGGGATTGAGTTTCAAAACAACTTATTGACTTATTGATTTTTCCAATAAGCCAATAAGTCAATAAGATATTTGTGTAACCCAAAAGCACTTTCTGTTTTGACTTTTGGCTTTTGGCTTTTAAGGGTGGAAAAACTGTTTTTGAGAAGTTAGAAATCCTGGCTTTTGGCTTTTAATTTTTGGGAAAAAAAATATACAAATCTACCACTCATACAACCAATATTCACAATAAGTTAAGCGAAACACTTAAAAAAAAGACAATATTTTGACTTTTTGACGTTTCTCATCCCAAAAGCTAATCCAAACACTTTTTTTAAAACTCATTTTCAAAAAGTCATAAGTCAATAAGCACTTTTGACCAAAAGCACTTTTGCATTTCCAAACTCAATCCCAAACACAGTGGCGCAGCATAGTAGGGGCGGGGAGGGGCGGCCGACCCCCCCCCCGGATTTTCGCGCAGAAGCTCCGATTATATAGTATCCGTATAGAAATTTTTGAAAATATAGGGTTTCGACCCCCCGAAACTGGTTTTCGACCCCCCAAAACTAGTGACTTCCGAACCCCCGAACCTTCGGGTCAAGATTCGCCACTGCCCAAACACCCTCCTAATAGACATCACCAAGAAGTATATTTATTATGTAATAAATGTCATGCAAATACATGTGCATATTGAATTCTTATGATGATAAATCCTTTTCTCATTTGTTTTCTTATTTTCTAAAGCTATCAAAAGAATAAAGCCAAGCAAAAATACAAAAGAGGTTGACGGTAAGGACAAGCGTAAGAAAAAAAAAACAAAAAATGTGTTCCCCTTAGGCGCATGGTGTGTGCCATTGGTTATGGTGGATGGTACATATACACATGTGGCGCATCCCGTGGTTTGACAGCCAATGATGTGGCACGACATGTGGCGGGGTGTCTCAGATTGTAGCGCGAGGACACGTGCTAGAGCGCAACCTTGGCGCTGGTTCAACTAAGTACGCTTGTGTGACCAATCAACCTAGTCCAACCCGCCAAGTTATAGTCTTAACTAATTCAAGTCATGCCACATGTAAAATGACAGTTTTAGTTTGACCACTTTAACGAATTAAATCCATTTAGTGTAATTTAATCGTGTTATTTACAAGATTGATGAAAAAGATTTTCAACTTTTGTGACTACAAAAAGTGAGTGTTGGGTTCACTTTTAGTTGAGAATTAGAGAATTCATATAAAAAAAAATGAGAGACCATTTTTCGCACGTTGAGTAGTACTCTCAATATATAAGACTTCATCTTTTCCAAGTTTACTAAACACCAATATGCCCAGCGCAATCTCGAGTGCGATAGTCATCTCTGGCAATACACATTATGCATTCATCTTAGAGGAGGCGTGAAATATGTTTTAAGGGACCCATATCAAACACGATGTCAACCAAAACTGGCAACGTTTTTTGTGTGCTCAATATTGTTGCAGTCATGGAGTATTGAGACTCAAGATAATGAAGACTCGAGTCATGGATGCTCTAAGAACGCTTGTTGATATACTCGTAGAAGACGTTTGATAGATGTTATGGTATAAACCCCTTTCGGATCAATGTATTCAATCATTCAAATATATAGAGAGATTACAATGTTCTATACAAGGAATACAATAAATATATTAATTACATAATCAGTCAAGTCAATCAATCTTGATCCGATGATATCGCCTATTATACACCCGCAGTCAAAGCTAGAGGTGGTCGAATGCTAAAACTGGATCTGAAATCTTCAAATAAGTGTCTGGGAAGACCTTTGGTAAAAATGTCCGCGATTTGATAGCACGAGGAAACATGATGAACCCGGATTAAGCCCTGTTGTACCTGTTCACGAACAAAATGGATGTCCAGTTCTATATGCTTTGGTACATTGATGTTGAACTGGATTACCCGAAAGATAAACAACACTAACATTATCACAGAAAACCATCGTAGCTTTAGATAAAGGGTGATGAAGCTCAAGTATTAGGTTTTGTAACTAACATATTTCAGCGACTACGTTGGCCACGCCTCGGTATTCGGCCTCTGCACTAGACCGAGAGACTATCTGTTGTCGTTTAGATGACCAAGAGAGAATAACAGTACCACAGTGTACACAATATCCAGAGGTCGACCTGCGAATGTCAGGGCAACCTGCCCGGTCTGCATCAGTATAGGCCGTTAGAGATGAAGCAAAAGACGGTTCTAAAGTGAGGCCGCAAGAAGCGGTCCCTTTTAGATATCCAATGATGCGCTTTAGCGCCTGCCAATGAGATGTCATAGGAGCATGCATGTGCATGCATATTTGTTATACTGCATAACTGATGTCAGGACGTGTAAAGATGATGTACTGAAGAGCCCCTGCAAGACTGCGATACAGAGATGGGTCATCAAATGGAGTACCATCTGTCGAAGATAATTTTGGTTGGGTGTCAACTGGCGTATCAACGGGTTTGCAGGTATCCATACCAGCTCGATGAATAATGTCGTTAGCATACGCTTGCTATGAAAGAAACATGGTGTTCTGGTGACGGGTGATAGCAATGCCCAGAAAATAACTAAGAGGTCTGAGGTCTTTCATGGCGAACTCACTGGCAAGGCTGTGCATAAGAAGCTGGCGGAGACGGTCTGAAGAGGTAACTATTAAAATGTCATCCACATAAAGAAGAAGGTAGGCAGTTTCAGCCTTTTGTTCAAAAATGAATAAAGAGTTGTCACATTTGCTTTGAGTGAAACCTATGCGAAGAACATAATCTAAAAACCTTTGATACCACGCCTTGGTGCCTGTTTCAAACCATAAAGAGATTTCTTTAAACGACAGACATGATTGGGAAACTTTTGGTCACGAAACCCCATGGGTTGATACATATATATTGTTTCATTCAAAGTCCCATATAAAAATGCGTTCGTGACGTCCAGTTGATGGACATGCCATGATTTCATAAGAGCAATAAATAGCACGGTGCGAATTGTAGCAGGTTTAATCACGGGGCTAAAAGTTTCACCACAGTCTACTCCAACTTGCTGTAACCTGCCATCACAAACCAAACGCGCCTTGTAGCGCTCCAAAGTACCTTCAGAATTAAATTTGTGTTTATACAACCGCATGCTTCGAATGGCATTCATTTGTGGGTGTCGAGGTACCAATTCCCAAGTCTCATTTTTAATAAGGGCGTTATATTCGTCGGTCATGGCTTTGTGCCAAGCCAGTGTGGACAGGGAAAAAGGTTTGGTTTTTCGGTATAGGTACAATGGTGATAGTGTGGAGGTTAAGACGTGGGATGGGTTTGTGGATACCATCTATTGCGTGGGTGTGCATGGTACATAATGGGGCTGCAGAGGAGGCGGGTTTTGTGGGAATGGAGTAGTGTAGAAGGTGGCATCGGTTGAGGAGGGTTGGGCCGGTTGTGGCATTGGTGGAGGAGGGTTTGGTTGAGCCGAGAGGATTGGAGCAGAAGGTTTTTGGGCTGAAAGGTGATTTGAGCCAGGATAAGTGGTCTATAAGGGAGTAGAGGGTGGAGGGCTTTGGGCCAAAAGGGTAGGTGGAGGGGTGTAAGGTGGGGTAGATTGGTTGGGCTCGGGTGTGGGAGAATGGGCCGGAGATGTGTTAGAGGGTGGACTGGATTGAGATGAGAGATTGGTCCACACTTGTGGATGTAACGGTGCAGAAAGAAAATCATATGATTGGGGGGGGGGGATGAATGTGATGAAAAGGAAAAATAGTTTCGTCAAAATGACGTGGTGGTAGATGGTTAATTAATTTGTTTATAGGTCAAAACATTTGTACCCCCTATGTTGTGGGGGTAGCCTAAGAAAACACAAGGGTGGGATCGGGGTTCTAGCTTGTGGGTGGTGGTAGAAGGTATGAGTGGATAGCAAAGGGAGCCAAAGACTCGGAGATGGTCATAGGAGGGTGTGGCACGATATAGTATTTCGGTGGGAGTGTGGTGTGTTTTGGTTTTGGCTAGGGTGATGTTGTGTAGGTAAGTGGCCATGTCAAGAGCATGGTCCCAAAATGTGGGTGGGACACCCGCGTGTGCAAGAAGCGTACAGATCATGTTGTTGATAGAGCGGATTTTGCATTCCGCTTTTCCATTTTGGGATGAGGTGTGAGGGTAGGAGAGACGAAACAACATGTCGTTTTGAGCACAATATTGTTTAAAGTTGTTGTTTACGTTTTTGGTTCCATTATCACACTGAAAGGTTTTAATTGGGCGTTCAAACTGTGCTTTAATTTGAGTTTCAAAATTAGAAAAAATAGTGTAGACTTGTGATTTGTTAGCTAAGGGGTAGGTCCACAGAAAATTGGTGTAGTCATCTAAAACAAGATACAATATCTGTAGCCTGCAATGCTTAGCACTGGTGAAATCCAAAGATCGCTATGGACAATATCAAATGGTGCAACAGTATATGAATTAAAAGTAGCAAATGGTAAACGAATGCTTTTCCCAAAAATGCAAGATTGACAAACATTATTATTATTTTTGGAATAATAAGAAATGGAACTAGAGTTTTTCAATGTTTGCAATAAACTAGGTCCTGGGTGCCCAATGCGTTGATGTCACACCCCAAATTTTTCTTTCCGGGGTCGTGAACCCTTAACTGTGAATTAATGTAATTGCTTGAATTCCAATGATATAGTACATCGAATATATATACAGCAAAGTGCCTAGAGCCAATCATGGAACATTCCTAATATACACTGAGTAAATTGAGAAACTATAAAAGAATACATCAAAAACATTTGACTAATAAAACAGAATATTCCAAAATATATTTAGATAATATATTTCGGTTAATAGGCCCCCTCAGTCGTAGCGGTAGATCATCGAACGCACAGACTGGACTTGAACCGGTTGAACAGTTGACGCGAGAGGCCTTTTGTGAATATGTCAGCATATTGGTAGTCAGCCGGAATATGTAGAACTCGAATGTCACCAATACGAACTTTATCTCGGACAAAGTGAATATCTATCTCAACATGTTTTGTTCGTTGATGTTGCACTGGGTTGTCGGACAAGTAAACTGCAGATACGTTGTCACAAAAAATGATAGAGGCTTCGCGAGTTGGAATGTGAAGCTCCAATAAAAGATTACGAAGCCAGCTAGTCTCAGCAGTAGTGTTTGCAACACCTCGATACTCGGCTTCGGCGCTTGAACGCGAGACTGTATGTTGTCGTTTTGAAGACCAGGAAACCAAGTTATCGCCTAGAAACACACAGTAACCTGAGGTAGATCTTCGTGAGTCTGGGCACCCCCCCCAATCCGCATCTGAGTACGCAGTGAGTTTTAAAGATTTGGAGGGTTTAATGTGCAGCGCATGAGTCGATGTCCCCTTCAGGTAACGCAAGATCCTTTTTAAATAATTAAAATGAGGCTCCCTCGGATCATGCATAAACAAACAAACAAACTTGTTGCACGACATATGAGATATCCGGTCTTGTAAAGGTTAAGTATTGTAAGGCTCCCGCGAGGCTTCGATATAGAGTTGGAGCGGACAATGGAGCTCCCGACGTAGCACTTAATTTGGAGTCTGTGTCACATGGTGTGTGGCATGGCTTGCAAGAGGACATGTTTGCTCTAGCCAAAATGTCATGAATATATTGTTCTTGAGAGAGCCGAATGCCTTCCTGTGATCTAGTGACTTGAATGCCCAATAAGTGATGTAGTTTGCCCAAGTCTGACATTGCAAATTCTTGTGACAATAAAGAAATAATCTCTTGGAGAAAACTGTCATCAGAAGCAGTTAGTATAATATCATCAACATAAAGAAGTAAATACGCCACACGAGAATCCTTTTGATATACAAAAAGGGACGTGTCACATTGTGTGCTACAAAAACCACATTTTGTGATGAATGTGGCAAAGCGATGATACCACGCACGTGGTGCTTGTTTGAGGCCGTAGAGAGATTTCTTAAGGCGACAAACAAAGGATGGGTGAGTTTTGTTGACAAAACCCGGTGGTTGGAACATATAAACTGTTTCATTGAGATCTCCATGTAGGAAAGCATTTTTCACATCAAGTTGATGTATGGGCCAGGCACGGGAGACGGCGATGCTTAATATGGTCCGAATCGTTGTAGGCTTGACAACGGGACTGAAAGTGTCGAAACAGTCAATACCAACCTGTTGAGACTTGCCATTTACAACTAGTCGGGCCTTGTACCGTTGTAAAGTACCATTGGCATGGAATTTGTGGCGAAATAACCACATACACCTAATTACATGTGCACCATCGGGTCTCGGAACTAATTCCCAAGTGTTATTATCTATTAAGGCTCTATACTCGTCGTTCATTGCCTTATGCCAATTTGGATCAGTCTGGGCATCAATGTGGGATTTGGGTAGAGGTGAGATGGATGGTGGGGTAGTAGTGTGAAGGTTCAGGTGAATTTTTGGTTTGGTTATTCCGGCCTTGAGGCGTGTCGTCATGGAGTGGGTGTTAATGGGCTGGGACGGGTTGGTTTGGTTCGGTGAGGGCTGTTGGGCTGGTTGTTGGGGATGGGCCGATGTAGTGGGTTGGGTGGACTGTGGAAGGGAGGGTGGTGAGGCTGGGCCTGATAGAGGTGGGCTGGGTGATTGGTGTTGTGGTTGTGGGCCGGTAGTGTGTGGGCTTGTTGGGGGTGGGGTGTGGGCCGAGTTATGTGTAGGGGTAGTGGTAGAGTTTGTAGCTGGGCTGGTATGAGATTGGTCAGTAGGTGGGTTGGGGATAGGGAAGTTGTGGTGATGAGTGAAGATGGTTGAGAGGTCCGATTCAAGGGCCGTGTAATCCGAGTTAGGATGAGACTGGGAGAATGGGAAGGACGACTCATTGAAGGTGACATGACGCGAGATAGTTGTTTGGCCGGTTTCAAGGTTTAGGCAACGGTAACCCCGGTGATCTGGAGGATACCCGAGGAAGACACAAGGAGCGGAGCGATGAGATAATTTGTTCTGACGGGTTGCGGTTTGGTTTGGGAAACATAGACACCCGAAAACTTTGAGATGATCATAGGTGGGATGTCGGAGGTACAAGGCGGCTGTGGGTGTGTGGTTGTTTAAAAGTTTTGTTGGAAGAATATTGTGCAGGTAGACCGCCGTGTGTGCCACTTCGACCCAATATGTGGGAGGGACCGAAGCATGCGTGAGAAGAGAAAGCATAATTTCATTGATGCGGCGAATCATTCGCTCGGCTTTTCCGTTTTGTTGAGAAGTGTGAGGGCAAGAAAAACGAAATTGTATACCATGGGTGTCGGCTAAGGTTTTAAATTTATTGTTGTCAAATTCTCCGCCGTTGTCAAATTGAAAAGATTTAATGGATAGGTTAAATTGGGTTTTAATGTAGGTGTGAAATTTGATAAACTTGGTAACAGTTTCGGATTTGAAACGGAGTGGAAAAAGCCAAGCAAAATTAGTGTAATCATCAATGAGAATCATGTAGTACTTGTAACCTGTATTAGACACAATAGGGGAGGTCCACAAATCGCAATGCACAATATCAAACGGTAAAATAGTAGTAGAATTAGATAAAGCAAATGGTAGTCGTTTATGTTTTGCAACTTGACAAGAATTACAAAACAAACGGCTAGTCTTATTACATTCGATAAACTTATTCGAAGAAAGAAAATCAACAACTGAAGCTCCCGGGTGGCCTAGGCGATCATGCCATGATTCGGGAGTGGAAACAGCAAAAGCAGATGGTTTTGGAACTTGAGCGGGTGCAGTGACAGGATAGAGATGACTATCACTGTCGTGCCGGCTCAACATCCTCCCAGTCTTGTAATCCTTCACAGAAAATCCAAACGGGTCAAACTCAACAGATACATAATTGTCTTTAGTAAATTGTCGGACCGAGATGAGATTTTTAATAATATGAGGGGCATAAAGGACATTGTTAAGGCGAAGTTTGTTTTGGGAATATGGAAAACTGGTGTCACCCGATCCGATAATTGGCATTTTATGGCCGTTTCCGACAAGTATAGATTTAATACACGTAACATTAGAGGAGTTAGAACAAATACCTTCATGGTCACTGAGATGATTAGATGAACCAGTATCCATGTGCCAATTGATCTCATCCGCTTCTAGTGCTAAAACTTGAAACGCTTCCCCAATGTCTGTAGGCTCGAGCGGGTCAAAATCAATAACATTAGCTTGTGGAGCGGGACGACTAGTGGATCCTTCAGCGGCATTCTTCTGTCCCTGTTGTTGCTGCCATGGAGCGGCCCACCCAGACTGTGTTGGATACGGACACGGAGGAGTCCAGCCCGGTTGTGGTCCGTACGGGCTGATCCACCATGGGTAGGGGGTCCAAGATTGACCAGTACGCATCTGACCCGGGTTTTGGTTTTGGTTGCGGTTAGGGTATTGGTTGCGATTTGGATAGCGTTGACCAGAGCCATTTTGGCGGCGCTGGTTTGGGTATCTGGGCTGACCACGAGGGGCTGTGGCAGGGTTGCGGCGGTGGGTGGGTTGGTTTTGTGGTTCAGGAGCGGGTGGAGGTGTGTCTGGGGTGGCGGCAGCAGCGATTGGGTTTTGTTTTTCACGAGTCGACTGGCGTTGCTCTTCGAGTTCCAGCATGTTAACAGCCTCTTCCCAAGATGGGAGAGTCTGATTCAGTTGGGCGGCAACCGTGTCATATTCAGAGGGCAAGCCGCGGACCAGTTGAATGACCAGACGACTTGCGCTGACAGGGCTGTCCACATCAGAAAGTTGGTCCGCAAGTTCCTTGAGCTTTTGGCAGTATGCTTGAAGAGAGGACATGGATTTCAAGGTGAGGTTGGTGAAGGTATGTTCGAGGGCTGCGGCACGAGAGCCTTTGTTATTGAGAAAAAGGTTTCGAATTCGAACCCATGCCTGAAATGCGGTGGATTCAGGCTCAAGGACCCGAACGAGCAACTCGTCCGACAAGGATCCGTAGATCCATTGAAGAACAATTGCATCGATTTCAGCCCATAGTTCATACGAGGGATCGGTTGAGGCCGGGGGGCGGGTACCATCGATATGGTCTAGAACTTTGTAGCCACGAGCATGCAACTGAAAGAGTTTCACCCACGATGAATAGGTGACCTTGGTTCCATCCAAGACACGAACTTTGTTTTGGATGTTCGTGACAGTGTACACGGGGTGCAGGGACTGAGCAGAGGTTTTGCTGAAAATTGAAAAGAAAAGAAAAGGTGGACTAGGACCGAAGCCTTAGTCAAACAGGTGGTAGGTGACCGAAGCCTTTAGGAAGGAACATCGAATATATATACAGCAAAGTGCCTAGAGCCAATCATGGAACATTCCTAATATACACTGAGTAAATTGAGAAACTATAAAAGAATACATTAAAAACATTTGACTAATAAAACAGAATATTCCAAAATATATTTAGATAATATATTTCGGTTAATATTAACATCTTTACCACGCAGCAGAATATATACTCCTAAGACTCTTCGAACTCCGAACGCCATTTCTAATACTCTTGGGTTTCCAGTTCCAAGATGTTTGCTAATTCCAACCATGCCATTGCCAAAATCTAGACCTGAAAGACATACTTAAAAAGTCAACATAAGTTGGTGAGTTCATGGTTTTATGTTTATACATCATAAAACCCATTTACCCTTCCAACTTTACCAAACTGCCTACTTATCTTCCCATAAAATCCACCGATCGACCGAACCATCATGTTCAATAATGAGATTTCTTCCCCATGAAAACAATCTTTTGACCGAACCACCCTGTTCAATAATGAGACTTCTTCTCCACAAAAACAATGTATACTTAAAAACGGAAATGGTAAAACAAAACATTCGACGCAAACATGTTTTTATAAAAATAAGAACAATTGACGCGTTTACAAGTTTTTAAAGCAATTACACAAATTTCCTAGCTTAAAAGGCGTATGATTTCCGTATTACTAGAAGAGAACCAAGTAGACTCGTGAAATCTAACAAGTATGATGTATCCTAAGGCTCCTAATCAAACCATGACTTTGTTCCCGGGGTGACCTCTAGTCCAAGAGGAGCTTTTTGAAGGTTACGTTCTTTTCCCATAGACATCGTCTCAGTAGTAAGGAAAAAGGGGGCGTCAACCCAATAGATCTACAACATAAACTACGGCTCTAGCCAAGAGCTATTGATTAAGAAGTGCAGGGAAGGTGTCAACCCGAAGGGACACAGATGTCACGTAAAACGTACCCACCGAAGCACTGACCTAAGGCCATGAAGCGTTCTACAATTCTAGTCTAACTCATCATACAAGCATGTTAATCCCCCGATTTGTAAAAACGTTCAAAAACATTTAAACGAAAAGGGGCCGAGAAACACATACAATACCATCTATCTTCCTTGATACCAAACTGTACGACCACACAAAAGCATTTGTAACTCCAAACATTATCTCAAACTTTGCTACGCTTTATAATAAACAAGTTTTCATAAAAACAAGTATGTCTTCCCCCAAAAACAGTTACAAAACAGTAAAGAGTGGGATCATGAACTCACCTCGATATCCTTGCTTAGCTGGTTATCAAAGCTCGAATCTTTAACCACTTCTTTGTGTCCTAATTACCAACAAAGGACACCTTAAAGTCTAACACAATAAGCCTAGCCTATCATCCAGCTATCTAGACTCGTATGTACGAATCCAAGTCTAGAAAGTGTTGTAACTCAACGAAATGATCGCGACTTATCTTAATTTATGTGTTATCATACAATATAGTACCCAAGTTGCGCACTTGTTACCATTCGTGTGTAACCCATGTTGGACTAGTGCTACAAAACGTATTGCTCATCTCGAGTCATAACTCACCTTGTAAATCGGATAAATATAATTGTTTTGTACATTCATTTCTAGGAAAATATATACTTTGCAAAAGTAATTTTGTTGAAACGTTGTGATATTTTGTATAAAATATATTTGTCAACATTTAGAAAGTTATAAAAACACCAATCAATATTGCACTCGTTGTGCTCTGGATTTTATAAAATTTCGGCAGAGTTTCCTCTGTTTTTATACAATCCAGACAACACAAGTTGTCTAAAATTTTCCCAAAATCAATTTACAAACACAAGACATCCAATCAATTTATCCGCATTTCCAATGGGCGAGACTTTATACATTTCGACATTTTATGTAAACTATACTTATAGAAAAACAATATATATATATATATATATATATATATATATATAATATAGTCCAACGGTTTAGTCCAATATACAGTATTATCAAATCACGCATATCTCTTATCAAATTATATTGTCGGTTCGTTTCGCTAGTCACAATCATTTCGTATCTATAATCTATATACACACATATATATATGATAATAATAACGATTCAAAATATTATACCGTATTATATGCATGCGTCTATCGCTGACCAGATCTGACCGAATCCGAACCAAGACCCAAAACGAACACGAAACTCAACCAGTTCTGACTCGGGTTGAACCAACATAACCCGAGACCTTCCAAAATGAAACCGAACCGAGTCTGACCCAATAATAACTTCTAACCGAGTCCCATACCCACATCTGAACCATATTCTAAACCATGCACCTAGGACCCAAACCCGTCTCGAGACCCGAACCGAGCTGCTGTACTATTCAGACCCAGACCAAAACCATCATAGAAACCAACATGCAAACTACCATCTATCAAGGACTCGAGTTAAAACCAAACCAACATCGGACCATAACCAAAACCGAGCTCAAAAACCAAACCAACATTGGCAGTTACGGTTCTAAGAGAAACGACCTCAGATTGTCGGTCAGGGGTGTTATCAGTAGCATAAGCCGGGGATTGGTGGGATGAGTTGGTGTGGTTATTTTTGGTGGATGTCGATTGGGTGGTTGTATGGAGAGCCGAACCGGCAGAAGCGGCAGTATGTTGGGCTTGGTTAGCCTTACGGGTTTCGTGCATACAAAACTGTGATCAAACCTCGTAAAAGGATGGTAATGGTTTGGTGTTTTTTACAATAGTGGAGATGCTTTTATAAGATTCGGTTAAGCCGGCTAGGGTTTGAAGGACTAAGGCGTCATCATCGACCGGTGCATCGGCGTTAGCGAGTTGGTCGTCTAAGACCTTCAACTATTGGAAATAGGCGGCCATGGTAGTAAAGTTTTCAAGACGGGTAGAGTTGAATTTCTGTTTTAGGTATAAGGCACGTGTGGCTTTGTAGTCTTGAAAAAGATATTCAAGGGCTGTCCAAGCTTGGTGAGCGGTGGTGTTAGGATTGAAGATGGTGCTGATGAGATCTTGGGAGATTATGTCGTATACCCATTGAAGGACTATGGCATCTAGGAGTTCCATTGAGTCAAGGGCGAGGGGAGGAGGGGTGGTGGTTTGTTTCTCCTTATCAGTAGAGGATGAGGCCGGGCAGAAGGAGGTAGACGAGGTTCCAACTGGTCGGATACAAGAAACGCACGACAGTGAATCCAAAAGAGTTCGGACCACGCCGTGTAATGGGAGGAGTCCGATTCAAGAGTGACCAGGACAAAGGATTTAATGTTTTTTACAGTCACCGCGGGGTGAAGTTTGGCTTCCATAGGTAGGGATTGAAAGATTGAAGGATGGAAAGTGAAAGGAAAGGAGAGGGTGGTCGATGTTGCAGGGTTGTAGTCGGCTGAGATGAAGCCGAAGGAAGAAAAAGACGGCAGGACTAGGGTTTAGGCTATAGATGGCATGATACTATGATAGATGTTATGGTATAACCCCCTTCCGGATCAATGTATTCAATCATTCAAATATATAGAGTGATTACAATGTTCTACACAAGGAATACAATAAATATATTAATTACATAATTAATCAAGTCAATCAATATTAATCCTATGATATCACCTATTAACGTTGTTTGAATCAAGTTTTGTATATGAATTTGTATGACTTAACTATTCTCTGAACTATAGAACTTTCAGTATATACATGCAATACCTTATATATGATTCTTGGTAATCTTCTGTGAGACTTGGTGAGAGAATTTTGCATTGTAATTAGAGCGAGCCTATTGTAGCAATTAGGATTTGTACTTATCAGATCTCATAATGTGATCACTAAAATTCTCTTGGTTAAGTTATCATACACAATGTAAAATAAATGAGTGTTGGAATATTGGCACCAAATACATAATTGATTAAGCCAAAACTTGCTCTTATTATTTGATGTAATAAAAGACTTACAAAGGATCTATCTATTTATAAGCCTATAATCCTAACTTAACAAGGATTGATAACAATTATCTAAACAATAATATTTATCTAATAAGAGACCTATTTGACTTATACTAGGATGCAAAAAAACTATCTCAAAAAACACCCTCTAGGTTTTCTCCTTTTTAACAAACCTACACAAGTCCGGTCGAGTGTGTGTAAGATACCGTAGGCTCCCAACTATACTTCTATACCGGTTGGATCAATCTCCACTCCTTCATCATTCTTTGACAACTTCAAACCGAGATCTAATGGGAATTGTGTAGGATTACATTCCCACATACCAAATTGTTTTAGTATCTTCGTAGCATATCCCTTTTGCTTGAGCACAATTCCTTTGGAACCTTGAATTACTTCTATGCCAAGATAATAATGTAACCTCCTAAGATCACTCATTTCAAACTTCGCTTCCATTTGAGTCTTGAACATCTTTATATCTTCAATCGACGATCCGGTTAGAATGAGATCATCCACATAAGTTCCAATGATCAAAAGTCTTTGACCGTGAGCCTTCGATACACCACCTGCTCTCTCTTGCACCGTGTGAACCCAGTTGGTTTAGCGCCAAATCAAGCTTCACATTCCAAGCCCTTGGTGCTTGTCGTAAATCATATAAAGCTTTGACCAATTTATAAACATGATGCTCACGTCCCTTCTTTACGAACCCTTCTGGTTGAGTAACGAACACTTCATCCTTAAGATCACCGTGTAAGAATGTCGACTTGACATCTAAGTGATGAACTTCCCAACCATAACTTGCGGCCAACGATAGCAAAAACCTTACCATTTCAATTCGTGCAATCGGAGCAAAAACTTCCTCGTAGTCGATCCCATATATTTGAACATGTCCTTTTGCTACCAAACTGGCTTTGTACTTCGAGATATTTCCTTATGCGTCTTTCTTCACTTTGAAAACCCACTTTACTCTTATTGGTTTCACCTTTTGTGGTGGTCCCATAAGCTTCCACGTATTATTCTTTTCAATTGATGAGATCTCGTCTTCCATGGCCTTCTTCCAATATTCCTTTCTAACTGCTTCTTGAAAAGATATTGGTTCGCCATCAATCAAAGATAATAATAATTGGCCCTCCTCTATTAATTGGTGGGTAAGCTTTGGTATCTTTTCGACCTCAAAATCAGCAATTTTTTTCCGGAGCAGCTGTGTTACGTGTTGATCTTCTAAGTTGCGTTGACTCTCCAACGCTACTTTGTGCTTTCGGCCCACTCCCTTGATCATTCGGACTTGTTTCCTCTCCAGCCGCTTCAAACCTAGGCTCGTGATGCTGAATTCTTCATGTTGTTCCACTATTAGGCCCACTTCCTGTATAATTGTTTTCGGTCGGTTCATCCAAATGTGACCCAACGGTATTGTCAGGTCCATCGTATGGGTCGAAGCTTCTGTTCGGCCCACTGATTGAAGCGGCGCTACTTTTCAGCCTGAACGCCCCGGTTTCAATGATGAACTCCACCCATGCGTCGTCCGTTAGATCACGACTGGTTAAAAATGAACCCCAATTATACTCATCAGCTTCTTTAAATTTAATGTCTCCGTCTCTAGCTATGTGCACTCATCCTTTGGCTGGATCAAACATCCGATGGGTGTTATTTCCCGATTCCGGTTGAGAACCGAAATATACCATTAGGGAGCCTTGATCATCTAACTTCTTTTGTCCAGTTGTGAGGTTTTTGACAATGCCCACACAACCGAACACCTTGACAAATGAAAGATCCGGTTTCCTTCCTTTGAGCCTTTCATACGGTGTAGATTCCTTTCTGTTTAGAAGATAGATTGAGTTCATTATAGCTTCTCCCTAAAATATTTGAGGTACGGGCATCGCCTTTAGAATACTCCAAGTTTTTCCAATGACGGTTCGATTTCGTCTTTCAACCACCCCGTTTTGTTGAGGGGTATACGGAGCAGTAAATTGTCTTGCAATTCCCATTTTCTTTGCAAAACTTTTCCAAGACTTGAGACTTGAACCTCCATTATCGGTACTCAACGACTTTAGTTTTGTTCCAAGCTTCCTTTCAACACCTGTCATGAACTCGATAATAATCTGTGGTACTTGATCTTTTTGTTTTAACTAGATAAGCACACATATATCAACTAAAGTCATCCACGATCAGCAACATATACTTGTTTCCAGCTTGTGTCTCTGGTGAAATCGGTCCACAAAGATCCGCATATACTAGCTCGAGTAGCTTAGTTGCATGGTATCTTACTTCCTTCGGGAAAGCTCCTCTCATTTGCTTTCCTACCACGCATGCATCATATATTTGGGACGAGTGTTTTATGTTTGGTAGGACGATCGAGTTCTTGGAGAGCAATCTTAAAGCCTCGAAATTCAGGTGCTCGAGACGGGAATGCCACAACCAACTTTCGTCTTGCAAGTTGACCTGTAAACACACTGGCAATACAACTTTTAAATTAATCTTGTATACACGATTGGTTGATCGAGGTACCTTCATAAGGATTGAACCATTCGGTTCAAACATGCATAAAACTCCATGCTCTATTGTTACTTTATGCCCGGTCTCGTCCATTTGTCCAACACTAATTATATTGTTAGTTAGTGAAGGCATATAATATACGTCCTTTAAAACCCGTTGTTTACCCGTTCTTCCTTCAAGAATTATTGTACCGCGTCCTTTTATCTCTACACACGACTAGTCACCGAACCACACGCGTCCCTTGATCCGCGTGCCCAAGCTCGAGAACCATCCCTTGTTGCCCGTCATGTGGTTACTTGCCCCATTGTCGAGAAACCAAGTGTTCATTTCCCATGGGCTCTTGTCATAAAACTTCAAGTCGACCCGGTCTTCGTTTAAAAATAATTCTTCATCCGTGGCCATATAAAGGACAGGTCCTTCGTCCATAGCCAAATTATTTTCTACCGGATTCTTTTGAGTTGGGCAGTCACTCGAAAAGTGTCCTAGTTCATCACACCGAAAACACTTATGCTTGGAACGGTCCTTCGGTGGTTGTTTGGAGACGTCCTTGCCTTTTCCGTTTGATGCACCTTTGCCTCGACCTTTTCCTTTTCCTTTTCCTTTGTATCCGCCATCGGTGCTCCTCCCATCGGTGTTCCTCCCACGGCCATACCCTCCTCCTTGTTTCTTCTTCGCCTCCCATTCTTCGTAGGTTAGAAGGAGTTGGTTGTTTTTTGAACTAGAACCTGAGGAGTTTTCTTTGGGACCTATTCTTTCCTCATAAGCTTTCAAATGTCCTACAATATCATCGTATGCCACGGTCTTAAAATCAATGACTTGTTCAAGTGATGCCACCATGTGAATAAATTTCTTGGGTAAGCCGTTCAAGAATTTTTTCACAGGCTTAGATTATTCAATCTTCTATCCAAGCGAGGCTGATTTAGATGCAATACTTGCAATCTTACTTGAGTAATCATCTACCGTACTTTTTTCCTTCATACGCACGTTTTCAAACTCGAACATTAGCGTTTGAAGTCTTGCTTCCTTCACCCTGTCTCCTTGGTGTCAAACTTTCACTGCGTCCCACATCTCCTTAATCGAATTTAAGTTCCCGTTTTGGAGAACTACTTCTTCGGATATAGCTTGAAAAATCAACACGGTTGCTATGTTATCCTTTTTAGCATCGGTTATGGTCCCGGATTCGATCATCTCCCAAACGCTATTGACACTCAAGATAACCTTCATCTTCATTGCCCAAACCGTGTAGTTTGTGGGTGTCAATAGCGGTACTTGAAGAGATGTCGGGTTGTTATCCTTTGTTGTAACTGGTTGTTTCACCACATCACCCATCCTTCCTTAAAAATAAATCAACGTATTTTTGACTTTTGTATTTGGTTTTTTTTCGAAAGCTTTTGTGCAAGACTTTTGTCACCAAAGCACAAAAGTTATTACTTTATTTATATATTTTCTTTTACTTCGGAACTCGTAACTAGGGCTGCAAACGAACCGAACGAACACGAACAAGGTCTTGTTCGTGTTCGTTTGTTAAGGAAAATAAATGTCCACGAACAGTTCATGAACACTTACCGAACAAGATTTTCTGTTCGTATTTGTTTGTTAATTTTGTTCATGAACGCACATGAACACAAACGAACATTCATGAACAAAAACAAGTGTTCATGAACACAAAGAAGTGTTCATGAATAAAAACAAACACAAATGGACATATATTAACTTTCTAATAAAATCAACTTCACATACATATATGTTTATTTATTTATTTGGGTTAAATAAATAAAAATAAAATAATACTAAGACAAATTATAAAAACTAAAAACCTATTAAACTATCGAACATAAACAAACAAACAAACAAACATAAACGAACGCGTTACCGAACGTTCACGAACATAAACGAACGAATGTGGCCTCTGTTCATGTCCGTTCGTTTAACTAAACGAACGAAATATTTTGTTGGTGTTCGTTCGTTTATTAAACAAACGAACACAAACGAACTTCCCGCCGAACGGTTCACGAACTGTTCGCTGAAAGTTCAATTCGTTTGCAGCCCTACTCGTAACCAATGAAGCATGTTTTAACCTTATGTGGCCTTTTTCTTCATCAATTGTATAGACTGATTGAGAACCACTGTCCCAACCTCTGTTGTTGAATAAAAATAAAAGGACCGCTATTGCCGTCTCGTCCTTTCGACCAAGGCCTACAACTCCCGCCGGTCTGTGCTTCCGATCTGCTCCCCCGTCGATCCTTTGACGAAGAAAATAGGTTTGCTTCCTGTCGATCCTTTGTCTTGCCGGAAACGTAAAGAGTTTGAACTTGGCTCTGATACCAATTGTTGGAATATTAGCACCAAAGACACAATTGATTAAGTCAAAACTTGCTCTTATTATTTGATGTGATAAAAGACTTACAAAGGATCCATCTATTTATAAGCCTATAATCCTAACTTAACAAGGATTCATAACAATTATCCAATAATATTTATCTAATAAGAGACCTATTTGACTTATCTTAGGATGCAAAAAACTATCTCAAAAAACACCCTCTAGGTTTGCTCCTTTTTTAACAAACCTACACAAGATTAAGATTACAATGAGAAGAGTGAAAATAATACAAAAAAAAAAAACATAAAAGATCACGAAATATAACACAATGGGTCACAAAATATAACGGAATGCCACGGAAAAAAAACACAATGAATCGTAAAAATGACCAAATGACGAAAATAAAAAAAAAGAAAGCCACATAAAAGACACAATGATCTAACACAAATTCTAAAAACTACAAGCTAAAAATTCAAAAATACGAAAACCTAAAAACTAAGATCATAGTGTTCGATAAGACGGTTCCAATACCGATTGAATGAATTTAATCCGTTTAATAACTCAATGTATATTTGATCATAATCCTATCTTAATCGTATTTTTTAGCTGTAATTCGTGTTCTTAATATCAATAAAGTATATAGTTTTGTGTGTTGTAATTGATTTGAGTCTTGACGTCTTGTACTATAATCTTTGGGGAATGTTATTTTATTGGGGAATTAGATTTAAAAAATCTTTTGTCGGGTTTAAAATCAATAATCTCAACTTAAAAATTAGAATCTATCATGTTTAAATTTGTCTTGGTTTTTATTTTACTGGATCAAAACTATCTGGGTAACCCAGTTAGTTTTATGCCTACGTGGCATGCCACGTTAGTAGATGACGCGTAAAAATGTTCTGGTTGGCAAAAAGATTCAGGTAAAAAACTAACTGGGTTAACCCAAGTAAGTTTTGGTCTAGTGAAATAAAAAACAAGACAAGTTAAGATTTCAATTTTTAAGTTGGGATTATTATCTTCCAACCCAACAAAGTTGAAAATATTTAATTCTAATTCCCCTATTTTATTTTATTTTCCACAAATTATATAACACAATTAACTCTTATCAATCGACACTTACTCATCAAATTCCTTAAATAGTTAAATGTATATGTAAAAATTTAAAGACATTACCAACAAGTATATTTATGTCATAAATCGTCGTACACGTACATGTGCATATAAGCATATTAAATTGTTTTATGATAATAAAATTCTTATCTCATTTTTATTTTTGTTTTTGTTTGCCAGAGCTATCAAAATAACTAGTAGTATTAAACTGGCGCGTTGCGCCAGGATTCCTTGCGCTACGCGGCATGATCTAATGCAAGAATTTTGTCGTATCAATTCGATTTATTATGGTACAATCCCTTGACCTTGTTATAACATCCTATGGAGAAAAATATTTGTGATTCTTACAACAAAAGAAAATGCCAAAACCTTATTTAACCTTGAGTTGAACCCCCCCCCCCCCCCCCCCCCCTCTCAACTTTATAATCTTCAAACAGATTGGAATCTATTAGAGATGGCAAGGGGAAAAAATACCATTTCTTGGCATCTGAATTATTCATTCAACCATGTAAATATACAATAATTCAAATCACAAACAATATGTATAAATCGGTAATTTAGTAGTACAAAAGCTATTTGATCATGCTAGATGTTGATTTCTTGCCAAAAGTGCTTCATGCTCTAGCTAATGTTGCAACTTGCAACACAACCAAAAAAAACTTTCGTATATGACCTGCCAAGCTTTATGCATATCCACAACTATAAAATCTCAAATTGATCATTATGTAGCTTGTATGAAATAGTGAGGTACCTCTACCCAAGCTTTACGCATAGCCCCGACAGCAAAAATCATATTTTCCCTGTAATACCCAACACAACACAACACAACAAATACATTAACAAACATTAAATAGTTAATATACAGTTCTCATTAAATATTGGACCATTGCATATACCATTACCATTACAACATTGATACGGTTGGTTTTATGGATATCATCTGAGAGATGAACTGAACTGTATAGTGTTGTTTATGGTTCTCAATATATAGTCTGACACGCAGACGCACACGTAAAGGGTAATGCATTTTTTGCGTAATTAAGAGACTAAATTTAAATTGGATCAGACACACATAATATATTTTTTTAAAGGTAGAAACACGTACTCAATGTTAATTTACAGAAGTTCTCCGCATTTCCCTAATCTCATCGTTTTAATATCCCCAATCTCAACGTAGCATATTCCCTACACACTCAATGACACAAAATTCCATCTAGAAGCTGACAGTAAATTACTAAATTGCACACAATCGAAGCATAATAGAACCATAATCAAAGAGACATATAAACACTTACCTATGCTGGAAAAAAAAAGATCCAAGACCTAAAAGGGTAAAAAAACAAATACAATCATTAGTGTATATCCAATCTGAAAAGTAAAAGACGAACGCAATTAGTAGTTGAAACTAACTACCGAGAAGAGGAGGAATAGCTAACATGCAAAAGAAAACGGCTTATGACTGAAGTACTGAACCATTATTAGTGATTCACTTGAAGGTGACAGTGGCACATGTTCATCATTTTCTTTGAAAATTAAAAAAGAAAACACTCTTGTTGTATAAAAAAAAAATTAAATACGTTCACTGAAACTAAAAAAATGAATAACCTTAAGCCTTTACCTAAGATGATAAGCTTGTATGATTTGGCACCACTGATGCAGCAACCATAAAGTTCCTAGCCTGCAATCCTATTAAGAATTGGGATAATGGTTAGGCATATAAGTAATGAATATAATTGTTACTCATGGGGTCAAAGTTCAAATTATGTTTCTTTAGCCATAAAGACAACAGCACACAAAAACAAAAACAATACTAACATAAAAATTCTAAATGTTTGAACAAAATGATTTATGATGTATGATTTAAATATAAACAATGAGTAATTCAACTATCTTGACTGGTACTCCATTTAGCTAGGTTTGTTTAGTTGACCCAAATTGACCCATTTGTGGTTCATAACCTATATACCCTGCCAAAACTAAAAAAACACAAACTAATGCACATACAAATTACATCTAGAACAACATCTTCATCTCAAACCCTACTTTAAGAACATCATTCATCCGCAAACATCGAATTAATGACATATAAGTATAACATTCAAATCAAGCAACATATTAAGTTTTCAAGTAACCAATAGCACCCAACTCATAACTTTACACATACCAATCCAGTATCATAACCTAATCACACATCAGGGGATCAGAACCATATTCTTAGTTAGTCGATTTAAACGTACACTTCTGCGGAAGTGAAAGCGGCCCTCGTCTCGATTCATTATCATCAAACAGCCTCTAAGCCCTCTTCTTTGCACAGACCACAGTCACCTAAAACACACCACCAACCAAACTCCATCAAACAATCAACAATTTTACCCAACTCACCAAACCCATATCAAAACCATGGTTGAGTTAACAACTTAAGTCACCCAAGTGCAAACGTATTTATCTTTGTTTGGTTTCTGTTACTTATATTTTTCGTGGAGTTTATCGGTCTACCTTTTGTCGAAGATTTAACTTTTGTTGTTTTCTGTTGTAATTGAGTATCTTGCATCCAATGTGGAATCTACATGGTAGCCATAAACCCAAATCAGACGATTTCACACAGGTAAAAAGGAAGAGGAAGATTAATACCTGGAATACAATGTGTGTGGCCAGAGAGTCAACGGATGTCCTCCTCGTATTTTTTAACAATGCTAAGAAAGTAGCAGCAATCCATTCAAATTGTATTGTATGTAAACTATGTTATCAACAACCACCATCGTCATCAGTCTAATCTAACATGAACACGACAACTGAAAACATCAATTAAAAACCAAAGCTATTCAAATCGTAACATGCATCCATAAAATCAAAACCCTAGTTTTAAGAGACTTACCTTAGTGAGGTGTTGTTGAAGATCTTACCTTGTTGTGAAAATACCTAACCACCGCCGCCGTCTTTGCTTCGTAACCTCACCGTGGCCTTATGCAAAGTTTGATAAACTCACCACCATTCCTCTCCTGGACAAACAATTCCCACCATCGTAATCCTCGCCCTTTGTTTAGCTGGTATTCATGTTGTACGCACCGGGGTAAGGGTTGCGCAACCCGTATCGCCGCCTTGCTCCGCCGTCTCTGGCCACCGGTTTCTCTCTCTATCGCTCACGCCTCTTTCTCTCTCAATTGAATGTGTGGTTTGGGGTTGCAAATGGTTTTGCTAAACCATTTAAGAAATGAAGGTTGAATGTAGAGAAAGTATGCAGATAGATCTAGATCTGTGTGAGAGAAAGAGTGGGAAGAGGTTGGAAGGGATGTGTAGAAGAACATTGTGGAACAAAAGATGCGGCCAAAAAAAATACCTAATTACCCCTAACACCCACTGCAATTACAAAGATGACATGACACTATTCAAATCACACATCTATAAATATCTATACATCTAATAAACTAAAGTCCATGAGGACACTTGGCACTCCCACATTCATCCTCAATTGTGTAGCCTATCATATTGTGCCAAGTGTCTCATTGTGAGAATTTATAAACTTTTTCATTTAAAAAAAAAACAGAAAATATAAATACTAACATCAAAAACACGGACATAACATCCTCATTATACTCGCCTCCATCCATACAAACCTGCGAAACCCTAATCAGAGGAATCAAGGGCGATTCAACCAATTCTTGATCTCCAATCTAAGGTAATCTCTATTTCATTCTTATTTCATTGAATCCATCTTTATCTCTCATTTTCACTGTGTTTTTTTTTCGTTTTTTTCTCATATCTTTGTCGAATGAAGGTTTCTTTTTTCCCGGTTTTCATTGTATTTGATTATTTATGTTTCGATTTGTGTGTTATGTTACGACAAAGAAAACCTTGGTTTGCCCTTAATTAGGGTTCTTGATTGTTTGATTAGGTTTCTTGATTGTTTGATTAGGTTTCTTGAATGGATATGGATGGACTCAGACAGTGTTTTTTTTGATTTGGCATTGATATTGTTAGGTCAAACTTAGGTTTTCAGAAGATTAGATTGATGTTGTTTTGATGCAAGTTTGTATGAACATTGTGAATATGACTCGATTATATAAAGATTTCAATTTGGGATTTTCATACAAAGTTTTTCACTAAATATATTTTCAGTGACATTAATCTGTTTTCAAAAATTAATAGGTTATAAGATTTTTCAGATTTGTCATTTATGTATTCATCTAATGATGCAATTTTAGTTATATGATATCATGTTTTAATTTGTTTTTACTAATAATACAGGTGGTTTAAAGGTCGTCTCAGAATGGTGTCCGGATTTTGGGTTAAATCAGAGGGCAGAGAACGTGTATGTATGGTAAGCGACCTTTCTTATGCGTTAAAAATCCGTTGGTTGTTAAAACCTATTCATTGATCACTGCACAGTATTCGGATGGATAATCTTTATTAACTGAAAATCCAATACATTAATTTATAATCAACTGTTTTTGGTATTGATTTGTAGGCCTTGCCTGGCGAATATAAGGAATGGATTACTAAGTATGGATTCCCTACTGGCATGACCAGAATTCATACTTTAGATGAGAGATCATTTGAAGTTAAAGTGATGAATATAGCTGGGAAATGGTTTTTTTACAACGGCTGGAAGCATATGATAACCACGCTAAATTACCCAAGTGGTTGTCACTTTGTTTTTGAGTTCGAAGAAATGCTCAACTGTTTTAATATGTATACTTTTCATCAGGATGCCATAGCTGCACCGGGCAAGTATTTCTACTGCAAACTTGATGACCCACTCAGTGATGTCAATCGCCTGGTATGTTTTTTAAATGATGTGTAGAACCATGACATAACGCCTTAAATACATTAATATGTAGTAATGTTTCAACATTGTTTTTCAACTTTCCAGCATATAAGTTGCTTCGTTCATCATGGTTTGTACAATCGAAACCCTCCAATGGAACCGATTATGGTTAGCTCATTTCCAGGTAATCTCATGTATATAATTATTTGTTAGATAATAAGACTTTTTTAAATCTTGATGTTCATAATGATAACAGTGGTTAGATATTCATCTCCCTTGCAGGGCATGTTTTCCAGATCCAACTTGAATACGATGGTGATGAGATTTTCATTACCCAGGGATGGCCGTACATGAAACAGAGGTTTAAGATAACAACAGATCATCTGATGGTCTTTGAAATTTACAACGAGGTTTGTTTGTCGATTCTAAATTTCAATAAATATCATTAATTTTGTTTGAAATTTAGATCATTAATTTGTACACTTTTCATGTTTTTCATTGTAAAAGTAACAGAAAACATTGGAGTTGTCCATCTTTGAGAAAAACAAGCTGACCCTGCCTCCGGAGTTGTGGGAGGACGTTGAACACCCGAGGATGATCACCATAATCATGAGGAAATAGTTGTGGTTTCTGATGATGATGGAGAAGAGTATTCAGATGAAGATGATATGGAAACTGATGATGATGAATCTGGATCGGATGAAGATGTATCCGATATAGAAGATTGGGCCGTTCCAGTTGTGTTTGTAGTTGACAAGCATTTTGTAAGTATTATATGTTAAAGCAATATATTATAATCATTTTGATGCTAAATAAACCTTTTTATAACAAATTTCATGTATGGTTATTGTTTTAGCGGATGAAGACACAATGGGCGAAGGCCAATGGCTTGAACAGGCCGCGGTCATTGACAATTAAGGATGGTGAGCAAAATAGCTGGGGTGTTTCTGTTGGTATTGAAGACAGGGGATCGAGTAAGCGTTATTACATCAAAGGTATGTCTGTGTTTGTTGCTGATAATGATTTGCAGGCTGGTGATCAGGTGCATTTCCGTTGGTTTGAAAAACGAGGTCTGTTCAAGCTCTCTAAAGTAGTTAGGGTTGATGGTAATTAGGACGGGAGGCAGGGGGTAGTTTTTTGGATATAAATCACATACTTTTGGTCCTAAGTCGTGGTGGTTTTTGGTTCAATATAGTGGTTGTGGGTAACTCTTAACACGATGGTTATGGTCAGTTTTTGGGATGATGATTAATGTTAGTGGTCACATACATTGATTTGTTTTTTGTGTTGATATGTGTTTTGAAAAATATATTTGTGTTATGGTTTGTGTTTACGACATATGATCTTCTATGGTTTAATAGTTGTTAGCAATAATTTTGGAAATATGTTTTTTTTAGAATTAGGTAAATATGCTTAATATAATGTGATTGCTATAATGAGAATTAAAATTTAGACAACTTTAGATTTTACAAATTGACTTTGTTAATATTGTTGATTAAAACTTAAATTTGGTAAATTAAATTACATTAACATTAAACATTCTGATTATTAACATACTTAAATTTCGTAAGTTTGACTTTTTATTTGAAAAATTACCAAGTTTTTATATCTTCCATTTTAAAAGAAATATAGATGTTTTTTAATATTTTAAAGTCAAAAGTAATTAATAATTTTCAAATTCAAACCGTTTTATGTTGAGAAACAAGATTTTTGGAAAGACAATCAATTAACGATGTGTAATTGACTACTTTTTATGGTTTCAATCAAACTATAATTTATCTTTTTGACATCCTAATTTATGGCGTTGACTTTTTTCTGTTAAAATAGTGTTGCTGTGTAACTGTTACCACCTTGGTATGGTTGTTTTTGGGATTGTGATTAACTGTTATTGGTTACATACATTGGTGTGTTATACCTGTTGATATGTCTTTTGAGAAATAGATTTATGATATTCTTTTTTTTTTATACATATGAATGCTTATTAACAAAGTCAACCGTTTTATTTGAAAATGTTAAATTTTTCGAATAACATTTTAAAAAAAAAAGGAAAACGTTTTTTAATATTTTAAACTCACAAGTAATTAATAATTTTCAAATTCAAACCGTTTTATGTTGAGAAACAAGATTTTTGGAAAGACAATCAATTAACGATGTGTAATTGACTACTTTTTATGGTTTCAATCAAGCTATAATTTATCTTTTTGACATCCTAATTTATGCCGTTGACTTTTTTCTGTTAATATAGTGTTGCTGTGTAACTGTTACCACCTTGGTATGGTTGTTTTTGGGATTGTGATTAACTGTTAGTGGTTACATACATTGGTGTGTTTTACCTGTTGATATGTCGTTTGAGAAATAGATTTATGATATTCTTTTTTTTAATACATATGAATGCTTATTAACAAAGTCAACCGTTTTATTTGAAAATGTTAAATTTTTCCAATACCATTTAAAAAAAAAAGAAAACGTTTTTTAATATTTTAAACTCACAAGTAATTAATAATTTACAAATTAAAAACGTTTTAATTTGACAAACAAGATTTTTGGAAAGACAAAAAATTAAGGATATCTAATTGATTACTTTTTATACTTATTATATAAATCACGCGCTAATTTAGTATTTTCATATCCTAATATTAGTCGTTGACTTTTTTACAATAAGATTTAAGAAACAACATTTATTTTCATAATTTCGGAAACTTTGACCACTTAATTTGATTGAAAATGTATTATGGAAACCTTTAAACTTAATCAATTAGATTGCCATTTCATATTTTGTTTCTATTTATATAATCTATAGTAAAAATACAACATTTCTTCTTTATTTATGATAGCTATACGAAATTATATATACATGTACAATTCAATCGATTATAATTCAATTTTTTTCTTCTACATTTCGCAGGTACCATATACTACTTTAGGTTCTTACATTGTTTATTTATATATCACACGAGTACTAACATTTTTTAGTTCGCGGTTATTTGTGATAAATATTACACACGTGCAGGCAGATGGATCCAAATAATGTAACATTTTTGAATGACATAACATGGCGGCTGAGTAATTACACAATCAAAGTTAAGGTACTTAGACTTTGGAAGAGAGCAAATCGAAAGATACCAGGTGAAACTCTTGCCATTGATATGGTTGTTATGGATGAACAGGTTAGATTTGATATCATCATTTCCTTTGTCACATATATGTTACACAACTGGATTTAATATTTTCTGGTCAAACTATGTTTTCTAATTACATATTTTCACGCAGGGTTCTAAAATGCAAGCGATTGTGTGGAATAGATACATGAAGAAGCATGAAAAATTTCTACGTGAAAATAAAGCATATTATATCTATAGACCACAACTAGCGGATAACAAATCTGTTAAACACTTTTCTAAAAATGACATATTATCGTTTACTTTTGAAACAAATCTTACAAAGTGTAACAGATTTGATGGTAGCCAATATGGTTTTAATTTCTCTTATTTTGAGTCTATTAAGTCTGGTAACCTTTCTCAGGAACAAAGGATTGGTAGTTTTCGAAACCTTAATCTTTTATATATATTTATTCTTTTAATTTGTCTTCTTATGTATTAGTTGAAATAACATTTTAAATATTTTAGATTTCATTGGGTTTGTTGAAGAATGGAGTCCACCCGAGCCTATCGAAACAAAAGCTGGATTGAAAATGAAAATGAACCTACTCTTGATTGATCTAGAGTATGTGTTTCATTTTTTCTATTCATAATTTATTATCTCATAATCTTTCATGTTATATTCATGTGTCATTTGTACGATTAATACTTAGGAAGAAATGTTTGAAATTTATGCATGATCTAATAAAAAATGTATTGTATGTAGTGGGGTAAAAATGTCATGTTCTTTGTGGGATGAATATAGTGAGCAGATGTTTGAGTACATCAAGCAGAATGAAGCTGAAGTCCATGTTGTTCTTATTGTTCAATTTGGTAGCTTTACCAATTATAAAGGTTTGTCATTTCTTGCAATTTGTATTACATTTGACATTTTTATTACTTTTTTTAAAAAAATAACGCTTGCTTTTTTTTTTAAAGGTAATATAAGTTTGCAAAATGGGTTCAATATAACTCGCCTGTTTATCAACGAAGATATTGACGATATTCGTGCTTTTAAGAAAAGGTGATATGTTTAAATTATCCTGTAATTATTTACATATATCTAAATATTTGAGTTATTATATATATGTTATATTAATTTTTTTATTTTTACAGCTATATTGAAAAGTTTTTTTCTACGGAATCATCTTCTGTACAACGATCTCTTGGATCGTCTGGTAGTATGAATATTAATGATGAATTCTTGAATAAAACCCCTTTCAGCACTATTCGTGATCTTCCTTTGATAACAGAGGTAAGACTCAATTGATTTATCAAATCATTATATACAAGTTTTATTTAAAATTCATTTTTTAACCGATTCCTGTTTCTTTTGTAGGTTAACAAACAGGTCATTGTTCTTGGAACCATTAAGGGTGTCGATGATAAAGATGAGTGGTATTATTTGGGATGTGAGCACTGTAATCACAAGGTGGAGTCGACCTTAAGTTTACCTGATGATAATGAAGAAACAGATGTTACTTCGTTTAAACAGGTGTTAGTTTGCCCCAATAGAGAATGTCCAAAGCACATCGTCTCTGCTGATCCAGTGTATGCTTTATCTTAAATATGTACATCTTAAAGTAAAACACTATTAAATTTGTTTAATAATATTTTGTAATTTGTAAATGTAGGTTTAGAGTACCTTTAAGGGTTCAGGATTTTACTGGTATTACATCCCTTACTTTGTTTGATCGTGAAGCAAAGAAATTGCTGGGAATGTCAGCAATGCAACTTTTAGAAAAATCTAAGCAGGTAAGTTGTTTATACTCAGTCCAAAACAAATTACTTATTTTGCTTTATATTATGTATGTCATTTGTTATTAAGGTTTCTGGTGAAGAAAAAACAACTCCAACTGAGTTTCATGCTCTTGAAGACAAAAAGTTTGCGTTCAAAATTAAAGTGGGTCAATTCAATATTGACAAGCACCTAGACGGATATAGTATACGCAAGTTTACGAATGAGTCATCGATACTTTCTTCACTAGAACAAAAGTTCTCCGATATTCAGGTTTTTATTCCCGTCCTATATTCCTTTATAAGTTGATTTTATAAAAATTTATTATTGTTTTACTATATAATCTGACACATACAAATCCTTTAATGTTTTTAGGTGGATCAACCTGGATTTGAAAGCTTGGATGGAGTTGAATCGTCTACACAAAATGCAGTCTCTCTTAAGGTTCTTTTCACCTCTTAAATCACTCCCGCAATTAAATTTAAATTGCTACTATTATCAAACTTTTTACCTTTCATTTACTTTTGTAGGATTCTGTTGGAGATAACAACACTCCAGAATCATCTTGCAGAGTTAGTCTGGTCCATGACGAGCAGGAAGTGAAGCGTAGCCTCGACAAAGTTTACGGTCTAGAAGATGATGCAAGTGAGTCTACTACCAAAGTGCGTAAGGGTGATAAGAAAGTTTGCACGGACAAATCAGTTGAGATCCCCCTGTTGATCCCAAAGCTTGAAAAATAAGAACATTTATCCGTTTGTTTACTATTTTTTTGGGGATTTTTTCTGGATGTTTGTTTATGGTTTGAGACAATTTGTTTTTTATTATGGTTTGTTTGATGTTTGCTACTATTTTTCATTTGAATTAATTGTTGGTTTGAACATTTATGTTTTTTTCCTTACCTTTGGCAAATAATTGTTGCGTTGTTGAATAAATTTTAATTATTTATACGTTATGTTGAATTGTCTATAAGAATCATAACATTATTTATAAGTCCACCTATATATAATTCACATTTTTTTTTATCATATTTATATTATTTACAAACAATTTATCAAACATAAAGTTCTAATACATTCAATAACATTATTCAACAAAATATGACTAATATTTAATTATATTCCGTTTTTACAAACAAATTTTTAAATTTTTTTTTTAAGTTACTTTAATATAAAATTCTAAGTACTATAACGAAAGATTATGTTAAAATTACAAAGTTGCTATAGTACAATTAATTTAAACAAGTGTATTGTAATTACATACTTAATAAAAAAAACATAAAAAATACTAAATATAATTAAGTTGACTTTTTCGTTTACTTTAAAATTCAAATAGTATTTCTTTAATAATGGTAAGTATTTAAGCTTATTAATAAACATTTTTAATTAAAAATTCTTTGTAATTACACACTTGCTAAAAATAAAAAACGTTACATCTCCATAAATTCAAATTTTCGAAAAATTTGAATTGTAATTACACCAAAAAATTCAAATCCTGAAATTCCTTTAATCATGGTAAGTAATTAACCATATTAAATAAGTTTTTTGACTAGAAATTTAATTTTTAAAAATCTATAAAACCCTACTACTATAAATCAAACCAACACGTTTCATATAAAGGAATCCATTCAGTCTTACAAACAAATCAGAAGACTCAAATATTCAAGAGTTCATCTTTGCTTTTTTCTGTTTTCTCTACTTTCTACCAAACAAGTTGAAGGTAAGTAATTCTTTTATTTCAATATTACATGTTTTCGCATAACATGATTATCTACATGTTTTTTCTCTACTGTTCCATCAAAGAAGTTGAAGGTATGTAATTCTTTAATTTCAATATTACATATTTTCGCATAACATGATTATCTACATGTTTTGTTTAGTTCGCATAACTTGATTATTTGTAGTTTATGTTGATTTATAATATATTGTTAGTTAAGTATTATGTATCGTTGAATGTTTACATATATATAAACCTATCATCCATAATTTTAAGTTTGTTTATATTTTGTTAAACTCTTATCATGCATTTTATGTAGAATTGCCTCCTTTTAGTTGAAATGGGACGTAAAAGACTATCTAACAGTTCGAATGGTAATTTTTTTGGCATAAATATACAATGTATTTATATTTGTATTATTTTTGATTTGTCATCTAATTTTTCGATTTTTTATAAGGTGATGACAAACGAACGCCATTATCTAATATCTCAAACGGTACACTTATTTCGTAGTTATATATGTCTTTATTTATATTAGCGTTTACTTATGTAACTAATACATAATTCTTCATAGTTATCTCCCATGAAGAAAAAGTTAAGCACGCGGCCGAGTGTCGTAAATATAGAAAATTACAACTGGATGCAAAGAGATGCAAGGTGAACAATCATAATAATGGAATTCAAAATGTGCCGCCAACTACAATATTTAATCGTTACTCCGTTGAACGTTCCAACCATTATATTCAGCAAAGCTCATCTTTCCAAAGTACATTGAATGTTTCTACACCCGGTAAACCAACGAATAACACTTTTTACTTTTAAGTCTTTCTATACAGTCTGAACTACCATTCCACATTTATAATTTAAGTCAATTTTATTTGTTCGTCTATTTTTATAGGACAATTGCAACAAAATCCTTTGTTTAATTTATCAAATGGTATTTTTATTTATTTAAACTACATGTTTTACTGTATACGAATATCCTATTTTCTTATTGATTTCATTATAAAAACTAATACTATTTCATACGTTGTTTCTACGCTTGAAGTCAATAAAAATATTGCAACGGAGTGTCCAAAATCCAGAAAACTACAAATGGATGCTAAGAGAGTCAATGCTAATCAATGTCAAAATTAAAACTCATCAACATCCAGAAGTACTTTAGTTTCAATCGATATGTCATCCTTTAGATCAACCTTCAACAACCCATTTAACGCATCCTTTTCTGGTAATAAATTTGTATGACATTTAAATATTCGATAGCTTTACTTTTTAAATTGATGACAAATTTTTTACTCTAACACTGTCTCTTTGTTATTTCATTATGTATTATCAGGTTCCACACAAAGAACTCCTTTGTCCAATATTACAAGCGGTATCATAATTCTATGTTATACAAGTTTTTTTTTACATTAGTCCTTTATTTTAACATTAAACGTTCATTGAATATACAAACTGATATTATTTTTATCCATAGTTTCCGTGCCTGAAGTCCAAAGACACAAATCTGCAGAGTTATGAAACGTTAGAAAAGCACAACTTGATTAAAAAAGACGTAAACTTGGTTCTGTTAGTAGGCCTCGAAAACAACCCACTGTTGCACATGAGTGTTCAAATGATGACACGCTAAGAACTCCTACTTATCCAACCCCATCTGGTGCAATTTGCTTTGTGTCGATTAATGTAATGAATTTCTGAATCTTATTAATACTAACTTTTAAATGTTATTCTTAATTACAGGTGGACTTACTGATGTTAATACGGTCTCACTTGCATCATCTTCTGCTCAAAGAGAACCGATTAATACATCAAGGAATAATCGACGTTGCATCTCACCTGTCCGAATGGTTAGTTTGTCTGACGAAGAAAATGTGGAACCTCAAACAATTGAAGGCTTGCAATTTAAGGGTGTCTCTAAAGGTAAATATTAAATTTACAAAACATTTAAAAGCTTTTTTTTCTTTTATAAGTTAATTTTATTTTATTTATTCTGTTTGCAAGATTATCTGGATCATGGTGATCAAACGGTTGTATGTCAAATGTGTAATGCAAAATTGTGGAGGTCAGAAGCTATTAGAAGCGTAAATGTTGGTGGAAGAACAAGCTATATGCTATGTTGTGGTTATGGAAAGGTACAACTTCCAGATTTCAAAGAGAGCAATTTAGATTATCAGAACCTTTTCAAGAACATAGAATTAAAGAGCAAATATTTCTTAAAGCACATTCGCCGCTTCAATTCTATGTTTTGTTTTACTTCAATGGGAGGGAAGGTTGATTCAAATATCAATAGTGGAAAGGCTCCCTTCATATACAGAATAAGTGGTGAGAATTATCACACGATGGGTGGTTTTCTTCCTTATGATGGTTCGAAACCGAAGTTTTCGCAGTTATATATATATGACACTGAAAATGAAGTTTCAAACCGAAAAAACATTTATAGGTAATATTCTAAAAATTTTATTCTACTTTTTTTTAGCCCTGTATATAAATTTTAATGTATTAAAAATTATTTTTACATTCATTTCAGTAAGGAAAAGGAAAAGTGTAAGGATATTTCTGACCTCCTTGACATTGAAATCATTCAGTACCTGAAGTCGATGTTAGACTCAAATAATGAGCTTGTGAAAAGTTATAGGAGTGTACGGGATCGATTTCATGAAAATCCTGAAGTTACCCTTAAGTTGCGTCTTATTGGTAGGAGAACTAAAGATGGCCGAACATACAACCTACCAACTTCGTCAGAAATCGCTGCTCTTATTTTTTCAGACAATGATGAGCAGCTTGACAATAGAGATATTGTCGTGGAATCAAGATCAGAGGGACTTCAGCGTATATCTGAACTTCATCCGTCGTATCTAGCCCTGCAGTATCCATTGCTTATTCCGTTTGGAGAAGATTGTTATAGGGTTGATATACCACATAGGGAAGAGAGGAAATCTAAAAAGAAGGTAGATTCAAAGTGTTCAATGAGAGAGTATTTTGCATATCATATTCAGGACAGAGTTGGTAAGTTCTCATTGATTTTGAATGCAAGGCGGCTTCTTCAACAGTTTTTGGTTGACGTTTATACAATGATTGAGAGTGAGCGCTTATTTTATGTCCGTTTCCAGCAAAGTAAACTTAGGTGTGAAACTTATACTAATCTTCAAACGTTGAACCAAAATGGACCTACTGACTTGGCAAAAGTAGGGACACCTGTGATTTTACCCTCTTCTTTTACTGGTGGTGCACGCTACATGAGGGAAAATTATCTTGATGCAATGGCTATTTGTAAAAGGCATGGATACCCTGATTTTTTTATTACAATCACATGCAATCCAAAATGGCCTGAAATTAGACGGTTTCTTAAAGACAAGAAGACAAATCCAGAAGACAGGCCAGATATTTTAGCTAGACTATTCAAAGTTAAGCTAGACTCAATCATGAAAGATTTACGTGAAAAAGCACTATTGGGCAAAACTTCAGCAGGTAAAATTCATTACCAAAAAAAAAACTTCCAATATATATTCATATATTAGCATCTTTATCCACTTATACTAATACAATTTTTATTTGTTGTTTCTAAATAGTAACGTGTTTTATTAACTAACTTTCTAACTATATTGTTTTACTTTATGTTTCAGCGGTCTATACTATAGAGTTCCAAAAACGTGGACTGCCCCATGCTCATATCTGTTTGTTTCTTAAAGAAGCCAGTAAGCTACCCACAATTGAACACGTTGATCGTTTTGTTTCGGCTGAAATCCCTGATAAGAATCTTGATCCGGAGTTGTTTAGTCTTGTGAGTGACTTTATGATGCATGGACCATGTGGACGTGAATATCCGAACTGTCCTTGCATGCTTGACGGTAAGTGCTCCAAGAAATTTCCAAAGAAGTTTTCTTCTGCTTCAACGTTAGATTCAAATGGATATCCGGTTTATAGAAGAAGAGAGTCAGGGATATTTGTTGAAAAAGGAACTGCTACGTTAGACAATAGACATGTGGTCCCTTATAATGCAAAACTTTTAAGGCGTTACCAAGCTCATATCAATGTTGAATGGTGTAACCAGGCTGCTTCAATTAAGTATTTATTTAAATACATTAATAAAGGACCTGATATGGCTAAAGTTGCTTTTGTAGAAGATAATGGAGAAGGTGAAGAAGTGATGCAAAAAGATGAAATCAAAAAACATTTTGATTGTAGGTTCCTTTCAGCATGTGAAGCTTCGTGGAGAATATTTAAAAATGAAGTGCATTATAGATACCCTCCAGTTATAAGGCTTCCATTTCATCTGCCCGGTGAGCAAAGTGTTGTATATGGTCCAAAAGAAAATATTCAAAATGTGCTCGACAAACCAACGGTGGCTGCAACAATGTTTCTAAAATGGATGGAACTGAACCGAAACGAAGCTGTGGCACGTGAACTAAGTTACATTGAAATCCCAAGTAAATTTGTCTGGAAAGAGGAAGAAAAAAAATGGGACTTTCGAAAGATGGGTAAGGCAATTGGTCGTGTTCACATGGTTAATCCATCTATGGGCGAGGCGTATTTTTTGAGAGTTCTTCTAAATAAAGTAAAAGGCCCTAGATCATTTGAGGAGATAAGAACGGTCAATGGAGAAATCTTACCAACATTTCGTGATGCATGTTATGCTCTTGGCCTCTTAGACGATGACAAAGAATAT
Source organism: Ambrosia x helenae (assembly GCA_030844895.1). NCBI lineage: Eukaryota > Viridiplantae > Streptophyta > Magnoliopsida > Asterales > Asteraceae > Ambrosia > Ambrosia x helenae. Next base: position 6,548,189 of record CM061232.1, read on the forward strand.
GTAGAAGCTATTGAAGAGGCTCATTATACAGGTTCTGGATATTCTCTTCGTAATTTGTTTGCGATGATGTTGCTGTCTAATACCTTATCTAGGCCTGAGCATGTTTGGGAAAAATCATGGAAGTATCTGTCAGATGGTATTATGCGTAGACACGAAGACGTATTCCAAATTGAAGGTAACAAATTTTAATTTCGAAATTTAATGAATTTATTTTTTTTAATGTCCCTTTTCTTTTAAATTGAATGTTCCAAACTTTTTCGTTTTTAGGTTTGTCTCTTCCTGATGAACAAATAAAGAACCTTACGTTGCTTGAAATTGAGAAGCAGTTGCTTCGGAATAACTCAAGCCTGCGTAGGTTTCCTTCTATGCCTTATCCGGATAATGATTCGATATCATCTGCAAATAACCGTTTGATTCTTGATGAGCTGAATTATCAAGTAAGTACGTTGGCTGAGGAATTTCATACCCATTCACGTTCTTTAACTGATGAGCAACGTTCAATTTTTAATCAAATCATTCATGCGGTTGATGGTAACAAAGGTGGGCTATTCTTTGTTTATGGTTTTGGAGGAACTGGTAAAACCTTTTTATGGAAAACGTTGTCTGCTGCCATAAGATCTAAAGGACAAATTGTTTTGAACGTTGCATCCAGTGGTATTGCTTCTCTGCTGTTATCTGGTGGAAGGACAGCGCATTCTAGGTTTCGTATACCTTTGAATGTTACTGAACAATCATTGTGCGGTATAAAGCCCAATAGTGATATTGCTGATTTATTGAAGCAAACTAAGTTAATTATTTGGGATGAAGCTCCAATGATTCACAAGCATGCTTTTGAGGCACTTGATCGTACAATGAAAGACGTCTGCAGTCAAATTCTTCACCTAATTCTGATTTGCCTTTTGGTGGTAAGGTTATGGTTTTGGGTGGTGATTTTAGACAGATCCTTCCGGTTGTTCCAAATGGTAGTAGAAGAGATATTTTAAATGCATCAATAACTTCTTCTCCTATTTGGAATAGTTGCAAAGTCCTCACTTTAACAAAAAACATGAGGTTAACTTTAGGTAACAACACGTCTGAATCCGATGAAACAAAGGCATTTGCAAACTGGCTTCTTGAATTAGGTGAGGGTAAAGTTGGTGAGTCAATTCATGATGATGAGTTTGATGTGGACATTCCAGATGATCTTCTTATTAAGGGTACATCAGATCCGATTTCTAGATTAATTGACTTCGTCTACCCTTCACTTATCCAACTTTACAAAGATAAGGATTACTTTGGAGAACGAGCAATACTTGCACCTACAAATGAAGTCGTACATGATATAAATGAAAGGCTTCTTGCATTGTTTCCTGGAGATGAAGTCGAGTATCTGAGCTCTGATAGTATATGTCAGATTGAGAATGGTAATAACCGTTCACAGGAAGACTTATACTCTCCTGATGTCCTTAATGGTTTAAAAATTTCTGGGTTACCTAACCATCGTTTAGCACTTAAAGTTGGTGTACCCGTCATGTTGTTGCGAAACATAGATCAACAAAATGGTTTGTGCAATGGAACGAGATTACGAATCACCAGACTTGCAAAGCGTGTTATTGAAGCCGAGATCATATCAGGTGGAAACATTGGTACCAAAACTCTTATTCCAAGAATAAATTTGATACCATCTGATATCAAGATTCCAGTAAAGTTCCAAAGGCGTCAATTCCCAATAAGCGTATATATGTTTTGCAATGACCATCAATAAAAGCCAAGGACAGTCTTTATCAAAGGTTGGATTGTATTTAAGAAACCCTGTATTCTCACACGGCCAGCTTTATGTCGCATTATCAAGAGTTAAAAGCAGGGCAGGCGTCAAGTTACTTATACTGGATGCTGATGGGAAAGTGATGACTAAAACAAAAAATGTTGTTTATAAGGAAATTTTCAACGATATTTGAATAAATGTGTATTCGTTGCTTTTAAATTTTAATAAACTGTTTCTACTTTATTTTTCTTATACGTTATACTACTCCAAATAATCGTACGTTGGTAAACTGCGTGTCAACGCGGGCAAATATCTAGTATAGGTAATAAAGCCAAGCAAAAATCCAAAAGTAGTTGACAATAAATCCTAACATAAGAAAAAAAGCCAAAAAACTAAAATTGTAAATATTACTATTATCTAACATATAAATAAAAAAATGGCCGGGATTACATGTTTTAATGTTATTATGCAATTAGTTTATTTATATACATGATTTTTTTTATTATTTTTTTTTTGTAAATTTTAACACACAAACTAATAATAATAACATTTGAGTTACACACCATCTAATGCTACTCTTAAGTCTATATCAATATTCATAATGAAACTAGAACCATCAATCATTTGAAGAAGAGCACCTTTACTTTGCTTCTTGAAATCACTAGACTACAATTTGGAGTGTTTTTAATCTTGGCAAAACTCATAAATATTGTTGATATAACATGGGCAATATTTGTAAAATAGTGTTACATGAAGGTCTTTTAAAATTTTAGACAATTTTATCTGTAAGAAAAAAATTTCGAAAGGTTACCATTTTTACATGCGTGTTTCCACCACACGCACCAAACAAAATATCAACTTTGTTGCTTAAACACAGAAAAAACAATTCTGACCTTTTGTCATTACTCTAAAATTGACCCTATACTTTCAATTTTGTCCAAATCCTACCCAAAAACTTTAAGTTATTAACTTTTTGGACCATACAAGTTGTAAATGTCCATGTTTAGCATCTTACAATCTATTTGCCTAACCCACTGGCCTACATCAGCGGTTTGTAACTTTGTATGAGGAGACCAGAAGCGAAAAGTTTTGGTACACAATTTTTAACTGAACCCTTATAAATAATATTTGCAAAATTAGACAAAAGTTTTAGTTACCAACTTTTGGGATGCTACACATATTTGTGCCTTTTGGTGGTTCTTGGATAAAGCTTTAGTTGTGATTTATGAGAGAGAATTCAAAATTTGATTTCCTTTATATTAATGACAGAATTTTAAATAGTAATTGTTTGTTTATATATAAGTTGGTAAATAGTTTTATTATGTTAAAAAGTTATAAGGGCTGATATACACAATTATGTTTTAGAACTTGTGTGAATGTCACATGCCTACAAGTGTGTCAATTTTTCTAGCTAGGACAAGCTGACCATTTAAAAGTAAACGCCTAGTGAATTAAAGTGGTTTAACTTCTTAGTGTGGACCGTTGACGATATAATATTTATATTAATGCTAGGTAAGTTGCTAAACAGTCAAGTGGTGAGAGGGTTCATGTCCCATGTGAAAAAATATAGGTAGTGTGATTGGGTTTGTCACAAAAGTATATTTTTTTTAAATTCTTACTTAATTATGAATATAAATATGGTACTCGTCGTATGTCAGTACCCTAAATCTTATACGCCATTATGTAAAAAATTATTATCACATCAACGAGTAAAAAGGGTTTTCCATTCACTTGAATTGGCGGGTATAGGAATAAATGATGTTGGATTATAACATCTTGAAAGGACGATTTGTGAGGTAGAAATGGTGGAGCGGGTGGGTATGGTTATTATTGGCGGTGCAATGAAAACGATGTAGGTGGAGAAGGCAGAGGAGGATGGCGGTGAAAGTTAGGATATATTTAAAAAAAAAAAATTATACGTTTAGCAATAATATTACATTTCAATATATAATTTATTCACCAACAAAAGACGTTGGACAATATAACAACGCTTATGAGATCACTTCGAATAAAAAAATTCCTTATCGCACTTCAGCAAAGCTCTATTTTTTTAATTAAATACAAAGAACAAGGATTAAGCATATCCGTCTTTTTGAAACAAAATCAAACAAAAAGACGGTCAAATTAACAATAACAAAAACCGAAAGCAAAGTGTTCATTTAGTCATAATCAAAACCAAGTGCCATATATGCAAATCAACAAAAAACATAAACATCATTTGTCAATTTACGCTACATCAAAATAATAGATAATAATATTCTAAACTATTCACAACCAACCTGTCTCTTTCCAATTAACAAAAAAAGCAAGTCAAACCAACTGGTGGACACTACATTTCAATCCACACTCAAAATTCTAACATAAGTTACATTTTGTTGAAATTATTATTTGTACTACACATACCATTTAATCCCATTTCCATTCTGTTATCTGTACTACACACTTCTTTCAGTACATTCAGTTTCATCTTTAATAAATCCCATCAATTCATTACAAACATTTCCACAAACCAAAACTCCCTCCTTTATTTTATTTACCGCTCTCGATTTGTGCGTGTCATCCTTAGTTCAAAAAACTTTTTCTGTCCGATGGACGGGTCATTTAATCAGAACGATCAAAGAACAATGGAACAGGAGACGACAGATGAAATTCAGACACCCGTGAGAACACAACCATGGAAACAGAACATAACGGTTCGAGGACTAGTGGCGAGTTTGTTGATTGGGATCATGTATAGTGTGATTGTAATGAAGCTTAATTTAACAACTGGGCTTGTTCCAAACCTTAACGTGTCAGCTGCACTTCTAGCGTTTTGTTTATTAGAACATGGACTAAACTGTTGCATAAAGCGGGGTTTACTACGACCCCTTTACGCGACAGGAGAACACGATTATTCAGACGTGTGCTGTTGCTTGTTACAGCATTGCTGTTGGAGGTTCGGAATATTTGAGGTTGTTGGATGTTTTTTTTGTGTGAATTGTTTCTTTGGGTTGATTAATGTTTTTTTTTTTTTTTTTTTTTTTAAATTTTAGGTGGATTTGGGTCTTATTTGTTGGGGTTGAATAAGAAGACATATGAACAAGTAGGAGTAGATACAGAAGGGAACTCACCTGGGAGTTATAAAGAACCTGGGATTGGTTGGATGACTGGTTTTCTGTTTGTTACTAGCTTTGTTGGGCTTTGGCTTTGGTTCCTCTTAGAAAGGTTTGTACCATCTGCTTCTTCACTTGTACCATGTTATGTTTTGTTTGTGATACACAGTTTTTTTTTTTTTTTTTTTTTTTTTTTTTTTTTTTTTTTTTTTTTTTTTTTTTTTTTTCCGGGTATAGACTATGTGTTGTGGGGTGCTAACCGCATCGATTTTTTGGGTGTGGAATATCGCTATGGATAAGATGCGGAGGGGTGTTAGAGGGGCGAGGTGGTGGCTTTTCAGATGTGTGGGTTCGATTTGTTTAATTTAAATTTACTTTTGAACTGTAAAATAATATATAATAAATATATAATCCAATCAATTATATATTATGTAAAATAATATGTAATCCAATCTTTTTTAGCTGTCTAAAACCCTAACACGTATCTGTCTGTGACACTGCATGTTGATGGGTGTAAAAGGTAAAATCTTGAACTGTCGTGCCTACGTGACGTGCTTTTTTTATTTTTGTTTTTTATGTTCGCATTCACAACACATAGCGTTAGAGTTTACTTTCGTAAATTCTTCCGCTTCACTTTTGTATATTATTGAGTTTTAATTTTAGATGTGCAACATGACATGTAGATATTTGTTTGTGCAGATTATGATCATAGACTATAAATTAACATACCCAAGTGGCACAGCAACAGCTGTGCTCATCAATGGCTTCCACACTCCCAAAGGAGACAAGATGGCCAGGTTTGCATTCATGTGGTGTTTGGATTTGTGTCACACTTTAATTTTCAATAAATTGGAAAAAGATAACACATTTTTATTGTCTAAAAATTTACTATATTACCCCTCCTTTAACCTTATTTATATTTTTACATAAAAAGTGTTTATTCTTTTCATATTTAATTGTTTTAATGACTGACGTCTATCAAATATCAAGATATATTTTTCTTATTTTTATAATTTTAGAACAGTAGAAACGCATCCCAACCTTTTTATTAAAGTTGTCCAGGACAAGAGACAAAAAGGCTGAAAGAAAGTTTATAATTTTAAAACAGTAGAAACGCATCTCAACCTTTTTATATATCATAGAATCCTGCCAAAAATATATATAATATTAAAAGTTGTTATCAAAATTAAATTCGGTCAAAGTGACTAACACATTAATTATTATTATTATTATTATAAGTTTAATAAAAATATAACTGAAGTATTACAATATGTCAAATAAACTAAGATTCTATACTTAATTATAACAGAGAATAAAAGGAAGTCTAAAATAGAATGAAGTTATTTTACTCTTTTTGTTACCTAAGCTAAAGATGATTTAGAATATTTATCATAATTCTGATGGTTATGTGCAGGAAGCAAGTAGTCGGGTTTGCGAAATTCTTCACAGGTAGTTTCGCCTGGGCGTGTTTCCAGTGGTTCTATTCGGGTTCAGGCAAATGTGGATTCACATACTTTCCCTACATTCGGTTAAAAGCTTACACAAACACGTGTGTATTTTTATTTCTGGAACTTTTGGCCTAGTTTTATGACACGTTTTCAGAAGTCATGTGTTGATATGCAAACTATTGGTTTTTGTGCAGGTTTTATTTTGACTTCAGTATGACTTACATAGGGGCAGGAATGATATGTTCACAC